>OZ023313.1:29689910-30342410 GCA_964007375.1 Ophion obscuratus
GTCTAGTGGTTAGCGTGCTCGCCACTAAACCAGCGGACCGGGAGGTCCCGAGTTCGAATCCCGGCGCGTACATTTCGTCGTGAAATGTTTTTTCTTCGGCATTTCGCGGCGAAATAAGACTAGTTCCACGACCGGGGGGCGAATTCGATGACCGGCTGTATTGGTATAGGTTTTCCGCAGTTTCCCTATACCCATGACAGAAAATGTCATGATGAATATAATACGGAGGGGGAAGTCGGCTGCGGCCGCAAGAGGGGGGAACAGAGAGGAAGATGGAGAAAAAAGGAAGTAAAAACAGTAGAGGAAAGAACGGTCATAATGTGGGGAAGAATAGGGTAACAAACGCGAAAAGCGTGTACCTAAGGAAAAAAAACCAATAAAAATATAACACACACGCCTACGCACGCACACACACACACACACTATATACGTTTCGACAATTGTTTCGATTCGGTTGTACTAATCGTTTTTCGACCTCAAGTTGCGCGCGGTACCTTGCTGCAATATGCGCATACTCACGTTTCAAATCACGAGCCATCGTGCGATAGAAAATATGTAAAAATCGAGTGACTAGCCTGCGGAAAAAAAATAGACTTAATGATCGCGCGATCTCAATCGACGTCAAAATGGGCGGAAAATGTGCAACTTTGAAACAGCAAGCTATTTCCCTGCTTTACCGCAGCCCGAAGAACTTTCTGATAATTTTTTTCTCAACTGTATCGTATTGATATTTCCCGCAGAGCACAAAAGTTTCCAAGAAATCATGAAATTTTGATGGCCAAGTCGTAACGTGCGAATTTGAACGCTAGCCTTCCCGGAATTATAAAGTACTGAAATGGACTGCTAAATGTGTCTTACGGGGTCACGTACAGCCAGTAATTTCAAAAGATCGATTTCTTTTTATTGTTGATTATTATTCTCGATACTTTCGCAGGTCGTTGGAAATGTTTTTTTTCCTCGAAATATCAATGCAAGACCGAGTTGCAAGGATAAACGTTGCCGCGCGTGCGAAAGGCTGGCTTAAGCTCAAGTAGATTTAAACGCGTTTTTTTCGAAACTTAACCGTCTACACGGTAACTTGAACTTTTCTTAATATTTATCAATGCACTTTCTTGCACTCTTTCCGGAAGTAGATTCTACAGATGCATTCGAAATTTCGTCTAGTTAATAGTCAGTCGTACCAATAGCAGAAACTGCTGGCATTGCCGAGTCTATCGGTTATTTTTTTTGTTATAAAATTGCAACATATGTATGTTTAATTGCAAAAATGATAACTATCAATATAATTTCCCGGCTGGGACATTTTTTTCAACAATATTATAAGTTGGATGTTGCCCAATAATGAATTTTTACATGAATTTTTATTCGCAAGATGTTGGCAGCCTGCCGGAAACTCATTGTATTTTCATCCTCACTCTTGTAGCCAAGGAACGGTATTGAAGCTGCTTAAGGCAATTGGCTTGAAGTATGCTCAAGGCTTGATCATACTTCAGAGTTGTACAATTGATATTTTTAACATATGCAAAAAATAATAATTTTTTATAACTAAAATTTTCCATGTGTAAACTGTTTAATGGATTTTCACATTTAATTATAAAAATGAAAAAATAGTTATTAAAACGATTCGCGCAGTATTTCTAGGTTTCATATTTGGCAACATTTGCTCTATCTCCGTCTCTTTTCCACTCAACCAGGCGAGTTTAACCTCCATGCCTTTCAACGTCGATCTGCCAAAACAATGTCAGGTGCGGGAAATATAAAGCATTGTATTCGGATCACGACTGGAAAAAACCGTGAAAAAATTGTGTCGGCGAAATATGTCGGTTCAAAATGAAATATGTGTGGAAATTCGAATGAGTGAGGTGAGGTTAGGATTACAGTCAGCTGTTGCCTTGCTGTCACGTTTCTTTATCGTAACAAATGGTAATAAATCCAATACCGGAAGTTAAAATTACACTTGATATTACATAAAAATGCGGTCAATAAGCGTAATTTTTTCTGAGAACATTGAATTACTACAAGTGTTAAGTGTATGAATCTGATTATTTTTAAGAATCTGACGGATTCCCACTGTTATATGCACTTCTGTAGCGACCGGAAATTGGGTTTTTGTATGTCGTCTCGGAATTCCTTCACAAAAATACGCAATCTTAATTTTTTTATCTGCAATTAGGTCGATAACCGACCCTGACATTTTACGGAGACGATTATAAATATATATATAGTGACGCAAAAAAAAGAAATTTGAAAATCCTATGGATTGAATCCTGGCGATAGGATTACTTTACGCTGCGCAATTTGTTAAAATGTGTATAATTATCACGGAAATCGAAAAAAGGAACGTTATTTCACGGAAATGGATGAAGGTATTCTTTTCGCGCAGAGCCGTATTTTGTGGCAGCATAACCAGGGCCCTTCTGAATCATTGGCAAATTACAATGGTGCTCAATAAAAATAAGTCACAATCAATTATTATACCCAACGATAAAGTGGAATAAAAAGTTTCGGTAAATTTAGTAAATTTAGATATTTTTACATTTTCTTCTGCTAGTCACATTTTTCTAAGTTTTATCATTAATATTTTCTTTAAACATTCGGTGAAGCCCTCTTTTTATTTCCGTTGGGAAGTCTTGAAAATTATTTACAATTTTTTATAACTTAATAATGTGGCCAGCGTGTCACTTCCATAAAGTGCCGTATAAATGGGACGATTTTTGGAGTAATTTTTCGTTAAAAGTTCGATGGCTTGGCTTGAAATGTTACGAGTATACTGGGATGCATTTTTACTTGATTATAGACGAAAATTAGTTAATTGTTACATATTCGGGTTCGTAAAATACCTTAAGTTCTGTCATATTGATGAATTAGACAACCAATAAAATAGAAACCTCGATCTTTTTCGTGGCAAATTGTAACTGTGTCAAATGCAATTCGATGACTCTGATCTTTTTCCATTTTCCGCAACCGGACAAAGAGGACGTAAAATCGTCGGTAGTAAAAGTTTAAAAAATGGCTCATCGTTGATTACAATAAATCATTTGGTGCAAACTCGCCGTTGCGAATGAATTAATGGATCATGCAACTACCGCGCATATACGACAAGTGCCCGAGCAACATATATGTATGTGTGAGTGTGACTGTGTGCGCATGAGTGCATTATGATTTTCTAATGAGCCTCTTTGCATAACTTAGCTTCAGAGTGAGGAAACAAAAGATGTTTTGCGTCGCATGTGTGTATGCATAAAACAAAGCTAATGGTACTTTGGGTTTGTTTTCACTAAGAGAACACACAGCATTAGAATAGAAATTAAGGCAGGTCGATAGACGCCTGAGAACCGTCGACAAAATAATGTCTCGTATCGGCATGAGGAAATTCTATTCGCCGCCCATTTTATCGTAAGTTCTCTTTAATCATAAACACGTGACATCTGCAAAATATTTGTAGAAACCTGATGAAATTTACGAGTGGAGCAAGCGTAAAACGGCTGAACAAATTTTACAGGTACATTTCGTAAGATGCGGGGGTGGGACGATAAGTAACCTGTTTCGATATGAAAGCCAACAATCTGAGTTTTGGATCTTTTACTTTACTTTTCGACATAATCCCTTCGAAGTTAGAACGCTTTGCAACTATAGAGTCTTCATTCATAGGAAGTAAGCATCAAAACCACATATGCAGATGTCGAAGAAGAAGTTGCTAAGCGAACCCTCGCGTTTCGTATTTCTTTAATATTGGAAGAAAACGGGTAAATAATATATGCAGTCACATTGAAAATCCTGTATATTAATATTATTCGATGAATTACGTAGAAATATTTTCTTTTCATTTCGGCTGGCATGTATCACTTGCTCGATAATTAATTATGTCTCGGCAATAATCTCAAAACGGCGATAAGGTTTGTCCCAAACGTGACTTGTCTTTAGAAGACTCGTCAATTTGCATTCGTCATTTAATTGAGTGCCCTCATTCGAAAAGGTCGAAGTAGAACGATGAAATTATCCGTCACTCACGCTCTGACGGAAATTGACGAATCAACAGGTAAAATTTAATGAAAAGTTAGAAGCCTTTTTTCACAGTTTACAGTTTGTAGATGATTTTAATAAAATATTAATTTTATTCATTTTGCAAATGTGAGTTCGGAGATGATTTTTCAATTCAAATTTTGTCTTTGTAATAAGGGAGAGTTGCATTTATAAAAAGAACTAGGATATTATAGGGGACCTATAGTAAGTATGGGAGACCATAACTATAGGAGATGATTTTTTAATTCAAATTTTGTCTTCCTAATAAGGGAGAGTTGCATTTATAAAAAGAACGTTCGTGATACAATTGCTCTTCCTATTATAAGTCCTCTTAATTTGACGTGACATTTTTAATTATCAAAAAACGTATTAGTTATTTGAGAATTACGAATATTTTTCTTTTAATATGAGGTACAAACATGGAGGTGATGTGTGGAACACAATCTCCGATAAATGACCGCCTCGGCCCTGTTTGCAAACGTTCACTCTTTTGAAGAAATTTTCAATAACATTTTGGCATAATTGCGGAAAAATTTCTTTAAGGCCTCAGGCTACCCTAGAGGCCGAAAAAATAGGCTTTTTGGGTTTTTTTTCTGAAAAAACTACAAAATAAATCGAGATTATAAAAAAGGGTGTTTATCATACATATCAGTGACTGTATACAATAATTTCTCTGCAGCGTTTATCTCAAAACTCCATTTTTTAAGTTGGACGGAAACATAACTCAGACAATTTTCTACCGATTCACTTGAAATGTTGAATATATCTTGAAAAATACATTGTCTATGGAACTACGTAGGATTTTTTATATTGCATAGTTCATTTGTTATTAACAATTATCTGATGATTTTTTAGGCAAATTTTTGAAAAGTGAAAAATGTCGTCAGCTGATTGTTAATAACAAATGAACTGTGCAATATAAAAAAATCATACGTACTTCCATAGACAATGTATTTTTCAAGATATATTCAACACTTGAAGTGAATCGGTTGAAAACTGACTGAGTTATGTTTCCGGCCAACTTAAAAAATGCAGTTTTGAGATAAGCTCTGCACAGCCGCCATTTTGAAATGAATCGCTTCAAAAAAATTATTGTATACAGTCACTGATATGTATGATAAACAACCTTTTTTGTAATCTTGATTTATATTGTAGTTTTTCTGAAAAAAATCCCCACGAAGCCTATTTTTTCGACAGTGGCCTAACCCCTTAATGGTGTGGCCAATTGCTTCCTCGAGCTCCGGAATGGTCTGTGAATCATTGGCATACACTTTTCCTTTTAGAAAACTCCAAAGAAAGAAGTCCTATGCCGTCAAATCGCACGATCTTGGTGGCCAATTCACATCGCCGCGGCGCGAGATAACACGACCATCGCAAACTTCGTCTGCGATAACTATGCAGTAACAATGCAGCAAACAACAATTTCTCCGTGTTGCTCGATCGTGCAATTCTCCATGACTAAACCTCAATACTTCCTGATGTGCCAGTTGTCAAAGATTAGTACTCTATGTTCGCCACAAAAAAAAAAAATGGTGCGCAATTAAAAATGTCAGGACATTTTGAGACGCTGTTTATACGGTATTATTTTCCATACCGCATGTTTTTTTCTCTCTTTTTTTTCAGTGTGTTTTCGTTTCTATCAGTGAATGAAGACGGATGCGTAAACGGAAAAAAAAATGCGTTGGCTTGCCTGTGAACAATAATACAATTATTCGCAACGGTTGAATTTCTATCGGATCGGAACGAAAACATTGTCGAAGTGCGGCAAAGGTTGGCCTTCGTTGATCTGTTCGTCACGTGTCTCGTCGTAAAACTGACTGATGCGCGTTCCTGCGTACTTGTCACATATGTCTCTTTCTCCAACTGGATCGTTCGACCCAGCTGTGAATCATTTCCAATTGGATTTACATTTCAATGGATCAACCTAAAGCGTTTTCATTCGATCTGCAAACGCTACTTTGCCTACGAACAACTGAGCGATTAGGGGCCGTCCATAAATTACGTCATTTTAAAATAGGGGGGGGGGTCTGGTCGTTAGATGACGGTAACGTTAATTTGATCACAACGATATGACGGATAGGATGATTTCAGGGGGGGGGGGGGGGTCAAAAATCAGCAAAAGTCGATGACGTAATTTATGGACGGCCCCTTACGAAATGTAAAACTTTTTTTGGAAATTGTGCACGCCCGATGGGGGAAGCTCATTCGTTTAATAAATATCGTATGAATTTGGAAAGAATTTATTAACGGCAATAGAAAGATCCAAGATCCAAATGCGTTTAATACGAATGAGATTTTTTTCTACTGCAACCCCAACGTTTATGGTGATAACAATCGGAGCAAACAAGAAAATTCTTATCAGGCACAGATGAGGGCCTCATCTGTTCGGCTTGGAGAAGGTTTTGTCGCCGCGAACACAAAGTCTCCGCGGCGACGAAATTTCCAATGCAAATGCTGCATTGTCGAATAACCCGTAGGTGACATCGTACGATCGCATCGACGAGGTGAGTCGACAAAGAGATCGTGTGTGTCGGCGGTGAGCACGTATACCAAATACATATATGCAAACTTCGACTGGTACACGTGACGAAAAAAGTCGATCGAAGAATTTTGTTGCACCGATATACTGACGATACGTATATCGATGGGGAAAAGTTAAGATCGTTTGATAAATTCAACGTTCGACCGATTTAATCTCATTTAATTCGATAACGAGCCTTCCCGGAATTGAAAAAAAAGAGATGTAGAGGCACCTGCCTGATTTAGCTGATCAGGCCCTCCCATCGAACAAACCGGGAAAATCGCTAAATTGTTTTTTACGGCTAACCCTCTCTTTTTGGAAATTACAATCTTCTGATCGGGATACATCGCGAGCAGGTACATCTTCACGTAATGTCTACCGGGCCAGAACATTGACATCTTCTGAAAAGTAGGGCCTGTCTTTAAGAGGTCAGGCCACTCTAGAGGCCGAAAAATAGGCTTTTTGGGAATTTTTTTATTTTCAGAAAAACTACAAAATAAATCGAGATTACAAAAAAGGGTGTTTATCATACATATCACTGACTGTATACAATAATTTTTTTGAAGCGATTAATTTCAAATTGGCGGCTGTGCAGCGTTTATTTCAAAACTGCACTTTTTAGGTTTGCCGGAAACATAACTCAGACAATTTTCAACCGATTCACTTGAAATGTTGAATATATCTTGAAAAATACATTGTCTATGGAAATACGTAGGATTTTTTTTTGTATATTGCATACTTCATTTGTTATTGACAATTATGACGAAATTTTTCACTTTCCAAAAATTTGCCTAGAAAATCGTCAGATAATTGTTAATGAGAAATGAACAATGCAATATAAAAAAAAATCCTACGTACTTCCGTAGACAATGTATTTTTCAAGATATGTTCAACATTTCAAGTGAATCGGTTGAAAATTGTCTGAGTTATGTTTCCGGCCAACTTAAAAAATGCAGTTTTGAGATACACGCTGCAAAGCCGCCATTTTGAAATAAATCGCTTTAAAAAAATTATTGAACAGTCACTGATATGTATGATAAACATCCTTTTTCTAATATCGATTTTTTTTTTTTTTTTTAAATTGCCAAAAAGCCTATTTTCTTCGCCTCTAGAGTGGCCTAACGCCTTAAGAACTAAACAAAGGCTACTTTTCTTTTCACCTCATCAAAGATATTTATAATCGATTGGGATGAAACTAATACATCTGTTGTAATTCTATTCTTCATTAAACGAATCCATTCCATCAATGATAATCGACGAGGATAACAATGCGTATCATAAATACCGGGACTACGATAGCTAATGATTTGAGCACGAAGAATAGCCAAATTATTTTATGGGGCAAAAGAGTAGAGCAGCTCATTCGTGGTTTTTGAACGCCTTGTCGCTATGTTGGGAAATATCAATGTTCTGGCCGGGAAGACATTACCTGAATGTATTTCGACAACAATCCGCCAGGTGGCTACAAGCGAAGAGCTTCGCGTAAGCAAGGTACCATCGTATGCGAGGATAAAAGTTCGTCCTGTGAGTTGTACCACGTACAGAAGTGCTATACTTACAGTGTGCACTTACGCTTATGATTTTGCGATACTTGTGAAATAACCCTTTGCACTTTAGGCATTTTTCGCTCGGATTGTGATCTGCGTGTGTTTTTTCGTCTCTTTGCCTATCAGGAAATGCGAGCAAGCGTATGTATACACTCATATACTACCTTAGCTAGTAGATAGCTAACAAACAATATGTTGTCGAAATAATAAACTGAATACACTCCCCATTTTACCTCCTCAAGAATTCCAAAAACCCTGAAACATCATTTTTAATTCCCTCGTTTGTTGCTGGTTATTTCCCGGTCTATTCCCTACAACTTTCCTGGTCATTTACTGCTTGTTCTCCGGCCCGTTCCTGATCAGTTCTCCAGAAAGGGAACGGCGTATCGGGATCTAGCCTTAGTCCCGTTGCATTGCCAACTTATTCCACAGTGGAAAGCCCGGCCAGCGCTTGATATTATCTAGGGAAGGCAGATCAGGGCCAGTACTTTTTCCCTACTCAAATTTCTACACGGGAAGAGGAAGAAAGGAACAGTAAGTTATTTTTTTAAATCGCTATACGAATATTTGATAATACAACTCATTTTTCCCGTTCCGAAAGGGAATGGAATTTTTTTTGACATTCCGGTATGGCATTCTTGTTGCCTAGAAATACGATAGCATTTTTTTTCTTCAAAAATTTCACTTTGATTATCCTAGAGACCTTTCTGAATACGGCTGTCAAAGCCATTTAATGATACTCACAAAATTAGCCGACTTATGGAAATTATGAGTACGTTTGGGGAGCGTGGTCGTGACGCAGCAAACTTTAAACGCGTTTTTCTCGAAACTATGCCTTTAAGATCCGCAACCACGATATCTCGATAGCCAATTGACCGATGGGCTCAGATTTGGCATGCACCTTCAGTAGGCTGTTCTTGAACGTCGGTAGCAGAATGGAGTCGAATTCATTTTTTATACAGGGTGTCCCAAGTCAACAACGCAATCTCTGAGTTCTGAGTATATGTCATCATTCTGAACAAAAAAGTCCTTTACCATTTTGGCGTCTGATGAAACGATAACAATTTACAGGATCGTATTTTTAAATTTTTACAAATTTTGGAGGTATCAAAAAACCATTTTTATAAATATCGCTTTGTGTTAATTTCGTCATTCTGAATTGAAAAGTCCTTAGTCACTTCGGTGGCCAACGAACGGTTGCTTGGCTATAGCTACAGAGGGCTTGCTGTCAGCGCGAGACGATGGCACTGTATTCTGATAACGGGTTCATCAGACGCCAAAATGGCAAAGGACTTTTTTTTTCGGAATGATGGCATGTATTCAGAACTTAGAGATCGGGTTGTTGACTTGGGACACCCTGTATATGACTCGTAGAATGGTCGGAAAAATAGGAAAAAATGATAATCAAAGTTCAGCATGCCGCTGTTTTGTACATTTTTTGCTCAATCTGGTACCAAACATCACAACGCTCATACAGATTCAGAATATGTTTGGTTTTTTTCACATTCATACAACGTCCACAATACTGGTCGCAAATTGGAGGCGTTTTCCGCGCATCATTGTGAATAAACGTACAAAAGTACATGGTAATAATGGTTTTTTAACAATTTGTACATATTCTTGAAGAAAGTATCAGCATGTGTAAAAAATTTCGGAAAGAAAACTCGAATAATCGAAAGGTTATTCCATCCTAAAAATCACCTTCGAAACAGCGCTCTGGACAATGATACTTCCTTAAGGGATCTGTTCACTTTAGACGCTAAGAAGGCTATTTTCATGAATGTTTTTTGATAGGTTTATATTATAGATATTGTTATAAAAGTGTTTACACTTATGCTACACTTATAAAAGTTGTTACACACTTTCGAAATGCATTTAAAAAAAAACAAATTTATGCATTTGTGTAACCCAAACAAACTTTAATCGCGTTTTTCTCGAAACAACGTTTTTCGACCGCTTGTTGATGAAATCTTCGAAACTACTGAGCTGATCCTTATGAAATTTTAACCACATATTCTTTACAACTATAGCTATAGCGCATATCGAGGATTTTTTTAAATTTTGATAGTTACTGTGTTTTTTGCCGAAAACGGTGGATTTTTTTTCTTTTTTCGAAAAATGTTCGCCATTTTGTTATTTTTGCATAAATTAAAAATCCTATGATATGCGCTATAGCCATTAACATATTGAATCTAAAACCGTTTGATTTTTTTGTTTCGGATGATCTATCTCCGAGATTTCATCAACAGCGCAGGCCTACGATTTTTTTAGGACATTTTTTAACTACCATTTTCGTCTCTAAATAGTGATGAAAATAAATAAATTAAAAAAATGTAATTCGCAAGTGTATTTATTGAGTGTAACAACTTTTATATCAATATCTATAATATAAACCTCTCGAAAAAACTCATGGAAATAGCCTTTTTTATCGTCTAAAGTGAGAAGACCCGTTAAATGAATTTTTCAAACCATGTCAAGAAACGCTGTCCAGCTTTCTCCTGTTCAAAATTAATGTTCCAACGGGAAGTTTCGTTGATTCTTTCTTTTTAAATCTTCGTCATACCAAAAAAATAACTAAATTCGTATCCAATCAAACTTTTAATTATAAACATTTGCACGAAAAATTTTCGGATAAGATCCTATTTTCACGCAATATTTACGTTTGCGTCGAAAAAAAAAAACGAATCGCAGCGATCAAAGTACAGAAAAATAAGTAAGTTTTTGCCACTTATCCGCCGAGCTATACTGTCGACTACGTTTTTCGAGCGTCAAGGCTACATTAGCTCATAATTTGGACGAGTTGCTGCTCATTTTGTTGTAGAGAGATTCCTCGTGAATTACTCACAAAGAAACCAGAACAATTCGACGTAGTTAAGTATGAAAAAAGACCCACAAGATAATTGATGCCTTCGGTGTAAAGGTCTCGAATAAAGCAATATTTCGGGTAAATTAATAAGCGCTTTTTCTTTCTATTTTGCATACGCAATCTTTGATTCAGACCTATCGCTATTAACATGACTCTCCGTCACAACAAACTCGAAAAAATAAGTTCAATTTTTTAAATTTATAGTTCTCGGCATGTATCATTGTGTTCACTTTAAGGTTGTTATGGGGTTAAGTCAACATATTATCACCGAGCCGAATTTTTTTCCGGGCCTTTACCCATGTAGGGTGATCGGTAGGGGCCAATGATTGGCCGATGCTCGACGCCAAGCTTGCCAACATTGGCACTCGAACTTGGCCCGATCATCGACCGAGCCTTGGATGATAAGAGCGGCCCAATATTCGCAATAAATATTGGCCCTAGAATGGATTATGAGAATCGGCCGAGCATCGCGTAGGAGTTCATTCGAGAATCGGCCAACAATAATCTTCCTCAAGATTGCCATCATTGCCACTCGAGCTTGGCCCGATTATCGACCGAGTCTTGGCAGATAATTGTGACCCAATTATAGATCACCAAAATTGTTCCTGCACTGCCAAAAAAAGAAATTAATTATTTTTGTATTGTAATTCGTCATTACCTGGTCTTTTGAAATGATTAGTTCGAAGAAAATATTTCACCATATGGGGCTCGAACCTTGAACTTCCCTACTCATAGCCAAACACGCTGCCCCTATGCTACCGAGTGCTTGTAACATTTAAATCGCAGTTATGGCATAAGATACCAAATGGATTCTCATAATTATTTGTATCACATAAAATATATCAATTAGTTAATATCATTGTGATAATTAGAGAGTGTTATCGAATGACATGTTATAGAATTTTCAAACCTAACCTATATATATAATTCCTCTCTCTCCACCTTCTCTACCCCCACAACCCGTTAATATGTGTGTTGCAATAAAGACAGACCATTAGTTCATTAGTTCAAGTTTAATTTGAATAAATAAATATATTTAAAATGAACAATTCCAATAATGGAATGCAATAGGAAAAATTTGATTTTACGAAAAATCTAGTTAATTCAAATAAAAAATAAATAAATAGACGCGGTTAGTTAATATTAATAGAATTTTTCTGTCAGTGCAGGATGGTTCATAAAAATCGGCAGAATATCGCGTATGAGCTCGTTCGAGAATCGCCCAACAATGAGTGCATTGATTTGGTAGTATATTTGTTAAGAATAATGTCTAATGGACTCGTAAAAAGTATTTATCTCGTCTCTCAATGACTTCAACGCGAAACAATGAATCGTCAATATACGAATTGCGGTTCGATCATGCGTTACTCGGCCGAACATTGGCCTCGTATCGGCAAAAACATGATTGGCGTGTCTATACTTCGCCAAACATCGGCCTCATATCGATAAACCAATAATGAACAAGTCTATACTTGGCCGAACATTGGCCTCGTATTGGCAAACCAATGATTGGCCGGTCTATACTTCGCCAAACATCGGCCTCGTATCGACAAGCCAATGATAAGCGAGTCTACGTTTGGCCGAACATTGGCCGCGTATCGGCAAACCAATGATTGGCGAGTCTATACTTCGCCAAACATCGGCTTCATATCGATAAACCAATAATGAAAAAGTCTATACTTGGCCGAACATTGGTCTCTTATTGGCAAACCAATAATTGGCCAGTCTATACTTCGCCAAACATCGGCCGCGTATCGACAAGCCAATGATTAGCGAGTCTACGTTTGGCCGAACATTGGCCTCGTATCAGCAAACCAATGTTGGCTAGTCAATACTCAGCCGAGCATTGGCGTACAATTGGTTAATCGACGATCATCCCGCCAACATTGGTCCAAGTATTGGCCGTTACGGTTCGATTGGCGAAACCTACATGAGTATAACCTCTTTGCTGATCATTCTGTGCAGCTTGAATACGATTCACAGTACCGTTTTTAGGAAAAAAAATCGGAAAGTCGACGTATTTCGTGGGCTAATTACGTTACGCTTAAGGAAAACTCCCGATCATTTTTCAGTACATTATTAATATCTGCTGAGTGAATGCTACCACGGAGCTGAAAAAGTAGGTACGGTTCGACTAATTATCGGATTAACCCTTGGTACCGTAAAAAAGAGAGTTCACAGTACCGTTATAAAATGATTAATCTTTTTGATAGCGAATTTGTGCGAAAATCAAGCACACAAAATATTAGAACGTGCAATCATGGCAACGCCGTAGACCGCACAAATGCTATCTATCTTATCCGTATTCGGTAATTATGCCCGGGAACCTCAAACTACTCGGTCAGGATAATTAACAACGAATATTATTGGCACTTATTTTCTTAATTAGTAATAATTACTTGATATTAATTTGATAACTATGTTCAGACATTATACATTTCTAGACATTTCTAGGCAAAAACAAAATAACGCGGAATTTTTTTAGCATACCGGAAAATTATTAACGTTTTTTATTTCTTCGAGATTATGGACAGCTTCAGTACACATTTTTTCTTTCCAGCGGATTTATTTTTCCTCGGACCGATATTCATTTTTGACAGCTCCTTGGGCCGATTTTGAGGTTACGAACGGGGCGCGTGAGTCTCTAACTTCGAGACACTCCTGCCAACCTGGGCATTATGATATAGCACGATTTACGACGTTGCCAATTCGTTTCGCGTTAATTGAGCGAGAAAAAGTTCTAGAAAGTAATCATACAAAGTAATGAAAACACTCAATGTAATCACCGAATGTTCAAATGTCCATATTTTTACAAATAGATGTAAAAAAATACTTCGCAAACGTACATTTAATATGACGATTATTTTAAAGCTAACAGTTGGTAACAGTCAATCGGCTTCGTGCATAAGCACGGGGCGCTCTCCTTGTACTTCACCCCATGTAGGTTTCGCCAATCGAACCGTAACGGCCAATACTTGGACCAATGTTGGCGGGACGATGATCGATTAACCAATTGTACGCCAATGCTCGGCTGAGTATTGACTAGCCAACATTGGTTTGCTGATACGAGGCCAATGTTGGGCCAAATATAGACTCGCCAATCATTGGTTTGCCGATACGCGGCCAATGTTCGGCCAAACGTAGACTCGCTAATCATTGGCTTGTCGATACGAGGCCGATGTTTGGCGAAGTATAGACTGGCCAATCATTGGTTTGCCAATACGAGGCCAATTTTCGGCCAAGTATAGACTTGTTCATTATTGGCTTATCGATATGAGGCCGATGTTTGGCGAAGTATAGACTCGCCAATCATTGGTTTGCCGATACGCGGCCAATGTTCGACCAAACGTAGACTCGCTAATCATTGGCTTGTCGATACGAGGCCGATGTTTGGCGAAGTATAGACTCGCCAATCATTGGTTTGCCGATACGAGGACAATGTTCGGCCAAATATAGGCTCTCTAATCATTGGCTTATCGATACGAGGTCGATGCTTGGCGAAGTATAGACTCACCAATCATGTTTTTGCCGATACGAGGCCAATGTTCGGCCGAGTAACGCATGATCGAACCGCAATTCGTATATTGACGATTCATTGTTTCGCGTTGAAGTCATTGAGAGACGAGATAAATACTTTTTACGAGTCCATTAGACATTATTCTTAACAAATATACTACCAAATCAATGCACTCATTGTTGGGCGATTCTCGAACGAGCTCATACGCGATATTCTACCGATTTTTATGAACCATCCTACACTGACAGAAAAATTCTATTAATATTAACTAACCGCGTCTATTTATTCCTTTTTTATTTGAATTAACTAGATTTTTCGTGAAATCAAATTTTTCCTATTGCATTCCGTTATTGGAATTATTCATTTTAAATATATTTATTTATTCAAATTAAACTTGAACTAATGAACTAATGCTCTGTCTTTATTGCAATACACATATTAACGGGTTGTGGGGGTAGAGAAGGTGGAGAGAGAGGAATTATATATATAGGTTAGGTTCGAAAATTCTATAACATGTCATTCGATAACACTCTCTAATTATCACAATGATATTAACTAATTGATATAGTTTATGTCATACAAATAATGATGAGAATCCATTTGGTATCTTATGCCATATCTGCGATTCAAATGTTACAAGCACTCGGTAGCATAGGGGCAGCGTGTTTGGTTATGAGTAGGGAAGTTCAAGGTTCGAGTCTCATATGGGTGAAATATTTTCTTCGAACTAATCATTTCGAAAGACCAGGTAATGACGAATTATAATACAAAAATAATTAAATTTTTTTTGGCAGTGCAGGACCAATTTTGTTCATCTATATTGGGTCACAATTATCCGCCAAGACTCGGTCGATAATCGGACCAAGCTCGAGTGCCAATGATGGCAATCTTGAGGGGGCTTATTGTTGGCCGATTCTCGAATGAACTCCTACGCGATGCTCGGCCGATTCTCATAAGCCATTCTAGGGCCAATATTGATTGCGAATATCGGGCCGCTCTTATCATCCAAGGCTCGGTCGATGATCGGGCCAAGCTCGAGTGCCAATGTTGGCAAGCTTGGCGTCGAGCATCGGCCAATCATTGGCCACTACCGATCACCCTACATGGGACCCCCGACGGCTAAACAGCCTTAACGGGTTATACACAGTTAGAAATTTCAAAAAATCGATTTTTTTATTGCATTTTCGGAATGTACGAATATGTGAGTATATTCCCTGAAAATTTCAAATCGATCCAGCAAATATTCTCGGAAATATACATATATTTGTAAGGACGTTCGCAGCGCCTCTCCGAACGTCCGAGAAACTTCAAACGCTCAACCGATTGGTCTACAATTTTAACACAACCTTGTCAGATATATTCTGCAGGTATTGATCGAAGGAATAAGATTTCCGATAATTATTTCTATTTTTTTTCAACGATTTAACGAAAAAAATTTGGTCGAAAATCGAAATTGTTTCTTTCCGGAGCCACCATTTTGTCAAAAATTAAAATTTCGTCTATTCCTTCGATCAGTACCTGGATTCATCTATCCCCTAAAAGAATCTTTTTGGTTTTTTCATTTTAGATAATCCAAGCCGGAGATACTTTGCTCATCGCCGGACACTTTTTTTTTCGGGGACCTCCAGGAGACTTCCTGCAGGAGCAATGTTAATGAATATTTTTGAAAATAAAAAATGCCAATCTGAAACCAAAAGATGCCAATACACTGCCTAATACTCTTTGCTTTGCCCAAATGAAATCCTTTTCCAGAAAAAAATCGTGAAAAACGACCTTTTTTGGCCTTGCCACTGTGTATAACGCCGTAACGTCACATTAACGTATTCATTTACGTAGTACACGAACGAACTGACGTAATTAATCCTGATTATACGGATGTAAATTGTAATTCAATTATACCGGAAAACAATCGACAACCATTATCAGCTGATAATAATCGTCGGATTTCTTAGTGATCAATTGATTATATCAATCATACGGATAAACAAACGGATTCGATTTTATCGAATTGATGGTGTTGAAGTTTGCATCGTTGGAATGCAATGAAAATTCCTCTCGATTTTTTCATTCCTTTCGTTTTATAATAATCTAATATATATTTTGCAATTTTTGGTTTCAAATTTTTAACAACGATTTCCTTAAATTTCCGGTGACTTCCGTAGTCTTGATGTGCTAAAAAATATGGGAATACGAAGAAAAAAAAATACATTTTCGTTGCATTCCAACGATGCAAACTTCAATGCCATTCGATTTGAGCCACTCGTACGAATTCCAACGGTGCGAAGAGTGGGATGACGATGTGCTTTCTAGGCTAGTGAAAATTCATCGCTGTTACGCTAATTACGAATAAGGCGGATATTTGCACAGCTATTCTAGTTCTCCAGTCCGTAGATAAGAACGTGAATGATGCCACATTTTCACCCCTCAACCCTGCGTTATCTCGAAACTATGCGGAAAACGCACGTACGCTCATACGGAGGCGCGTTTCCACCAGACATCGCGTCAGCCTAAAAGCAATTATCGTTTCTTCGAGTTCTCTATTCATTATTTTGTCGCTATCCCTCTTCCCTTCATTGCACACGCACACGACGACGAAACCACGGGGCGATTTGTCAATCCGTTAGGGCTTTGGGAGATGATAGAATTGGCAATTCGCTCGTTTCTGAGAAGGCTGGCGACGAGGAAATATTTCGTGGATAATCGATGATACATTCTTCGCGAATGGACCTGCACGTTATTATTTTCGTTATTTTCATTATTTATTCGATCGGTGCAGTGTCGCGGAAAAAAAGAAATTCCCGTCTCAATTTTCAATTCACTTTTCCAGACTGTTCCGAAGCTTGTATTCGAAGTTGTCGCTTTTCTTTCGAAGGAAAAATCGTGTGATTTGTTTTCCTTTTACTCGAACCGTTTCCCATTAAGGGGGAATATACCTTTGTACATTTTTTTTTTCATTTTTTTATCGGCTTGAGGAGGTTGGAGCGTTAGCCACGATCCAAGGTTAAATTTAATAAAAAATACATGTTGTTGTTTAGACTATGCTGAGTCTTTAGCACGAAGATAAACCATTTCTAACAACGGATTAACGCAAACCGAACCTTTGTAAACATTTAGAAAAAAAAATCCTCATCTTGCCCATAGTAAACCATGGGCCAATCTCGTGACGTAAATATAAATAGGCATAATTATAAATTACTCAAAATTTCATTACAGAATTGTATAAAACATTCGTTGTCGTAGTTTTTTTTCATAATAATCATCGATAATATTGTACTCTTTCAAATTGGTAGTAACACAAAAGGTTTTCTACTTTACGTAATAAAAATATTAAAATACATAATTTTGCCCTTTAATTATATATTTAAAACAAATTAGCATATACAGAATAAATCTGTAGCTCGTATGCATTTTTTTTAGGTTCATTGACAAAAAAAATGAATAAACCGTCATTTGACTTAACTGAATCGCTCCAACCTCCCTAAAATGTCCCTTAACTAACCAAAAATATTGAATTAGAAGGAAAATTTTATGGTCCAGAAATCGCCGATTAAAGGTAGACACGAAATTTCCATGATTTCACTGTACTTAAAACTTTAAACGCGTTTTTCTCGAAACTATGTTTTTAGACACGGGCGTATGCGTAGGCGCTTCGACTTTTCAATCGATTGACTCGAAATTTTAACTGTAGCTTCTTCACAACATTTTCTAGTCCAGTACGTAGGATTTTTTCGATAAGTAGAAATGTAAAAATTTTATGATCGATACTCGATCGATTTTTTTTCTTCATATTAACGCCATTTTTGTTTATATCCATATTTTGAAAACCCCTACGTAATGCACTAGTTTTTTATATCTACTATCAAAATATTTTTCGTTTTTTCTTCTAGCTTGAAAATTATGACCTGTGCGAATACGCCCGTAGAGGACTATGAAAAAAAGAGTTTTCTTTCATCGACTACTGCACCGCCATTTTGATTCAAAATAATAAAAAAAAATTCTTTTACTTTAAGACTTGTACAAACACGTATAAAAAAAACTAATTTAAAAGTATTAATTCATTTTTCCTAAATAAATTGTCAAAAATGACCCTTGATTTTGCCCTCACAAAGGTATATTCCCCCTTAAGATATTTTTTATTCGTTTAACTACCGGAGTATTTTTTAATTTAATTTTCGGAATTGTTTTTTTCAACGTGGAACACGAAGAAATTTAACCAAAAAAGAAGACTCGAGATCGAATGCTTCCAATGTTTCGCTGTCTCGGTATGCGGAAAACAAGAGATTCGTATGACGAACGTAATCACTTTACGTAACATCATTTACAGTTCAATTGTCCGATTCGTCGAATAGTTTCGTCAATAATCGTTTGGTTTTCCAATTATCACGATATTGGAATAAAGAGAAATATGAAACTTCGATTGCGGAAGCATTTCTGAGAAAAGAAACTTGATGCTTTTTCGAATCGAATGATTTGTGTGCTTGTTATCGCAATAATAGTTTTTAGAAGCCAAATTTCAAATGTGGCCTTCGTAAAAGTGTGCCTCCCGTGTCTATGTCCATCTCTGTAGGTGTGTGTATCTTTCTCGACACATAGAAGGAGATCGCAAATTGAATTACGCGAAGCGAGCTGCTAAGAGCTCCGAGCGAAAAAAGAAGTGCGCGACAACCGGAGATTGCAGGATGAGAAGACTCGCCGCCTGGGCTCGTTTGCAAGACGAAAACCGCCAATTGATGCCCATTACTTTGTTCGACAACGATCCGACTAGCTACTCGGGAGACACGAATAATTTCATTTTACGACGTCGCTGCACACGACAGATTTGCGAAGAACTGATCAAAGTCAATCGCCGAACGCAAAGTAAACGAAATTGTCTCGAGTCACATTCACTTCTAGGCGGGAAAAAAATGCCTTTCGTTCAATCCAAACAATCGACACAAAATACTCTCGCCAAAACTTCTTTGGCTTCTTTTTGTAGGAAGCCAAAAATCCATTTCGATTAGCCAGAACAAGACGAGCATTTTGTCATCGAGACACGACACAATTGTGGTGTCCATTACTCGAGACAAATTTCGCAAACGACACTACTAATTCTTGATCAGCACAAACTTAATCTCGTTGAGGTTTGGTAGGCTTTGATGTCTAGAAATAAACCATTATGTCGGTTAGCCGAAACAACTCTACTTTTCAATCGGCTCGTCATCATTTTTGAGACAAACGTAAAAGACTACGTTGAAGTTTGCATCGTTTGATTGCAACGATTTTTTTCGATCATTTTTTATTTCTTCTTTTGCTGCTTATCTGGAGCCTTCGTTTTTTGCAAATAAAGATCGCAAATCTCGGATAAGAATGCGTAAAAATGTTTCAGTGATTTTCACAGCCAAACAAAAATTGAACAATTTGAAAAATCTTCGTTGCGTTCCGACGATGCAAACTTCAACATCCCACGTGACGACTGGAGAAGAAGCGATAAACCGACACGTTTCGTTTCAGGAACAAGAAAAAACAACTTCACTGGCGCAAATTCGAGCTTCGTCGGACCAACGATATTTTTATCTCGGTTAAATCGAATTAAAGTTCAATTATTCTTCCTGTTGCCCCGTGTTTAAGGTGGTTATTCATTGAATTAAACCGAATTTAAACACTCAATCTACTTATGAAGCGGATTGAGTTTCAATACCTATAAAGTGATGTTATTTTTTTCACGTACGAAGTATAGACGCAAGTGTGTGTGTAGGTACGATAGACGAGAAAAAGTGGATCTATTCGCGAAGCGGCACACGGAGTAACTGAGCACGGAAAAACGTGTATCACCAGAAGAACCGCGTGCTCGACTCCCACTCGGTTAACTTCCCGTTAAAAATTGTGGGTGTATGTGCGTGTATATATAGCTATATAGCTATATATATATATATATATATATATATATATATATATATATATCGATGCCGAGAGAATCACACGTGTGCAAAAGCACACATGCATTAAATAAAATATGCATACAGGTCGATTCAGAACGTGCGGGACATTCTAGATTAGCATTTTTTAAATAATTTATTTATGCGTACCTTTCCGGTTGGAGAAGCCTAGTAATTCTGCTATTCTGAGAGGGGAAACGAGTACGATTATTAAGGGGTTAGGCTACTGTGAAAATGGAGAACTCTCGTTCGTGGCTTGAGGCAACTCAAATTGAAGAGAAAGGTCCAACATAGGGGGCAGAAATAGCAGATTAAAGGTAAACTTAAGATTACAAAGATAAAATTAATGGTAAAACTTGAAACGCTTTTTTCTCGAAACTATGTTTTTCAAACCGGTGTACACGATTTCTCGACATCTAATGAGCGGAACGAATAAAAATGTTGTACACTTATTCAGTGTAATAGTAGTTTAGTCGTTTTTTTTCCTTGTTAAGGGGTTACGTGGGTTTGAAAATTTCAAAAAATCCATTTTTTTAATATATATCTTATTTCCTAATACAGTACTACCTCCCTAAGAGAGCGGTCTAGGGCGGTTAGGGGAAGTAATTCTCGAGAAATTCGTCGCCGAAGCCTTCCCCCACCGCTAGGTTAGCGCGCTCGAAAATCGCGCATGTGGTAGCGTGTATGTGTTTCTCCACTCGACCTCTATGAGAGAGCGCGAACGAAAGTGTTGAGAAAACTGTAAACAAGTTGCGGAAAGTGTACTGGCGTTTCGTCGTTTCATGCGTAAGTATATCTCATTGAATATTGATGTGTAAATCTTTCTTTTTCTTCGCGTTTTTTTATTCTGCTGTTTGGTATATTTTGTTGTTGCAATATTATAACACATATGAAGGAAACATTTGTAAAACTTTCAATAATTGTTGAATTATCTTATTGTTCGCAAAAATATACGTAGTATATTCGTTATCGAAACTCGAACATATACAGTAGAACCTCGATTATCCGAACCAATTGGGACCGAGACTAGTTCGGATAATCAAAAGTTCGGATAATCGAAACGTGGCTTTTTTGGGACGAGATCATAAACAACACCTTTTTATATAAAAACAGTACATACATATATATTATAATTTGACATATATGTTAACGTTGAAATATATATATATATATATATATATATATATATATATATATATATATATATATATAATGTATTTGAAATACCTGAAAAAAGTTGAATGCTTTTTTTATATTTTTTAAAAATAAAATCGTCCATTTTTAATTGACGAACGGCTGTAACGCGTTTTTGAGCGGCTAAGTCTCGCAGCCGTTTGGGAAGGAGAGATTGCGTTGGGTTGCTCATTGTTGCTCACGGTGGTGGCAGCGAGCAACAATGTATCTTTCGCGCCAACGTTCGGATAATTGAGAGTTCGGATAAACTAAGTCATCGTTCGGATAATTGAAGTTCTACTGTACAGTGTACAAAAAAAATGTAACTAACAATTTATCTTGTGTATATACTTCAAGTTGAAATATACAATGTATATATATGTATAAATATTTCATTTTTAGATAAAACGGGATGGCTGAATCGAAAATATATTTTACTTGCATTAAATTACTACTTGAAATTTAATTATGGTGCATGTTTTTTTCTCCGACTTTACGGCTTAAACGTATATATTATTATACAAAGGAATATTATCCATTTGACAATCGTGCGACGTGCGATTTTCTGAAATCGCGAGCGATCTCTTATGGAGGTGTCCGCGACAAACTCGGGAGGCCTCGGGTACACTGGACAGCTCGAGCTAGGTGGGGGAAGCCATAAAATGCGCTCAAGCGGAACGGCGGGGAAATTCTCTCTTAGAGAGGGCTCTCTTAGGGAGGTAGTACTGTAGTACAATATGTCTAGAATATTCTCCCAAAGTTTTAAGTCAATCGGAGCAATAGTTTAGGAGAGAGAGAGAGAGAGCCTTTGGAAATTCCCTCCGTTGGGAAAGACCGGCCGGAGCGACGCAGGTATATCACATTTTTCTCAAAATAGTGTTTTTGAAGTTGGTGGACACGATTTCTCAAAAACTAATGCACCGATCTTATTGAAATTTTGCACACTGCAAAATAGCATTGACTAGTGATTGAACGAAGGTTTTTCTTTTTCGATTACAATTAATTTTACAAGGCTATACGTAGTGTTAATTTTACCAAAAATTGAACAATTTTGCATATAACTCTGCCAAAAATTCAAATTTCAATTTTTTTCAAAATCCTTCGTTCAATCACGAGCTGTACTTATCTACTAACAGAAAACAATTGTTTTTTGAATTTCAGATACAGCTATCCTGCCCACCACGAGGACACTTTTTTTAGGGGTCTCCGGAAACAACGTCCCACTGGTTGAATTTCCCAAATTGTTGGATACATTTTTTTTAATATTGTTGAAATGTTGCTCTGTTACATGCTTCACATTTTGAATAAAATAATTTATATATTATATTTTTTTAAAGAGAAAATATGTTTTTTTTTGGCTTTGAAACCCGCAGAACCCCCTAATATTTTTGTCATTAATTATTTAAAACAATGTCACTTTTATGCGAAGAATCGAAAAAAAATCATTTTTTTAAATGATCGTAACATGGTAACAGAGAAAGCTCGGCCAAGTCTTAGCGAATATTATCTATATTATCTGAAACAAAAACAGCTTGTTTTTTTTTGTTTCAGATCAACCGAGTGGCCAAAATCAAGTACAGTAGAACCTCGATTATCCGAACCTCGATCATCCGAACCCTTAATTATCCGAACGATGACTTAGTTTATCCGAACGCTCAATTATCCGAACGTTGGCGTGAAAGATACATTGTTGCTCGCTGCCACCGCCGTGAGCAACAATGAGCAACCCAACGCGACATCCCATTTTCAAACGGCTGCGAGACTTAGCCGCTCAAAAACGCGTTACAGCCGTTCGACAATTAAAAATAGATGATTTTATAAAAAAAAATATTTAAAAAGGCATTCGATTTTTTTCAAGTGTTTAAAAAATATATATATATATTTCAGCGTTAATATGTATGTCAAATTTTAATATATATGTATGTACTGTTTTTATGTAAAAAGGTGTTGTTTATGATCTCGTCCAAAAAAAAACCCACGTTTTGATTATCCGAACTAGTCTCGGTCCCAATTGGTTCGGATAATCGAGGTTCTGCTGTATACCGTTGAGCTTCTCACGTTTAAAGGTCTTTCACAAGATTTTTTATAACTTCTATAATTATTAACATTTTTTATGAAATTTGGTACATAACTTTATTACGGCACACACAAATAGCTGTTCAAACGATTTTTCAATTATCTCACGTATTCGTTCAGCATTATGTTAGCATTCAAAATGCTTTTAAAACTGTATATGCTTGTGAGGTAGGCTGGGATAGGGGTCTAAGTTGGCTGGATGTCAGGCGTACCTAACGCTACCCCCGCTTTGCGATTAATAGTATCGTTAATGAAGATCACGAAATTAAAAAAATCACAGCGAAATTGTGACATTGGTGATCACAGGACTTGAAAATGCGACCAAGGGTGTCGAATTTCAACTTTTTTTTTAAATGTCTATTATCGCTGAACTGAGTGATATGGATTTTTTTTTATTTTTCCCAGAACTGGTATAACTTGGCCTTTCATCCGGTCTCAGATTATCGTTGAGTTTTGGGACACCCTGTATATATATATATATATATGGCTACGTCACATCTGACCCGACGACAAAATATCCGCGACAAAATATCCGAGAACAAAATATCCGAAAGACAAAATATCCGAAAGATAAAATATCCGAAAGACAAAATATTCTCATGACAAAACATCCGCGAGACAAAATCCTAAATCTCGTCCACCACATTAACGGGGTCGCGCGCAAAACACCTTTGTGGGGTGTGTGAGATAGTGGGGTGGGGGCATAATACGAGCTTCTTCATTGCACTTATTTCTTTATTGTAAAGTTTGTGTATATAATATTAGTTTAATAAAATATTGTTAGCAATGCCACGCAAATATTGTATATGATCCATGTCATTGTACTTGGATACTATAATAATAGTATGTACTATAATAATATTACATGAACGTTTCTTATGCTCAACACAGCGCCAAGTTATACTTGTTTTATTCACGCTCTTTTTTGAATAAACATATCCGTCATATATTAATAATTTTGCTCCCTTCTTTAAACACTGTAAACTGTAGCACTACATACACAGCACACTTTAAACTGTAGCACATACATACACAGCACACTTTAAATTGTAGCACTACATACACTTTAAACTGTAGCACTACATACACACTTTAAACTGTAGCACTACAACGTCATTCCTTCAAGAAACATTAGCACTACATACACAGAAGAGAGAAAAACATTGACTGTCTCATGAAGCCAGTTGTCCTAGTTTAAGAGTAATAACGTTAATCATAGATTTAATTACCGACAGCGGATATAATATCGGCAGATATTTTGTCGTGCGGATATTTTGTCATGAGGATATTTTATCCTGCGGATATTGTGTCGTCGGATATTTTGTCGCGGATATTTTGTCGAGGATATTTTGTCGTCGGGTCAAAACGCGTGTTACCATATATATATATATGTGTGTGTGTGTGTGTGTGTGTGTGTGTGTGTGTGTGTGTGTGTGTGTGTGTGTGTGTGTGTGTGTGTGTGTGTGTGTGTGTGTGTATATATATGTACACACGCACGCACGCACGCACGCACGCACGCACGCACGCACGCACGCACGCACGCACGCACGCACGCACGCACGCACACACACACACACACACACACACACACGCACACACACACACACACACACACACATATTTCCCTGCGTGATCCATATGCGGAAAACACTTAAAAAGAGCAAGTTATATCAGGCACATTAGTTTCGAACCCCACTAATATTAAAAGAGTAATACAGAAAAGGCTCAAAAGACAACGTTTAATAAATACTAGAAATGTTTTCGTCTACTTTGTAGAAAATTATTCGTTACTTATGCAGAGTGAGGCACAGAAAGTGTTACAGAGCAATAGCACTCAAATTATTGATCATATCCAAAAATCTTTTAGACAAAAGTTTCAGTGTTCGAGAAGGCCGTAATACTGGACCACCCTATTTTTTTATCGGTGGAGGCGTTGAAGCTACGTCAAGGTCAACTCCGCTTTTTAAAATCGAATCGTACATTCTTTTTCAACCATCTTCTGGAGCACCTCAAGCCACATACAAATATTAGGTGGTCGAAGTCGTTCAAGGTCATTCAAGGTCACCTATTAAAATGAAATACAAATCTAAATATCTCAGATCACTACCAAATATTTGGTGGTGATCCGAGATATTTAGATTAGTATAATCGATATTGACCTTGAATGACCTTGAACGATTTTGACCCCCTGATGTTTTTTATGCGGCTTGAAGTGCTCCACAAATTGGTTGAAAAAAATGTACCATTCCATTTAAAAAAGTGGAGTTGACCTTGACGTAACTTTAGCGCCTCCACCAATAAAAAAAATAGGGTGGTCCAGTACGCCGGCCTTCTCGAACACTGAAACTTTTGTCTGAAACATTTTTGGATATGATCAATAGTTTGAGTGCTATTGCTCTGTAGCACTTTATGTGCCTCACCCTGTATATTTTGGGATGCTTTCATGATTTTTTTCTGAATTGTCTAAATATTTTGACACTCGAATTTTCATTTCTTGGTGACCGTATTTACGTAGCTGTTCATAATCAGCTCTGTTTGGACCGTTTGATCTTGTGTGCCCTGCAAATTTGTAAAAAGAAAAAATCACGAAAGATTGGGAAGTTTCTTAAAAAATTCATATAACTTCGGAAAAAGCAACGATGTCCTGCGTCAAAAAATAAATCATTTTATCCTTGAATTTTCATTTCTTAGACGAATACATTTTCGACAAAGTTTTTAAAAAATGTTGACATTGGTGACACCGAAAATTGTTTCTTTAAAAATCCTAAAGCATGTTTGCTGTGTCTTTCAAATTTTCATCGTATCGCGTAGCATCGAAATTGTGATGGAATCAAACTTAAGACTAGGATTATACCTACTACACGATGCTCGAATCGAAATTCAATGAAAACGCTTTTTTGTCACATTATAAAATAATTGTTCAAAGAATTGTGAATCAGCCTTTACGCATATAGGTGAGCGCGAAAGCAAAAACACTGAAGAACTCAACTGCGAGAAAGAGAGGGGAGCCAGTAGGAGAATGAGGAGAGCAGTTCGTGTCGTAACGCGATATTATAGCACGTCATTGTAACGTCTCGGCGCACATTAAAGCGGTCGTATGTTTGCACTGAGCCCCGTCCTTGTATTTGTACGTTGACACGGGAAAAAAATTAGAACTCTTTATCGTCTGCCTTGGAACGGAGCAAGCAAGTAAACGCGTGGGTCATCCTTGTAAACGTCACTAAAATTTGAAGTTTCTTGATCCTGCTTGTAAATTATTTTCCCTTTTCGTATTACGCGGGCTATTTGTGATCGTATGTTTTTTCTACTCATTTATTTTATTATCTATTATATTGAATCGAGAACTGTACTATGGTGAATTTTCGTGCGAGGCGTTCCCACTCTATGGCGTTAAAGTTTGCATTGTTGAAAGATAACAAAAGTTCTTTTTTATATTTTATATTTTTATTTCCTCATTTTCATCGTCAAGCAATATCTTTTTTTGTACATTCTGATTGTAGATCTCTGGAAAATAATATAAAAAATCGTTGAGGGAGTTGCGTAGGGAAGATCGGCCAAAAAAAATTCAAGAAATTAAAAAATAATCATTTTAATTGCATACCAACGAACCAGCTTTAGTTTTGGCCCAATCCTAGCCCTAATGTGTTTTCGAAAACCATCCAATATTCACTCCACCCCAAACAAGAATTTTCTCGAAATAAGCAAACTACGAACGCTGATAGGATCGTCAAATCCACGCGCATTGTTTCGCGAATGTGTCCTTTTTGAGGTCAGTGTTTATTGTGTTGCATGTTTTTGTCTGAAAGACTAACGAGACCGTACCATCTACTGACATTGCTGTGAAAAAAAATATATTATTAGAAGTTATTTTATAGCGACGTCACTTTATCCCGTGTAGAAATTTATTCGTGAGTTCTCAGATCCTACTATATTCCTTCAGGGGCTTGAGTGGGTTCCGCGCTACTTCCCGATTGACGTTTGAGAATTTTTCATTTCAAATTCTCAACGGCAAGTTATTGGATCTCTCAAAAAAAAAAAATCTTCCGTCATCTCTGATCCCGTGCACAAATTTGTTGGGAATCCCAATGTACACCCACATCCCCATGGGCATTTGTTAGGGACACCATTAATAGGAAGTCCTCATTGGGCTCGAATTGGATTTTGTACTCTTCACCAATGAACGCGGTTTGAAAATTGTTAGCACCTTCAAGACGCTAATATGTGAAAAATCACAAAAAAAAAATCGGCGTGTTGAAACATAACATCCAGGCTTCGCGAGCGTTCACGTATGAGGTGATATTATGTCAAAGTGCGGTAAAATAAAAAAACAAACGATAATTACAGTGGATTTTCAGTGGTGTGATACAAACCGATTTTTAAAATATACTTTTTTTAAGCGTTTTATACTTTTTTAAGATACGATTTATATTTTTTTTTAAATCCAATCCCTTTGGATATTTTTACATTTTGTTTAGAAAATTCAACGTGCATAATGCGATGGTATCCATGAAAAATCTTATCGGATTCTGTTTGTTAATGTATGAATCCTAGAGGATTCAAATTGGATTCGTACATTGGATTCCAATTGCGAATCGCGATTAGAATCCGATGTATGAGCGTGACGTTTTAGAATATTTAACGCGATGACCCATTGGATCCCTGTCAGGAAGTGGGAACAAGTATAGGAATTCATTCGGATCCCTACGGCAAGTTCTGCACGGAATTTGCGAGTCCTCAGTGCTTATAGAATGACTAATATTTCTTAGCTCCTCAACTCGTCCCATTATTGTATTGGGTCGTACCATACATACGTCCGCCTATTCAGTTTTTCAAAGATCGGCTATTGGGAAATTTAGAAATTAATGTAATCAACTATACGTGCGCCATTTTGATCGCTGATTTTCTTCTATCTTTCTGATAGCCGAAGGGTTCCTCTCTTATAGAATTTCTGCGTCTTGTTAGTGAAGGACTGATCTAAGCAATTATGGCAGTTCAAGTCCAGTAAATTGACATCATTGTGAAAGTTTTGCAAAGTTCTAAATGAACGGTAGTCGAAAGGTGCAAAATGCGGGCTTACATTCTGGATGTACTGAAAAGTGCCAGCCAAGTTGACAACATTTTCGCCGAACGGTATTACGAAAAAAATCGCAACAAATGAATTCTCACCAGAAATCACGCCAATTGTGACCACCAGATTTTTATCGCTCAATCAATGCGGCGGGCAAGTATCGGGTTTCTTGACAATCCCGAGGTTTTGTAAATATCTCAAAATGTCTGACCAATGTTTTTTTCCGAAATGGTGACACGACAAAAAAAAATTCTTGGTGCAACATTTGTGTAATTTTTGTCAAGTATCTCCTGGTGAGACTTATACCAACCTATATTTCAAGTTACCACACAGGATTGTCAAATGAATTTAAGTCTCGTAGTTAGCAGTTCATTCAAGAACTTTTTTTTCAAACTGTTTGCCGTTATAAGTTAATTCAGTGGTATGTCGACGGTAGCAAAGCGAGGATGAGCTTGTTCGAACTATCCTAATACATTTTGTTATATATGCGGAAAATACGTTATTAAAAATTTTTGAAAAACGATTACAGATTTCATAAAAAATGCTTTTTTTTTCTTTGATATTGAGGGATAGAAAATAAGATTCGAGATAAATTCGCAGAAAGTCTTAGCTTCTCCAGTGAAGAGCAAGGAGAACGCTTGCACCAAGCCATAAAAATCATGAAAGATAGGTATCAGGGAAGATGGAACACACGTAATGGTTGATTATGTTTGGAGTTTGATGCGCGACTGCCTCGACAAGTCTTAATCAAGAAAATAACGAAAAAGAAGCTTACTTAATGTAAAAATATTCAATAAAACTTACATTTTTCACTAAAACTAGATTTTATAAAACAATAGTCTATTTCTGTCTTCTTACGTAGAATATTAATATTCAGTGTTCAAATAGGTTCAGCATAGGGATAAGTTTCAGAAAAAATATATAGTTTTGCTACATCAAATTGGTTGTTGAGCTCGAATATTATTAGAGGGCGTACGCAAAGTACGTAACGCAATTTGGGGGGGCTGGGGGTCCGGCCAGGCTTAACGGTCTACGTAGGTGGGGGGTCAAGGTTTGCGTTACGTCACGATTTTAAAACTGCCAGAAATAGTAAAATTTCTGTATGTTCAAGTTTTGAATTTAAGTTAGCACACAATTTTACCGCAGAAAGTTGACAGCTTTCCATACAAAATGTCAGTTAAAGGGGTGAATGTGCAAGAACTTGCACAGTAGCTTTCCCACTTTCCCCAAGCCGAATTTGAAAACATTTTTGTTTTGTTTTTTATAATTTTCGAAAGTACATATATTCAAAAATATGTTGGCAAAATTTTTATTGACAAGTCCGAAAATTGAGAGAGTTCCAGTCACTTCAGTGAGATTAGGTAGCGCGACCGGTTAGTGCCCTCAGTCCCTACAGGTCTGGCAACGTTCAGAATACATGAAGTGCAGGCTCATATTGTTTTGTGAAATATAATGATGAAGAACCGTTATATCGCCCGCGACTAGATACTTTAATGTAAGTATCAATATTTTAGAAAAAAAGGTATAACTTTATATCATGAAAAGCGGAACGAAAATTTTAAACGCGTTTTTCTCGAAACTACTTTTTTCGACCTTGTCCCAGCGAATACTTATCGACTTATCGACTTATAAAAACTTATCGACCGATTTTCATTTTCTTTTTGTTGACATTTTTGTAATTGCAGTAACGAAGGTTCTACGTAGCCGATTTTTTAAATTTCGATAATTACTATTTTTAAATACAGAATACAAAAAAAGGTCCTTGAAAATAGACAAAAAATCTCCAATCTGTCGGCATTTTATTAAAAAAAACCAAAATTAAAAACGGCCACACATAACGATAGCTACTCTTGTATAGATATCGACAAATTGTTGACTTTTTATTTACAGATAACCTCTCATAAAGATATCGATGGGACAATGAAGAGAATTTTGTTTTTTCGTCTTCAAATCAATCAAATCATGTTATTTCGGTTAACTTTAAAGATTTTTATACAAATTGGTATAAAACTAGATGAATATGTACTTAATAAAATGAGTATAAACCCGATCCTTTCATAATTAGTTATGTCTATGAAAAAAATCGCAATCATGACGATAAAGCACCCGTTACGTAACGGAATAGAGAGGGGGGTCAGGCGTAACGGCCCTGGGACTGGGGGGGGGGGGATTAAGGAATTTGGCGTTGCGTTATTTCCGTACGTCCGCTTAGGACGTTGAATAAGTTTTCGCTGTTTTCCAACAGATGGCGTTACCAGAACTGCGTGCGTGTGGTTTAAGATTGAGAACGCATCTACAGTACTACCTCCCTAAGAGAGCGGTCTAGGGCGGTTAGGGGAAGTAATTCTCGAGAAATTCGTCGCCGAAGCCTTCCCCCACCGCTAGGTTAGCGCGCTCGAAAATCGCGCATGTGGTAGCGTGTATGTGTTTCTCCACTCGACCTCTATGAGAGAGCGCGAACGAAAGTGTTGAGAAAACTGTAAACAAGTTGCGGAAAGTGTACTGGCGTTTCGTCGTTTCATGCGTAAGTATATCTCATTGAATATTGATGTGTAAATCTTTCTTTTTCTTCGCGTTTTTTTATTCTGCTGTTTGGTATATTTTGTTGTTGCAATATTATAACACATATGAAGGAAACATTTGTAAAACTTTCAATAATTGTTGAATTATCTTATTGTTCGCAAAAATATACGTAGTATATTCGTTATCGAAACTCGAACATATACAGTAGAACCTCGATTATCCGAACCAATTGGGACCGAGACTAGTTCGGATAATCAAAAGTTCGGATAATCGAAACGTGGCTTTTTTGGGACGAGATCATAAACAACACCTTTTTATATAAAAACAGTACATACATATATATTATAATTTGACATATATGTTAACGTTGAAATATATATATATATATATATATATATATATATATATATATATATATATATATACATATATATATATATATATATAATGTATTTGAAATACCTGAAAAAAGTTGAATGCTTTTTTTATATTTTTAAAAAATAAAATCGTCCATTTTTAATTGACGAACGGCTGTAACGCGTTTTTGAGCGGCTAAGTCTCGCAGCCGTTTGGGAAGGAGAGATTGCGTTGGGTTGCTCATTGTTGCTCACGGTGGTGGCAGCGAGCAACAATGTATCTTTCGCGCCAACGTTCGGATAATTGAGAGTTCGGATAAACTAAGTCATCGTTCGGATAATTGAAGTTCTACTGTACAGTGTACAAAAAAAATGTAACTAACAATTTATCTTGTGTATATACTTCAAGTTGAAATATACAATGTATATATATGTATAAATATTTCATTTTTAGATAAAACGGGATGGCTGAATCGAAAATATATTTTACTTGCATTAAATTACTACTTGAAATTTAATTATGGTGCATGTTTTTTTCTCCGACTTTACGGCTTAAACGTATATATTATTATACAAAGGAATATTATCCATTTGACAATCGTGCGACGTGCGATTTTCTGAAATCGCGAGCGATCTCTTATGGAGGTGTCCGCGACAAACTCGGGAGGCCTCGGGTACACTGGACAGCTCGAGCTAGGTGGGGGAAGCCATAAAATGCGCTCAAGCGGAACGGCGGGGAAATTCTCTCTTAGAGAGGGCTCTCTTAGGGAGGTAGTACTGTATATGTTATTTCGCCGAAGGATAAACAACTTTTTTTCATAGTGTTAATAATTTCAAATTTCGTGCTAAAAAAAAGTATTTGCGGGGAATTTTAATGCACTACCTTATTTAAAGCTGAAGCAGACAGAATCCTCGCTGAGACTTACGGCAACCATGCTCTGTCAGAAACAACATGCAGAGATTGGCTCAAACGTTTCGAACATAATGATTCTGATGTGTTGAATTGGAGGCATTACTTCATGAATACTTGTGTCAGACACTGGCTGAACTTGCAGAATCAGTAGGAGTTGATCACACAACAGTTTCGAAACGTTTGAAGGCATGAGGAATCATTTTTTTTTTTTAAATAAACCATTTATTTTCACGAAAAACCCAGCGGGAACTTATTCACCATCCCAATATAACGAAAATGTTCTTAATTCTTTGCTCGCTCAAAATTTAACAACCACCAGGGCTCACTGATGATAAAATAAATTTTACTCAAATTAGAGTTGGAGTGGTACTTTTTCAAATTGCAAAAGGTATTTTCATACGTGATTTTGGCACCGGTATAAAAAAAAAACTATGTGACGTTACCTAGCGTCGAAAACGGGACAAATATTTGTCACAATCCAATGACCAGGCCTATAATCGTGTGTAGAATGCGAGAGATATTTTATCGATCGTTAGGAGACAGCCGCTGCCAGACGTAAAACACTATTGCCGGAAATGCAGTCGACAAATATCGACGGACTCGATCATCCTTCCTCGGGCTGACAAACTTTATCGCGGAACACAGCGAACCCCCTCGTCATTGATAAAATGCACGATACACAAATACACGTGTTTATACTTTCGTATCTACAATTCTCAATATTGGGAAAAAGTTGATGCACGATATATCTAGCAGCGAAAAGTGACCTAAGCAATCTAGATGTGTTCAATTGATGAAATTCCACATCACCACTAAAAAGTATCGTTTGAAGGCGAAGATGCAAAAAAAAAAATGGCAACGTCGCGAGAGTCGCGATCTGAACATTTATGAGGGTGGGTGTCAGCGATGGACTCGGGGAAATCTTTTGTTTCGGATCCATTGTGTGGAATCTCCACAAGGACTTCACTGAATATTATCTGCTGAGCTCAACGTCTTCTTTTTTTCTTCACGGAGACAACTCCACACCGAGTGGATTCACGGTGTCATGTTCGAGAGGAACGAAACATCAAAAGAAACGGGCGACGATTTCAGTTTCCGTCGTGACACCTTTGTCGATCCACGCAAGTATTCCATTTTTCTTGATTTTTTTCTCATTACTCTCCACAATTGGGTCAGCAAACGTCTGAACTCGATTAATTTTGAAATTCATTCACTATCCAGAATGATTTTTGCAAATTGTACCACCATATTGTTATATTGGGGTTCAGTTCCGAAAAAGGACATACCTCCGATTAATTTGTAATTTCTTGTACCCATGTATTTTGACTCGCTGATTACGAATATGATAGCGAAAATACTCGCAAATTTGATTTTCTAGGTCACAATTCAAAAACTGATTAAAAAAAGTTTTTCTATTTTATTGTAATAAATTTTGATCTTAGAGAAAAATGTTTCCTACAAAAGTTGTAGCCCATGAAAAGATTGATCTTTTATGTTCTATACAGTTTTCGTCTAAAACCATTCTGTTTCGAGAAAAATGCGATAATGCTCCAATAAGTACATTTTGCTAAACTCCATTAGTTTCGATATTATCTACTTACGCACTTTGCCGCAGGAAAGTTGAAGTTTGTTTGGGTTTGTTTGTTGTGTTGTGTGTTGTTTGGATTTCTTTGTTGTGTTGTGTGTTGTTTGGGTTTGTTCGTTGTGTTGCGTGTTGTGTTGTGTGTTGTTTGGGTTTGTTCGTTGTGTTGCGTGTTGTTCGGGTTTGGTTGGTGTGTTTTGTGCTGTTTGGGTTTGTTTATTGTGTTGTGTGTTGTTTAGGTTTGTTTGTTGTGTGTTGTTTAAGTATGCGTATAGTGTTAAAGATCAAACTGCAACCTTCCCGCGGCAAAGTGCGTAAGTAGATAACATCGAAACTAATGGAGTTTAGGAAAATGTACTTTTCGGAGCATTTATCCCATTTTTCTCGAAACAGAGTGCATTTAGATAAAACTTGTAAGAATATAAAATATGAATTTTTTTTTATCGGCTACAACTGTTGTAGGAAACATTATTCTTTAGGATCAATATTTATTACAATAAAATAGAAAAACTTTGTAAAAATCAGTTTTTTGTGAGTTTTAACCTCGAAAATCAAATTTGCGGGTATTTTCACGATAATAGATGCGATCAGCGAGTAAAAATACGTGGGTACACAAAATTCCAAATTAATCAGAGGTATGTCCTTTTCGGAACTTTATCCTAATATTACGTTCCAAAAAACTCTCGCGTGAAATTTATAAGGGGATTTAAATTTTGTACGAAAGCATTGTTTTGTTGCAAATAATCAGTATCATATAATCGGAAAGATTTTTATGTGGATAGTTTGCGGTTTATTCGCTATTAAGTGTCACAAAGTTGACACGCGATGTCAACTTTGTGTGAAAAATTGATATTTCGGATACAAAGAAGATTTCGTGTCAAAATTCATCAAGTTATTTTAACTGTGCGTTAGAGCACAAGCGGGTCAACGTGTATGTGGGTCGTGTTAGATAATCGTCGCGGGATTTCGCGATTATCCGCAATTTACGAAGAGTAATCGCGAGGCCGGAGGACGCGATTTGAAAAAACCTTTGCCGATAATATTAGTGGACGTATTGAGCCAAAATGGGCATCAATCTTTATGTAAGTTTTCAAATCGATCGCGACTTTATTATCCAAGCTAGACTTCTTCAAGGCGAAGTTGAAGTCACACTAGAGTGACGTATGAGTGCGAGCGAGACAGTTGACATTTTCGAACAGAGATTTCTCCGAGGTTGATAATATTTGGGGAAAAATAAAATCGGCAAGCTCTGCGTCAATAAATTCTACACATGGCATGTTTAGTTCTGAAAAAAAACCTGAAACTTGATTGGAAATACTTGACCTTGTGCATGTTTTGTGCATACAATGGTTTTGGAAAAATGAATTTTTTAACAAAAAAAAAATTCCGGAAACGCTTCAGTGGATCGATTAGATTTTTGTTTGTACTTGTTACGATCAAACGTGTTACGGAATAAAATTATAGAACATCTTGCGAAAGATTAAGGTTTAAAAAAAATAATGTTCCTTGTTTTATTTTTTTTACTATAATCCACTTGGGGTACAATAACGAATTTTTTTTTCATATAATCTTTGGGCACGTTATTCGATTATATAATTTTTCAAAATGATCGGTTTGGTACGCCACAGTGAAAAAAAAAGAAACAGACTTTATTGATATATTTTAGTTATATAGATATATAACTAAAATATATCAATAAAGTGTGTTTCTTTTTTTTCACTGTGGCGTACCAAGCCGATCATTTAGTCACATATCAGACTTTATTGATATATTTTAGTTATATATCTATATAACTAAAATATATCAATAAAGTGTGTTTCTTTTTTTTCACTGTGGCGTACCAAACCGATCATTTTGAAAAAAATATCTAATCTAATAAGGTGCCCAAAGATTATATGAAAAAAATTTCGCTATTGTACCCCAAGTGGATTATAGTAAAAAATAATAAAACAAGGAACATTATTATTTCAAGTTTTACTTGCACAGCCTTTTCGGCTTTTTACAAGGCTCCACTTATATGTCCACCGCTCTACACTTGTTCTTTCTCTCCATCATCCCCCCTCCCCATTGCGGCCGCAGCCGACTTCCCCCTCTGCATTATATTCATCATGACATTTCTGTCATGGATATAGGGAAACTGCGGAAAACCTATACCAATACAGCCGGTCACGAGTTCGCTTCCCAGCCTCGGAGCTAGTCGCGTTTCGTCGAGAAATAGCTCACAGGCCATACCCATCCGACACACACACGTACCGGTCCGTGTGCGCAACATCTGTGTACAACTGGAGCTACGTCACGCCTGTGTTTTTATTTCTCGACGAAACTACGAGACGGTGATTCGAACCCGCGACCTCCAGATGTGTTGATTTCAGAGGCAGGTACGCTAACCACTAGACCAACACATCGGTAGACCCAAACAAGGAACATTATTTTTTTTTCAAACCTTAATCTTTCGCAAGATGTTTTATAATTTTATTTTGTACGACGTTTGATCGGAACAAGTACCAAACAAAAAATCAAATCGATCCACTGTACCGTTTCCGGAAAATATATATTTTTTTTTATATTTAAAAAAAATTCATTTTTCTAAAACCATTGCGTTGACGGGCATAAAATTTTCAGAAAATTTGTTTTTTTTATACCTCAGAATATACTCCAAATTTCGCTGGGAAAAATGTGGGGGCAATTTTTCCCTACTTACCCGGCTATGTCCTTTCAGAACTCTAAGTAATCGGGAAGTGGGTGAAATATTGACCTTATAAATGATGTATAAACATGACACGAATGATAATACATAAGAAATTATACGCGAAATGTTTTTATTTTATTTTAAGAGCTTTTTTAGATTTTCTAAAGAAGTACACGCGATTTTTACGATTTATCAACAATTCTCGTTTTCATAAACAAATTAAGACTGTTTTTTACCGAAAGAAAGGATTATTCAAAATAATTCCGTTTGTGAAAAAAAAATCATATTCTTTAATAATAGATTGTACTTCTCTGGCAAAACTGATGTAAAGGACAATTTTTTTTGTTCTGGATGTTGATTCATGAATCTTCTGCGTTTTCCTGCAGAGCGCCTAAAAGAACGCTTTTATAGTGTAGCTATGACTAAGCCGCTATTTTGTATTTTTTTTTCATACTTTTTTTGGTTGTCTCGACACATGTAGAATAAACTCTTTAAACCTTATTTTGATTGCTTTTTCAGTATTTTCAGAAAAAAAAATCCCCGAAAAGTCTCATTTTTCAGCCTAACGTCTAAAGGGTTAGGCTAAGCGAGGAATCCTTGTTCGTCGCTTGCGACAACACAAATTGAAGATAAAGGTCCAGGAGCAAGCAGGAGCAGGAGCAAGCAGTGCAGGAAGCGCAGATTGACGGTAATCTTATGATTAAACTTCTAGTAAAACTTTACATTTGAAACTATGTTTTTCAAATCGACCTACAAGATTTCTCGACATCCAATGAACGGACAATGTTAAAGTTCGCATCGTTGAAACACAACGAGAATTGTTTTTTTAATTTTTATTTCTTCATTTTCTTCATCATACAAAATTTTATCCTGCAAATTTGGGCTGCAGAATTACGATAAGAACCCTAAAAAACATTTGAATTACGATAAGATTTAATTTTTATTTCTTCATTTTCTTCATCATACAAAATTTTATCCTGCAAATTTGAATTACGATAAGATTTAATTTTTATTTCTTCATTTTCTTCATCATACAAAATTTTATCCTGCAAATTTGGGCTGCAGAATTACGATAAGAACCCTAAAAAACATTTGAATTACGATAAGAACCCTAAAAAACATTTGAGTGTTTTCCGTAGTCCAAATTTACGGAAAATAGTTTGGGCTACTGAACTTTCGTTGCGTTCCAACGATGGAAATTTCAATATCATATGGACGGACTGACTTTAAATTTGGTACACCTATCCATTGTAATAGTAGTTCATTAGTTATTAACAATAAAAACAGCACTTATTGTCGAAAAATCGAGAAAAAATTTGAATTTTTTTTAATAACCGGAACTCGATAACTACAAAAGCTCGGTCAAGTCTCAGCCGATATTATCTCTTTCAAGGGGCTACATCTACCTAGAGGCTTGAAAAAAATGGCCAAATTCAGATTTTTTTCTGGGAAACGGCCGGCGAAAAAGAAACGCATTTTTTCCAACACAAAGGTGTTGGAAACACTTTTGTGTTAGAAAAATTGAGAGCCTTTGAGGCCTTAGGCCACAGTAACGGGTATGAAATCATGTGCGAATTTAACATTTTTTTTCGTATGAAAAAGTGACTCACTCATAAAATTAATTACACATCTATTTAGTATGGATATCAAGCTGTTAGAAAAAATATATTTTTTTTTCGATGTACAAAATGGCCGACTATTCGAAACTTCTCGAAACAGCTTTTTTCCAATTGGCGTGACAAATAACTTCAAGAATTTTCACTCGATTTACTTCAAATTAAAAAGTTATGTTCCTAATTGCATTTCGCAGACAAGTACGTACGGAATTTCTGATTAAAGGAGACTTTGTCCCGGATTGAGCAGCGGGAGATGTTAGCGGCTCAACATGAGCAGCTAGGAGAAGAGGAGGGATGCCTCTATGGACCAGGCATTGCCGATTAGCGGTAATTATAAACACATTTGTGTAAACACATTACAAAACTTTAAACGCGTTTTTCTCGAAAACACGTTTTTAAAAATGGCTGACATTCTCCTGACCGCTGTAATTAACATATCGACCTGAAATTTGGAGAGCATACTCAGAAAATATGACATACTCAGACATACGTCTTCACGGAATGACGGATCGTTTTTTCGATAGATACATTTTTGCATTTATTATTTATATTTTTATGCGAAAAAAAAGCGAAAATTCGATTTTTTTTTATTGCCGTCATTTTCCGAAATTTGTACTAAACGAAAAACCCATCCGTCATTCCATGACCAACGGGTCACAGATTAATAATGTGCTTTGAATTTGTGTTTCAGATCAACAAAGAGAGGGCAGTGATGTCGCCGTTTACCTCCCGCGATTTGAGGATCTGTTTTCGCGGAGCTCCAACGGCCGCCATTTTGGTTTTTTTTTTTTTTTCAAAGAAAATTTTCTTAACGTTCTGTATATCATGAATAAAAGCAAGAAAAAACCGCACTCAAAAAGCTTTGCTCGTTTCTTTAAAAAAAAAAAAAATGTAAACACCTGAAGTATGGCACTCCAAGGACAAAGTCTCCGTTAATCGAAAACTTTTCATTTTATGAGCAGTTTATAAGCAGTGATAACAACATTTTTCACTGAAAATGCATTTCTTAAGTTCAAATACTTACAAGTTTTGAATGAAACAATATTTTTTAAATTCCGTACGTACTTCTCTAGGTATTCTAATGTAGATTGACGAGAATTTTTGTTTTTTGTTCTAGGTAAAAAATCGTGGATGCTAAATGTCACGCAAAAAAAAAAAGATAACAAAAGAAAATATTCGTAGTCGACCATTTTGTACATCGAAAAATATATATATATATATTATTTCTAACAGCTTGATATTCATACTAAATAGATGTGTAATTAATTTAATGAGTGAATCACTTTTTCATACGAAAAAATTTGTTAAATTCGTACATGACTTTATACCCATTACTGTGGCCTAACCCCTTAATGTACATACAAATAAATGTTCAAATGATTTTTTAATCATCTTACTTATTCCCTGAAAATTAATTTTTCTTAATAAGTCTGATTTTTCCGCCGTCACAGTAGTCTCAAGTTAACTTCAACTTTAAATTAAATAATAACCCTTAAAGGAGATTTGTGCGTTGCACCGATAAATGTTATTTTCAATCTTAATATCAATTCAATTCTTTATTCTTTATTCAATTCTTTATTATTAATTGATATTCAATTAATATCAATTTGGCAGGTATTTCACATACCGACGGTTGTTAAACGAGAGGCCGCTGATAAGCTTGCGTCGTAGTTTATGTATCCGTAGCGCGCGGCAAAATCCGCATTACCGAGACGAGACCGTGAACTTATCGACGCCAGTGTGAGAGGAACCGATGTCGTGATTATTCATTAATGCGCGATTTTCCAATATTTTCAAGTGACTTTTCCAATCTTGTCATCACTCGCCAGGTATTTCGTACATTTAAAAGAAATTTACAACAACAACAAAAAAACAGATACGAATTGGAGATTTGACTTACCGCTTTTCTCTTGTCCTCCGTACCGATGGAGCTATGACTTCGATGTCTAATGAGATCCATGACTTTGCTGACTGGATTTCTGCTGCTCTCGGAGCCCGCCCGCGGACGTCCACCAGGATCCTTGCTGTCTCTGTGATCCTTGTGATGATCCTTCTCCGTGTGGACGTCCGTGGCGGAACTACCGTGAGAGCCACGATGCAGCGACTGCTGAACACGAGAAAAAGAAGAAAAAAAAACAGATCATCAATTAATTAATGAAGTTAACCATTCGCTCGAAAATTACCGAAGTAAAAAACCTGATACTTCTTTTTAAGTGGTTACCCCCACTTGCGATTTTGAAAAAATCGATTTTTTTTATTGCATTTTTTTTAAGTATAAGTATCTGAGAATATGTCCTGAAAATTTCAAGTCGATCCGAACAAAATTGACTGAGATATGAGGGTTGAAAGAGAAGAATCCGTTGTGTAAACGACCGGCTAATTGAAACTTTAAACGCGTTTTTCTCAAAATGGCATTTCTGAAGTCGGTGATCAAGATTACTCGAACACTAATGAACCGATCTTCTTGAAATTTTGCAGGCTTATTTAATACATAAAAATGTAGTCTTTAATCGTTCGATTTTTTTTTTCGAAAAAAATGGCCGTTTTATGGCCAAAAACGGCCGTTTTTTTTCGTTAAAATCGAACCATTAACTTTGACTGTCCGCCATTTTGTGAAAAATGAATATTTTTTAAAATCCTTCGATTAAAGACTAGTTTATACTTATATTTGACTAAATCCAATCCGCATTTTTTTCTTCAGATGATCCACTTCGCCGCAATGTTGGTCACCGCAAACCGTGTATATAAAAACATTATTTCATTGACGGCCATTTGCCACTAAACAATGTAATATTTTTCAATAAAAAAATTAACGAAAGTTCTTCAAGATGTGTTCTTTAAGATGGTATATTGGTCGATTAAAAAAGTTTTGTAGTTTTCTTTAAAAAAATTCATGAAAAAGGCCTTATTTTTGCGCTGAAAGTGGGGTAACGCCTTAACCGTCGCGGGATTTTATCCAAATACCATAAACTATTGGGCCAATGACAGTGCGTTTTTGTCGTAAGGGCACGTACTGAAATTTCAACACATCGCGAAGTAATTTTGGATTCAGCAGAAAGGTTTGGGATGGGAAAAGTTAAAAGGTATTATCTCGGAATTCGGACTCATTTATATCCATTATATTTTTAAGAAGTTTATTGTTCATTTTAACATTTTTTCAGCCGAGAATTTGTCAAATTTTCGAATATTCAGCTCACAGTCTCAACTGAAAAGTTTGAACCGCAGTCATGCAATACAATTATTATAACGGCACTCCCTTCTGTCGGGTTTTTTTTTCACAATATCGTTCATCCACTAAAAAACTTTCATAATACTAAAAATTCTGTTTTGAGAAAAACGCATTTTTATTTTATTTTTTTTCGCACATTCGTGAGGCCACTGTGACGTCAATGTTTATCTAAATTATCCTGTAACGATTTTATTTATTGTGAAATTTGTTAACCTTGCTTTATTTTCTGAAATTTTTTATTTTGTGGCACGAAGGCGTGAAAAAAAATTTAATGCGGTTTCTCAAAACAGGATTTTGTGTTATGACCTTTTTTTTAGTGGATGAGCGATATGATGTCGTCATATGGAAGAAGGCGACATCTACAACAAAAAAATCGTCAAACGGGGTTTTTCGTGAAACGCAAAAACACGTATTGTCTATTTTTTAGCTCTCTCAAATGCAATTGGTTCCGTACACTAAGAAAAAAGAATCGTTGAATATGCAGAATGTATTTTGTTGACTCGAAATTTTGTTGTTTTAACAGTTGGTCAGACATGCTAAATAAGCAGATAGTTTAAATGTATGCCAATTTTGTTACGCCAATAAAAAATCAAGTTGAACAAAGATACAATTTTGTTAAACCAACTGAATTTTGGATGGATGATAAAAATTTTTTTGTCAGTGTAAGAATATAACGATAAGGTTAAAAGTTATGAAAACTTTCGACTTTCGAACCCTATATCTGTCTATTGATTCACCCCCGTGGAATTGAAAAAAGTGCATTTTTTTTATTATTTTCCATAAGCATTATCCTCCAATTGGTTCCAATCTAATATCTTGACTGGAAATGTGAAAAACGGCAAAAGTCAGTGTCCAACTTCAAGAACAATTTTCATCCCTTAAAAACGTTTTTCCGCCGATAAAAAAAAATACGTGTCTCTTGGATTTCGATGAAAAATAACATATCAAAAATTGAACGAAATCGGAGGAGGACACCGGAAACGATTTCCTTGCGAGTCATCGATATTCATCGATTATTAGCTATTTTGCAAATTCCAAATGTATCGAACAGCTTGTATTTGACGATTAAAAAAAATGGAAATACACGCTCTGTAAACGGATAAGTAAAGTGTATCCTGTCGTGTGCTCGATGACTTTGAAATTTGCATCGTCAAAGGCAACAATTTTTTCTCCTATCTTCATTTTCACTATTATTCGAAACCTTTTTTTGCGACTTAAGAACTTAAATCTGTAGCAAAAATACGTTAAAACGTTCGAATGACTTTCATAGCCTAATTAGGCCGAAAATAAATTTGATCGATAAAAAATAATTCATTTTCGTTCCGTTCCAACGGTGCGAACTTCAAGATCATATGTGCTCGAAAGGTAATCCACCTGGGGGAAAATGTCGCTGTGGATTGTTGACCATCTGAATATTTTCAGTTTCAAACAAAAGTACATAGCATTTTAAAGATGCTGCATATTACAAGCTTTTATTTAACTTGCCTTGGTGTGAGATGCAAAACGGAAAATTGATATTTGACCTACTTCCCGACTACTTAGAGCTCTGAAATTTTGCAAACATGCATCTGACAGATGACAATGCATAGTTTGATTTATATATATATATATATATATATATATACTTAGAGTTCTGAAATTTTACAAACATGTATCTAAGAGGGGACACTGCATGATTTAACTTAAGGGATCTTCTCACTTTAGACCCTAAAAAAGGCTATTTTCATGATTTTTTTGAAAGGTTCATATTATAGATATTGATATAAAAGTTGTTACACTTAATAAATATACTTTCCAAATGCATCAAAAATTATGTTTCATGTATTTATTTAACTCAAACAAACTTTAAACGTGTTTTTCTCGAAACAACGTTTTTCGACGGCTCGTTGATAAAATCTTCGAAACTACTGAACCGATTTTTATGAAATTTTAGCCACATGTGCTTTACAAGTATAGCTATAGCGCATGTCAATGATTTTTAAAATCATGATATTTATTTTGTTTGTTGCCCAAAACGGTGAATTTTTTTTGTTTTTTTTCGAAAAATAGCCGCCATTTTGTTATTTTTGCAAAAATTAAAAATCGTATTATATGCGCTGTAGCCATTAACATACTGAACCTAAAACCGTTTGATTTTTTTATTTCGGATGTTCCATCTCCGAGATTTCATCAACAGCGCGGACCTATAATTTTTTAGGACATTTTTTTAACTACCAATTTCGTTTGTAAATAGTGACTTAAATAAATCACTTTAAAAAAAATGTATTTCGAAATTGTATTTATTAAGTGTAACAACTTTTATATCAATATCTATATTATAAACCTATAAAAAAATTCACGAGAATGGCCTTTTTTAGCGTTTACATTCAGAAGACCCCTTAAAAAAACGACCGTCTGTGAGATGCAAATAGGAAAATCGATATTTCGCCCACATCCCGAGTATTTAGAGCTCTGAAATTTCGCAAAGATGCATCTAAGATATGGCAATACATGGAAAGTGCATGAGAACCTATGAATTGGCTCTAAGTGCTTACGGATCGTACAATCGTTGAAAGGGTCTAATAGGTAAAATAGGTTGAAAGGTAAGGTCCAATAGGTGGTGAGCCAACATTATAGATGCCACCCATCACAGTTCTCCAGGATTTCTCCTGACAATCAAGCAATAATAACGCCGATTCGTTTGGAAGAATCCCTCTTTGCAAAAATTTCAGAGCTCTAGTAAAATCAATTAAACACTAGAAAGTAGAAAATAATTTGTATGTGATTTTTCTTTTTTTAAAACATGCTTTCACCAGGGCTACAATTTTGTTTATCAAGTCACCCTATAAATAAATAAGGCACACCATAAATAAAAGCTTGGGGCGCTCAAAATTTAGACAAATAATCTTTAATTTGCATAAATCCAGTAACATATCAACTGTATTTGATTTACTGTAAAATAACCTTAGGTTTCTTAAATGAAAATCCAAAAACTGAGTACAAACGTGTGATCATAATTTCTCTAATTACTATTGTGCCAAATTAAATACGGTTTATGGAACTGAATTGATGAAATCCATCAAACATTTAAAAAATTGAGTGCCACAAGCTTTTATTTATAGTCATGTATAAGTGACTTGGTAAAGAAAATTATTTTCTACTTTTTAGTACATTAAATAAAAGCTCGTTTTTTTTTAAATTTGAATATGATATGAAACTTTTTTTCAATGTGCAATTTTGCAATAAAATCCTTTAAAAAAGAAAACATTTCGATACTTTCAACAATGCAGACTCTAAAGTCCTTTTTCGATTAGATAACATTTCTCACCTGCACGGCGTTTTTCATGTTTGCAATAATACTGGGTTTTCTGGCTTTGCTAGCATCGGATTTGCTTCTGGGCCTGAAAGCGTCGAAAAGGGCCGTTTTTCTTGTCGGGCTCGCCGTTTCGTCGCCGCTCCTACGCCTCTCGGCGCTGCTGCTACGGCTGTTGCTGCGACTGTTCGAGCCTGAGCGCGTACCCGAGGCTTTTCGTCCTTTGGTCGAGCCCGATGAGCTCGACGCAGCCTCCAATTGTTGAGGCACGGGAGTAGATTTTCCCGAGCCCGGAGCACTGCCCGACGTCGGTTTTCTGATGGGTTTCGAATGAGAGCCCCAAGTGCCTGTTCCGCAGTCGACCAAACGGAAGTATCACGTATAAAGCAAACGGCAACTTGGCATTGAACGATTATCGGATTATCATCAGAGATAAGACGCGAATGTTGGCGTCCATTGTTTCGGAAAACCCCGGCCTTCGAATGTAAAGTGAAATAAAAGAAAGAACCGATTCAACGTAAAAATGAACTACTTATTTTGATAAGCGTTTAAGGGGCTATACCAGTGTGACACTTTAAAAAAATCGATTTTTTTCGTTGCCTTTTTCGATAGTTTATAGTTCAAGAATATCCTGTAAAAATTTCAAGACCAATATCTCTAATCATTTTATCTTGCAAAAATCGATAGTTAAATCTTTAAACGCATTTTTCTCGAAAAGAGATTTTTTAAATTTGCTGATATTGTAACTCAAAGAGCAATTATCCGATTGACTTGAAATTTGAACTGAATACTCTTGAATATATTTACTCTGGAATGACGTAGGGTATTTTTAGTTGGATGAAAATTGACGAGTTGACATTGAAAAATACGACGATTTTATAGGCATGAAAACAGATTTGTTTTTTCATAACTGCGCCATTTTGGTAGATTTCGATATTTTTCGAAAATCCTTTGTCATTGTACAGAAAATACCTTCCAGATTAACGAATTTTTTTCCGTTTTCGGTTTCAGCTACTCAATCGGCCGGGATCATGCCAGCAGTGGAGAAACTTTTTTTTGGCGCCTCTGAAGGCAACGCATAAATCGCTTGGATCGCAATATTTTTCTATTAAAAAATTATATCATATAGGTCAAATATAGCTAAATATATTTTTAATTTTCCGAAATATTTAAATGAGTACTTTTCTTCGAAAAAATTCCCGAAAATCACCCAATTTTTCCGTCTTCACACTGGTATAGCCCCTTAATCGAGTGTGGACGTGAAAAAATATCACCTGTATGCATGGAAATAAAAAAAAAACATGATGGAAGCACGCAACTCTTTTAAAACGTACATCTACGAAAATTAATTTGATGAAAAACTTTCGAAATTGTGCATTTTAGGTGGTGTGTTCTAGGTCCTGCAAGTTCGTTATAATTAATTTAATATTTCGGCCAAGACCAATGCTAGAGTTCAGATTCGATTGTACAATTTTTTAAAAATTTTTTTTGTGAGAAATTGAATGTTGTTATTATTTTGTTTATTATTATTTATTTAATTTAATATTTTTTATTTTTATTATTATTTGATGTTGTTGTTATTGTTGTACTTTCCTAATTTCACCACCACTGGGAATAATTGAGATATAATACCAAGACTGTCAGACTTGTCAAGATCAAGTACAAAATGACGTTGAAGTTTGCAACGTTGCAATGCAACGAAAATGATTTTTTTTTCTTTCTATTTTACAAATTTCCTATGGCAAATTTGAGCTACGAAAAATCACGCAAACAATTTTTCGGCTCCTTATTTATTTAGCGACCTAAAACAAATTCGCAACACATGATTTTGGATAATAATGGATATAAGAAATTGAGAACAATGCTCGTTGCATTCCAACGATGCAAACTTCAGCCCCATAGTATAAATTGTTCTGATAGTCCAAAGTTGAAGATTACATCGTTGGGATGCAACGAAAATTCTTCTTGATTTTCTCCTTTTTTTATTTTTGTTATTATCCCAAATCTATTTTGCAGGCTTTGATTATAGATTTTTAATAAGAATCCTAAAAAATGTTTCAATAATTCGCGTAGCCTAAATATTCAAAAAAAATACTCCAATAGAAAAAAAAGATTTTCCTTGCCTTCTAACGATGAAAATTTCAGTACGATAGTTATCCAAACACCTTGCAGGTTATTACATTTTTTGAATGCTTATGAAAATATGTAATCCTTTTTGTCCTAATGGTCCTTTCCTTTACCCGTTTATTTGTTATTGTTAATGGAAGGCTTGGTTCATCTAAAACGAAGACAATTTTTTACTTTATCCTGGTATTTGGTAGGTAATCTTCAAATTATCTGATAATCGTCCTGATTTAGGCAACTTGAATAAATTTCAACTACGTCAAATTGTCGAATTTGTTTAGATATGGTCAGAAATATTCAGAAAATATAAATAATACGCTAACTCAAATCGACCCGTATAATCTAAATCAACCACAGATTGTACATATAATTTCTCAACTGCTACATTATCCATACCTATCTGAGAATCTATAAATAATTGAGATAAATGAAAAAAAACTTTCGAAAACCGCGAAGAATTATAAATATCTACATTGTACATTTTATTTTGACTTCGAAGGTATAGGTGCAGTAAAAATGAGAAAAGCTGCTTATTCGGATAAGCAATACGTGATTTATTTTATTAACACGACTAATTGAGACACCATAAATATGAGATTAAGAACATATAATAATGAGATATAATTTACTCCGATTTTGCTACTCACAGAAATTAACGCACAATTGGGATAAACATTCGTTATTATATTAATTTACTTACCGGCTCTTGGCCTGTGACCCTGATCCTGAGCATTTTGTCCCGTGTGATCGACATCCTCGGTCACGATCGTCGGTAATGGCTGCGAACCGAGTTCCTGAAAAATAAACATCATATGCTCAATTGACATCATCATGATAAATTCATCAACTGATTTTCCTCTAGTTTCCTTATTTTCATCGACCCATTTTCATTTCGCGGCTTTTCAAATCTCGAATTTTTAAATGCCATTTTGTAATAGATCGATTGCTCATGATAATATTTTTTAAAAATCCTAAGTTCCACGAAGCCACGACAACTATGGGTCCATTCCTTGAAAACGATGTTTAGATTTTTTCTCTACTTTTCCTCGGATATGAATTTGAAAAACTCCGGACGCCGGTACTCCACAGTGTTGAAGATTGCATAGTTTGAAAGCAACAAAAATTCTCTTTACAAATTTATTTATTCAGTTTTTTCATCATCCGAATTTCTTATTCTGCAAACTTAGACTTTAGATTCTTCATAAGGATCCTAAAAAAGGTTCAGCGATTTTCCAACAAAAAAAAAATTGGTCTACTAAACTTCTATGGTGTTGAAGTTGCATCTTTAGAATGCGAAGAAAATCCTTTTTTCTCGTATTTTCATTATTATCGGAAATATCTCCTTGCCAATTTATGTTGTAGATTTTCAAAAAGAATCCTGAAAAACGCTTGACTGATTTTCGTAACTCAAAGCCGCAAAAAATGCTTTGGTAATCTAAAAAATTTAATTTTGGTGGCGTTCCAACGATGCAAACTTCAACACCATAAGCTTCCGTTGCGTGCCAGGGATGCAAACTTCAATATCATGATACCACTATGGTTCCTTAGCTGCATTAAAAAATTATTTTCAGCATATGATTTATGGGATATAGTCAAATAATTCATGAACCATTCGTTATCTAACTCTTGATGGGGAAGTCCCGAAAATTTTCTACATCTATTATTTACTGTTTAATAATATTGCTCGTAATGTCGGATTCCTTTTGTTGTATGATATCTTGCTGTATGTCGGAGTGAAAAACGTAAATTCCGTCACCAGGCTAATCTAAAAGATCGCGTGCGAGGTATAGTAATTAAGGCCACTTGTAGGAGCAGCAGCTTGTCATCAAATGAATTGCGATGCTTTGATACAAGAAAGATTCTTCTTTAATCAATATAAACAAGTCTAATCACTATGAAACTATTAATTTTTAATGAAGGGATTAAATTAATCCATATTAAATTAATTAATACCAAAGTATTAAATGAACACTAAATTCATACTCTTTAATCAATATAAACAAGTCTAATTACTATGAAAATCACTATGAGACGAAACTCGTGATATAAGTCCATCTCTTTATCGATATTATTTCAATATTATCCTCAGATTCCAAGCGAGCCACTAGAGACTAGAAATTCATCGTGAAACTAAGAGAATCCTTCGTTATCTCAAGAGTATGAAACAAAGACCGCGTCGATAAACTACAGCTCCGTATCTTAGAAGATTTTACCTTGACAATGTTACCACCACGATGAACGATGATTTTTCCGCCGGGAAGGCAGAGCGAAGTATTTGAGCCGACAGCAAACATTTCCCCGACAATTATTTCCCGAACGAATAGACCGCAATTTATTTTCGATGAAATTTTGACGATAAGTCACTGCACGTATTCAGTCTATTTATTTCTTCCACCAAACACGGTCATTTTGGGCAGTGACATTTGCCATTGAATTTCGAATACTTTTTAAAATACACATTTAAAATTAAATTTCGAATACTTTTGCAACGAATAGGATGGCGCATTAAGGAATCTGTGAGGGGTACATAAGTGATCGTGAATCGATTAGTAGTTCAACGATATACAAAGGGACACAGAAAAAGCTTGGTGATTCTCAATTTTGAAATTCGGTAGTACGAACAACGAATATCCGTATCTCAATATTTATCAACGCCACTACGAGGGTGCTGAGATATGCGAGGAGAGAAATGGTTTGTGTAATTAAATTGACGTTTATTTTTATCTCGACCATCTAAAATTTCATTCGATTTTCCATAAAGAAATATATTCACTTCAGCTAAACGTTACAATCGATTACAACTGGCAAAAATCGGATACTCCACTATAAAAACATTTTATTCACGTTATATAGACTTTATCATAAATCGCAAAGAAATTATATATTTAAATGAAGCGAATGTTTAATAGCGTCCAAAACATATACCGCTTTTAACAGAAAAATGTATGACACCATGACTGAAAATTATTTTCTTTTACTTATCCAAATTTCCTTGACCTACGAAAATGACGCGAACATTTTTTAGGATTCTTATTAGCGATCTACGACGAATTTGCAAATTATGATTTTGGATAATGATGGAAATAAGAAACTGAAAACAATTTTCGTTGCGTTCCAAGGATGCATACTTCAACCCCATACGACTCTAATAGTATTTTATTCGAGGCTGATAACTTCATTCGTTCCATCAGCAAACATTTTTGCTTTTGGAATTTGTACACAAAATCTAGGACCTCTTCATCGTAAAACGACGAATTTGCATTAACGGTTCAAAATTAAATCAATCAACTCGATTTTCATTGAAAAAATCAAAAGTTCTACTTTGAGGTTTATTCCTTACGCGGTCACCACACAAACTGATACTCCCGCTCGGAATGCAACGCACAGTGCTCTTATATACCGCCCACCAAATATTTATTTACCTTTAAAAAGTGATTTCTTTGAAGTTAACGCCCATTGAAAAGTTGATTCGAAATGACTCGAATGCTCGGAACACAATCATTTCTTCAATAATAATAAACATTTTCCTAAAAGCAAATAATGGTATAGTTTCTTCAAAGAAAAACGCCTCGAACGGTCCCCACTTAGTTGATGCAAACAAATTACTTCTCTTAGTGTGGATTGAAGTTGCCTGTGCAGATATCCTTAAGGGAGGACACAACTGTAAAATATTCGAAAAATCGTTTTTTGGATACACTTTAAAGAAATTCTTTGCACCTTCAAAAAAATGATGCATATTCGTTTAGAGCTGAAAAAATATAAAATTATAAAAAATATATCACTTTTTATATGAAAATTATGGTCGATAAAACGATTTTTTTTTTCAAACTCGTCTCAATATTTTTTGCCATTATTTTTAAATTTCCCCCGCACTTGACTGCTAAAACTAATATAATTAAAGATGATATATCGATCTTAATTCCAGGATTAAATTTACGACAGTTCTACTGCGTGCCGCAAAGAGGGTTGACTGGAAAAAAAAGTTCTTCAAAAAAAAATCCAAAGAAAACGGTCGAAAATGGGCAGTTACAGTGGTGTCCTGTGAAACACAAATCCCAACACATTAAAAAAGATATCTCTACTAATACATTCAGCCGTTACAAAAAACATACTCTCAATTTAACCAATATTTCCTCAATCATCTAGCAAAAAGAATCAGCCCTTTAATTCTATGTAAATCCCTCCGAGCTGGCGAAAACGATTTCGCCTGGTGCACAGTAAGAAGTTCCACAAAGTTATATCGATAAGCACCCCCATTCCAAAAGAAAGAAAAACTTCCCTCGGCTACCGACAGTTTACCCTAATCAAGCGCAAACATCCCCTAACCTGGTAATAGCCCCTGCCGATGTAGCAAACATCATTGCCGTATAATCCGTCAATATATATACGTATTTAGGAGTCTCATAGTGTCCTAACGCGTAATTAGGAGTCGACCTCGTCTCTTGGGGAATAAAAAATGAGCTCGGCCCAAATCCTGGTGGCAAAATATACCCTGACAATCTCGAGTGGACTCGTCCGAAAATCCACCCCGATATTTGTCTTTGCATGTTAACCGAGAAGGTTGTCTGCTTCCTCCGGAAATATCAGGTTGATAAAAAAGTTTTGTCGCAAAAATTTTTAAAATGTCTTTTTACGTGTTGACGCAATATGACATTGAGCTATGTCGAGAACATTCTAGAATGTTTTCTACTCTTCCACGTGACAGGATATAAAAGGGCCAGCGCGCGTTCTAGTGGACAGAAATGGGTTCGATCTCGCAGGAGCAACTTCGAGCGATCATTTTTTACGAGTGGCGGCGCGGCACGAACGCAAGCACAACTGCTAAAAATATACAGGATGCATTCAGCGAGAACTCAGTTTCTCATCGAACAGTCCAGCGTTGGTTCAATCGTTTTAAATCTGGAGACACAAGCCTTGAAGATAAGGAACGTTCCGGACGACCGTCGACTATCGATGATGAAGCATTACTCCGCTGCATCAAAGAAAAACCGGAAGCAAGTACGCACGAGCTAGCAAGAGAACTTTGCTGCACCCAACCGTCAATAGTCAATCACTTACACAACTTGGGATACAGGAAGGTTCTAACTCAATGGATACCACACCGTCTCACCGACGACAATAAGAACTGTCGCGTGACCATCTGCCAGTCTCCCCTGCTTCGCCACCATCGTAAGGAGTTTTTAGAAGATCTTGTGACGGGAGATGAAAGCTGTGTCTTGTATGATAACAGAACGCGTTTAGCCTACTGGCTTCCTATCGGAGAAAAACCGCCACACCAACCGAAATCTGATCGTCACTCACAAAAGGTTTTGTTGTGCTGTTTCTGGGACGCAAAGGGAATGCTGTTTCACAATTTTCTCCCTGTAGGTAAGACGATCTCCTCTACACGATACATCGAGAATCTCCAGGAATTGGCAAAAGCTATAAGAAAAAAATGGCCAAGACGCACGACTGTGCACCTTCTCCACGACAACGCGGGACCCTATGTCGCAAAGGAAACCCACAAAACAATCACTGAGCTTCACTGGAATACCGTTCCTCATCCACCATATAACAATAACAAATTTTAGTAACAAAAATTCCTAATGTTTAGTTGTTCAAAATGAGCTCAATTTGAAAAAAATAAGAAATAAAATTTTTAATGGCAAGAAAAGTGGCAAGTGTTGCACCATTTTGAAATCTTGATTAAATGCGCCATCTTTTGAAATAACTTGCCAAGGGTAGTGTAGTACATTTTTTTTCCAAAATGAAGTGTCAAAGTTAAGTAACAATATTTTTGTGAACCATGACTCACTAAAACTTAACTTATTTTATTAAATTAACAATGTTTTTTGCATTAATATGTAGTTGCGATTAATAGCATCGTTAATGAAGATCACGAAATTAAAAAAATCACAGCGAAATTGTGACATTGGTGATCACAGGACTTGAAAATGCGACCAAGGGTGTCGAATTTCAACTTTTTTTAAAAATGTCTATTATCGCTGAAATGAGTGATATGGATTTTTTTTTATTTTTCCCAGAACTGGTATAACTTGGCCTTTCATCCGGTCTCAGATTATCGTTGAGTTTTGGGACACCCTGTATATATATATATATATATGTTTGGGTGTGTGTGTATATAATTCCTCTCTCTTCACCCTCTCTACCCCCACACCCCTCTGATATGTGTGTTGCAATAAACACAGACCATTAGTTCAATCAAATGGAAAAATGGTTAACTCTACGAAAATTCTATTTAATTTCAATTTAAAAAAAATCAAATAGATCCATTTAGTGAATTCAACTAGATTGTTTTTCGAACAAATGAAACCGAATCACAGGTTTATTAGGATTAAATAAAATATTTAGGTATTGAACGATATTGAATAGATTTTGATTCGAATAAATAGATATATTTAAAATAAATAATTCGAACAATGGAATGCAATAGGAAAAATTTGATTCCACGAAAAATCTAGTTGATTTAAATAAAAAAAGATTAAATAGACGCAGTTAGTTGATATCAATAGAATGTTTCTATGTGTATATCGTACCACGGTACTGTTTCGCACGACTCGTCACACTTGGTGGATGTCAATGAAACTGATGAGCAATCATGTTGGAAAGTCAGAATTGCAAAAATTATCAATCGCGTAAAGTATTCAAAAAGTAAAGATTTTGGTCTTTAGTTTTGTTTTTTGTCTATTTTGTCTATTTTGGTAGTGTTAGTAAGACTCTGTTCAGTACTGCACATTTGCATTCTTAAGGGGTCTTCTCACTTTAGGCGCAAAAAAATACTATTTTCATGAATTTTTTTGATAGGTTTATATTATAGATATTGATATAAAAATTGTTACACAATAAATACGCTTTCGAAATACATTTTTTTTAAATTATTTATTTAAGTCACTATTAAGGTACTATGGTCACTATTGACGTACTTATGGTCAAATCTTAGGAATTAGCTGAAATCTAAATATGGTGTAGATATGACCTTCATGGACTGATGCCCAGAAATTCAATTCGATTCACCGTTTAGTTCATGAGATAATTGCAATTGAATATGGATATTTTGGTACGCGACCTATACCTAACACGTAAACCGATAGGAGTTTGCTCGCATTTCTCGATATAGGTTGTAAACGGATCTTGGGATTTCAAAATAAAAACTCACGTGTACGCAGTACTATTGTGGGATTGATTTAGAAAAAAATGACAAACTTTGACCGTTTAGTTTTGGAGATATCGACGTGTGGAAAGTGGTAATTTTATTCCACACCGAACTCGGGCCCAACCATCTGTAACCGAATGGCAACAGTGTACGCTGCAGCCAGCTAATCGGCGCGTGGTCTGGGAACTCAAAGCGTGTTTTTTTTTACCCAAGTTCTAGTAACTCTTAGACGGATGTGAAATAAATTTATTCTGCAAACAAATTTAATTTGTTCAATTTATGCATGTATTTGGCTTTGTTACAGCGAATACAATTTAAACTGTCGGCAATATGTTGTAAATCCACGATCCGACGTCCTTCGACAGCGAATTTTTGTTGCTGATCGTTGAGGTTATGGTTATTCACATCGCGTTTAGCCGCATTTGATTGACACATGGCTGCCGCAGCTTTCAGTCTTTTAGCAAGCGCCTTTTTTCTTGTAAACTTTCCTTTCTATCGCATTTGGGTTGACATTTTCACGCTTTTTTTATTTATATAAAATATTTCGCGAAAGACGGATCGTAGAAAGCTCAACGCTATGACTGCAGGAAAATCGCGCTGTTGCCACGATTACAGCGCCGCTCTCTATACAAGTATGAGACCTATCTATGCATGAGGTGCGAATGTGTGGGACATATAGAGGGTACAAGCTCTGGTAAAAATGTACAACCAACAGCATCGTATGGCCATTGGATGTTACTATACGTTTCGACCGAAACTTTTGGCTCATACGTGTACGTACAGAACTACCTAAATAGATGAAAATGGAAGTTAAAAACGTGTCCTAAAAAAAATTGTAGGACTGCACTGTTGTTGAAATCTCGGAGATGGATCATCCGAAACAAAAAAGGTTTTAGATTCAGTATGTTAATGGCTACAGCACATATCATACGATTTTTGATATATGTAAAAATAACAAAATAACGGACATTTGCCAAAAAAACAAAAACAAAAACGTTCTTTTTCACCGTTTTTGGCAAAAAAATCGTAAACAACAAAATTTACAAAAATCCTTGATATGCTATAGTTGCAAATAGCTATAGTTGTAAAGAATATGTGGTTAAAATTTCATAAGGATCGGTTCAGTAGATCCGAAGATTTAATCAACAAGCCGTCGAAAAGCGTTGTTTCGAGAAAAACGCGTTTAAAGTTTGTTTGAGTTACATAAATACATAATTTAAAAAAAAACATATATTTCGAAAGTGCATATATTAAGTGTAACAACTTTTATATCAATATCTAAAATATAAACCTATCAAAAAATTCATGAAAATAGCCTTTTTTAGCGTCTAGAGTGAGAAGACCCCTTAAGTGGTACACGCGGAAAGTTCCTTATTTAGGAGAATGGCATGAATTTTTATAACCGCAAAAATCGCGTTTTTGTTTGTCGTCATGATAATCTGCGATCAGACGTCGCGCCTAATTCGTACCGGTAGGGTTGTCTTTGATCCTACCGGGTAAGGTTGAAGCATAATTGTATGATTATTTCAGGTAGACCTAACTTTGTGTAAATATATCAGACCCTTGCCCTACGATGAAATTTTGAAAGGTGCGTGCCACAATCAACAGCATGTCGGCCATGTGTCGAGTCATTTAACGATTCGGGAGAGAAATCGAAGTTGTGCCAATCGAACATGTCGCGTGATGTGTAAATGTGTGTGAGGTACAACTGGTTGTACTTGTGTGACGTACAACTCGTTTAACCTTATAAGGTGTTTGAGAAATAATTACGAACGTTTCGCCCAATTTCGTTTCCACGAGTCTCACAAGTTATTGCAGACAGGGTTGACATCACATGAAAATATTAGAAAATTGATGTGTAAAATAAAAACAAAATGAACTAGTTCAGCAGTTTTACAGACGGAACGCTCTATGAACGATATAGCTATAGTAGAATGGTTCTGTATCATCCCAGTTTGGCAATAATTCTATAGTTATTTTTAGTACACTTAATTTTCTTTTCGGATTCACGATCTTCCTGCCGAAGTCAACGAGCAGGCAATTAATTTCATACACGTGTTCCAACAGTTAGTTAATTTTGAGTTCATGTTCTACGATCAAGATGATCACATTGACCATAATAACGCCAATCATTTCTGCCCACAACAACAATCAGTGTTGCCAACAACAACAAAAATGCTTACGGTATACGTTTCGGGCAAGTCTACATGAGATTGAGGTTAGCATCATCAGAATGTAACGAGAAAAGACTATTTTTCAATTGCTCGAATTTCTTTCGGCAAATCTTCGTTACAAAAAGACCTCGTTCATTTTTTAGGACGTTTATTCAGAGATCTGGAATTTCAATTTGCAAAAAAAGATTTTGAAAAATAACAAAAGTGAGGAAATAAAAATAGAAAAAAAAACAAAATTCGTTGCATTCCGACGATGCGATCTTCGAGGCCATAAGTTTACTCTGTAAATGTCGATTTGAAATATTCTTCCCAACATTTGTGGTAGATTTTCCGGCCACGCGTGATGCGCGTGCAAAGCTTGCTAATCTTGGCACATGATAAGTTGCATTCACAAAAATGAGTACGAGAAAAAGGTGGCATCGCGGCACTTCGCGTGAATCCCGTCAGAGAGGGCTTGCGTGCTCGGGGGAGCATTTCCTTCCGTGAGCTCTTGCTCACACGCCGCGACGCATGCTCGAAAGCGTGTGCACATCGAATGAGTAAAAGTAATTTAAAAAAATACGACTGAAAAAGAATCCGACAGCAAGTCCGGAGAGATAAGTTGCGAGTGATCGAAGATAAGATTTGGCGAACGATGCGTACGAGAAAGGTACGTGGAGACACTTCATAAAAGCGGGAAGAAACGTTAGTGGACTCTCGGATACGTCATTGGCACGATGAATTCACACCGCGATTTTTTTACTGATTTTTTTTACTGATTTATTATTATCGGCGGTGGGTCAAATGAATTCTTTGTTTCACGTTTCACTGATAAGAACCGCAACATCTGTATGTCTTCTCCGTGGCTGGAAAATCTTCCGCTAAATGTCACATGCTTCGAAAATTATTTCAGAATTTTTCTTCCGTATTGTCAATTCGAACGATCACTTTGGGCAAAGATTGGTCGCGAAACAATCGCCAGCCGATTCGCGAGTGGCGCTTCTCTCCAACAGGTCAATGAACTCTGAACCATATTTTTATACACGATCGAAAGCACTTGGTGATGTTTACATGTTTCACGAGGATTCGTTAAATGTTGAACTGAATCTATATGTACCGCGATTAGTCGTCGAAAGATTATCAGTTTTGCAATTACTCATCATTGTTAGGAGAGAGAAAAAATGACAGCGCGACTGGTAGCGTACTTGAGGCTGTCGCTTCGAGAACTGGCATTTTCCTTCGCTGAATAGCTGTTAGAGCTCAGAAAACGACCGAACAGAAGGCTGCGGGAGAGAGAGAGAGAGAGAGAGAGAGAGAGAGAGAGAGAGAGAGAGAGAGAGGGTGTGTGTGTGTGTGTGTGTGTGTGTGTGTGTGTGTGTGTGTGTGTGTGTGTGTGTGTGTGTGTGTGTGTGTGTGTGTGTGTGTGTGTGTGTGTGTGTGTGTGTGTGCTGAGAGAAAGGGAGTGAGAAAATCTCTCACACCACTCAGTCCCCAAATATCTCTAGTCGAAACTTTCGGCTCCCCTGAACCAGTTGGTAATATCACACGTATGTATCATGAAAAGCTCTCTTCGTTTCGTGCTCCTCCGTGCTAGCTTTAGCGCAGAGCACCTAGCCAATCGGAGAAACGTCATCGTCGCTCTCGCACGTGACATCAAAGTTCTATATGCAATATAATTTTCTCGGCCACTTGATTCGTCTCTCAGAATAGCCGATCGTAATCACGCGCTCCCAAAAATTCAACTGCATTGGGCGATCATACAGCGAGAAGGAAGCACAACGTGCCAAGTAGGCAAATAAATAACATCCCACAAAAAAATCGACGTGTGAAGAGTAATAAGATTCGCCAGGTTTCGTTTTTCGGGCTCCATAAACCCCTGAGATGCCGAAGAAGAAAAAAATACGTTCCTTTTCTTAAATCTTTCATATTTAGCAATTTTTTATAATGTTGTCAGTTTATATAATATTAAAAAAAATTATAAACTTTTAAAAATCTAAAATAATTTGTAAACATAGCGGCATGTGAGCACTTTCAAGTCACGTTATTGCAACTAATGCAAAACAATTAGTATCGGATAAAAATGCGAAAAACTGTTTTCAATTTCACAAGGTGCTATCTCACTCTTTTTTCTCTATCAGTTCATACCGCAGTAAAAGGCTGGTGGTGCAAGCTTTAAAGCTGGCCACAGGCGGTGCTACACTCCACTTCGTATGCAGACCTAGAACTGCATACCGTACCTCGCATTGCAGTCTACCGCACCACGCTATATTTTCGTTAAATGGATAAACAGGAGCTTCCGGAAAATAAATGTTCCTCACGTTGCATGGTCACACGAACGACACCGTATCCCGAAATTGGATGCGACCAACTACGATTGAATTCTACCGAATACCGATTTCGGGTATTCCTTTCGTGGAGAGTCGTATTTTGTGGCGGCATAAGCAGTGGCTTTCTGAATCATTGTTAAAGTACGGTGGCGCTTAATGAAAATTGGTCCCAATCAATTATCATACGCAACGATAAACAGGAATTAAAAATTTAGAAGATTTAGACATTTTTAGATTTTCTCTGAAAATTCTCCTGCTAGTCACATATCCTAAATTTTATAATTTATATTTTCTTCAAACATTCGGAGACTATCGGAGACATCTAGAGTTATTTAGTGCATAAATTATGAGATGTGGCCATCTTATCATCTCCATAAAGTGCTGGATAGATAAGACGATTTTTAGAGTCGGAATTATTCGTTAAAAGGTATACAAATTTTCGGTAACTTGGCTTGAAATTTTACCAGCATACTGGGATGTGTTTTTAATTGATTATAGACGAAAATGAGTCAATCGTTAAAAATTCGGGTTCGTGAAAGGAATACTTTAAGGGAATGTTCTGTCTTGTTGGGCCAAAAAATGTTCGATAGTTCACCAATTTTTCATGCGGAAAGTATTAAATATAGAATGTTGATATTTGGTATGTTGACTAAGCGGTCTTTATTGAACATCAAAATATTTTTTAAAGTTTGACAAAACATGGTGGTGGAAGTGGGAGGAGCCACGTATGTCGGTGTGCGGGCGATGACATTCTTCGCTTGCGGAAGTCCTAAGACCCGGGCAGGTGATGTGAAGGAAAAAATCTAACATATTTTTACTTTGTACAATGTTCCGTATAAGTTGACCTAGAATCAAGAAGAAAAATTAAAAAATAAAAAAATTGCGAGCAATCGTAAGGAAGTTTGTTTTGTTTCCCAAACGTTTCGACGTTTTTTCCTCACAATTTTTTTCTTTTTCAATTTTTCTTTTTTATTTTAGGTAAACTTATATACAATATTGTACTAAGTGAAAATATGTTTGATTTTTTTGCTTCAGATCACCTGCCCGCGACTTAGGACTTCCGCAAGCGAAGAATGTCATCGCCCGCGCACTCACGTGGCTCCTCCCACTCCCACCGTCATGTTTTGACAAACTTAAACAAATATTTTGATGTTCAATAAAGACCGCTTAGTCAACATACCAAATATCAACATTCTATATTTAATACTTTTCGCATGAAAAATTGGTGAAAAATCGATTTTTGGCCCAACAGGGCAGAACCTTCCCTTATTATCGAACATGGTGGTATACTTTTTCATCTCTTCGGAAAGAACGATGCAAAAACAAATTTGCACAACCGCTGAAGAGTGCTTTGCACTGTGATAAAGATCTCGCAACAATCAGTAGCGTAGCTTGGGGGGGGCAGAGGGGGCCATGGCCCCGGGCGGCGCAGGTGTGGAACGGCGGCGGGGGGCGGCACTTAGTTGCGAAGATAGGGGGGGGGGGCGGCAAATTTAGGGTTAGCCCCGGGCGGCAAAAAACCATGCTACGCTACTGGCAACAATGGATATAAATGCGGAAACCTCACAAGTTGCCAAAGTGGCACCTTTGAATCCTTACGCCATTGGCCTACTAGATCGTTCGGTGGTTTGAACTCCGCTGCGAAAGAATCATTTTGTTTATAAACGCGATATTCCAAGCTCTAGATGCCGATTTCAGCTTCCGTTTCTCTACAACTGTGCTTGTTTCTTTTTGCTTTATAGCTTCGTCCTATTTGTGGATACTAGACGAAAAATATCTTTGCGTCCGTTCGATATATATAGGGGAACTCGGGGCAAAACGAACACGCAGGGTAAGATGAATCATAAGCTTAGCCACTAAACAGTATGTGCGAGCACAGTGATCCCGTTGGACTTTGGAGGGGAGGCGGTGAGGTGAATAGGTGTCAAAGTATCAACTGTGGTGGAAGCACGCGACTCGAGCGAGAAAACAACATCGATTTTTTGACAAAACGATGGCATTTTTGGTAAGGTTTAACATCGTTTCAGTTTATTTAAGTTGTTGATATTGATTAGAGACAGGTAGGTAAACACAATGAAAGTACTAATTATTAGTATAATAAAAACGGTTTGTCAGAAATTTTCAAGATATTGCGTGATTTTTTGTTAATTCGTTGATCGTCTAATGCGGCGAGATGAATACTATCGCAAACCCGGAATATTTTACAACGTACCACTATTTACGTTAGAAAGGGCGAAATGGAACTAGTGAATCATTTGGTTCCTTTTCAACCGGTGTTTCTACCAGGGGAAGAAAAATAACTTACAAATGATAAAAATGATATGAAAGGAAGATTATTCGGACTAATCCTACAGAAATTAGACAATTGGCTTATCAAATTGATGGTATTGAGAATTAAACCACTTTTATATGCGAAAGATGCCAATAATTCATGTCCCATCATTATCCCAGCGCTATTTCATCTTGCCTCGCATACGGGGTAAGATGGGAAAAATAAAAGTTTAATTAACAATATTTATTGTGTGGTACAAATCAGAAAAACTGATTTTTTTGCTTCCAAAATTAAAAAAATTAATAAATGTTGATTAGTTTTAAAAATAATTACAATTGACTGACTCATATATGTATTGTTTTATTTGAACATGAATTTAGCGTTATCATCTTGCCCCGACCTTCTCCTACGTTAAAGATAGGATGTACCTGCCTGAAAATCGTACCTCGGTCGTATTTTGTACATTACGCGTGTCGCGGCATCACTCACGGATGTAAATGATGCTACTAGGCAGCCATGTTGGGTAACTTGGATTAAAAAAAACTCGCTGCCACTGTGAATCCCTAAAATAATCAATAAATGAATATTTGATTATTTTTAAATCAAATTTTAAATGCATTTTAAAATTGCATCGTTGGAATGCAAAGGAAATTAATTTTTCTGAATTCCTTAAATTCTTTTTGGTAGATTCTGCCTACAAAAATGCCTCAATTAAATTTCAGAAACTTGTTCAGAAGCTTGTTTAGAAACGTACAATCCGATGCGGCAAAAAAGATTTTCTATAATAATCAATTTGAGTTAATTAAAATATTTAAAAATTGTTTGTTGTATTTCAACGATGTAAATTTCAACGGCATTATTTCAGGCATATTAGTAAAGCTCTGCTATTTGAAATGTTGCACAATTATATCGAGTGATACCTATCCATGAAAAAGTAGCTCTCTCTTTTGAAAGATGGCGCACATTTTGATAATCACAATAACCACGTTTTCGTTTGGTGCTGTGATATTTTATGTTCGGATTTTAAGCCCAATTCGTGTACGTTGGGATGTTCTTAATCGCACCGGTACGATTTAAGTATAATTCTATGGTTATTAAAATAGACATCTGAATTATTTAAATTTGCATTTTATCTAAATTCATATTATAATTGTTCTCTTTATATTATTCAATTAAAATAAAACTTAAAAGTAGGTTTGGTTTTCTTTTTGGGTTCACGACCATTGTGCACCAACCATCAGACCACAAATTACGTATACGACAGTACCGCACCATCACGAATCGACTGTGAACACTTTCTTTTCTCTCATTACGATTGCACATGGTAGGCTTAAGGAACAATATTCGTGAATCACCCCTTTCGAATATTTGAAAAAGATGTGCGTACGATATACGTATCTCAAGAATTTGTTACTTTCGGGTTCGATTTATATTAGAAAAATAAGTAAATCTACATGATACATACATATTTACGAGTAAGTAAACCAAGCATCGTTAGGGAAAATGACTGAGGCAAGTCTACACTATTTAATAAAAATAAGTATCTACAGTTGATAAGTATATGCAATATACGCCCCCATCTTCATGCGCTGTTTTCATGAAAATCGACAATTTGAGAATCTTTCGTGCACTGAAAAAAAAAGTCTATGGTATTTAAAACAAACGCCAATGGCAAAAGAAGGTCTAGTCAAATTGCCTATAGTTTATTGATACCGCAATCATAATATGATTGACATAACTATAAGCAAAAAGTATATCTAAACATACGATTAGGATAGCGTAATGACTATTTATTACACCCTAAATAATGATTAACTATTGTAACAGGCTTGACAATATAGGTATGGCTTATTAGTGCTATCACAAAATCGGCGCACAAATGCTAATGTTGTATGCTGCACGTTAGTTTTTGTTCAGGTCAATCTTCTACTATTTGACTTAGGTGTGTACGAATCATGTGGTCAAAATTAATGTTTGTTGAGTATAATTTGTCGGGAGACCTTATGAAAAGTGACTATTCCGAAAAATTATGGAAATGTTTACTTAAAGCGAAGACGTAAATCATTTGCAGTTGGAGCAATCATGGCTTACAAGGAACATCACACGAGTTCCCGCCTTGGATTTTGTCGAAACTCATATACTACGTGACAGAGCATTGAAAACTATTAGACACGTATTTTTCATCGGCGAAACACGTTTTAAGGGCGGAAACCACTTCTCAAAGAAATGCCCGTCGAAGGGTGATTTTGCAGTTCTACCCACAAGCAGTTCACCGATCTGCATGAAACAAAAACCAAAATTCTTATAACGTAAAGCAAAAATCCACTATAAAAACATTGAAGAAAATTAATTTAAGGGGTGACTCGCCTTACTTTGAGAGGTGTGTGCCCTCATGGAAGCCGTTTTTCCGCCGATTAAAAGAAATACGTGTCTAATAATTTGCAATGCCTTGTTGCATATATGATTTTCAACAGAATCGAAGGCGGACACTTAAGTGATGCTCCTTGTTAGTAGTTTTAACCCTCCGTGGTCACACTTCCTTAGAATAACATAGTGGTCACACTGGGTAAAATTCACCCGGCCAAGTTCCAAATGGTTGCCGTCTGAAAACTATCAGTCCGATCAGGATTGAAAAAATACTAGATAATACTTTGAAGTAGAACATGTGTGAAAAGTCGGTATCCCAAACATCAAACGACAACGTGTTTTTTAAAAATCGTGAAGAGGTCGATTTGCCAGAAAATACACCTTTTCACTAAATAAATCATAACTTTCTGAATTTCCGGTATTTTCAAGTAAAATTGGAGCAGGATACTCGCCAGACATGGTACTTCTAGGGAAAGAATAGTGGAATAGTGACACTGCAAACCCTCACTTCCTGGAGTGCCGACCTTTAATTGAAACTAGGACCCACAGATATTTAGACCCAAAATTAGGTCCGGGTAAAATTCATCCACGATAAACAGAGCTACGCGTTCCTTATAAACTGTAACAAGCACACTGTGTAATATGCTTGTTGCATTGCAACAGTACAATATCAGTTCAACACTTCTCTTTGTAGTTCACCTTCTATTCATTTAGGACACACATTACTATGCATATAGCATACCGTATCATATGATATGGTACTATATCACTAGAAACATCACTTGAATCACTATAAGCATCGTCGCAAACCAGAAGCAACATTTTCATCAATGTATATACATTCGTTCACTATTAGGATATTGGGGGAGTTAATTTTTTATAGTGAAGGGAATATCCATTTTTAGAAAAGCTATTAGGTTGGTAAGAAAGTCTTGCGACACAATCGACACCTTCTCTAAATAAACCTAACATACTATTAACATAAGATTAATTTATAATATGGTCTCCCTCTTCATGCACAACTCGTGTCCAACGCTCTGGTAAACTTTGAATGCCAACCGCCCAGAAATCCTTAAGTCATGAATTGAAAAACTCGTCAAGGGTATTTTGAAGTTCCGTTTGAATGTCAAATTGTTTATGACGTAAATAGCTTATCTAAGCCAGAAAAAATGTAAATCTAACGGGGCTAAGTCCGGTGAGTATGGTGGATGTGGTAGTACTTCCCATTCTAATTATGAACTAGTTTTTGTGTCATTTTAGCTACGTGGGGCCGAGCGATCCCGTGAAGAAGACGAGCTTGTCGACGTTTACGAAGTTTTTATTTACTCATTTCAGACAGCTTCCGTAATTGCGTAGAGTAGATCTCAGCATTTATTGTGGTGCTAGGCGGAAGAAGCTCGTAATATAACAGGCCCTCGAAATTCCACCAACAAAGTAGAACTTTTCTCTCTTGACGGGATGGTTTAGGAGTTGGTTCTACTTTTTTCCCTTGATGTAGTCATTGACGCTTTCGTGTTCGGTTAACGTATAACACCCAGCTTTCACCTCCAGTGACTACTTCCTCGAGCAAATCGATTCTGTGCGAACAAAGCAACAATGAACGGCAAATAGAAATGCGTGTCGCTTTGTTTGATTCACTGAGATCGTTGGGTATCCAAGATGATATTACTTCTCTATATCCAAGCTCTTTAAAATTTTCGTGGATCGTGGGGTGACTACAGCCGAGTTCGTTTGCTAACTCTCGTGACGGTGCATTTACGTTTCATTCGTAGAAGAGATCGCAATGCTTCGTCGTCAACAACAGTTTTCCTGGCGGACCTAGGTTTGTCTTCAAAGGATATTTCGCCAGAACGGAAACGTTCAAACCAATGGGATACTGTTGAATGATGAACTACGTTACTATTGAATACGCTGCACGTATTAGTGACAGCGGATCTTACAGCACGTCCGTGTAAAAGTTCGTAATAGACGATCACTCGAAGTGTTGTTTGATCCATATTCACAAATAGTGTCTGATTGCAACAAACGAGCGCATTATTATACTCTTTGACATGGAAGTTCCTAGAACATTCTGACAATTTCTACTTTCGAATGTTCTCGAACTGCTTTGCTAGAAAAAATATTTAACCGAGCACTGTAGTGTCGCAAGACTTTCTTACCAACCTAATATATTATATAGCATTGGATAATCAACCTATACTTGAAGATTGGTGGCTGCGGTTAAGATATGTGTATAATTAATGCAACTGCTAAAATAGCAAGAAGCAGTACTATATTTTTGGCAGTAACTACGGCTATAAAATATTATATTATTGTCACAGTGTGACATTTTTATTGTAAAAATAATTAAACGATCAACGTTTCGTTCTCGCTGAGCCAATAAAAAATCCTGTTACTTTATTGGCTTTCGTAAGTGTATAAATCGGCAACGAACTATTTTTGGGGATCCGCATCGAAGAAAATACGTTCCGTACGACCCTTGTGGTTATCGGTGAGGCTGCTTATCCGGCGATTTGCCAAACTTTTACTCCCAATTCGAGAGCTTTGTGCTCAAGTGTCCGCGACTTCATAAATCATTTGTGGATTTGGCTTTGCGTTTGTGTTTCATCCATATCCCGACGAATTATGCACTTGTGTACAGCCGCGACTGTCGAAGACAACAAGCGTCATGCGTGTGAACGTCATACAAAGCAATTACGCAAGTATGAAACTCTGAGGCAAACGACTTCAGATCCGAAATCATCGCGTTCCGTTTAAAAATTTTATGATATTAATAACCCAAAAGTGAGCCGCGTCTGTGTGTGAAGAAACTTTCCACTATCGTTTTTCGAAATTTAAGAGGGACGAACAAATAAAACAATTGGGGAGATGTACGTAAATGTACATGTGCTAAGATTCTTAAAATAACGATACACAAAAATAACTCCCTACAATATACGAGAGCGGTCCGATCGATACTTCGATTTTGAGATAACGTGGCTAGTTTAAGGGTGTAATGAGCCTCGCATGCCTACACTCTCCGCCTTTCGAAAGAGACGTGAGCACGATTTCCAAGATCAAGAAACTAGATACGATCATAAAACGTGGGAAAGCATTGATAGAGCCGTCCACGGTATTCGCAACAACCGCCTAATTTATTATATTGTGTGTCTCAAAATGACTTGACATTTTAATTTATTGATAAAACGTATGATTTATTTGAAAAGTACGAATATTTTTATTGTAATATAAAGTACAACCATGGAGGTTATGTGTGGAACACAATATCCGATAAATGGCGGCCTCGTCCCTGTTCGAGTTCCCAAACAAACCCAAACATTCACTCTTTTGGCGAAATTTTAAATAACCTTTTGGCATTATTACGGACTAATTTCATTTTAGGTGCGTCCAATTGCTACCTTGAGCTCCGGAAGTGTCTGTGGTTCATTGGCATACACGTTTTCTTTCAGAAAACCCCAAAGCAAGAAGTAGAATGGCGTCAAATCGCACAATCTTGGTGGTGAATTCACATCGTCGCGGCGAGAGATAACACGACCATGAAACTTCGTCTGCAATACTCGGGGAGAAATTTGAGTCGGAAAAAAGTACTGTCCCTGATCTGCCTTCTCTAGATCATATAAGGCTCTGGTCGGGCCTTCCACCCTGGAGTAGGTTCGCAATGTAACGGCTTTAAGGTCCCTATCCGCCGTTCCCTTTTTGGGGAACTGATCAGGAACGGGCCGACCCAGGTAGAAAATCAAAAGGCTGACGAACGGAACAAACTTGTGCGAGCCTTGTTTACCCGAGCCTGAGTGAGACAGACCTGGGCCAGGTTTCATTGCATCGTTTGGAGCAGCCTAGAATCAAGACTGGCTGCTTTGCCTAAACTCAGGGTTATTTCAAGCTTTATTCAGCCAGTGAATTTTAAGGCTAAAACATCAAGGCTGGATGCAAGCTTGTTTCAGGTTGTGATAAAATAAAATAAATTTGAAATAATGTTTTTCCTGTAATTTTATGAAAAAAAATGTAGCAATAAATTTGTCGGGTGCGAAGGCACGAAAAACGAAAGCAAAGGAGGCAGCTCAGAACATTTAAACATATTCTCTTATCGATATTTATGAGGTACACAAAAAAGTTTTCTTTTCTCGTCACACACAGATTTCATATATACTCACTCTCTGGAGTTTGCATACACTCTGTGTATTACGTGTCCCATAAACAACAAATAAAATAAAGTATTGTTTTTTTAAATATTTTTTATATATATTTTATAACAAATAATATAATGAATAATAAATATATATAATAAATAAAATGAATTCTTTACAAATTTATTAAATTTAGCCCAATGTAGAATATAGAAAACTTAAAACAGGCCTCATATAGCCTCGAGAAGAGTTTGGGTAAGCCTGGTCATAAATGCTCGTGAAGGCTTCATTAAGGCTCGTTTTGAACCTTGTTGTTTCGTCGTTTCAGACTTAGTACAGGCTTTTCCACCAGCCTTTGGTCAAGCCTGTATGCAAGAGCCTGAAACCGCGTTATCATTCAGAGGTTCAGCTAGGCCTGAAATCAGGCTGGTGCTCAGCCTGAATTAAAAAATGTGAGCCTTGTTTCAGAGTTTGGCGAGCCCTTTTTTCATCGTTAATTCCTACCTGGGGAAGAACAAGCGGTAAATGACCAGGAAAGTTGTAGGGAATAGATCGGGAAATAACGAGGAACAAACGAGGAAATAAAAAATGACGTTTCAGCGTTTTTGGATTCTTTGAGAAGGTAAAATCGGGAATGTAAAACGATACGTTGTCGAAATATTAATTTGAATTAGTATTTCGAGAACGTATTGTTTGTTAGTTATCTACTTCCCAAGGTAGAATATGAGTGTACGCATACGCTTGTTCGCATTTTCTGATAGGCAAAGAGAGAGAAAAACGTACACAGATAACTATCCGAGCGAAAAAGGCCTAGAGTGCTAAGGGTTATTTCGTAAGTATCGCAAAATCATAAGCGTAAGTGCACGCAGTAAGCATAGCACTTCTGTACGTGGTACAATTCACCGGACGAACATTCATCCTCGTACGATGGTACCTTGCTTACGCGAAACGCTTCGCTTGTAGTCACCTGGCGGATTGTTGGTGAAATACATTGAGGTAATGTCTTCCCGGCCAGAACATTGATATTTCTCAACACGGCGACAAGGTGTTCAAAAACCACGACTGACCTGCTTTACTTTTTTGCATCATTAAATGATCATCCGTTATCGTAGTGCTGGTATTTGTAATAAGCATTGTTATGCTCGTCGATAATCATTGTTGAAATGAGTGCTTTTAATGAGGAATATAATTACAACAGATGTATTAGTTTCATCCCAATCAATTATAAATATCTTTCATGAGGTGAAAAGCAAAGTAGCTTTTCTTTATTTCTTAAAGACAGGCTCCACTTTTCAGAACATGTCAATGTTCTGGCCAGGTAGACATTACGTGAAGATTTACTTACTCGCAATGTATCCCGGCCAGAAGATTGTAATTTCCAAACATAGAGGGTAAGACGTAAAAAACGATTTTGCGATCGTCCTGCTTTGTTCCATGGGAGGACCCGGGCAGGTAAATTAGGGAAGGCAAGTCTGGTCAGGGCCGAACACAAAGTAGGGAATGCCCAGTCACATTTCTGCACGGGTAACTGCATTGTTTCGCCCGCAGTGTGAGTGCAGGTTGCGCCATCTTGTTGAATGAATATGTCTCCCAAGTCCATACCTTGTATGCCATTAATCGGATATTATGTTCCACACATAACCTCCATGTTTGTAGCTTATATGAAGATAAAAATATTCGTACTTTTCAAATAAATAATACGTTTTATTGATAAATTAAAATATCAGGTCATTTTGAGACACCCTTTAGTGTTGAAGGTTGCTTCCTTCGAATGCGACAAAGAATTCCTATCGTTGTTTCTATTCTTAATTTTGATGATTATAAAAAAATGACTATAAAAAAATCTTCTCGTGCAGTTTTACTTTGACAATCTCTAAGAATGACTCTGAAAAAGCGTTGTCTCAATTTCCGTAGCCTAAACCTGCCAAAAAAATTGGCGCTTAAATTCATTTTCATCCCATCGCGGTGATCCAAACACCAGGATCATAGTTTGTTGGCAGGCCAATCATAATATAAATCATTGTGTCAGTCATGTTGTTATTAGGTTCTGCCAATAAACATAGAAGTTGAAGTTTGCATCGTTAAATGCAACAAAAATCCTTCTTTATTTTCTCATTTTTTATTTTTATTACTATCTAAATTCGTCTTTTGCAGTTTTAGGCTATAAATTCCTAATAAGGATCTCCAGAAATACTTCAGTGATATTTCTAGCCTAAATGTGCAAACAAAAATTGGGCAATACGAAAAAAAATATATTATTTCCTTGAATTCCAACGATGCAAACTTCAATACCATTAATAAACGATGGTTAGTTTTGTTATACTTTTCCTCTTAATGTAGGGTTTTGAAAAATCGCAACAAAAAAAACTTGTATGATTATTTACAATATTTTGTGTACTCTATGTATGGGATTGCGGAGAACCGTAATTTTCGTCAAAATTCGTACGCAAAGGACTGCTTTCCAATAGCAAATGTTGCACTTTTCGAGAACCTTTTTTATCTCTCGGCAATGTAAAAACCATTCCGATAAATGATCCTACGTTGCGTGTGTATTTGTTTCTTGAATGACGGTTGAGAACCCGAGCGCGGAATTGGCACGTGAAATCGAAAGAAAAAAACGAGAGAAAAAACAAACTTGGACGAAATACCGGGCTGCGGGCGGCTAATAAACTTGCGAGGCATACGGCGAAGTCACGTCGAGATGAACCGGCGGCATAGCAGCATCGGAAAACGAGACTCGAACCTACAAGAAACAGCCGAACGGCGCGGCCAGAGAGAGCGAGACAGAGAGACAGAGAGCCGGAGCGAAGGAAACACGCAAACCGCGAGGGGCGAGTTATACAAGAATTCGCAGAGAAATTGAAAACAAGTACGAACATTTAAAAAATCGGAAAAATAAACGAAAAAAAAGCATGCTTTTGATATTTTCGACTAAACTTTTTTTCGTTTCAATGAATTTTTGCGTTAAACTGTTTATTATTTGTTTTTCGAACGGTAGCCACGTGTACTTCGGTTTATAATCCTCAGGAGCTCGCTTCTCAGGCCGCTTAAAACTGTATTCAGTGGTTGTCAACTATCGATTCTATCGAAGTCCAATAAAGAGTCATTCGAATAACGAATATGTAAGATTTGTCGAGAATGAAACTGAGATGTCTCTTCACCGTAAAAAATCTCGGGATTTATACTTTGGGCATTTTTCTAAATAGCAGCACGTTTGCTCAGAATTTTCGATGTGCTTTTTCTACTGTCTATTTTGGGAACCATTTATAGTAACTATTGAAAACAATTTTCATCCCTGTGTCATATATTTAAAAAGTTCATTTTTTTGGGGCCGTGTTGAAATTCCGAACTTTGAATGCTCCGACGGTTTGAAATTCCGAATTTTAATGTTCCGAAATTGAAGATGCGGCCGAGTTGAAGTTCCGAACTTTGAATTACCAGAACGCTGAAAATGCTGAAAGAATACTAGCCCGAAAGATTAAAACTCCGAAAGAATTTTACACGGAAGACCAAAACTCCGAAAATCTGGACACCGTCAAAGTAATTCGGCTATGGAAGTTTTAAAAGTTTCAAAATTTTCAATAAATCGACGAATTATTTGAAGTTTTTTATTTATTTATTAAGAAGTGATTTTCCGTTAATTTTGAAATTTGTTTAGACAATGTTATACGTTGTATATTATTTACAGTCAACTATGTAGTCTTTCGCTGATCTTGACATAGAGGCTGGGTTGGAATTCCGAACTTTCGATGCTCCGACGGTTCAAAATTCCTAATTTTAATGTTCCGAAATTACGAGTTTCGTCAAATTCATGCCAGCGAAAGTCTACACAGTTGACTGTAGATAATGTAAAACGTATAACATTGTCTAGACAAATTCCAAAATTGGCGGATTATGACTCTTTAATTTAAAAAAATGCTTGCAATAATTCGTCGTTTTATAGAAAATTTTGAAACTTTTTAAACTTCCATCGCCGAATTATTTAGATGGTGTTCGGCGTTTCGGAGTTTTGGTCATTCGTGTAAAATTCTTTCAGAGTTTTGAGCGTTCTGATTATTCAATGTTCGGAATTTCAACCCGGCCCTAATTTTATCATCATCTGCCATTAAAATGTCGATTTTGTCGTTCCGCAGATATGAAAAGTTGAAAATATCGACTTTGCTATGAAAAGGACGTTAATTACGAAATGCACGAATGATAAAGGATTTGTTCAATCTTCGGCACGCTTGTCAAAGCCCAAAAATATTCCACGATGTTAAATGCGTTGACATCGTGAAAAAATATACGAAAAGTAATACGATAAAAAAAAATCGCGCGTTAAAAAAACTCATCACGTGGTAAGACGACACGTCTCGGTTGCCTCGTAAATTACGGAATGTCTGTTTCCACTTCGTGTTCCCGTTATTAATAGAGCAGTGATGCGAGCTTAATCTCCCTCATCGATCTCGATCGATGTACTCGGATACATAAAAGATGCGATGCGATACAGTTCTGCTTTGACGAACTTCAATATACTTGGAAATCGGTGTAGTCAAACTTCTCCATCATGATGGATCGTACAGATTTTTTTTCTTTATCAGCCTCGTCTTTCACGAGTATACACGAGCGGAAGTTTTTCGCGCAACGAAAAAAGCGAAAACGAAACACCGATGAATATTTATTCCATCATTACGTGCACATGGCTTTCCGCAAGTCCACTATGGCGGTACTTTTTTTCAACTCTTTCATCCTTTTAATTCGTTCCAGCTTTCAATGGGGCCTTTCATCTCGCGTAAAAAATAGCTCTGGGAAATGTTCGCGAATTACAAAAGCTCGCGAATGGTCCGCGCGAGTCACGAAAGCTCGAAATGAGTTGGAAAGAGCCACATTTTGACTCAGATACTTGCTTTTGAGGGTCGAAATAATGTGTCAGAAGCGTTGATTGCAAATTAGTTATAGTTACAAAAGATAAGCTAAAATGGCGTTGAAATTAGCAACGTTGCGATGCAACGAAAGTTCTCTTTTTTATTTTCCATCATTTCTTCATTTTTATTATAATCAATATTTTTTTTATCCGTTAAGGTCGTGGGTCTCTAATGAGAAAAAAATGTGAAAGAAAAATCAACTTTCGTTGCATTTAAACGATGCAAACTTCAACGTTATAGATTAACTCAGTATTCTAGTCTGGAAATGTGGGGGAAAAAACGATTTTTGCCATTTTCTTAAATTATAGACTCTTAAGATTGTCCTCAAAAGGAAATTAAAAAATTTCCAATATTTTTATTGTTATAGCGATTTGGAACGAGACCAGAATAGGATCGATCGGTCGGAGCCACGAAATTCAGAAGCTTCCAAAGAATGTAGAACTGCTAGAGGGAAGAATGAGGTTTAGAAAATCATCATTTCGAAATCGAAGAAGGCGCACTTTACGAGGCACGGATGGTCGATCAATATAACGTAAGTATAACATGCATTATACCACATTATACCACTTGGATAGCCGCAGTTGTCTGAAATTGTACGGAAAACTTTAAATGCGTTTTTCTCAAAACTACTTTTCTCAACCGAGTTGGCATAAAAACTCGAGTTCTATTCAACCGATTGTCTTCAAATTTGGTATGGACCTTCAGTAGATATGCCTCTAACGCCACTACCTTGGGCATTGCGAAATGAGTATTTACTATTTACTAATAAAATTTGCTCAAAAATAATAGGGCCTCTTTGGTACCTGCCATAATAACATTCTTATTAATCAAGAAAATTCGTTCTATTTCTGTTTCAGATTAATGGGAGCTTTGGAATTACCGTAAAACGGGGCTACTTTGAACAGGTTTTGGAAGTTTTTTGTAGGTAACTTTTTTTAACATCCTAGATACCAATTTTTCTTGCTCCAATAGAACAGTGTGTCCTTTGGCTATCAAATGTATAAGAAAGTCAAGCTATCGCAATTTGATATATACATTTTTTAAAGTGTCAAAGTAGCCCCGAGTGTGGGGGGCTTTTTTGACAGGGCATTGAAATGCAACTTACGTCAAAGATTAAGGGTCACTTTGGAATCATTTTGATAAAAAACACGTAATATTTTATGCATTATACATAAAATTAATTAAAAAAACAACGATTTTTTTATAACCAAATTATCATCGTTATTAAGGCAGCAGAACTCGAAAAAATTTTGTCCAATCGACTTGAAATTTTAACTGTAGCTTCGTCGATTGCTTTAACAGTCAAGTACGAGCGCTCTTTCCGATAAATCGAAAATTGTAAAAAATATATCACTTTTGAGATGAAACTGATGGTCGAAAAAACGAACTTTTTTCAAACTCATCTCTATTTTTCGTTTAATGATTTTTTAATTCCCCCCGTACTTGACTGCCAAAAAGTAATAAAAATAACGAAAATATTTCACTCTAGTTCCGGGACTGAATTTACGACAGTTCTACTGCGTCGCGCGGAGAGGGTTGGCTAAAAAAAAGTGTAGTGACTCCCAATATATATCTTAAAAACCTAGAGGCTCCTTTGACAATGTATTTTATTCCTTTCTTTAAGAAAATCCAAAGAAAACAGTCGAAAATGGGCAGTTACAGTGGTGCCCTCCCTTAAGGAAACATTTTACATAAAAATATCAAGTACCTGGGGTGCTATTATAGGCACTTGATGAGTCTCAGAATCGTCATTGAGATCAAAACGAACTTGAGCAACATAACAATCACCTTTAGCAACATTATAATAAACTTGAACAACAAATTGTTGTTCGTTTATTTCCCGCACTCGTCACCCGCCACAGAAGGTCAAGCGGGCTCGCTGCGCACACATTTAAAACGTATTTTGTCCCTCTGTCAAAGTAGCCCCAAAAACTGTCAAAGTTACCCTGAATGTCAAAGTATCCCCGTATTACGGCATGTCACTCGCGTCAAACCCTTATTCACTGCCATGTTTAGAGGCCCATAATCTTTTCAATTTTTTTCTCGTAAGTTTTTGGAACATCAATAAAAATACTAAAAAAAAATGGATGGAGAAAGAATTAATTTTTTTTTATCAAGCTTCTAGACTACAATACTCCGTTAATGTAATCCTGAATGGTATTCAAGTTTGCATAAGTGGATAATGCACGCAAAACGTATGTTTCATTCTCTTCATTATTATTATCATTAAAAATCCAATTCCACATATTTAGTTCAAAGACTTATAGCAATGACTCTAAACAAATATCGAATGATGTTCGTAGCCGAAAGCTGCCTAGCAAATTTGGCAATCAAAAAGGAAGAAAAAAAATTCATTGCATTCCAACGATACAAACATGATGATAATTCCAGAGTATCCAAATGCAAAACTTTCCAACTCTCTTTCCTTCTTCTCCTCTTTCCTTCCTACTCTCCCCTGTACGTAACATTTCAACCGACCTTGTACGTTCCGTGAAATTCCGGACATCGATCCAAGTAAGGTACCAACGAATATTTCCGCACTTTACCGACGTAAGAATCGGGACAACGCTCGAAGTTCGTTCCAAGCGAGAACTTTCGTACCCTCGGATGGATCAGGGACAACGGTAAAATCGTCAACGATGATTTTCGCGAACCACCACGCGGTGATCCGATACCGCCATTGCGATCCATGAGATGCGCCCGCGCAACTCACGATCGGCGAGAAAAGACGCGGCGCGTTGCGATCGGGCTTTCGACGCTAACTGAGATGTGTGTGTGTCTCAGCCGTGCTTAAACCACTATGTTCGGCCGAGTTTCTCGCTGAAGAAAGAGAGACCGAGAGAAAGATATATATATATATATATATATATATATATATATATATATATATATATATAAATCCCTAAGAGGGCGTCCAGTTTTATCGTTTACAATCGCCCGTCGACTCGACGATTCGAAGAGTGCCCTGATATCGTAGATAGTGGTGTACATGATACACACACACCAACACATTACTATCTATCAATGTAGATATTTGTTTACGTGTCTAGTTGTTGCAGGAAAGAAAAAAAATGCCGTATAAATGTGTATAATGATGCACGTTTATATGCATGTTACTCTGCAATGAGTGCATTTGTGGCAGTATTGCCAGATGGTTCTGGCGGCTTTCCCCTAGACCGTCGCTGGTTCGCCCTAAAAATCTTCTGAATATCCCCCACCGAGCCACTGCCCTGAACAGTGCTGTAAATTAAGGGTAATCTTCACGATCGATCAAACGTCGTCAAATAACTGTTATTTAAAATGCATTTCCCACTTGTGTATTGAGTATTTTGTTTTAAAACTTCATTGCTTGCGATCTGTGCGAATTATAGATGGAGATGAATACTTTTATTTATGGAAATGATTGTTGTAGTTAGGTGAACCAGTCGGTAAAACCATTTATCGTGGTATGGTAATCTGTCTTTGAGACTTAGAGGGGATTTATTTCTTTTTGAATTTGCATATTACAAGAATCCCAATTTTATATTAGTCTATATGTTTGTTTATTATTACAATTTTTACTTATTAGCCAAGTATATACTTTGAACTATTCTATCGTGTGACTTATACTTATCGACGACATTTAATTGCATTTTTGTTTCAGAATAATTGCAATGAAGAATTCACTGATGCAAAATGATGAAAATCGGCTATTTTTTCCTCGCCTCAAAGTATCTCCCCCCTTAACTTTAGTGTGCAACAAAAGATTTTGTAAAAATTCAAAAAGTTTATCGAGTTATGGGGATTTTCATGTACAGTCAGCTTACCCACGGCGCTACGACGAACTGCCTCGCTGCGATTTATCCTTTTTTGCGTTTTTCTAAAAACTATATTTAGTAAAACAGTGTAAGCCGGACAGAGCATAGGTGATAACAATTGCTATCGAATGATTGGTTAACTTTTTTATGTGTTTATCCATTTGTTGATAAGAAATGATTAAAGTTGTTTTTTGTATAAAAGTTGAACTTTTCTTTTGTCTACAGCCTGTTATTTGCGTAATTTTCAGGCTTGTCAAGAAATTGTCAGATGTAAAACGTTATAGCGTAAGGTTGTACATCTGGCAAGACCATAACCTTGAAATATTAGCGATTTTGTATCAGCATGATATAACTTTTATCGTGAGAAAATATCGAGCTTTGAGCCGAATAGGCGTCATTAGGGGGAACTTTATAACTCTTCTTTATAACCCAAACAAACTCTTCTTTACTTCTTTAATTTGAAGGAATCTGCAGCTGAGGTGCATCGATTGCTTGTAGAAGCATATGGTGAGGCTGCTTTAAGAGGAGGGTAGGGGTTTCAGCGTGAAAAAAACCTTTTTTGCGATTTTTTTTCATCTATATGGATAGAGTAAATTTATTGAAACCTTTTAGACATTGTTAAGTGTCATTTCAAGAATATTCCGTGAAATTTGTACGCGAAAATATCCGCAAACAAGCCGGTGCTGCATTTTTCTTCGAAACCACTTTTTCAAAGTCCGTGTTCTCTGCCATGTGAAAACTACATGACCGATTTATTTCAAACTTGGTACACACTTTCTACATATAAAATACCTCCCCCCCAAGGGTTAGTTTGAGATTTTTCTTTACATTAGGGGGGTTTTCCACCCCCAAAATGGCGGAATTTTTCGTGAAATATAGCACTTTTCACTTTACATGACCACCAAAAATTTAGAAATGAAAAAAAAAAATTATCAAAGACCGTTGGGGGAGGATTTGATGATACTTTGACTGAATTTTAATGGTACTTGATTTCCGATAATTTCTAACTGAGATACAGTGAACACCGCAAATCGTGTTTTTCCAAAGGCGTTCTTGGAAAAGCTTTGTCACCGGCTTGTTTGTGGATATTTTCGCGTACAAATTTCACAGAATGTTCTTGAAATGACAATTAACAATGTAAAAAAGATTTCAATGCATTTATTCTATCCATATAGATGGAAAAAAATCGCAAAAAAGTGTTTTTTTTTCACGTCGGAAAAAACCCTTCCCTTAAGTGCCCATGCAGAAATTTTGACCGGGATACCCTATGTCCGATCAAATCCCGATCAGGATTTTTCATGGATTCCCCAAAACGGGTATCCCGGTTAGAATCCAACTTGCATCAGTATCGGCATATGTACGACGACGATGGCATCATTTTGAAAATGTTGGCGTCACGTGTATTTTCTGTATTACTATGGAATTCCTATCTATAGATAGGAATTTCTGTCTATAGATTCCTATCTATAAAATTCCTATCTATAGATAGGAATTACATAGTAATACCGAAAATACACGTGATGCCAAAATTTTCAAAATTATGCCATCGTCGTCGTACATATTCCGATACTGATGCAAGTTGGATTCTAACCGGGATACCGGTTTTGGAGAATAAGTCTCTGTTTATACCCACCGACATGTCGGTGGGTATAAACATGTATTTAAGACAAATTCAAATCAAATTCACAATGATTAGATTAAAATTTACATCAACCGTGAGTTCTTACGTATTTCGAGAGAAAACATTTCGTCGAGGCAAAGAAATTTTTGCAAAAAAAGTTGTGAGTTTCAAATTTTACATTATAAATATGAAAAAAATCACAAAATGAGTTGTGAATTTCCTCAAGTTGAAGAAAATAAAAATCGAATTCACGACAGTTATATTAAAATTTACACCACAAGTGTAAACGTATTTTGAGAGAAAACATTGTGTTGAGGCAAAGAAATGTTCGCACAAAAAGTTATGTGCAAAAATGTCTTTGCCTCGAGGCAATGTTTTCTCTCAAAATACGTACGAACTCACTTTTGGCGCAAGTTTTAATCTAATCATTTTGAATTTGATTTTAATTTGTCTTAAATACGAAAAAATTCACAACTAATTTTGTGAATTTTTTTGTATTTATAATTTCTTGTCAATACATTTCCATTCACAGATTTTGATGTGATTTTTTTAAAATTCACATCAAAATCTCGCGATCTGCCATTTGAATCTTTGGACAAATTTTTTTTTATTGATAGTTTAATGCACCAAAACTTTATAAATGTTATTTATTTTTATAATAAATTTAACATATCATAATTCCATTTTTGACATTTTATTTCAGCCTGTATTCACCCGTGATCCTTCCCAGATTCCTCAATGATTCCATGGGGAATCTATTTAGAGTCATTAAAGGATCCGGTTCTGGATCCCTAATGGAATCCAGTTTACGGATCTTACATTTAGTCTTCGAATCTGATCCGATATCGGACTAGATCCCGACTGGGAGCCCGGGATACAAGTCAGAATCCAGCTGTATCCCTGCCAAAATTTCTGCACGGGTGAGAGAAGTTGTCGGGAGTGGTTTCAAACGTTTAAGAACGGGGAGTTTGACGTCGAAGACAAAGAACGTAGCGGAAGGCCGAAACGAAGATGTGGAATTGGAAGTATTATTGGAGGGAGATTCATGCAAAACGCAAGAATTCCCGAAAATGACGCTTATTCGACTTAAAACTCGACATTTTCGCGCGAAAAAAATTATGTCAGGCTGATACAAAATCGCTAAGATTTGAAGGTTATGGTTCTGCCAGATGTCCAACTTTACGATATGACGTTTTACATCTGACAATTTCAACCATAACCTGCTGGTGGGGCCATCTTTTGTCAAACGGCGGAGGCTTATTTGTACTGTCAATATATTTTTTTATTTTGTATCACCTTAGTTGCCATAGCCAGCTACACCTATTAGTCATACAGCAACGGCAACAGTCGAACAAAAAAAAATGTCGCTGTTTATCAATATCTTTCATTTTGAAAAAAATTAAAATATGGCAACACTGTGTATTAAGGTAGTACGAGCGCGCAATCTTGTTTTCTATAGATTTTGTTCAATTTTTAACCAGACATTGTTCATATCATTATGCATGTTTGAGTAAAATTTCAGAACAGTCTACTATTTAGATTGGGAGATAATGGGTTTTAAAATTGCAAATTTAACACTGCAGGGTCTGCCTTGAAATTTAGACAGAATAATTTTCTGTAAAAAAATGTTTGTCCCCTATAGTAAGAAGACATATGCCAACACCACAGAACAGTATTGTTCAATATTTCGAGAAAAAAAAATAATTATCGTGTTCCTAAAGTTAAAAATGTTGTCATAAAAAAATATTTGCATTATAAATATTAATATTAAATATTGTTTATGTTATCTTTATTCACAAATAAAATTGTTGGTTCATTCAAAACTAATTAAAAACTTTGTTCGGTTAAAAATTACTTACAAATAAAAATTTGTGTTGCAGTATTATTTTAAATATGCCGCGCAAAGACACGTCATTGGATACGTGGAACGATGCGGTGTTGACATGTCTTCTTATTATAGGGGACAAATATTTTTTACGGAAAATTATTCTGTCTAAATTTCAATGCAGACCCTGCAGTGTTAAAAGTTGCAACTTTAAAACCCATTATCTCCCAAACTAAATAGTCGACTGTTCTGAAATTTCACTCAAATATGCATAATGATATGAACAATGTCTGGTTAAAATTTAAACCAAATCTATAGAAAACCTTAAGAGGCCAGTCCACTTTGAAAAATTAAAAAAATCGAAAGCAAGCAAGGCTTGAAGAAATCGACAATGATGAGCAATCAGAAGGGATCTTGTACGGTGCAGGAGTTCCCGATTGAGTTTAGGTAAGAGTTTTTCATAAACTTCAAACGCATTTTTCTCAAAACAACGGTTTCAAAATTTAGCTCCATCGTATCTCTAAAACTAATAAACCGATTCTCTTGAAATTTGAACCAAATATTGTAAACATGATTAGCAACAAGATCACCCTCGATGGTTTTAACATTTTTATTTTTTACTCTTTTTTTTGCGAAAAAACTGCGAAAAAACCGCGTTTTTAAATACTTTTTTCGTTTTTCATCTGCCATTTTTAAAATTTTTTTTTGATAAAACTTTATATCCGAGGGTCATTTTGTAGCTGGTGTCATACTGAATCTAATGGACTTTGATTTTTTTGTTTCAGACAAGCCGTTGCCGAGTTGTGATGGACCTATCTAGCCCACCTATTTTTGAGGCGTTACGTTAAACTATAGTTTTTGTACTTAAAAATGAATAAAAATAAATTATTATTTTTTAAAATGTTTTTCAAGACTTTGTTTATCAAGCCCAACAACTTTTATGTTCATATTTTTTTATAAAATCCTCAAAAAAATCGCGAAATCAGCCTTTTTTCGTGGCTCCAAAATGGACTGGCCCCTTAAATGTGTGTAAAATTCCGTCCTCGTCATCCCAATACTCTCATCGGAGAAAAATACTGAAAATCAATATTTTACGATGAGCCCACTCCATTTTCATGCTTCAACAATCAAAATATGAGACTTGCTTGTTAAACTTGTATCTTATTCTTTCCCATCTATACCATCCAGAAAGCGACTTCCGGATAACCTATGCTATTATAGCGATGCAACAGCGTTTCTTTCTCTTTCATCGGTATTCTTGATTTCTCATTATCAGAGGAACTACGTTCCCGGAGGTGTAGGAAAAAAAGACAGATTTTCTCTCAATTGCGACATGAAAAAATCACACACAAAGTTGCGCAATGATGCGGCGGTATAGATATGGAATTGCAACTCGATTGGAGCGCACAGACGTATTGTTATCGATCTTACGATACTCAGGCACACACACACACAGGCGTGCGTGTGCAACCCCACAATTGGAGCTTCGACAGTCCATTAAAATCCTCATCACTAATGATCAATAATGTGTCCTGATTATCGTTTATTTGCCCAAGAGATGGGAATACGTCTATATTTAGAAATTTGCGACATCACGTGACTCGGGGATTACAGATATCGCGCCAAGTTGCTTGCCCGTCGACTTGAAAAATGGAAAGACCGAGCTTCGTAAAAATCCACAAGATTTTTATCGCAATCGTGATATACAGTTAATTCCTTTTTACGAATCGAATCTGAACTGTTATTCCTGGTATTCGAGTGAATGTATATTTTTTTTTTCGATCTTTTTAATCAACTCGAGTATCAATAATCGCGAGTATTGTTGCGATGAAATGTTTATCTGATAAATAGCGAGATACAGGGAGATCGAGTGATGGACGTAAATAGGTGAGTGATACTGGAAATGAATATTTGTTGAAAGTAGAGCTTCAGGTACAAGGTCGAGATTAAGAGTTAGATTCAAAGAGAATTTAACTGGATGGGGATATGCGATAAATTACTAAGGTTAAAATGCAGGTGCCATAGAAAAAGACAACGATCGTTCAATGAAAATATATTCAAATTTTGTTGAAGTTAAACCTATGTGGAGGACTTGTGTAGTGTATACGAAGTTTCAGGATGTTGATTTTTTTTCATGAGGATACGTAGAATTTTCCTTTACAAGTTTTATTCAGTTTCGTCTCATCGTTTTTAAGAAGAAAAAAATCGATATATAGACAATTTAATACTATTTGAATTTAATTAAAACACAAGTATCTCTCGCAGACATTAACTGCGATTATTGGAGTAAAAATTCCAGCGGAATTCACGATTTTCCAAAAGATATGATTATAAATTATCTTGTTCTATATTTCTACATGTTTTCCCTCGAACACGATGTAGTGGACTCACGAAAGCTTTAAGGGGTTAGGCCACTCTGGAGGCTGAAAAAATAGGCTTTTTGGGGATTTTTTTTTCCAGAAAACTACAAAATAAATCGAGATTACCAAAAAGGGTGTTTATCATACTTATCAATGACTGTATATAATAATTTTTTTGAAGCGATTAATTTCAAAATGGCGGCTGTGCAGCGTTTATCGCAAAACTGCATTTTTTAAGTTGACCGAAAACATAACTCAGACAATTTTCAACCGAGTCACCTGAAATGTTGAATATATCTTGAAAAGTACATTGTCTATGGAAGTACGTAGGATTTTTTTAATATTGCATATTTTGTTTGTTATTAACAATTATGTGATGAAATTTTTCACTTTCTAAAAATTCGCCTAAAAGTCGTCAGATAATTTTTAATAACAAATGAACTATGCAATTTAAAAAAATTCTACGTACTTCCATAGACAATGTATTTTTCAAGATATATTCAATATTTCTAGTGAATCGGTTGAAAATTGTCTGAGTTATGTTTCCGGCCAACTTAAAAAATGCAGTTTTGAGATAAACGCTGCACAGCGCGCCATTTTGAAATTAAGCGCTTCAAAAAGATTATTGTATACAGTCACTGATATGTATGATAAACACCCTTTTTTGTAATCTCGATTTATTTTGTAGTTTTTCCTGAAAAAAAATCCCCAAAAAGCCTATTTTTTCGGCCTCTAGAAGGGCCTAACCCCTTAATGCAGGAGACCATTGCGACGGGTCCATAAAGTCGATTTTTTGCATTTTTTTCTTCAAAATATACATATTCAAGAATATGTCAAAACAATTTAAGTTAAAATATTGAAAATTGATCAAGTTATAGACGATTTAGTGAGACCAGGTGGCGCAACGATTTGAGTAGGTATAATAAAACTTTCAATCGCGTTTTCTCGATACGACTTCTCTCAACCTGGCCGGAATCATAACTCTACCTATAACTGTCCGATTTTCAATTTTATAAAACCAAAATTTTCATAAATAACTCAATTTCTATAAATATCTTCTAAAAATTTCTATAAATAATTAATATGAAAGTCAAAATTTCGCCGAAATTACACTTTTTTGGAACAATTTTGCTATTTTGTGAATTTTAGCTACGTGCAACGAAAACTACATTTATAGAGATTATAAAACTATTTTATTTTTATTTTTCAGACCATCCATAATCAAGTTATCGATCAGGCCGTTGGACCACATTTTTTTATACTGAGGCTCTTTATACCTCAATAAGCTGGTTAATTTTTTATTTTGTTAAATAAAAATTTACACGAAATACGTTTAATGTATGCTTAATAAGATACGTCTCTTGTAAATCGCAAATAAATAATCTGGTAGACAAAAAAAGATCGGAAAAAACTACCTACTCTCGGCTCGTCAAAGTGATGTCCTACCTTAAAGTTGCAACTTTGATTGCACATTTAGTATTTGTAACCAAATCAATATACTTCAACATTAATTGGTTGAATACTCGGTTATCTAAGCATGTACCAGATCAACATAACCCCATACATTTTCGACCAGAGTTTTTTAATAAATGGTTGAGTTTTTTAAAACCAAAACTCAACCATTTTTGTTCTCAACTCAAAAAATCAACTCAAAAGCTCTGTAGAATTCGCTGATGATGATGATGATTTTCTTTTGCCCTAAATGTTATTAATCTGTGGAAAATCTCGTTTTTTAAATGTTGACTATCTTTTTCGCGTGGTGCATTTTCACTGTCACGTGGAAAATGTCACGTGGTGCATTTTCTGCTTTGCCTAAAGAGAGGTCGTCGATTTGGTTGAACGAAAAAGGCGAGATTCAGAAAGGTAGGCACAAAATAAAGAAATCCAGCTTCTGAAAGAAAATATACAGCTTGAGACGGATTATCTGAGCAGGTGAAAAATATCTCGAAAATATTGATTTCCATGTACGTTTTGCATTGATCCAATGCAACACTATTTTAGACTTCTTGTATAACTTTTTCGAATTTTCATAAAAAACTAACATCGCGAAACGTTTGCAATTATTGTTACGCATTGTTACAATCATATTCGTTGATTGCACAATCTGTTCATAATTATACTCTCGGACCCGTGTAGTTCTGAATAAAGCCACGCGATCCGAACGCGCCTTGATACAAAATACAAATATGAACGGAGGTAGGAGAGATTGGTGTCAATTATCAGTTGCCCGTACGAAAAATTCTTCCGTCAGAGCGTTCAACGAGTTGACTGATCAACCACTAGGCGGATCCACTCGACTGTCTGGCTCCGCGGCGCCATCTCATTCCCCTTTATGTGTATTCTTGAGACTCATCGAGCCGGACCGACTAGACGCGATTGCTCGAGTGGTACAGCAGGCTTGGTAAGGCGGTACCATGTATATGGGCTATTTCAAGCCAAGTTGGCAGCCACCCCAAAAATGCTTATTTTATTCCACCGATTGAGAAGAAATATTGCGAGTCGACACGAAAATACAAGGAATATGAATCGCATAAAAAATGGGAACAATTGTGCAACAAAGTATTGAATTACCTTTGTAAGAAATGGTAAGCTGTTGAAGTTTTGGCCATAAGTCAATATTTTCGTGATTCACGTTGTGACAGTAAGATTATTTTTGCTTCGACATTTTCGTTATGTTTAAGGAGGTTAGAGCGATTCGGTTGAGTCACATGACGGTTTATTCGTTTTTTTTTTCAATGAACCTCAAAAAAATGCATACGAGGTACAGATTTATTCTATATATGCTAATTTTTTTAAATATATATATAAAGGGCAAAATTATGCATTTTAACATTTTTATTACGTAAAGTAGAAAAACTTTTGTGTTACTACCAACTTGAAAAAGCATAACATTATCGATGATTATTATGAAAAAACTAGGACAACGAATGTTTTATACAATTCACAATGAAATTTTAAGTAATTCATAATCATGCCTTTTCATATTTACGCCACGAGAGCCCATGGTTTACGATGGGCAAGATGAGTATTTTTTTTCTAAATGTTCACAAAGGTTCAGTTTGCGTTAATCCGGTGTTAGAAATGGTTTATCTTGGTGCTGAATAACAATAAAAATTACATAACCTTTAGAAAGTCTTGCCTATCTAACCGCACGTTAAATTACATACATTAAATTATTTTTTATCTCTGGTGTTTGGTGGTAAAAAAAGTTCAAAAAATTCGTAGACTCGGTATCTCAGACAGTAGTATAGTGTAAACAATAACATATATTTTTGTTATTAAATTTAACCTTGGACTGTGGCTAACGCTCCAACCTCCTTAAGGCCTTACGCCACAGTAACGAGTATAAAATCATGTGCGAATTCAACAATTTTTTTCGTACGCGAAAGTGATTCGTTCAGAAAAATATTTACACATCTACTCGAAACTTCTCGAAACAGCTTTTTTCCAATTGGCGTCACAAATAACTCCAACCATTTTCACTCGATTCACTTCAAATATAAAAGTTATGTTCCTAATTGCATTTCGCAGAGGAGTACGTACGGAATTTCTGACTAATCGAAAACTTTTCATTTTATGAGCAGTTTATGAGCAGTTATAACGGAATTTTTCACTGAAAAATCATTTTTTAAGTTCAAATACCTACAACTTATGAATAAAACAATATTTTTTAAATTCCGTACGTGCTCCTTTAGGTATTCTAATGTAGATTGACGAGAATTTTTGTTTTTTGTTCTAGGCAAAAAATTGTGGATGCTGAATGTCACGTCGCGGAGCGCCTAAAAAAAAGATAACAAAAGAAAATATTAGTAGTCGGCCATTTTGTACATCGAAAAAAATATATATATAATTGCTAACAGCTTGATATTCATACTAAATCGATGTGTAATTTATTTTATCAGTGAGTGACTTTTTTATGCGGAATTTTTTTTTTTTAATTCGCACATGATTTTATACCTGTTAATGTGGCCTAAGGCCTTAAGGTATTCCTTTCGTGGAGGGCCGTATTTTGTGGGGGCACCCGGAGGGTCCTTCCGAATCATTGGTAAATTACAGTGGCGCTTATTAAGGGGTTACCCCCACTTGCGATTTTGAAAAAATCGATTTTTTTATTGCATTTTTTTGAAGTATAAGTATCTGAGAATATGTCCTGAAAATTTCAAGTCGATCCGAACAAAATTGACTGAGATATGAGCGTTGAAAGAGAAGAATCCGTTGTGTAAACGACCGGAAATTGAAACATTGAACGCGTTTTTCTCAAAATGGCATTTCTGAAGTCGGTGACCAAGATTACTCGAACACTAATGAACCGATCTTCTTGAAAATTTGCAGGCTTATTTAATACATAAAAATGTAGTCTTTAATCGTTCGATTTTTTTCGTTAAAATCGAACCATTAACTTTGACTGTCCGCCATTTTGTGAAAAATGAATATTTTTTAAAATCCTTCTATTAAAGACTAGTTTATACTTGTATTTGACTAAATCCATCCGCATTTTTTTTCAGATGATCCACTTCGTCGCAATGTTGGTCATCGCAAACCGTGTATATAAAAACATTATTTCATTGACGGCCATTTGCCACTAAACAATGTAATATTTTTCAATAAAAAAATTACTGAGAGTTCTTCAAGATGTCCCGTGCAGAAATTTTGACCGGGATACCCTATGTCCGATCAAATCCCGATCAGGATTTGTCATGGATTCCCCAAAACCGGATCCCGGTTAGAATCCAACTTGGATCAGTATCGGCATATGTACGACGACGATGGCATCATTTAAAAAATTTTGGCGTCACGTGTACTTTCTGTATTACTATGGAATTCCTATCTATAGATAGGAATTTCTGTCTATAGATTCCTATCTATAGATAGGAATTACATACTAATACCGAAAATACACGTGATGCCAAAATTTTCAAAATTATGCTATCGTCGTCGTACATATTCCGATACTGATGCAAGTTGGATTCTAACCGGGATACCGGTTTTGAGGAATAAGTCTCTGTTTATACCCACCTTGTTTATACCCACCGACATGTCGGTGGGTTTATACCCACATGTTTATACCCACCGACATGTCGGTGGGTATAAACATGTATTTAAGACAAATTAAAATCAAATTCACAATGATTAGATTAAAATTTACACCAACCGTGAGTTCTTACGTATTTCGAGAAAAAACATTTCGTCAAGGCAAAGAAATTTTCGCAAAAAAAGTTGTGAGTTTCAAATATTACATTATAAATATGAAGAAAATCACAAAATGAGTTGTAAATTTCCTCAAGTTGAAGAAAATAAAAATCGAATTCACGACAGTTATATTCAAATTTACACCACAAGTGTAAACGTATTTTGAGAGAAAACATTGTGTTGAGGCAAAGAAATGTTTGCACAAAAAGTTATGTGCAAAAATTTCTTTGCCTCAAGGCAATGTTTTCTCTCAAAATACGTACGAACTCACTTTTGGCGCAAAATTTAATCTAATCATTTTTAATTTGATTTTAATTTGTCTTAAATACGAAAAAATTCACAACTAATTTTGTGAATTTTTTTGTATTTATAATTTCTTGTCAATACATTTGCATTCACAGATTTTGATGTGAATTTTTTTTAATTCACATCAAAATCTCGCGATGAGCGCGATCTGCCATTTGAATCTTTGGACAATTTTTTTTTATTGATAGTTTAATGCATCAAAACTTTATAAATGTTATTTATTTTTATAATAAATTTAACATGTCATAATTCCATTTTTGACATTGTATTTCAGCCTGTATTCACCCGTGATCCTTCCCAGATTCCTCAATGATTCCATGGGGAATCTATTTAGAGTCATTAAAGGATCCGGTTCTGGATCCCTAATGGAATCCAGTTTACGGATCTTACATTTAGTCTTCGAATCTGATCCGATATCGGACTAGATCTCGACTGGGAGCCCGGGATACAAGTCAGAATCAAGCTGTATCCCTGCCAAAATTTCTGCACGGGGTGTTCTTTAAGATGGTATATTGATCGATTAAAAAAGTTTTGTAGTTTTCTTTAAAAAAATTCATGAAAAAGGCCTTTTTTGCGCTACAAGTCGGGGTAACGCCTTAAAAATAAGTCGAAATCAATTAAACCTAACGGCACATTGGAATAAAAAATTTGCGCTAAATTAGGATACGAAAATTCTTCTGCTATTCATATTTTTCCAAGTTTTGCTATTAATATTTTCTTTAAACACTCGGTGTTTACAGAATAATCAATTGGCCAATTGCGCTCAAATTTGGCATCCACCTTCAGTTAACTTTTTTGTTTAATTATAGTAGCAGAATTGAGTCGAAATAATTTTATTTTATTTTATATAACTCTCGAAATGGTCAGAAAAATAGAAAAAACAGATCAAAGTTCAGCATGCTGTCATTTTGTAAATTTTGTTTTGCTGAATCTCAAAATGAATTACAACACTCATATAGATTGAGAATATGTTTTTTTTTTCAGATTTATACACCGTCCACTATCCTGGTCGCCAATTGGGGGCGTTTTTCGGGCACCGTTATAAACAAACGTACAAATGTACATGATAATAATTTTTTTTAAATTTGTACGTATTCGTAAGGGATCGATAAACATGTGTAAAAAAATCATAAAGAATACGTGAAGAGTTTAAAGATTATTCCATCCTGAAACTCACCTCCAAAACAGGAATTTGGACAACAATACTGCCGTAAATTACGTTAAAATGACAGAGACGTACCACTAATTAAACCGTGAATGGAATACATTATTTTATCAAGGAAATTCTGTGAGGCTTGGCATAATTCAATTTTGATCAAATTGTTGTTATGGGGCCAGGGCGAAATGCTACCACCGAGCTGATTTTTTTTCTGGAATTTTATAATCCCTTTGGTGATCATCCTGTGCAGTTTGGATACGAACCGCAGTGCCGTTAGTCCAGTAAAATTACGGCTCAGAATGGAAAAAAAAACATAAAATTATGTAGTTTGGGGATTATGGAGGATCGATAGGGGGGTGTATTCTGAGCATACATTCCAATTTGAGGGGTTCTCCGGAGGTCAGCTCAAGGTCATTTCGATGAAAACGCGTTTGATTTGATATCTCGAGAACGGTTAGTGTTAGGCCAAAAATTGTAGAGACCTTTTCTCTTCTAAATTAAATTTACTAACTTTTTTATCTGAAATTTTTTTTTGTACCATCAATACTTTTCAATTTATTACTTCCGAAAGGCAAAAATTTTACTTTTTTTTCTCCCTATTTTTCATTTTTCGCCATTTTCTCCCCAAGCGTTCAATTTTATGGAATTTTACCGCTCATCAAAGTTGTAGATCCTTTAATTATGAACAACTTTTTCCTATAATTTTTTTTTCTAATGCCAATATCTTCGGAGTTATATATTACTTTACCGAGCGAAATCCGCGCCAATGTCGCAATATCATCGATATCAGTGGGTATTCAGTACTTGAAAGAAATATTAAAGTATTCCATGATAATTTATTAGCCAACTTACCTGTATCAAAAGGTGAATCGATTAAACTATTTAAAAATTGTACTTCATTTAAATATTAAATATTGTAATCATTCAAATATCATTTAAATATTGTACTTCTTCAATTTGGGTATTATTTATTCCATACGATGGGATAATAATGTGAATAAGGATTACTGCTTAAAATGTTTTACTACTGCACGAAGTGAAAATGGAAGATTGTTTTATATGCAGCAAAACGTTACGTAAAGGAGAAGTGATTACGGTGCAAAAAAACGGATTCAAACGCTTTATAAAAGCCAGTGTAATATGGGGAGATAAGGAACATGAGCGCATGTTAACACCTCTATCAAGTTTACGGTAATATTAATTATTTTTCTACCGTTATAAAAAATATTTTTCAGAATTACAAAATTTCACAATAATAATATCACTTCCAGTAGGTGTTTACTCCTGGTATTCATTTTTATTGACAAACGTATATCGAATATGAGGATGCTTTGCCCATATTGCGTCGCAACCAAAAATTGTATCTGATTGAAATTTTCGTACTTCGTGATACAATAAAAATGTGGAAAAATTCAGCAACATTTGGCATGCCATAAACAACAATTATCAATAATAATAACGAGTCAGAGATGTGTGCGGCCGTGTGGATGAACAAGTAGATCGTGTGGATTCGGCTTCGGTCCGGCCAATGAAGGGTATTCCAAAGTCAATAATGGAAATACAGGATGTTTTTACGTTTCGGCCCTCGGTTCGGGCCCTCTTCAGAAGTCTTTTTATTCTCGATATTGTTGATATTTTAAGTCTTTGCCCATATTAGGAAGGTTGTTATGTAGAGCATTATTTATGTTAGTAAATAATGTTTGGTGAAAAACGTATTCAATTGATAAGGATTTTTTTCGTTTATCGGCGATTTTTTTCCTTGTCTATTGAGAATTAGTTTTTGAGAAAATGTTTTCCTCTTTAAATAAGCAGAAACTCGAAATATACAATATTTTTTTTTCCCTACATGTTGAGTTTGTGGTCAACGAGGGTTCGAGAGATACTCAAAAATCTCTTATCTTATCTATTTTTTTATCAATAAATGTGTGAAACAGTTTCAATTATTCATTTACTTCTTTTTGTAATCTTTATTCACATTATTATCCCATTGAATGGAATAAGTAATACCCAAATTGAAGAAGTGCAATATTTAAATGATATTTGAATGATTACAATATTTAATATTTAAATGAAGTACAATTTTTAAATAGTTTAATCGATTCACCTTTTGATACAGGTAAGTTGGCTAATAAATTATCATGGAATACTTTAATATTTCTTTCAAGTACTGAATACCCACTGATATCGATGATATTGCGACATTGGCGCGGATTTCGCTCGGTAAAGTAATATATAACTCCGAAGATATTGGTATTAGAAAAAAAAGTTATAGGAAAAAGTTGTTCATAATTAAAGGATCTACAACTTTGATAACTAGTAAAATTTCATAAAATTGAACGGTTGGGGAGAAAATGGCGAAAAATGAAAAATAGGGAGAAAAAAAAGTAAAATTTTTGCCTTTCGGAAGTAATAAATTGAAAAGTATTGATGATACAAAAAAAAGTTTTAAATAAAAAAGTTAGTAAATTTAATTTAGAAGAGAAAAGGTCTCTACAATTTTTGGCCTAACACTAACCGTTCTCGAGATATCGAATTAAACGCGTTTTCATCGAAATGACCTTGAGCTGACCTCCGGAGAACCCCTCAAATTGGAATGTATGCTCAGAATACACCCGCCTATCGATCCTTCATAATCTCCAAACTACATAATTTTGTGTTTATTTATTTCGGTAATTTGACTGGACTACGTGTTTAGGAGAAAAATTTGGAAACTCGACGTATCTCGTGAGCTAATTTCATTACGCTTATGGACAACTCCTGATCCTTTTTCAGTACGTTATTAATATCTCCTAAAAAACTGCTACCACGCAGCTGCAAAGATAGGTATGGTTCGACTTATTATCGGATTAACCCTTGCTACCGTGAAAATGAGGATTCACAGTACCGTTATAAAATTATTAATGTTTTTAATAACGAATTTGTGCGAAAATCAAGCACACAAAATGGGCTGAGCGATCATGGTAACGTCGAAGACGGTACAAATGCTACCATCTTATCCATATTCGGTAATTGTGCCCGGGAACTTCAAACTACTCGGTCAGGATAATTAACAACGAATATCATTTGTTTTTGTTTTCTTAATTAGTAATAATTACTTAACATTAATTTGATATCTATGTGCAAAAATGATCATTTTCTAGAAATTTCTAGGCAGAGACAAACTGAAGCGGATTTTTTTTCATACATAATATTTTGTTTCATAATATCGGAAAATTATTAGAGTTTTCGATATCTTCCAGATCATAAACAGCTTTAGTACACACTTTTTCTTTCTAGAGAAATTTTGATTTAATCAGACCGATATTAATTGTTGACAGTTTTGTTATACGTAGAGATAGAGATTTACAAGTTGACAGAGGAAGCATGCGTCGTTATTTATTAATTTTTGTTAATCTCCCAATTCGGTCTTTTGTTTGAAGTTGTTTTTTTTTCATGTTTTATCTATATATTGCTCATTGAAATAATAACGAACTGCGAAGACGATTTGTGATCATTAAAAAATTACACAGAGCTTATCATTTTTCGTAAATTTTCTTTTGCGGTCGTTTGCTTTTTAATATGTTCTTTCTGATGTTTGTCTATCATTATCATAATTAACTACGTAGCGTAATGCCTATTAGCCTCAATCCTATTTCAGACTTCAAGCAGTACTTGAGTGAAAGATTCATCAAAATCGATTCAGTATTTCTCGAGTTATAAACGAAAAAACATACGGGCCCCTACCGTTTCATAATAGTCGAAAAAAACAGTGATATATATATATATATATATATACATATATATAGGAACAGAGTATTTTCCACATTTTGTTCAACATTTTCATACAGTAGATAATTCGTAATGCATATTGAGATTTAAAAATGTTTTTGCAACTAGGTTATTAATACAAATTTTCAATTTTTTAAACAGGTAAGTTCGGCCTGAAGATATATATAACTTTAAGGGGTTAAGCTACTGTGAAAAAGACGAACGCTTGTTCGTCGCTTGAGGCAATTCGAATGAAAGAGGACGATCCATCATATCGTGCAGGAATCGCAAATTCTAGTAAAACTTTAGAGTTTTCGTCGGGATTATTTTTTTTGATACGGTGTACAGGATTTCTCGACATCTCATAAACGGATTGACTTGAAATTTGGTACACTTATTCAATGCAATAGTATTTTAGCCTTGGCCGACGGTTTTCTTAACATTTTGTATTTTATTAGTTATTAACAATAGCGGTGTCATTTTTCCTCGATCTCGACAGAAACATTCGAAAATTTGTTTTTTTGACGATTAAAACACGATAACAAACGCGTTATTAAATAAAATTAAAAAAATCTATTTTATGAAACAAAAACCCTTATTTTTATTCCAGATCAACTGGGTGGCCAAAAAGTACACCGTTGAGTCCCTCACGTTTAAAAGTCCTTCACGAAAATGTTTATAATTTCTTTACTTATTAATATTTCTATGAAATTTGCTACACAGCTTTGTCGATGTACATACAAACAAATGCCCAAACTATTTTCCAATCGATTTACTTATGCCTTCAAATTTTTTTTTTACGATCCTGATTTTTGCGTCGTCACAGTAGCCTAACCCTTTAACCCATTTTTATGCCACGCGAACCACAAAAGCCGAGAACCTAGTTGAAAATCACAATTTTCGTGGAGCTCCAACCGCGCCACACGATTTTGAGTAAATTATTACGATATTTCGTCACGTCCAGTTGTGCCCACGTATTGAGAAAGTTGCGCAAGATTGCACTGTGTAGTATCGTTGAGTGTTGTACTACGTATTACAGAGGGCTTTGGGCGAGTAATTCTTGCCGTGTATATCGACTTCGTGCTTGGAGGCATCAACGTAATATAAAACGGCCCTCTTCTCTTATCCTCTTTTTCATCGTGGTCACGCTCTGTAACGGCCATTGCCTTGTTGTTTACGGAAGTTTGCCGCATCATTTGCGGACCTTGTGTATGCTTTCTACTTTTATATCTCTCCGTCTACCTGTATCTCTCTCTCTCTCTCTCCCGGCCTTCCTCTCTCTGTTTGTCTTTCTTTTTTTAGCTCCTCTCTCATCCCCTCTCGGTCCATGGGACTTCCCACTCACAAAGCGAAACGCGTTTCACGTAACAGCACACAGTACACGAGGTCACGTTTGCAAATCGTATAGGTATACGAGATGATCACGATCAGAATGAACGAACAGATTGCATTTTTTCCCCTGGTGGAAGCGAAAAATTTGTTACGAAATTTCTCACGTTGGTCTAGCAGACGGACACGTGGGTCCAATTTACGCCGAATATAATTTTTTTGCTGGCCAATGAATTTGTACGACATTTAATGCCCAATGCCCTGATATTAAAAGCCTCGGGTGAACGAGGAAAAAAAATCTTCCAATATTTAATAAAGCTTCTAAAATGGTCAATCATGACGAAAAAGGCCCTTGAACCCGTGTTTCCATGTTTCTTTCTTTTCCTAGATTAACAACATTTCTTTGCTGGAGAAAGAAGATACACGCCGGTGATAGTCGAGGTTTGGAAGGAAGAAATGAAAGGTATCCGAAACAGGTTGGAAAATGGTCTTTCAATTAGACCAAGTGCAAATCGAAGTAGCTCCTAACCATACGAGTAATGCGCATTCGACACTTGAATCATTGCACACTTTGAAAAAGAAAAAAAAACAGCGGAGAAACATTCTGGAAGATACCGTAGGGGACATTAGCCAAAAACGGGTAATCCGCCGAAATCGGGTAAGCTTTTTAAATTTCGCGCCTCTGACACTAGTTTGAATGTGTGTGTACAAAAAGGTGGCGCGGGAGTCGGCCAATCACAGGTAGTCTCCACGCAACGCCGGATAAAATAATTGGTGTTTTATGACTACTGACTAGTCGATTTCGGTCTCTGATGTGTTCTTACTAGTTTAGTGATATTATTATGCTATAGTTTCCGGGTTTTTTTTTACCAATAAAAAATCGAAAATTTCAAGACAAATACAAAAAATGGTTGATTCGAAGGTATTGTCCTTCGCTATTTACACATTTTTGCCATCTCTCTGGCAATACACAAATACCGCGACAATAAAAAGACGCGTCTTTGGACTGAAACCATTCGTCCAACCAATTTTGTACTGCATCGTAATTGGCCAAGTGTAGCCGACCCAAGCCATGCGCCATCGACCGGAACAAGTGATAGTCTGAAGGGGCCAGGTCTGGCGAATACGGCGGGTGCGGTAGCAGATCCCATTTCAGTGTTTTTATGGTGTCCTGGACAATGGAACTGCGATGGCACGGAGCATTGTCGTGCTGCAATATCACACGTTCGTCTCTCGTGTCCCATTCTGGCCGTTTTTCGAGCAATGCGTGGTTCAACTTGATTAGTTGTTGTCGGTAGCGATGCCCATTGACAGTTTTGCCCGGTTTCAGCAGCTCATAGTACACGATTCCTTTCTGGTCCCACCAAACGCAGAGCATTGTCTTTTTTCCGAAGCGTTTCGGCCGTGCCGTCGATGTTGACGCTTCGCCAAATGAAAGCCACGATTTTCTGCGTTTGGGATTCTCGAAATATATCCATTTTTCATCGCCAGTAACAATTCGATGCAGGAAACTCTTTATGCTTTGCCGCAAAAGCAAAATTTCGGATGTGGCTCTTTGATTTTCCATTTGTCTCTCAGTCAACTCATGCGGCACTTTCCTTTCTTATGAATTTTTCCCATGGCGTGCAAACGCTTCGGAATACATTGCCGAGTCACATTTAATGCCTCGGCAAGTTGATCTTCTGTTTGAGTGTCACCTTCATCCAATAACGTTTGCAGATCGGCGCCCGCAAATGTTTGCGGTCTTCCCGAGCGCTCCTTGTCCCCAGTCTCAAAATCGCCACTTCTGAACCGCTTGGAGGAATCTTTACACGTTGTTTTTGATGCTATATGTTCGCCGTAGGCCGCCTCAAGTAACCGACGTGCTTCAGCTGTTGTTTTTTTAGGTTGAAGCAGAAAAGCAATGCTTCCCGCAAATGCTGTTTATTTGGCCCAAACTTTGACATTTTCGAGGTTAGAAAAAAGGTCGTTGTGTTGCGATATTTGTTTATATTACGACGGGTTATTCTTAACAGATGTCCAAGCTATAAAGATATCCAATTTCAGACCTGTATGCCGACTACATGTGTTGCTAGCGCCATCCTTGTGTGAAACCCGGGAACTTAGTTGCGCACCTAGTATATAGTGACGTCATTTGTCGCCTGTTGTGCCGGTTTTGAGGTAATGAATGTGCCAAAAAGAAGCATGCCTTTGAGCAAGTCAGGTATGGGTACAACGGGTACCAGATTTACCCTACTTCATTTCACGAATACCGTTTTTATATTTATCGTCCGTTTACTATCATTTTCTAGATGGTCAATAAGTACAAACGAAAACCAACTGAAAATTGAACGATCAAACGAGCCCGCCGAAGGCGGGCGAAGTTCGATCTGAATTATATGACGCCTCGTTCGAGAGGATTACCAAAAACGTAGTATCGCTGTTTGTACTGCGACACCATCACTTGTTCAGAGTAAAAAAACAAAAAGAGGGGAGAGGCCCCTATGTGCCTCTTCCCGTCACCGCTAGCAACTTTCAATCATATTTTTAGAGTAGGTTCGTGAAATAATAAAATGTGCAATATGCTGATAGTATAATTGCAGCTAAGGGTGGGAATAACCTTGAGGGGGTGGGTGGTAATCCTCTCGAACGAGGCGTCATATAATTCAGATCGAACTTCGCCCGCCTTCGGCGGGCTCGTTTGATCGTTCAATTATAAGACGCCTCGTTCTCAGGATTACCAAAAACGTAGATGTTCAGAGCGCACCCTAACAGGGCACATACTTTTTATTATTTCACAAGGGTTACATTCAATTATTTTTTAAGGAAAACAGTCTTTGCAAAGTTATTTTCTGTTGTGTGTAAGGGTCGGTTATAGAACTTGGCGAAAACCTCTGATGACTTAGACCATCCGGCTGTAGATTTGATCACGTTGATATCTACTCCCTTTCTAAAGGCGGATGATGTCGAGGCATGCCTTGTACTATAGGCAGTAAATTCTTCACTCACTCCGCTTGTGGTTAAGACAGACTTTATCCATCTACTGATGGTCTGAGTCGAGGCCTCCTTATGAGGTTTTTTCCAAGTAATCAATAGTTTATCTCGAGTCCTTAAGGCACTCGTCATTTCAATATACATTAGAACGGTACTTGCGATACAGAGCTGAGGTTTCTCTTTAAAAAAGGGTAACACTAATAATGGTTGTTCGACCCCTTTCTTTGAAGTTTTAATGAGGTCTTTTATTTCTACCTGTAATCCATCCTCACTATTTTTAATATCACTTAGTCTTATGAAAGATAATGTTTGGAGTCTATGTGCGGTCCCCAGGGCTAGCAATGTTACCAGCTTTAATGTTAACTCCGAAAGCTTTAGCCGGTTGAGGGGATACCATTGTTCTAAAAAGTCTAGCACTATCTTTGGGTCCCATGTTCTATCATATTTAGGTTTTAATGGCCGTTGTCTATAAACGCCTCTGAAAAATCGATTGAGCAACGGATTAGAAGACAAGTTTGTCATAGCTATCAGGGATATCGCCGCTCTCATTGAATTTAGGGTTCCGTAGGACGCTCCCGCTTCAAACCTTTCCGAAAGAAACTCTAGCAGATTAGTTTCAGAGACTTCATATGGGTCAGATCTTTTTTTTAATACAAAAAAGCCACCATGACCTGATTGGGTTGGAATACTGTTTCAGGGTCCCTTCTGATAAAGATGTCAGCATTATCTCGGAAGTTTGAAAGGAGAGATTCCTCCTTGTAAATGCTGTCCTGATAATTTGCCGGCAATCAGGGACAGCTTCTGGGACAGAGGATGTTGGCGAGTTCTCTGACGTTAATGTCGATGGCCCGATCTTGGGCGAATTGTTTTGGCATCGCTCTGAGGAAAGTGGTAAGTCTTCCTTGGTAGATTGGTTCCTGACTTCCCCCTGGGTGTCGATTTGGTCCCCATCCTCGATGTCCACTGGACTTTGGAGGATGGGGCTTTCCAGTTTAACTGACCGGCGGGTCTTAGTGGCAGTTTTTTCGGAGCAGCTTTATGCTTAATTTCTGCAGCTACTTTCTCAATAGATTTTGTTGATTTGATTTTATCCGCCAAACCTTCTCCAAAGAGAAATTTGTCCATTTTACATTTCTCCAGGACCTCCTTGATATTTTTGTCCATCCCCGGTAGTATGAATGATCGCCTGGTTGATGCTTCCTGGTGATGAGCTTCAGCTATTAGTTTACCAGCGTTGCAAAGGTACTCCAACAATTGATTTCTATCAACTCCCTGGTCTTTCTCGTGTAGAAGCATCGATATGCCCAATCCCAGGGCGAGCATGGCCGAACCAATGGTTTTTTGGACATCACTTGCGTAATTGTCCCTCCTTAAGGTCGTTTCCTGCATAGTGGCCACTATTTCTGGGTTAAGGATCTGAGCTTCCAGCTGGCAATTATCGGCGCTTGGGTACTTTGACAAGAGTTCATTCTTGGTTTCCTTCTTTAAACCTTCGTTTATCCAATTCTCCCAGCGTAGTGCCAGTTCCGGGTGCAAGCTACCCACCTGAGGGTCTTCAGTTCGAGGATCGTCTCCTAAGATTCTTATAACCTCTATATTTAGGTTGTTGCTTGTGTCCTCCGTAGTCAAGGCGTCGATTGACGTGCCTGATTTGGGACCGCTCAATGCTTCTTCCTCGACCGTGTTACTATCCGATGTTGATTCCGTTATGTGGCCAAGGTGAGCAGACGCTAAGGCACCTTCTGCATTGATTGAGTTATCGACCGAGCTCAATAGTGTTTCTGTAGAGACAGATGCGAGGACTTGGGTCATGCCTATACCCCTCGTGTAAGTACGAACCCAGTTTTATGAACGATTTGTCCCACCACTCGTGTGGGCACATCGCCAGAAGGGGGTGGTAGTCAACATTTGCGAGAAAATTGTGACTACCAACGAAGATAAGGAGCTAGTCTTACCCGTTGTTTGTTCGTCGTTTGCGAAAGTTGGCGGTACAGGCCCGGACGTTGACGACCTGAAAGCCTCTTCTAATTCTTTTAATTTTTTCCAAATTCGCTCTTCCTTTTCTTCCTTTTCCCTTATCTTCTTGTGTCTTCCCATTCTTGCTGTTTTATTTTATTTTTCAACTACTAAACTCTGAAACGATGCGACGATGTCGAGCACAAAAAACGTTATGATTGAAAGTTGCTAGCGGTGACGGGAAGAGGCACATAGGGGCCTCTCCCCTCTTTTTGTTTTTTTACTCTGAACAAGTGATGGTGTCGCAGTACAAACAGCGATACTACGTTTTTGGTAATCCTGAGAACGAGGCGTCTTATAATGAAAAGTACAGAATATTGAAATACTTACAAGCACTCCCATAAAAGAACAACAATGCAAAAAAGAAGCGAAAAAACAAAAAAGTCGTGAATAGATGTAGTAAAGAAAAGTTTTAAAGATCTTAAACCTTCAACAAGTATGAAAAGATAGAAAAGAAAGGAGAAAAAGGTGAAAAAATATCCAAAACGGAATAAAAACACAGACGAGTACCAATGCCTGGTGCGCAAGCGAACTTTACATAGATCCACAAACAGGAGACTGGATTAAGGGGTTACTCCCACTTGCGATTTTGAAAAAATCGATTTTTTTTATTGCATTTTTTTGAAGTATAAGTATCTGAGAATATGTCCTGAAAATGTCAAGTCGATCCGAACAAAATTGACTGAGATATGAGCGTTGAAAGAGAAGAATCCGTTGTGTAAACGACCGGAAATTGAAACTTTAAACGCGTTTTTCTCAAAATGGCATTTCTGAAGTCGGTGACCAAGATTACTCGAACACTAATGAACCGATCTTCTTGAAATTTTGCAGGCTTATTTAATACATAAAAATGTAGTCTTTAATCGTTCGATTTTTTTTTCGAAAAAAATGGCCGTTTTATAGCCAAAAAACGGCCGTTTTTTTTTCGTTAAAATCGAACCATTAACTTTGACTGTCCGCCATTTTGTGAAAAATGAATATTTTTTAAAATCCTTCGATTAAAGACTAGTTTATACTTATATTTGACTAAATCCATCCGCATTTTTTTTTCAGATGATCCACTTCGCCGCAATGTTGGTCACCGCAAACCGTGTATATAAAAACATTATTTCATTGACGGCCATTTGCTACTAAACAATGTAATATTTTTCAATAAAAAAATGACTGAAAGTTCTTCAAGATGTGTTCTTTAAGATGGTATATTGATCAATTAAAAAAGTTTTTTAGTTTTCTTTTAAAAAATTCATGAAAAAGGCCTTTTTTGCGCTACAAGTGGGGGTAACGCCTTAAGTGCGATGATTGTGAGATGCGGGATCTTCCCACCTCAAGAAGCTTGCCCTTGAACATGCCGGCAGACGGTCCTATTACTGCGACACGTGTCAACAATAATTACGTGAAATTTGATTTTACCCTAGTATAAGTGTAATTCCCCGTACAGCTATTTGAGGCGGGAAAAAGTCCTGCTCGTGATCTGCCTTCCCTAAGTAATATCAGGCCATGGTCAGACCGCCCAGCGTGGATCAGATTCGCCATGTAACGGTTTTTAGGCCAGGCCCCGACCGGCCGTTCCTTTTTCCGTAAACTGATTAGGAACTGGACACCATAACGATCAAGTACTGGAAAGAGTTTTGGCGATCTACCCGAGTAAAATAGATAGTATCAGGTGGTCTACTGGTACCGATTATCCCTTTGCACTCGAGAGTTAACTCTCGCGAATCATTCATTATCCGAGCGAAAAACACGTCGAGTGCAAAGGGGTTCACAAATGTCGCAAGATCATCACCGTAAGTGCACGCTGTGAGCAGCGCACTTATGTACGTGATACAACGCGCAGGACGAACTTTTATCTTCGTACGATGGTACCTTGCTTACGCGAAGCGCTTCGCGTGTAGCCACCTGGCGGATTGTTGGCGATATACATTCAGGTAATATCTTCCCGGCCAGAACATTGATATTTCCCAACATGGCGACAAGGCATTAAGAAATCACGAATGGCCTGCTTTACTTTTTTGCCTCATTAAATAATTTGGCTATTCGTTATACTCAAATCATAACTTATTGATATCCCGGTATTCATGATAAGCATTCTTATCGTCGTTGCTTATCATTGATGAAATGAATGCTTTTAATGGTGAATAGAAATACAACACATGTATTGTTTTAATCCAAATCCATTAAAAATGTCTTTGAAGAGGTGAAAAGCAAAGTAGCATTGCACAGTTCTTAAGGGGTTAGGCCACGCTAGAGGCCGAAAAAGTTGGCTTTTTGGGGATTTTTTTTTTCAGAAACACTACAAAATGAATAGAGATTACAAAAAAGGGTGTTTATCATACATATCAGTGACTGTATGCAATTTTTTTTTTGAAGCGATTAATTACAAAATGGCGGCTGTGCAGCGTTTATCTCAAAACTGCATTTTTTAAGTTGGCCGGAAACATTACTCAGACAATTTTCAAGCGATTCACTTGAAATGTTGAATATATCTTGAAAACATATTGTCTATGGAAGTAAGTAGGATTTTTTTCTATTGCATAGTTCATTTGTTATCAACAATTATCTGACGATTTTCTAGGCAATTTTTTCACTTTCCAAAAATTTGCCTAAAAAATCGTCCGATAATTGTCTGACGATTTTTTAATAATAAAAACTTTTAAAAATAAAATAAATAAAATAAAAATAATAAAAATAAAATAATAAAACATGTTAATAATAAAAACAATATCTAGCTGTTAAGATTGATTGATCTCATTATTTTAATCACTACCCGCTTTGCCCCAAAGCCCTACCCCAGGTAGGAAATCAAAAGGCTGACGATGGAAACAAGCTTGTGCGAGCCTTGTTTCACCGAGCCTGAGTGAGACAGCCAAGCTCTAAAACAAGGCTCACATTTTTTAATTCAGGCTGAGAACCAGCCTGATTTCAGGCCTAGATAAACCCCTGAATGATAACGCGGTTTCAGGCTCTTGCACATAGGCTTAAACAAGGGTTGGTAGAAAAGACTGTACTAAGCCTGCAACGACGAAACAACAAGCCTTGTTTAAGGCCTTGTTTAAGGCCTTAAACGAGGCTCGTTTCAAGCCTTGTTGTTTCGTCGTTTCAGGCTTAGTACAGGCTTTTCTACCAACCCTTGTTCAAGCCTGTGTGCAAGAGCCTGAAACCGCGTTATCATTCAGAGGTTCGGCTAGGCCTGAAACCAGGCTGGTGCTCAGCCTGAATTGAAAAATGTGAGCCTTGTTTCAGAGCTTGGCGAGCCCTTTTTTCATCGTCAATTCCTACCTGGGTAATCGTTCAAATAAAAGTTCGAATTGTATGAAGAACCTGGTTTTTGCCTCCAACTTTAGCTTACCCTTTTTTTGGGCTAGTCTCCCCTATAGGTAATTGCTAACAACTTTGGCAAATGGGGCATGTGTCCTATCTCCGGACAGGGTACATATACGCTTACGGCGCAGAAACAGCATCTAACGGTGGGCAGCAGCATCTAAAAAAATCGACGGTATACCACCGCCAAAAGACCAGCTCGCAATTTTTCAATCCATCGAATTTCATCTAAAAAAAGGGGGAGTTTTCTTTAGTTTACATTGTTTCTTGGATAAGAATTGTGAAGAATCTAGAGTAATTATGATGAAGAACTGTCTGCCTTTTTCCCGATACATTATCCTATCTAAGATCTCAGAGCTAATTCATCGTTTCATTAGATTTTTGGTGTCGGTTCAGTACTTATCTCCTCTTCTTCTCTGCTCTGCTCTTCTCTTCCTTTCGCTTCTTTTCTCTATACTTGTAAATCCCCATACTTATAAATAAAGTCGGTTGTTCTGTCTGTCCCGGATAAACTTCCGAACCAATGGGCCGATTTGGATGCGGTTTCTATCAGTATATAGGGTATTTTCCGGTGCAGGTTTTAAGCTGTGTATCATCACGGCAGATTATCGGAAGGCTGAGGAGTGAAAAAAAATGTCAAAAAATGTTGACAGCGAAAACATCCGCGAGCATGCGCGAGCCACCACGCGCTTCAATCACCGCATTGAATGTACTGCTTCGGTTTTCGTGATCAAATGACGTTACTTAGGTACTTGAATATCACAGAGAATAATTAAAGGTTTTGACAATGCCGAAAGAGAAATCCGCACTTGGTCGCAAGCTGGCGGGTGCGAAAAAAAGTGCATAGCGAGAAATAGTGAATATCGTACGTTCCTGAGCGGAGCCGGGTACGACAACATATTTGTCGTATCGATTATCTCGACTTCATTGCGCACGCTTTCGCTACAACTGTCTCGAGAAAATCTATTTCCTACCACAAACGTGGCAAAATGCATGGAAGAGGTGAAATATGTACCGCTGTTCTCGAGGCAATGCCATCACCAAAATTCTCTCGATATAGGAATAATACATGATCGATAACTGGGCACGAAGGCAGAACGAAAAAAGACCGTAATGTCTGGAAGCTTCTGAGGCTTGTCCTACTCCGCAGTTGCTTGGTCCAATCTCGTATTCAGTTTTTCTTTTCTTCCCTTTTTCAACTCACCGAAAAAAGGTGAGAGCGAAGGGGGGGGGGAAGACTGGATTAAACGTGACGGAGACAGAGCGAAAAATACGACAGAGAGACAGAGGGAGCGGAAGAATGGATAAAAAAGAAGAAAAAGAAAGAAACGAGGAAGTAGTTCGGTGGCACAGAGAGACAAAGAAAGAAATGTACCGAGTGTCTATATCCAGCAGACGCGCTTGAAGGGTGTTCGATTGTAACCTGCAGGTCGTGTGTAATAGTGATATTAAAGGGCGATAGACTAGAGCGCAATGGTTCCTGCTTATCCGAACGAATTTTACAATGTACGAAAATCTGAAAATATATCGAAATAAAGCTGCCTAGTGTTACATTCCGAATACTCCAGGAAGACGAAAAAAAATTCTGGTCAATATGAGAGAGCAAGTTTGAATAAGTTTTTGTTTTCTCGGATTGCGTTCAATAAATAACAATATCGGAGAAGAAAAATGACGTTGAAATTTGCATCGTTTCGATGAAATGAAATTTCATTCTTTTAGATTGCTCGAATTTTTTCTTCGGCCAGTTTAGACTATGAAAATCACTCAAACATCACTCAAACAGAGACTTACGACCTTAATTTGTTTAAAAAAGGCTTCAGGTAATAATAAAATAGAAACAATGAAAAGCAAAAGACGAAATGACTATGTCGAAAAATAATAAATATATGCAAAAAATTGCAAAGTAGTCTATATTTTAGGAATACTTATTCCATGCAAAGATGATTCTATTGAGGGGTTAGGCTACTGTGGAAATGACGAACGCTCGTTCGTCGCTTGAGGCAACTCAAATTCAAGAGGAAGGTCCAACATGTGGTGCAGGAATCGCAGATTAAAGGTGAACTTGTATTACAACGATAGAACTTCTTTTGCAAAATTTTTACTAAACTTTAAGTTTTACTAAACGTTAAGTTTTACTAAACGTTAAGGTTTACTAAACGTTAAGTTTTACTAAACGTTAAGTTTTACTAAACTTTAAGTTGTACTAAACTTCAACCGCGTTTTTCTAGAGATGATGTTTTTAAAAACGGTGTACAGAATTTCTCGACATTTCATGAACGGATTGACTTGAAATTTGGTACAATTATTCAGTGTAAGATTAGTTTAGGCTTGACTAACATTTTTCTTCCTGACATTTTTTCCCTCTGGTTATTAACAATAATGATGTCATTTTTCCTCGAAAATAGAAGAAAAAAAACTTCAATTTTTTTTCTGATGATCGAAACGCGGTAAAAAAAAGCGCGATCAAGCCTTTTCCAGTATTATCTATTTTAAGAAGAAAAAAAACGTGCTTTTTTCAGGTCCGGTTGAAGAAAAACAAGTAAACCGTTGAGCACGTTCATAGGTCCTTTACGAAATTGTTTATAACTTCTTTGATAATTAATATTTCTTTATGGAATTTGGTACACAACTTTGTTAATGTGCATACAAATTAATGGCCGAAGGATTTTTCAATGATTTTACTTATGCCTTCAAAATAATTTTTTCGAAATAACCTCGATTTTCGCATCGTCACAGTTGCCTAACCCCTTGATATAAATCATTCAAAGTATTCGTACATTCACTTATCAATATTCGTATATTAATAAATGATTTGAAGAACTTTGTGCAGACAATTGGAAACAAGTTAGTGTGCTTGTTGTAATCGCTTATTACTTCCGTTTGTACAAAAAAAATATAATGAAATTTTTATGTCAGTAAATTATATATTAATTTATTATCAACTATCCATATACATTGCCATAGAACTGTTTCATAGTGAGATGACCAGGTCGGAAAAGTCTAAGTGAAAAAATAAGCATTTCTCAATGAGTTCTTCGTTATTTCGTGCCATGAGAAATCGGCGATACCCGACGAGCTGCTTCATAATAAACTCCCAAGAATTCTGAATCATTCCCTCCGGCCATTGGACTTTTATCGTTACAGATTGAGCAAGAGTTGGAAAAAAAACGAATTTGTGGATTCTTTGCCGTAATTATCGCGCCAACTCGATTCAAGTCATTAGGTAAACGCGACTGGTGTAGAAAAAGGAACGGCGCGTGTCGTGGCGAAATAAAAACTCGAACGTTGATCTCACGTGAGACACGAGAAAGGTTTTCCCGGCAGAGCCAGGAGCGAGAATCGGCATTTAAGTTTACGAACTACAAACTTCTGGCAATTTATTTCCCCACCACGTTTTACCGATAACAAACTTGATATCATCGATCACTGATCGTTCGTGACCCTCTAATCATAGACGAATAATTGTGAAATGGATTTGCGAGTACATAACGGAGACGAACAGTCACCTTTTTCTTTTCGCATGTTTTTTTCTGCGGGAAAACCCATTTCTCTCTCTCTCCCTCTCTCTCACACACACACACATATACACACTCTCCGTGTATCTTCAAAAACTCTGAAGATTCGGTACTTTCTCTTGACTTACTAGACTCCTCACGTTCAATATCGTCTTACAAGGGTCGCCAATCGGAACCTACTGATGTCGCCCAAACGGCGTGGGTAGAAGGAGGTTAGTTCCCACTTAACGTTCCTAAAATATTTTGCCTGAGTGGGCCACATTTCCTATGGCCTATGGTAAAACGCTCTCCAAAGATTTCCACGTAGAGTTTGAGGGATATTTTTTTCAACCATTTCCAAGTCAGCGGCGTAGCGCAGTGGTCAAGCGCATTGCCTGTCACCCCGCTGGCTTGGGTGCGATTCTCGCTGCCAACGTTAAAAAAAAATTTAATTTTTCGCAATATTCAACTATTAATTGTAAAATTTAAATATACTCAAGCAGTTAATTGATATAATTAGGTGAAGTATTTAATGAAAATAAAAATTCCGAAAATTCTTGCCATTAATTATGTACGCTGCTTTTTATTCATTATCAGGAATAATTTTACAATTTTTAGGATGATATTCATCGTAGAAACATTTGAAACGTACATATTTTTCACACCAAGCAGATTTTATAAAAGCATTGTTCGAGCAGTTACATTTTTCCGAAACATGCTTCAATGGAAAGCATACTTCATTTAAGTTTTTAACTGCTTCAAGATATTTGAATTCTACAATAAATAGTTGAACATTGCGAGAAATTTGAAGAAAAAAAAACAATTTAAAAAAAACGGTAGAAGCGACAATCGTACCCAAGCCAGCGGGGTGACAGGCAATGCGCTTGACCACTGTGCTACGCCACTGACATGGAAATGGTTGAATAAATATCTCTCAAGCTCTAATCGAAAATCTTTGGAGAGCGTTTTACTCTTTCCTATGTCCCACTCAGGTGAAATATTTTAGGAACGTTAAGTGGGGACCCACCTCCTTCTACCCACGTATTTTAAGCGAAATCGGTGGATCCCGATTGGCGCCCTCCCCTTGTTAGACGAAAAAATCGTTTATACCGTTTGTACCGCAATTGGAGGACTTGGGTACAGGGCGACTGACCAAATTGAAAGATTTAGTACAATTATAGTAAGATATTCTCAGTAATTCAAAGGGTGGTCAGTGACAAAAACTCTTCATTACATTGGTAAATAAGATTCTAAAACTACCACTCGACCTGGAGTCACGGAGCGCAACGAGGTTATTTCTTAGTGGTCCTCGCGGGCCTCGATCCGAAACTTTTAATTCTAATCTCCACCTCCTTTGCGCGCGTAAGGCGCGGTGTTAAAAACTCACGCCAATTATATGAATTGGCACAGAACTCATTCCTCGTTAATATCGAGAAAGCCCAAGCATTTTTTGCCTCTTTTGCAATCATCGTTATTGGTGCATTCATTTGCATATTCGGTCAAACTCAGTCCCGAATATTTTTAATAATGTCACGAGTTTGTTTGAGTATATCCGGTCTGAGAGTTATGCGGTTTTTTTTTTAAATTCACGATAACGAGAGTTCATCGCGCATTGAGCAATGGAGATTCTCGTAAGGAAATTTATCGACGGTATGACATTTTCTGAGCATGTCCGGAAGTATTGAAAATTTTTATGTAGCTGTTTCACAGTTAATAATAACTCGTAGTTATTTTAATCTCGAAAAAAAAAAATAACATACGTGTGTATGTATAATATATAGATAAATGTTTGTAAAGCCGTACATATCGGGTTGGAGTGCACATTTCAGGGAAAACGTATTAATCGAACTATATTTGTCATTCTCTGTTTATCATAAAAGGAATTATAAGCAATTTTCGATTTCTTATGTAGATGGGTGAAGGCAGTATTGTTGTCCAGAAATTTTTAAAAATCGTTTTTTCAATATCATTTTATTATTTTATAGACCTTTCTGAATACCTCTCAATCGGCAACCACGGAGCTCAATCGGCAACCACGATATCTCGATAACCAGTTGCCGATTGTGCTCCGATTCAGTAGACTGTTTTTCAACCTTGATAGCCGAATCGAAACGAAATCATTTTTTTTCTTCTCCAATAACTCATAGAATGGTTAGAAAAATGGAAAAAGCTGATAATAAAAATTGAGCATGCCATTTTGTAGATGTTTTGCTGAATCTAGTATCAAACATCACGATATTCGTACAAATTGAGAATTGAGGTGTTCTTTTCATATTCATACAACGTTCACACTGATCGCAAATTGGCGGCGTTTTCCGCGCACCGTTGTAAACGAACGTAGAAAAGTACATGACAATAAATTTTCTTTTTTTTCCCTATTTGTACATATTCTTGAAGGATCAATAAACATATGTGAAAAAATGCAGAAAGAAGACGAACTCAAAGGTTATTCCATAATAAAGATCACCTCGAAAACAGCGCTCTAGACAACAATACTGCCTTAAGGGCCACAGTAGAATTTTCAAAAAATCGATTCTTTTTCTCGCTAAAATGGTACTTTATCAACATAAAAATAAGTTACTATTAGTTTTATAGCAAGAAAATTTGACGCGTATAACGCAAGCCCAACTCTGGTACAGCCAGAGGCATATGTAAAACTTTAAACGCGTTTTTCTCAAAACAGCTTTTTTCCAATTGTCGTGACAAATAACTTCAACAATTTTCACTCGATTTGCTTCAAATTTAAAAGTTATGTTCCTAATTGCATTTCGCAGAGAAGTACATACGGAATTTCTGATGAATCGAAAACTTTCCATTTTATGAGCAGTTTTATCAAAAATGTTTCACTGAAAACTCAATTTCAACCCAAATTCAAGTTCAAATACCTATAACTTTTGAATAAAACAATATTTTTTTAAATTCCGTACGTACTTCTCTCCGTATTCTAATGTAGATTGACGAGAATTTTTGGTTTTTTGTTCTAGGTAAAAAATTATGGATGCTAAATGTCGCGCCGTGGAGCGCCTAAAAAAAGATAACACAAGGAAATATTAGTAGTCGGCCATTTTGTGCGTCGCAAAAAAAAATGTTGCCAACATATTTTTCAATACATGTATTTATACATATACATGTGATTATAAAAAAAAATTCCTTAAAATTTTGCTTGGGGGATGTCGGAAAGCTACTGTGCAAATTCTTGTACAGTGATTTCCCCCCTTAACTGACATTGCGTATAGAAAGCTGTGAGCTGTCCACGGTAAAATTGCACTCGAGGTTTAAATAAAAAACTTGAACATGCAGAAATTTTGCTATTTCTGGCAGTTTTAAAATCGTGACGTAACGCAAACCTTGACCCTCCACGCATGTAGACCGTAACGCCTGGCCAAACCCCCCAATTGCGTTACGTAACTTGCGTATGGCCCCTTAGCAGCCCAAGAATCGCGGGCGAAGATGATGATTTCTTGTGCCCAAACTCTAGAGGAAACGATTCGCGTTGTCAATCTTCCAGTTTCGATAATTTCCCGTCACAACACACATACACCCACACACACACACCACTGTACTTTGTATGCATGTATATTAGACTGATTCAAAAAAAAAAATTTATTTTTTTTTCCTTCGGGATTCTCGTGCTATTGTTTGGCACTAATAAAAGAAAATTTCTCTCAAAAGATGGGCGCGGTCACTCAATTTTTAGAGGTGGCTATCTCGACTTTTTTGTATTTGAATTTTTTTTAACGAACGTATTGCATTTAAGCATAGTCACGGCTTCGGGTTCCGGATAAAAATCACACCCAGCAGCTATTTCGTAACAAAAATAAACTCTAACAATTTGAAAAGATAGCAAAATTCACAATTTAAATCCAGGTAGATCAATAATGGCGTCTATACTACTCTCTTTATTCATGGAGATTTATTTATACGCATTAACATTTCGCACGAAAAATTAAATTATAAGCTTTTATTCATAAATCGTATATTTACATTTTCAAAATGCTACACTTATATTATCTTCAAACTCATTTATATTTCTTCCCAGCCACTGTACATAAAATCGCGCATACCACTGCGCAAGTCACTGCGCATCCGTGGCGCCATTTTGTATTGGCACAGCGCATTTGTAAGTGGTGTTGTTTTTTTGTTCAATGTGGCTCAAGTAAAGACAATTTTAAACAATGGCTCGGAAAAACGAAGACAACATAATTTGGCTAATCGGCAAGGAAATTCCGAAAATAAGTACCCGTCATTTACCGTCAAATCGGAAAGTTTTCAGTTTGTTCTTTTACAAACATAAGAGAGAACAACTGACCATACGTCGAAGTGCACACACATCTAGTCTGGAAAAAACTTTTAAAAAATCGGGTTTAAAAGAAGTTTCCCTCACAAATATTGAAGGAGCGTAAATTTAAGAGAGATTTGGACAAACTGTTCAACGTTGCACATTTTCGTTCTGCCCAAAATGTTAACGAACTTGAGCGGTTATTTTTGCTATCACACGTTTCGATTATTTCTCCATTGTGACGGCAACTTCTTTTAAACCCGATTTTTTAAAAGTTTTTTCCAGACTAGATGGAGTTTTATTAATTTCAAGATTGCGTTATTCAATCGACGTGTTGGAATTTCAGCACATTTCCATTGTTCGAAAACTTCATTCATCGTTTCGTGTGCACTTCGACGTATGGTCAGTTTTTCTCTGTTATGTTTGTAAAAGAACAAACTCAAAACTTTCCGATTTGACGGTAAATGACGGGTACTTATTTTCGGAATTTCCTTGCCGATTAGCCAAATTGTCTTGTCTTCATTTTTCCGAGCCATTGTTTAAAATTGTCTTTAATTGAGTCACATTGAAAAAAAACAACACCACGATGCGCGATGTTATGCACAGTGGCTGGGAAGAAATATAAATGAGTTTGAAGATAATATAAGTGTAGCATTTTGAAAATGTAAATACATGATTTATGAATAAAAGCTTATAATTTAATTTTTCGTAAAAAGTGCGAAATGTTAATGCGTATAAATAAATCTACATGAATAAAGAGAGTAGTATAGACGCCATTATTGATCTACCTGGATTTGAATTGTGAATATTGCAATCTTTTCAAATTGTTAGAGTTTATTTTTGTTGCGAAATAGCTGCTGGATGTGATTTTTATCCGTAACCCGAAGCCGTGACTATGCTCAAATGCAATAGGTTCGTTAAAAAAAATTCAAATACAAAAAAGTCGAGATAGCCACCTCTAAAAATTGAGTGACCGCGCCCATCTTTTTAGAGAAATTTTCTTTTATTAGTGCCCAACAATAGCACGAGAATCCCGAAGGAAAAAACATTTTTTTTTTTTTTTTTGAATCAGTCTAAAATGTATATACAAACTCTACAATGGATGTGTGCAAAGCCTAGAATGTATTTATCAACATATATTTTTATAAAATACAGTTATGAAACACACACACACACACACACACACACACACACACACACACACACACACACACACACACACACGCACGCACGCACGTACGCACACATATCCTTGTACAAAACTCACGCGAAACAAATTACCGCGCTGCAATGTATTTTATGGATTTTTTTTTACGACTTTGCAACGAGCACCGATTAGTGTAAGTGCTGGGTGTGAAAAAAAAATAGAACGACAATGGGAGGTTCATTGAACTCAGGACTCTCGTAATCAGGCAAGATGTTGCAGTCGTAGCTATATACATGCTCTTGCTGGGTAAACAAATTTGTGGGTAGCGTCGTGCAGTCAATGTCGTAATTAGTCGGTTGATGCAATTACACACATCGACGAGATGTGGAGCGGCGTGCTTCGTTCCGGAGAGCCTCGCGGTAAATCGTTTATACCGATCACTACACGCTCGCACTAAGCGATATCGCTCGTAGCCATACGCGATATACACAAAGTCTCCAACTAATGTTGACACTGGCTTCATTGGTATACGCAACGGATATCCCTTTTTACGTTTTTATTTGTCAAGCTCTCATCCATAATCTAGTTTTGCCGACTTAAGGTAGTTCTGTGGGTACACGTATGAGCCGAAAGTTTCGGTCGAAGCGTATAGTAACATCCAATGCCTATACGATGCTGCTGGTTGTACATTTTTGACAGAGCTTGTACCCTCTATATGTCCCGCACATTCGCACCTCATGCACAGATAGGTCTCATACTCGTATAGAGAGCGGCGCTGTAATCGTGGCAACAGTGCGATTTTCCTGCAGTCATAGCGTTGACCTTTCTACGATCCGTCTTTCGCGAAATATTTTATATAAATAAAAAAAGCGTGAACATGTCAACCCAAATGCGATACAAAGGAAAGTTTACAAGAAAAAAGGCGCTTGCTAAAAGACTGAAAGCTGTGGCAGCCATGTGTCAAGCAAATGCGGCTAAACGCGATGAGAATAACCATAACCTCAACGATCAGCAACAAAAATTCGCTGTCGAAGGATGTTGGATCGTGGATTTACAACATCTTGCCGACAGTTTAAATTGTATTCGCTGTAACAAAGACAAATATATGCATAAATTGAACAAATTAAATTTGTTTGCAGCATGAATTTATTTCACATCCGTCTTAGAATTACTAGAACTCGGGGAAAAAAAAAACACGCTTCGCGTTCCCAGGCCACGCGCCGTTCAACTGGCTGCAGCGTACACTGTTGCCATTCCGTTACAGATGGTTGGGTCCGAGTTCGGTGTCTAATAAAATTACCACTTTTTATAAGTCGATATCTCCGAAACTAAACGGTCAAAGTTTGTCATTTTTTTTTTAAATCAATCCCACAATCGTACTGCGTACACGTGTGCTTTCATTTTGAAATCCTAAGATCCGTTTAGAACCTATATCGAGAAATGCGAGCAAACTCCTATCGGTTTTGTATAAGAATCGCGTACAAAATAGCCATATTCAATTGCAATTATCTCATCAACTAAACAATGAATCGAATTGAATTTTTGGGCATCAGTCCATGAAGCTCATATCTACATCATACTTAGATTTCAGCCGATTCCTAAAATTTGACCAATACTACAGAACTACCTTAAACCCATGTACGTATTGCAAACTGGCTTGGTATTGGCACTGTACTGGTGCCAGAGCTGCCAATACTGGCAGGCACCTGGTACTTGGGTGAGGGCCAAGCCTTGCCCAAGTCGGAATGAGTATTGAGACAACGTTGGTTTGTTAACACCGGTCCAAGTTATGGCGGCGTGAATCGGCCCGACACTGTTTACGGGTATTGGCTCAGAATAAGTGCCCAGTTTTGGGCCAGATATCATTGCCAGTCTTGAGACAAACCCTAAATCAGTACTTTGCCGGTACATGCCCGTGTATAGACTGGGGACTTGGCTTATTCTTGGCTCAGTACTGATGCCAGAGCTACTAATACTGGCAGGCTACCAGGGCCAAGCCTTGCCCAAGTCGGAATCAGTATTGAGACAACATTGGTTTGTTAACACCGGTCCAAGTTATGGCGGCGTGAATCGGCCCGACACTGTATACGGGTATTGGCTCAGAATAAGTGCCCAGTTTTGGGCCAGATATTGTAGCCCGTCTTGAGACAAACCGTAAATCAGTACTTTGCTGGTACATGCCCATGTATAGACTGGAAACTTGGCTCAGTACTGATGACTTGGGCAAGGCTTGGCCCTCAGACTCAGACTGGAAACTTGGAGCATTACTAGCTGGATACTGCATGCCTATATTGGGTCACATCGTGTAAACAAAACTGGCCCAATTCCGAAATGATAACACCGGTCCTACGCTTGGCAAGCGTTGGCACAGTATTGGTGACTAGTACCGGCTGCCAATATTGGGCCAGAGTTGCGGCGTGTTCCCGTCACCGGTATCAGATAAACATCGGCTGGTTGTCGAAAATGTTTCCGCCGCAGTGGTTTTTCTCCCGATCGTATCTAAAAAAATATCTGAAATCAAAATGTTTTATTTCATTGCACCCAGTTTAAAAAATTATATTAGTAAAAATTTGAAAAATATTTACCATTCATGCATTTGTACGTTATTGTCGCACTGAAGGATTTTTTGGCTATACCCTTCGCGCCTGGTTTCCCCGTGGCCGAGTATTTTTCCTGCACCGCCTTCGATATCAGGCCAGCGATCACATTGCTGATAACACCTTTTCCGTCGGTCGGTGAACCCACCAAGGATCTCATCACCTCCATCTAAAAAGAATTGAAAAATATATCCACTTCCAGAGTATTAAGTATGAATTAAGATCCTCTTCTATAATTTTACTTCAGCATACATAATTTCGGTCAAAGTAAATAACATTGTATTTACCAAAGCGTTTTCTTTCCCCTTGTCCTCCGAGACTCCCTGATCAAATTGAACAAATTCTTCAAAACAAATTATAGAATAAGTAAAGAAAGTAAAGAAAATATAAGAGAGAGAGAGAGAGAGAGAGAGAGAGAGAGAGAGAGAGAGAGAGAGAGAGAGAGAGAGAGAGAGAGAGAGAGAGAGAGAGAGAGATAGCGCAGTCCTACAGCAAGTAACGAACGGAGAGAGAATAAATGAATTATTTATTATGCCTTAGCATGCAGGAGACAAAAAATATAAAATGAAATGAAAAAAAATTCTTTACGTATCTTACCTGGTTCACCTTATAAAACGTTCGAATTTTTATAGCACACTTAGAGCACTCGAATTCGTTTTAGGACGAGAAAAGTTAATTTAAATAAAAATGAATGGGAATATATGAAAAGCACTTGGGGATTGAAACAAGTTCACACGTAGACGGCACGAGAAAGACTGATGCTCAACGCTGCCAAAGAAATCCTAATTCTTTGTTGACGCTGAGCGTGGATCAGCGTGTGGGTATATAGGTGCATATACCCACACGAAGTGTATACTTGCCGCGGAGGGACAGCATGCGGGAAGAAAACAATCTTCAACCGTGTGCGCCCGACGTAGCGAATGACCACTGACACACACGCATTGCGACGAGGCATAACAATGTCTGCCTTGACGCAAGAAGGCGCGAGAGCCCGTCGCGGCGTACGTTCAGAACGAACACGCGAAATAGTGAAATAAAATGACATCGTCTACTTAGCCAATTTATGGATATCCGTAAGGATACGGAAGAGTCCAGGGGAGTCTGTAATGGTTCGGGATTCTCTCGAAATTTTATAGCAACTTTACTTTTACAATACTTTGTGTAAAAAAAATCACCACAGTATCTTGATATATGCAAAAATTAGAGCGGTTTCACATATTTCGAAAGTGTCCAAAATTCATAAAATTTAGACCATTCGACCGATCATTCCTAAATTCAAAGCCGGCCGTCCTTTCATGATACTCTATTTGTTAAAAAAAATTCTTTTACAATTCTTTTTAAAAAATCTTTAAAAAAATTCTTTCTTTTAAAGATTCTTTTACAAAATTCTTTCTTTTAAAGATTCTTTTACAAAATTCTGTTATTTTTGCAAATTAACGTGGTCACAGACATTTTTTTCAATTAAAAAATGCCGTTAAATTTGTAATTTTTTAGTTCTCTCGACAAAATTTGCAGGGAATGAACAGATTGTGTAGATTAACATCTCAGCGAAACAGGAGCCCTTCAACCCAAACCGTTCTCGAGTTACAGACGTTTTAATTTTACAGTGCCAGAACGTACACGCGCGCGCATACGCACACACACGAACATGCATGCAGACATTGTTTCTGAATATGATTTTTCGAGGTTTTGGAACATTTTGAGGACGTTGACATTGAAAACTGAAAAAAAATGTTTTCATCGTCACAAAGTTTCTCTATGAGGAAGCAAAACTTACATTTTTCATTCAATCCATATTTTTTGGCCTGTCACCGTACTGATAAAATTGTCTGCCAATACCGAGGCAGTATTAAACCGAAGACTCGTTCACCAAGACTGGAATGGTAATGTTGCCACTGCTGGGGCAGTACTTCCAGCCAAGACCCACCCAACCTTGGTTACCATAACTGGCACTGTACTAATAAAATTGTTTACTAATACTGGGGCAGTACTTAACCGAAGACTCGGTAATTAAGGCTGGCATGGTACCGTTGCCAATGCCGGGGGACTACTTCCAGCCGAGACTCAACCAACTCTGCTTACTAAGACTGGCACTGTACTAATAAAATTGTTTATCAATACTGGGACAGTACTTAACCCAAGACTCGGTAACCAAGACTGGCATAGTATTGTCGCCAATGCTAGCGCAGTACCTCCAGCCAAGGCTGAACCAACCTTGGTTACCAAGACTGGCACTGAACTAATAAAATTGTTTACCAATACTGGGGAAGTACTTAACCCAAGACTCGGTAACCAAGACTGGCATGGTACTGTTGCCAATGCTAGCGCAGTACCTCCAGCCAAGGCTGAACCAACCTTGGTTACCAAGACTGGCACTGAACTAATAAAATTGTTTACCAATACTGGGGAAGTACTTAACCCAAGACTCGGTAACCAAGACTGGCATGGTACTATTGCCAATGCCGGGGTAGCACTTCCAGCCGAGACTCAACCAACCTCGGTTACCAAGACTGGCACCGAACTAATACAATTGGTTACCAATACTGGGACAGTGCTTAACCCAAGACTCGGTAAACAAGACTGGCATGGTACTATTGCCAATGCCGGGGCAGCACTTCCAGCCGAGACTCAACCAACCTCGGTTACCAAGACTGGCACTGTACTAATAACATTGTTTACCAATACTAGGACAGTACTCAACCCAAGAATCGGCAATCGAGACCGGCACGGTACTGAAACTTTTAGTTGCCAGTGCTAGGGCAGTACATCCAACCAGCTTTAGTTACCAGGACTGGCGCCGCACTGATAAAATTGTTTACCAATACTGGGGCAGTACTTCACCCAAGACTGGGTAGATAAGACGGGCACGGCACTGATCCGTTCAGTTGCCAGCACTGGCGTAGTACCTCCAGCCGAGACTCAACCATACGTGGTAACCAGGGCTGGCACCGTACTGATAAAATAGCTTACCATTACTGAGCCAGTACTTCACCCAAGACTCAGTAACCCAGACTGGGATGGTACTGATACGTTCAGTTTCCAATACTGGGGCAGTACCGCCAACTGAAAGTCGGTCGCCAGGACTTGCACAACTCTGGGCCGTATTGGCACCTCTGGCGGAATACCGACATTCGCACATGGGAATCGGAGATCCCTAACGTGGAGCCTAAAAAACGTATTATATTTTCGTTATTTGCATCCACCGATAAAACAACAATTGAGCAGGAAAAAACATATTGATCTGCATTCCGTACCCAAGATGAACATTTGAGCACCGTACTTTCCGTATCTCTGTGACTTTCAGCTTTTTTTTGTAATTGGGATTTTTTGTTTGTCAACATTTCCGACAATTTAACATCACCATATCGTTTGTTGAACTTCCACGGAGGAAGGAAGCGCGCTGAACAGTCGATAATTGTTGGTGTCGATCGTATTCGATGAAATTGCGGTGCGACCGACGTAACATCGTTATTCGATGTCTCGTATATTCGCGTACTCGATTAATCGATGCCATCGACGTTAGTGCACGAGTGAGCGGTATCACCGAATATAATTGGCATGATAGCGCGAAGTAATCGCGTTATCGTCGCGATCGAATAAATCACGTAATGGAAATACCGTGTCGAATGTAATCGCGCCGGCGGATGATGATCTGATCGGTATGAGCGAACAATCGAAAGGAACCCGATACGCCATGTAGGTTGGGCGCAGTTGCGGCCAGAATGTTCTTTACAAAATGTTCTTTACAAAATGTTCTTTACAAAATGTTCTTTACAAAATGTTCTTTACAAAATGTTCTTTACAAAATGTTCCTTACAAAATGTTCTTTACAAAATGTTCTTTACAAAATGTTCTTTACAAAATGTTCTTTACAAAATGTTCTTTACAAAAATTCTGCTTCTTCGGGTTTAATCATTCTCGAAGTTAACATTTGGCCGAAACTACACCCTAATGTATGACCCACCGATTATCGATCCCGATGTAATTTTCATCGTTGAAAGGCAACATCAAAAAATAAATCATCCCAATTATCTCGATATTACGGCGCTGAACCGTGCAATATATTTTTTTCAACCGCGCTTTTGAGAGTAGGGAGCAGCTATGATCCGAAAAAAGAATCAGAAAATCATTTTCCGGCGTTCCAACGATGCAAATGTCAGCCTAGCGACAGCTCAAAGGAGACATCGGACTGGTCTACGATAAACCATTCTCGTATGTGTACTACGGAGGGTCAGATATAATTGACTTGTCTCGAAAATCGGAATTGACAGCGCGTAGAAAACTAGGCAGACTACGATTAGGGTTAATCGAGGATATATGGGCATAGAGGAGAGCTGGCGCCCCGAAATATTACCAACTTTCACCAAGAGAAGGCAGGGTTTTTCGTTGTCAGTATGGACGTTGTCATCAGTCTCGCGACACTGCATCGGAATGTGCAACAAAAATAAATGAGAACGTGAGTAATTTGCTGTTAATTTTTTTCAGGTGAGTTGAACAAACCTACGCTTAGTTTGTGATTAAACTGTGGACATATGTAGACATCTTTTTTTACCGTATTTCCAGCTGTGTCACTTAGGACATATACTTGTTTGTAACATAACCTCTAAAAGACGTACTGTTGTTGATTTATTTCGAAGAATCAAGGGTGGGCCATCTCTCCCATACGTTTTAGGAGTGATGGCCCTAATTTTTTGAGGCCAGATGGCCACATTACCTACTACTTTCACTGCTTATTTATGATTTACAACTTTTCGTTTTGTTTTTCAGATGCCTAACGAATATTTACGAAAATCTGATGAGCGTGGCAAATGGCAATGTGGCAAGAAGATAAAGTATCTGAAAAAAGGGGAAGAAGACAAGAAGCATGTCTCAGATAGTCCGCCCGCCCATGGAGAAAGAGCCTAGAGTGAACGAAAATGATTGAACTGAACTCCCCTGTGATTCCTCCATGTGGCCATCTTACATTGATTAAAATAGTGATAATTAATTTTAGGAGTGAATCACTTTTTCATACGAAAAAATTGTTAAATTCGCACATGATTTTATACCCGTTACTGTGGCCTGAGGCCTTAAGTGAAGATAATACTTGACTGTTGTTATTATTTCGTGTTTAATTTGATTACTAATAAACATATGACTGAACGAAAATATAAATATTTGTTTTATTTGATGGACTTCGAAATGGGACGTCCCAGATAAACTATAGCCATCTGTCCTCGAATTACCATATCCGTCATCTCGTGCGACAGTACACATCTCGTGGGACAGGCAAAAAGTAAAGGAAGTAGGACAGAAAAGGAATAGAGACAGGGAGAGTGAGAATGTGGGACTAATCAAAAGAACGCGGCAGCGACATGACGCCAATTAATAACAAACAAAAAATCGACGCCACCAATCTCGATGCCACTGACGAATCGAAAATCTTATGACATTTTACCAATGTAATGTGATATTTTCCTATTGATTTTCATTTGGTTCTTTCCCGATTCGCCCACTCAATCTTCAGATCTCATAATTTGAGGCCGAATTTTCGAGTCATAATATATACCGTGGGGAAAGCCTTAAAATTCGAGTGTAAAGAAGTCCGTGTAGAGGTGTCCATGAGTTGCCCAATGTTACGATCAGGCCAATATTGGGACCATCGTATAATCCAACAAAAGAGATATAATATTGGCCCATTACTGTTCCGCTCTAAACTGAAAACTGGCACAATATCGGCCCATCCCTAAAGCCTGTCCTGGCCCATCTTTAAAAACTAATAAACAGCCGTGATAGTTAAACTAAATTTGCCAATTTAAAAACTGGGGATACTAAAATACTGACAGTTCCATTGGCCCAATATTGTTCCGTTATAAATTGAAAACCGGCACAATATCGGCTCATCCTTTAAAACCAATCAATAGCCGTGATGGTTGAACTATATTTGCCAATTTGAAAACTGGTAATGCTAAAATACAAAGCAATTACACTGGCCCATTATTGTCCCGTTATAAATTGAGAACCGGCACAATATCGGCCCATTACTAAAGATTATCCTGGCCCATCTTTCAAAACCAATAAACAGCTGTGATAGTTAAACTAAATTTGCCAATCCTAAAGCTGGCAATCATAAAATACTGGCTGGTAAATTGGCTCATTATTGTCTCGTTCTAAATTGAAAACCGACACAATATCGGCCCATAGTTAAAACCTATCACGGCCCATCTTTTAAATTCATTAAACAGTTATGATAGATAAACAATATTTGCCAATTTTTAAACTGGTGATGCTGAAGTACTGCCAATTACATTGGCCCATTATTGTTCCGCTATAAATTGAGAACTGGCACAATATCAGCCCATTACTAAAACCTATCCGGGCTCATCTGTTAAAACCAATAAACAGCCGTGATAGTTCATCGAAATTTACCAATTTTAAAACTGGCAATGCTAAAATACTGGAAATAACATTTAATTAATCTAAGCCCTTTATTGGCTAAGTGGGTCAGACCATACCTGATTTTATTTTATTTAAGCCTTGGGTTACTCATTATCTGTATATTGTGCCAGAATAGGCAAATAACTGGCACGTCATATATTAATTGTCTATATGTATTTTGTAATTCAGTTTTTGTAATCAAGTCTTGGCCTATTATTGGCATTTGTAAATAACCAACATAAGTAAGTAAAATATGCCAATTTTGAAACCTGTCATATACGCAAATCACAATTTATTTCAAGGTTATTCCATGAAATATGTAACCATAAGAACCAATCTCGGGCCAATCTTGGCCCGATATAGGTTGAATATTTATCACGCACCCAAACAAACTCACAGCCCAATATTCTAGATAGACTAACTTCTAGATAGACCAACTGTGAAGGCCCATTATAGAGCCAGTGGTCAATTTCGACATAGGCCCTTTAAGAGGGCCCACATAGGGCCAAGTGCAATCACCAACATTGGTGCTACAATTAATTAAATCATTGGCCCAATAATTGTTGGCTCTGTTGGCCGATATCGGGCCGTTCTTATCATTTCTACAAAGGCACCTCATAGGTAAATACACACGGCCCAATATTCTAGAAAGGCTAACTGTGAAGGCCCGTCCCAGGCCCAACGGTCAATCTCTACAGGGAGACTCCAGTTGGCTGTATCGTCAAGAAACCCAAACGATTCAATTTGGGTTTGTCTTTAGAATGTTCAGATGACACAAGATTCGTAAATTCAGCACTAAGATTGTTTTTTTTTTCAAATAGCTATAAAAGAAGTCGTAAAAGTAGAATGAACGAAAAAGAAAGAATTAGACTGCGTATAGGTGACTAACCTGTCTCTTTCGTTCCTGGGCAAAGTCGATTCGTCGTACCCAGATCTCTTCGGTCGAGTCGTAATCGAGGGTACTGGAGCTGCTGGCCTGGCTCTTCATTTCGATGAGGCTCGAGTCGAAGAATCTCTTGTCCAAGTGCGGACTTGGAAGTGGACTAGTACGTGAGAATATCATGCTGCTGGAGTAACAGGGTGGATCGGTTGCAGGAAACGTCATTCCCGAACCGGCGGTGTGTCTGCGTCTCAAAGGTGGTTTGCTCGACGTTGGCGACGTCACAGTGCAAGTCGTGAATCTCGAGGATGTCGTAGTGGCTATGGGGGCTGGTCTGCTTTCTGAGACACTCGACGTTGCGTTTGATTTTTGATCGATCTTCTCCGAACTCGATTTTTCCGAGGACGAGGGACTCGAGGCCTTTGATGTTTGGCTCTCCGGCTTTTCCGGGCATTGTAGAATTGTTGGTAACTTTTGATCCTCGCGGATCTTCATCGCTGCTGCACCTGACGCAGCCTCGTTGTTTTTGCCTGAAACAACGAACATGCACGGGCATTTTGGTGGATGTTCTTTTTTTTTGTCTCCACGCGGCGTCTAAGCGGTTTGACAGAGTTTGGCGTAAAAGAAGATGATCCAATGAGGATGCATCGGAATCTTACAGAAATTCCACCATCACGATAAGAAATGGATGCATTATTGCTTTGTTTGTTCTAAGCCTGTATGCAAAACTTGGCATCGGTGTGCTAACCCGTTGAAGAGATATAACACTTCCATTCTGGGATTTTGCATACGTTCTGATGGAACGTTTCTTCGCTATCAAATATAATGGAAAGCATAATTAAAAAATGGTACGGAATGTTTTTTTGTGCGGATAATTTATTTTGACGGAAAAAAATATACCGAGGTTCGACGACATTGCTGTTCATTCACAAATGGCCACAAAAATATTGAGATGAATTACTAACATTTTTAATTCCTCCGAGTATTCGTTAATTCAATGGAATAAATTATCCTTGAGGGATAACACCACTCTAGGATGGTGGTATCCCTTATGGTGCAGGCATCACAGATTAAAGGTAAACAAAAATTTCTCTCGTATGGTGCAGGCATCGCAGATTAAAGATAAACCAAAATTTCAAGGATTTAAGTGCTCGTACAACTTGAAACGCGTTTTTCTCGAAACGACTTTTTTCAAACTGGGAGGAGGGATTACTCGAACACCTTTGCATGGATCAATTTGAAATTTCGATAGTAGCTTCACATTTATATTTCGTATGGGAGTACGTAGCCATTGATTGATTAAATGTAAACTTTTTTTATAAACAATTTACTGGTTATTTTTTGGGCAAAAAATCGATGTATTTCTTTCAAAGTGCGCCATGTTTTCAAAATTTGATTAAAAAAAATCCCTACGTAGTCCCATAACTAATAATATATAGATTATAATTTTTTCTTGGTTTTTGTTCCAGGTCTTATACTTTACGCGAAAACCGTCCTCCCGTGAAGCTATTTGTAAAAAAAACACGTTCTTCAAGATGGGCTCTGTCACCGCCATTTTGTATGAAAATTATAATAAACATTTTTTTATACTTTAATATGTGTTGAATAACCCTCTCAAAAGAAATCCTATTCCTTTTTTCATACTCCCAAAATAAATGGTCAAAGTTAGGCCTTATTTTCTGCCGCTAGAGTGGTGTTATTTTGTTACGATTTTTTTGGAAAGTGAAAAATTCCCCTAAAAATCGTCAGATAATTGTTAATAATAAATGAACTATGCAATATAAAAAAAAATTCTACATACTTCATTAGACAATATATTTTTCAAGATATATTCAACATTTCAAGTGAATCGGTTGAAGATTGTCTGAGTTATGTTTCCGGCAAACTTAAAAAAATGCAGTTTTGAGATAAACGCTGCACAGCCGCCATTTTGAAATTAATCGCTTAAAAAAATGATTGTATACAGTCACTGATATGTATGATAAACACCCTTTTTTGTCATCTCGATTTATTTTGTAGTTTTTCTGAAAAAAAATCCCCAAAAAGCCTATTTTTTTTCGGACTCTAGAGTGTCCTCATCCCTTAAAATAACCTAATATTCTATTTTTTTAATCAATAATTCGTTGGCATCCTTCAATGACGGTTTTGACCAGCCCAAGTATTTTTTTCTTTATTGCATGAAAGAAACTCTTTGAAAAATGTACCAATCTTTTGCTATATAATTGTAACGTATTAAAATTACTGCTTATTTGCTCGTTCTGCTATCCCAAGCATCCTTACCAAACCGTATGACAAAGCTGTAAACAGTCGAGCAACTCGAAAATTATGGCACTGTGAGGCGCGACATATTCTCCCTCGAGAGTTTTGCCTTGATAATGTTAAATATTAACAAATATAGGTAAAACAAAAAATTTAAGAAAAAAACACCTTCAATTGGCATTTTAAGGCTTGATCTACATGCTATGCCACCTACGGCGAATTGTATTTTGCATCTAAATAAACCGTATACTCGAACATTAATATTTTTAATTACATTTTGCGAAAGTATACATATCCAAAAGTATCATACTAAAATTTTACGATGATCGGAGAAGTCTAACTGTATTTTTGTGTGACCTTTACTTTCCTACCTGAGCACGTTCATCTGCTCGTTAGAAACTTTAAACGCGTTTTTCTCGAAACAACGTTTTTCGACGGCTTATCGATAAAATCTTCGAAACTACTGAACCGATCCTTATGAAATTTTAACCACATATTCTTTACAACTACAGCTATAGCGCATATCAAGATTTTTTTAAATGTTGATATTTACATTTTTTGACAAAAACGGTGAAAAAATAAGTTTTTTTTATTTTTTCGAAAAATGTCCGCCATTTTGTTATTTTTGCATATATCAAAAATCGTATTTGTCCCGTGGTTTTGTGATACCCATTTTGTTTATTGGCGTTGCAGATACTGTGACTCGGAAGAATGCTTAAAAAAATTAAACTATTTTTATTCTCCAGAACTCACCCTTATCGGGGGTGAAAGGTGAAGAAGGTGATTTTGCATTAATAAGGTTTTCAAGAAATCGATTAGACAGCTAGATTAAAATTAATCCTAACTTATTGAATGGGACACAAGACCTAAAGTTGGACCATTATTTATTTCCCGCTTAAATGAATTGGGTAGGCTCTTTTTCGATGCAAAATCGTTGGATAGTCACGAATTTTCAAGTCCCATTCTCGCCCAGACCTTATTTAGCCGAGGAAATGTTTAAAAAAAAATATAAACATGTTCCGGACCAAAAGTTTTGGTCCTATCGAGTTCTACCTAGAAAATTCGTAATTAGCGGATGATTTTGCGTCAACAAGAATGTCGGGAACTCGATTGGACCGCTAGATTCGAATTAGTCTTAATTGATAGCACACAAGACTTCAAAATTGAGCTGTTTATTTCTCGCTAAAATGAATTGGGCTGGCATCTTATTCGATGTAAAATCATGTGGTAGTCACAAATTTTGCTGTCCCATGTGCACCCAGGCCTCATTTAACCCAGGAGATCGATTTTTTTTAAAACGTTTGCCAGAGCAAGAGGTTTGGTTCGATCGGGATGAAAGAAATCGTAAACAGTTGAAAAAATCGCATCTTTCAGGTAGACTCCTACAAGCTCAGAGCAGGCGTTTCATCATTGCGATACGATTGTTTTTTTCTTCAGTTTGGCAGTTGAAAAAAATAGCAAACTAGTAAACAGTTGAAAAAATCGCATCTTTCAAGCGATTTGAAAAAAATAGTAAACTAGTAAACAGTTGAAAAAGTCGCATCTTTCAGGCGATTTGAAAAAAATAGTAAACTAGTAAATAGTTGAAAAAATCGCATGTCTCAGGCGATTTGAAAAAAATAGTCCTCTCCTGCTGGAAGATGCGATTTTGTTAACTGTTTACTAGTTTACTATTTTTTCAACGGTCAAACTGAAAAAAACAATCGTTGTATTGCAACGATGCAAAGTTCAGAACTTCGACAAAACGTATCCCGGCAATTCTGGACTTATCGAATAAATGAAAAAAGAAAATTGTATGAACATTAAATGACGTGGATTACTCGTGTGCGCGCCGAGGTTGAAAGTAAAAACGTGTTCCTTGTTCGAAATAAATCATACTTCGCGCTTTTAGTTCCACCCCGCGCATGTGCAAATCCCGTTTCTTTGCGCCTCGGGGGCGCTTCATATTTCCGCGCTACACACATTACTGCGGACACGCAAGTGCGTGAGTGAGAAGAAATTTCGTGGGCTCTAATTTCGATCCTGTCGAGAGAAAAAGCAGCCAAGTGTAAGATCACTCCTTAATTAAAGTTGGCCTTCGTGGCTTGTTAGGTACGAACACGATTGGACTATTTCATTAAAACTTAATGACTTTCTTCACGCGTGAAATTTTAGAAGATTAACAAAAAAGGGAATCAGGACGACCCTGTCACATTAATCACAGTATCTCGCTTTTTTTTTCGAAACGAATTATTCAACGGTAGGGAAAATAATTTTACTCGTAGGCACTCTCTGAGTGCTCGATAATGAATTATTTCTTATGCTTAAACCAAAGGCTTGCAGTAGAATTGAGTTGAATTTCGAACCGCGTTTCTCTTTGCTATCGCGATACTGTAAAACAGGACTACTTTGACATTCAGAGTAACTTTGACAGTTTTTGGGGCTACTTTGACAGATTGCCAAAATACGGTTTAAGGGGAATTTTCACTTTGGACGCTAAAAAAGGCTATTTTCATGGATTTTTTGATGGGTTTATACTATAGATATTGATATTAAAGTTGTTACACTAAATACACACTTTTGAAATACATACATTAAAAAAAATGTATTTATATAACTCAAACAAACTTTAAACGCATTTTTCTCGAAATAACGTTTTTCGACGGCTTGTTTACGAAAATACTGAACCGATCCTTATGAAATTTTAACCAAATATTCTTTACAACTATAGCTATAGCACCTATCAAGGATTTTTGAAAATTTAAAATTTACTATTTTTTTTGCCAAAAACGGTGACAAAAAGAAGGTTTTGTTTTTTCGAAAAATTTCCGCCATTTTGTTATTTTTGCATATATAAAAAATCGTATGATATGCGCTATAGCTATTAACATACTCAATCTAAAACCGTTTGATTTTTTTGCTTCGGATGATCCATCTCCGAGATTTCATCAACAGCGCAGACCTACAATTTTTTTAGGAAATTTTTCTAACAACTATTTTCGTCTATAAATAGTGACTTGAATAAATCATTTTTTTAAAATGCATTTCGAAAGTGTATTTATTAAGTGTAACAACTTTCATATCAATATCTATAATATTGACCTATCAAAAAATGCAGGAAGATAGCCTTTTTGAGCGTCTAAAGTGAGAAGGCTCTTCTGTGGCGAGCGGCGGGTGCGGGGAAAATCAACTTGAACAACAATTCGTTGTTCAAGTTTATGATTACATAATGTTGCAAAAGTTGATTCTGATCTCAATGATAATTATAAGACTGATTAAGGGGTTACTCCCACTTGCGATTTTGAAAGAATCGATTTTTTTTTATTGCATTTTTTTGAAGTATAAGTATCTGAGAATATGTCCTGAAAATTTCAAGTCGATCCGAACAAAATTGACTGAGATATGAGCGTTAAAAGAGAAGAATCCGTTGTGTAAACGACCGAAAATTGAAACTTTAAACGCGTTTTTCTCAAAATGGCATTTCTGAAGTCGGTGGCCTAGATTACTCGAACACTAATGAACCGATCTTCTTCAAATTTTGCAGGCTTATTCAATACATAAAAATGTAGTCTTTAATCGTTCGATTTTTTTTTTTCGAAGAAAATGGCCGTTTTATAGCCAAAAAACGGCCGTTTTTTTTCGTTAAAATCGAACCATTATCTTTGACCGTCCGCCATTTTGTGAAAAATGAATATTTTTTAAAATCCTTCGATTAAAGACTAGTTTATACTTATATTTGACTAAATCCATCCGCATTTTTTTTCTTCAGATGATCCACTTCGCCGCAATGTTGGTCACCGCAAACCGTGTATATAAAAACATTATTTCATTGACGGCCATTTGCCACTAAACAATGTAATATTTTTCAATAAAAAAATTACTGGAAGTTCTTCAAGATGTGTTCTTTAAGATGGTATATTGATCGATTAAAAAAGTTTTGTAGTTTTCTTTAAAAAAAATCATGAAAAAGGCCTTTTTGCGCTACAAGTGGGGGTAACGCCTTAATTCCCTTTAACAGTACCCCAGGTACTTGATATTTTTATGTAAAATGTTTTCTTAAGGAAGGACACCACTGTAACTGCCCATTTCCGACCGTTTTCTTTGGAGTTTTTTTTAAAGAAAGGAATGAGGTACGTGGTGGAAAGAACTTTTAGGTTTCATAAGGTATATATTGAAGTATGTAAAAAAATGTATTTGTCAAAAGAATAGGAAATGGCGGCGCACGAGTCGCTATAACACAACTGGTTTTCAGCCAACCCTCTCCGCGGCACGCAGTAGAACTGTCGTAAATTTAGTTCCGAAACTAAGAGCGAAATATTTTCGTTGATTATATTAGTTTTAACAGTCAAGTACGGGGGGAAATTAAACAATTATTTATAAAAAAAATAGAGACGAGTTTTTAAAAAAAGTTCGTCTTTTGGACTATAATTTTCATATCAAAAGTGATATATTTTTTACAATTTTCAATTAATAAAAAAACCGCTCGTATCTGACCGTTCAAGGAACCTAAGAAGCCACAGTTCAAATTTCACGTCGATTGGACGAAAATCTTTCGAGTTCTGCTGCGTGCCGATTTCAGAAGCATGGTTCTGAGGGAACCAATTTTTGGTGTAAATTAAAATAAAATAAAAAATTACACGAAATAAGTTCAATGTATGCTCAATAACATCCCTTTTTCCAAATCCCAAACAAATAATCCAGTAGACAGAAAAGATCGTTTAAAACGAACTTTTTTCGTCCTGTTTTGATAAAGTGCCTTGATAAAGTTGCCTTGATAAAGATAATTTGATTGTTAAACATTTTTATTTTTCATTCAATTCCACATATAATGCATATAATATTAGATTTTTTATTAAAATGTTTTCCAAGTAACTCTTAATCTTGGACATAAGTTGCATTTCAATACCCTGTCAAAGAAACCCCACACTCGGGGTTACTTTGACACTTTTAAATATATATATATATATAAAATTGTGAGTGGGTGGTGGGGCTTGACTTTCTTATACATTTAATAGCCAAAGGACACATTGTTCTATTGGAACAAAAAAGTTGGAATTTAGGATGTTAACAAAAAGTTACCTACAAAAAACTTCCAAAACCTGTTCAAAGTAATCTCGTTTTGCGGTACTTTGCGTTCGAATGTTGCGACTCATTTGTAGCGGTGGAATTGTCCTTGATCGTATTGCTATGCTTCAAAAATGATTGGACCGTTACTTTTCGTAACCGTAATTTTGTGGAAGTGAATTAACATCATATAAAAATATCAGACAACTCATACACAAAACAAGGTAGAAAATGCACAAATTCAGCAGTTTTAACACAGGAATGCTCTATAAAATATATGCCAATAGGGTTGTTCCGTAATTATAGCGATTAAGAATTTAACGACTCGATAATAATTGTGTAGTTATTTTAAGTAGACATCGTTCTGCTTTGGGTCCGCAATCATTGTGCCGAAGTCTACACGCAGGCCATAAATTGCATACGTAACAATACTGCACCATAGTGAATACCTTGGCGATTTTTACTCTCATCATAATTGCGCTTTAAGATGAGCTTGAAGCTCGCATCGTTGGACCGCAATGAAAATGTTTTCTTTTTACTCGAATATCTTTCAGCCAATTTTAGCTATGAAAATCACTCGACAATTTTTTAAGATGCTTATTTGGATATCTGCAACCGTTGGCAGAAGAAAAATATTTTGTACAATATTAAAAATAAGGAAACAAAGATATAGAAAAGAATCTTCGTTGAATTCCAATGATTCAAACTTGAACATGCTTGGAAATAAGCCTAGTACGATAAACGAGCAATATTCCTAAATGGAACCTGTTGAAACTTTTTTACCTAGCATATAACACGTGTGTGAGTGTGTGTCAACAATTTGTTCGTCTTGAGTTCGACTTGTATTGTACAAAAAGCATAAATAAATCAACTAATAGCAGCAAACGTTTTTTTTTTTCAATATTTCCTAACTCTGGAACTTAAAATTTAAACATAGTTGACTCTATGGTAGGTTTAAATGAAGAAAAAACACGTATTATTTCGTTTGCAAATAAGGTAATCAGGCGGCAGCTATGAAGCAATAAAGAGAGTGTGACAGTCACGTCACATTCCTTTATGCTGTATGTGGAATGCTTTGAAGCAGTTGTAGCACAAAGCCGACGTTGTTGATATCGATTACGTTGTCGTTTTGATATATTCATCGTTTTTCGCAAACTTCACGCACACTCGAATCTTGCAATCTCGCGATAAGTGAACTTCGAACACATTTTGATCCAACTAACGTCATCTGGTTTGCACAAATTATACTAAAAACAGGGCACAATGTCAATATGGGCTTTTGTGAAGACTTGGATGGTTTGTTACAGCACTGTCATACGGTGATATAAAGGATTGACTGAAGAGCTTGGAAGAAACAACGTAAGTCCTTAGGGACTACAATATAGACAACCCTATAAGGATACCCTGCTACTACGGAACCGCACAAACGGTAGTCTCAAATTAATGTAATTATGCAGTTTGAGGACATTTCCGAAAAACGAGGGGAACATTTTTGTTTCACTGTGAACTTGCTTATTCCATTATATTAACCATTATAATAAGAATTATAGATATTCCGTCGGGGGAAGCTGACGCTTTCCGTTAATTCCATAAATTATGGGGTTTTGAAGTTCGCGGAAACACCTGATGCAATAGGACATTTTTAAATATTTCGATGCCTGTATTGGGGGTATTTATAAATAACCCTTTTTAAATGCAATGGCGGAAATAAATCGTGGCGGTCGCCCTCCCATAATAAGGTTATAGGGTTTTCAAGTTCACGAAAACACGTTACAAAAAAGTGTATTTTCGAACATTTTTGGAAAACGTATATTGGGGGTGGGGAGTGGGGGCATTTATAAAAGAAGCCGTCCTAAATGATCCCTGCCCCTGTTTTTGTGGCTTGTATGCGGAAGGTGTCTTAAGCGGCCACGCAAGGGGTCCGGGGGTGCAAGCCCCGGGGGGGTCAAGGGGCAGAGCCCCATGCGGCGATCGGGGGGGTGGAGCCCCCTCCTCCGAAGACGCCAAACGTAATTTTTGAATACATTGAAATGGACTACAATTGTATTATGTTGATAATTATTGGGGCCTTAACACCAACCCAAACAAACCAAATTCTTTTATAAATTCTCCTACCTCTCACGCCCAATATAAGCGTCGAAATATTAAAAAATGCCCTACTTTATTACGTGTTTCCGGAAACTTTAAAACCCCATAACTTATGATAGAAAATGTCAGCCTCTCCCAACGGAATATCAATAGTGGTGACCAATTAAGGGGTTAGGCCACGGTAACGGGTATAAAATCATGTGCGAATTTGACATTTTTTTCGTATGAAAAGTGATTCACTCATTAAATTAATTACACATATATTTAGTATGAATATCAAGCTGTTAGAAAGAAAAAAAAATTCGATGTACAAAATAGCCGACTACTAATATTTTCTTTTGTTATCTTTTTTTTTAGGCGCCCGGAGGTGACATTTAGCATTCACAATTTTTTACCTAGAACAAAAAATAAAAGTTCTCGTCAATCTACATTAGAATACCTAGCGAAGTACGTACGGAATTTAAAAAATATTGTTTTATTTAAAAGTTGTAGGTATTTGAACTTAGAAAATGAATTTTCAGTGAAAAATTTCGTTATAACTGCTCATAAGATGAAAAGTTTTCGATTAATCAGAAATACCGTATGTACTTCTCTGCGAAATGCAATTAGGAACATAACTTTTAATTTGAAGTAAATCGAGTGAAAATTGTTGAAGTTATTGGTCACGCCAATTGGAAAAAAGCTGTTTCGAGAAATTTCGAGTAGTCGGCCATTTTGTACATCGAAAAAACTATATATATTTTCTAACAGCTTGATATTCATACTAAATAGATGTGTAATTAATTTTATGGGTGGATCACTTTTTCATACGAAAAAAATTGTTAAATTCACACATGCTTTTATACCCGTTATCTTACCCTGCCTAACCCCTTAAAGCAGTTCATAGCAAAAAACAGCAAAATTCCGTCATTTTTCGGAAAAGTCCTCAAGCAGCATAATTGCCCAAATTAATTGTCAAAAATGAGGAAAGAAAAAAAACATTGCGTGCTATGATCGATATATCTTCTTTCTTGCGAAAATCGAACGCCAAGTTTCGCGACGTGGTTGATGTTATTCTCCTATTGTGCCGCAGCGGTAATGTCATACGGCGCAGAGCTTCGCAAAGACGAGAATGCGTTATCGGTCACGCGTACTTAATCCACGGGGGACGATTACGTCATCGCGGAAAATCGTATCCGCGTCGACACACACATACACACACACACATAGACACACACACACACACACATAGACACACAGCCACATAGACACACATACACACACACACACACACACAGACACAAATAACACGACGTGCATATATGACCACGTGATGTGCGTGCTTGTGGGTATGTAACTCGATCAAAACAGGCGCGCTTCCGACGAAAATAAAAGAACGACAAAGCGTGACTACGCATACCCGAGATCCATCTCATCGGTCTCGCGCGATCGAACATGCCCAACTTAAAAATCACTACACGCTACTCAATGGACGCTGCGGTACTCAAATTCGACGAATCTGAATTGATCAACTGAGATGGGCTGTCGGGATCATCGCTGCAATATTTCGGTCACTTGGGGCAATGAAAATTTGAATAACGACGTCCTCAAGTGCATGCGGACCATGAATCGTCAAATTTGCACATGTGGAGACGGACTGGTCATCTGGCCGAATATTTCGTGAGGGTCAAGAAACGAGAAATGCTTTTTTTCTCTATCTCGATTTTCCAGTCCTCGTAAACTCGTGTGTCATTTTTTGGAAAATGACAGAAAGAATATCTTCTTAAGGGGGCTTCTCACTTAAGACGCTGAAAAAAGGCTATTTTCATGATTTTTTTATATATGTTTATATGATAGATAATGATATGAAAGTTGTTACACTTAATAAATATAATTTCGAAATACATGTTTAAAAATTTGTATCTATTTATGTAACCCAAACTTTAAACGCGTTTTTCTCGAAACAACGTTTTTCGACCGCTTATTGATAAAATCTTCGAAACTACTGAACCGACCCTTACGAAATTTTAATCACATATTCTTTACAACTATAGCGATAGCGCATATCAAGGATTTTTTACAATTTTGATATTTACTATTTTTTTTCCAAAAACGATGAAAAAACACTATTTTTGTTTTTAGTTTTAAGGCTTTCACGGCTCTTTATGTAATGAGAAGAGTATGTGGCTTCCGGATGGAGGCCGTGTTGAGGATCAGCGTTGTGCCGACGTTTCGCAAACGTTTGCGAAACGTCGGCACAACGCTGATCCTCAACACGGCCTCCATCCGGAAGCCACATACTCTTCTCACTATTTTTGTTTTCTTTCTTTCTTTTTTTTTCCGAAAAATGTTCGCTATTTTGTTATTTTTGCATATATAAGAAATGATGTAATTGTAACCCAAACAAATTTTGAACACGTTTTTCTCGAAACAACGGTTTTCGACAGCTTGTTGCTAAAATCTTCGAAACTTCAGAACCGATCCCTATGATATATTAACCACATATTCTTGACAATTATAACTTCAGCGCATATCAAGGATTTTTTTGAAACGAAAAAAAAACGTTTTTTTCTTTAATGTCCGCCACTTTGTTACTTTTGCATGTATGAAAAATCGTATGATATGCGCAAAAGACCAACAGCGCAGACCTACAATTTTTAGGACATTTTTTTAACTATAATTTTTTTCGATAAATAGTGACTTGAATAAATAAATAAAAAATTTAAATGTATTTCGAATGTGCATTTATTAAGTGTAACAACTTTTATATCAATATCTATAATATAAACCTATTTTTAAAAATCATGAAAATAGCCTTTTTTAGCGTCTAAAGTGAGAAGACCCCTTAATTGGACTCGAAAAAGCGCACTTGTATCTTCTATTTGCCTGTCAACATTTTTTAAAAATTATTTTGTCGTACGATGATTGTTTGCTCTTTGGAAAACGATGCTGTTTTTGAAAAATGCACTGAAGCTCAAAAATCATGGGCTAAAAATGTAACATCCAGAGGGGAACACAGTTTGATTGATCAAAAATGAAAGGCAAGAATTAGAAAGTAACGTAATCGAAATTACGTATTTACGACAGCGTCTGGTTGGAAGTCACGAGAATTATTTCCAAACTTTGCGCCGATAGTGTGTGTGCATCCGGACAAAAATGACTGCCAGGCTTAATGACGCGTCGCGAGTTAATTCGATATGATAATTATCGTTTATAAATAGTCCGATTGTTGACCAAAAGAGGAAGTGGGCATACATGATGTAAAAAAAGCCGAATGATGAAACTAATTTGCGATTTTCTCGTGAGAGGATTAAGGGGGTAACTCCGATGTATGTACCAACAATATATCATAACACTTGCGATACCAACCGCAAGGAAGAGCACAAGGGGAGGGAGAGAGAGAGAGAGAGAGAGAGAGAGAGAGAGAGAGAGAGAGAGAGAGAGAGAGAGAGAGAGAGAGAGAGAGAGAGAGAGAGAAGCAGGCGCAGAGAGAAGGCGATGCCATCGTTCGGTCTCGCTAATCTTAGCTTCCGTTGGACCGCGTGCTCTGTACAGATGCTTTCTCGTTATAGCCAGCAAGGCAGCGGAACATAAAACGGCACGCGGTAACGCACACCTCGATAGCATAATCGTTCACTTAAAGACTCAACTTGAGCGAGTGTGTAAGCGCTCGCGATTGCGTAACCCGCGGGCTCGAGAATATCACTGCTGTGTACATCGCGCATCGTGCATCAGGCTTTGAGTAAAATTCGGGTACCCCGAGACAGTTGGATCCATGCGATTGGCCAATCGCAAAAATGTATCAAACTACAATCGTCGACTATTAAAATTAATTTAAACGCTTCTGTCATGTATTGGCTCCAACGTTGGTCATGATTGCGAATCTCCACAAACTCGCGCGCACTATGTTAATTTATAATAATTATTGGAATTATTATTGATCAAGAGGACTGAATGAGCTTGAAATTTCGAAAATACGATTTTTTCGTTTCGTGCACACTGAGAAAAAAAAACCAATTGAATCAGAATTTTTTTTTGGATGATCCAAATAAATGTCTGAACGCGGAGTGCCACCGATATATGAGATTGTTACAATACTGTAAAATATTGGAAAATGTGATTGATTTAAATAACATATTATTTTATTTGAAAACCTCTTCTGTTCTCTGAATATCTACACTGAAAAAAAAGTCGTTCATCCAACCAAAATTCAGTTGGTTTAACAAAATGTATCTTTAAATACGTTCAACTTGATTTTTGATTGGCATAACAAACGTTTTGTCAATCTAACTGATAGTTCCAGTGGTGTGAACTGTAGCTTATTTAGCATGTCTGAGCAACTGTTAAAACAACAAAATTTCGAGACGACAAAATGCATTTTGCACATTCAACGATTTCTTTTTCACAGTGTACATTATACTCCAAATAAAATTATATTCTATTGAAATCACTCTATGTACAATCCGTGGATGTATGGATGAAATAATTAAGCGATTGCTACAACATTTTTTATTTCGTACAAAAATATAATCAGTAGAATAAATTATTTATTTACGAAATCGAACAAAATATGCCACGAGACGTAACGTTTTCGTACTCCGTACAATATAAAAAGTAGTTGCATGAGATAGAGACAAGTGTATATCATGATTGAAAAATTAACAATATAAAAATAATGGTATTTTTTGCCACAAAGTACAGGTGTCATCTGTATCGACGCATTTAGTCTCTAGTACAAAAAATATATAATATTCGATGAAATAAATGTTCATTGCAATGAAAATAATATATTTACGAATTCGAGAAGTCATGTTTTAAATATGATTCCATGTACACTTGCAAACATTTCTTGATTATTCGTTCAAACAAATGTACATTCGCGAGAATTGCTGAAAATATTTGAAAGAAGTTCTTTGGAATAGGGTAGGATTGTCACAATAAAATGTTTAAACGATTTTGTTTTATTTAAAAATTGTAAGTTAACATTTTTTTAAGCTTAAATAAAAAGTGAGCATTAAAACGATCATCAGATATTCAACTGATGAGAACAGATACAACACTTTGATCATAGCCGCAGGCGGAGAAGTGATATTTGTAGAGTTTCTCCGGCGCTTAAATAGATTTTCGGTTTGTGCTACGCTTACGAGAAACGAGCGCGTGTGCGGCTTCTAGCGGTTACTTCGAGAACTACGAATTTCTTCGCACTTATCACTTTGGTGGCGCTCGGCCATTATATGGATATGATTTGGTTGCATTTTTTCAACCAAAGAAGAAGGTATTGAATCGATTACAGTATCCCGAGCAGAAATCTAATCAGGCTGCCTGAGGATCCATCAGGCCCGGCTCAGGGATCAATAAGGAGCCCTGATCAGGCACGCCTGATTTGAGCCAGACAGGGGCCTAAGCAGGGATCAATAAGGCGCCCTGATCAGGCACGCCTGATTTGCGCCAGATAGGAGCCTGATCAGGGATTAATAAGGATCCCTGATCAGGCACGCCTGATTTGCGCCGGATAGGAGCCTGATCAGGCATTAATAAGGCGCCCTGATAAGGCACGCCTGATTTGCGCCGGATGGGAGCCTTATCAGGCATCAATAAGGCGCCCTGATCAGGCACGCATGATTTGCGCCGGATAGGAGCCTTATCAGGCATCGATAAGGCACCCTAGTCAGGCACGCCTGATTTGCGCCGGATAGAAGCCTTATCTCGCATGAAGCTCGTCACTCCGTAACCTCTCCTCTCTAGGACTAGACAGCGCCTCTGTCGGCGAAGCCTCACGAAATATTTTGACAGCTGCACACGCAGGCACGCGAAATATATGAAAACAATGGTTATCAACCGAAAGTGCGTGTCGTCAAAATTTGTTTCAAAATCTTTTTTATCATAAATAAATATTTATGTTAATTTTTTTGTATTATTGTTATATGGAATCAAAACTTTTGTATATACTACGGGCAGCCAGTCCCGTATTATATATGTAGAAGAAAGCGCAACATCCACGCCGTAGCTACATCGACACATCTCGTTCGGTTCATCTATTTCTCCCGAAGAAAGGCAAGCCCTTCAATAAAGTGCAGTGCATACAAAATCTCAGGTAAAGTATATTTGCGATTATACTGTGAATTATCTACACATGAACAGTGATAATACGACTTGATGGGCGAAGACTATGCGGCGTAGCTTAACCTCACTTTGTCACTTTCGCACCATTTGTATATATATAGTGTGATATATTTCGTATCAAGAAAAAATGTTCAACAGTACAAACATACGTATATGTACATAAATGTACTCATACATACGTGCAAGGACCAGATGACGAGAAATAATTGCGCAAATTGCATTTTGTACCGTCGAACATTTTTTTCTCAATAATATATATACAGCACTATATATATACAAATGATGCGAGAACGACGAAAAGAGATTGAGCTACGCCACTACGAGGTACACCATTTTTAAATAATTATTAATTATTTAATTATCTCAAGTAGGATATATCAGTCGGAGCCTATATCGCTCACTTTTCCCTGGTCGAATATATCTATACTTATGATAAATATAGATATACCCGACGGGGGAGCGGTGGCGCTCCCTAGGTCCGACTGATAAATGCTCTTAATGTAAAGATGTGATTTTTCTATGTATATTTACTAATTTTTCTATGTATTCAAAATATTTCAGATGCAATCTTGACAAAGTATGATGGTACTCCCCACGCAGGTTCTATCAAAGAGAAACAAATTTCGGATGGGCTAGCGGCGGTCATAAACAGTGCGCAAGATTGGAACGGTCATCGCCAAAACCGGAACAAAAATTAAACGATCAAGTCAAATAAAATAAAAACTTAAACTTAAAAAAAATGTTTTCATATTTTTAATAACGTTAGTAAACTTGATAACACGTAACTGCGATAATAATTTAATAAATGTTGATCTATTGTTAAACAAAAAATTAATCAAATGATTGAGCCAGATGACACGCATGTCTCAGGCTGGATGAGGCACCTGATCCGAGCCAGATATAGAGCCTAATCCGAGCCTGGTAAGGTGCCTGATCCGGGCCAGATATAGTGCCTGATCCGAGCCGGATACGGAGCCTGACCCGGGTCTGATAAGATGCCTGATCCGGGCCAGATAAGTTGCTTGATCCGGGCCTGATCAGAGCCTGATAAGGTGCCTGATCCGGACCTGAATATACAAAAGCGTTACATCCCTGATCAGGGCCGAACTAAATTTGCCTGACCCGGCCCGGATTTGCTATTGTGGCAGCCTTATCCGGTCCGGATTTCACCCTGAACAAATTTCTGCTCGGGATTTAGTTCAATTATACACGTGTCATATTAATAGCGTATTCTTTTAAATAAAATATATAATTTTAATGAACATAGATGTCTTCTAGTCAGATATTCAATCAAAACAAGTACACATAGTATGACTACGATTTAATCGCTTCGTGTATGCGCACGAATCAAATTTTATTTTCGCATAATTTTTTAACCAACTCAGACATTCGCTTAATATTTTTTAATCAAAATAAAATACTAATATCTTAACGAATAATGTACTTGGAAATCAATATCGGATACGGTAATGACAAAATAATATATTTACTCAATATAAATTTTATCTGAATCAAACCAGCAAAATTCAATTTTTCTTGTGTAGTCGACTCAACAATATTCATGTTATGAATTGAAACACTGTTATTGTTCGTTGCAGAAAATGCATTCAAAACTCTATAATTTGTTCGCGACAATTTTTTAGTTAGATTCAATAATATATTTTTCTCGGCTAACAATATATCTATTGAATGAAATAAAACTTTTGATTTTATCATATTACCAAAGACAATAGCAATTTGTTTGGACTAATAAATCCGATTATTTACACCAACAATTTTACAATTGAGTCAACGAAATTTCATTCAATAACACCAATGATATTGGATCAATCATTTTTCTTTCTCAGTGCGGTATAGCCTAGAGTCTACTATTTAACTTGCAATCAAGGTTTTTTAGAAATTCCAAATTTTGCGTCATGGCGATTTGTGAGGAAGGTCAGATCGCCCATCGCGCTATGGCGAGGATTTTTCTTGAAACTAAGTTTTATGAAACAGTGTAAGTGTATCTCAAAATCTGTTTGTCCGATTCACTGCAAACTCGAACGAAGCGCAGGTCATGCGATCAAAAAGCGCAGGACCTTTTTGATCGCATGACCCGATGATTTTGTTCATGTCTATCCATATATTAATAACGAACGATTAAAGTGATTTTTTTGTCTGCAATCAAACTTTTGTTTCTAAAGCTTGCCGTTTTCGTAATGTTGAAAATATGAAAAAAGGGTCCGGCTAAATGAAAGTCTTAGTATTATACTAAAAGTACGTTTCTTAATTTTCCATTTCAGATCACCCTAGTTGCCATGCACCAAAGGTGGCAATTGGTCTAAATAATAACTTCATTGCTTATCAATATTGTACAATAAAAAAATTCAAACTTGGCAAGACTATGTATTAATTGTGTGTAAAATCCTGGCCCGTCATCCCAATACTCTCACTAGGAAAAAATATTGAAAATCGACCTCCTTTTTGGGCCTCAAGCTTATGCAGATCCCTCAATATACAATTATTTAATTATTTTCGGAAATTTACTTCCATTTATTTTTCCGAGACGACTGCTACTACGTCGGGAAAAAAAACTAAGTCCGATATTGTTCTAATTCCAGAATGACGTTCGTCTCTTTTCCGATGGTATTGAAGTTTGCATAGTTGATATGCAACAACATTTTTTTTCCGTATTGCCCAATTCTTTTCTGGCACATTGGGGCTACAAAAGTCACTGAAACATTTTTGAAGATCCTTAATACAGTGCCATGACGTAAAAATGCAGAAGAAAAAAATAAAATGACATAGTCATAAAAATAAAGAAAGGAAAAAATTAAGAATTTTCTTTGCAATCCAACAATGCAACCTTTAAGACCATCGTTCCCGAAATATTTAACAATCTCGGAGATAATGGCCCACGCCGCGATTTTAATCGACGAATAACTCTTTGTCTGACATTTTGAAGACGAGAAAATCCGACATAGACTCATAAAAACTTTCCGAACTAATTCTTTTTCTTTGTGGATAAGCAAAAGTTTAAAAAAAAAAGCGCTTTCGTGTACAAAAGCCGAAATATTGAAGGCTTATGTTGTTCTCTCGTTGCACGACTATGTGGAAGGAAGACATCTTAAGGGGGAAATCCCGTTAAACGCCCGAAAATGTCATTTTTCATGAATTTTTTAAAGATGATACAGTAATCGCATTATATTTAAGTTTTGACATTATCTTATTGCAACTTCTAAGTGTTAACATTTTTTTTTAACAAAACAAAATAGCGGCGTTATAAGGTATTCCTTTAGGCTCTTTTGAAAAACTGCTCATGTTATAGCTCAAAAAGTTACTGATCGATCTGGCTGCAATTTTGAAAGGTTTCTAAATATAACGTTATTTGAAGGATATACCTAAGATTTTAAGGTTATCGCGTAAATAAATTACTTTTTTAGAGTAAAAATTGTCGAGAAAATGGTCAAAAATATAAAAATTTGATTACTAAGCCTACTTAATTTTTAATTTTATACATTTAGACATGTTTATAATATTTTATTAATAATACATTTATATTATTTAAACCTCCCAAAATTTCAACCAGATCAATCAATAACTTTTCGAGCAGTTACAGTTACGAGCAATTACAGTTACGAGCAATAACATGAGCAGTTTTTCAAAAGACGGCTAAAGGAATACCTTATTACGTCGCCATTTAGTATTATTAAAAAAAAAAAATTGACCACTTGAAAGTTGCAATAAGATAATGTTAAAATTTTAAATGAGGCGATTATTTTATCACCGTTAAAAAAAATTCATGAAAAATGACTCATTTTCGGACGTCTAAAGGGATTGCCCCCTTAATGAAGTCAAGAGCCGATTCCGCTGTAATACAGCCGCTCGTTAATGGGATGACTGATTACTGACAGGTCAAACCCCACAGTCGCGTAAAGTTTAACATCGGAGTCGATAAAAGGTCAACGTACACAGGATATTGTTCGTAGCTTCTTGCAACTGTAGGGGTTGTGCGGAAGCCATATTACGAGGTACACCCCAATAGGATGGAAAGACATGTTGAACATTTTTGTGTTTTATCTTCTTTTAACTCGCGATTGCCGATTTTTTCTGCTGATTGTCATCTCCCACAAATCCGAAATCCACTGATTCATTTTTAAATAAAAAATTAGGCAAATTATTCTATCGTAAAGTGCAAAGGAATGCCGAATGAGGGCCGATTTGTTCTATCCTTATATATCCGTGAAAAAAAGCTTAAAAGCCAGCTCTATCCTTAAATATCGTGATACTGACATCGTTGGCACACAACGAAAGTTTAGTAGACCGATGTTTTATTGCCAAATTCAGGCTACAAAAATCAATCAACCATTTATTAGGATTCTTATGAAAAATCTGCAGCTTAAGGGGGGGTACCTGAGTAAACAGCGAGAAAAACAGTTAAACTTCGGGAATTTTTATCTCAAAAACTAATGTTTCGATTGGATCCGGATTTTTCTTATTGGAAAATATGTACATGGAGGTATGCTTAGGATTAAAAAAAAAAATCGTTGACTGGAAGCGATTCAAACGCGATTATCTCCAAACATAGTTTTCAAAAACGGTGCCAGATGTATCTCGAAAACGGCTTGTCCGATTTTGTCCAAATTTGGATACAATATTCTTCGATAGTTTTTCTCGTTCGTCATGTAGGATTTTTTTTTAATTTTCATTTCTGACGGAATTGCGACCGTTTTAATTTAACATTCGTTTTTCGTTCGTAATTTCCGACGATTTTGGATTGCATACACATTGCATAAAAAAGCAATGGTTCAATCAAATGAAAAACCCCTACGTGGCGAACGAGAAAAACTATCGAAGAATATGGTATCCAAATATGGACAAAATCGGACAAGCCGTTTTCGAGATACATCTGGCACCGACTTTGAAAACTATGTCAAGAGAAAATCGCGTTTGAATCGCTTCCAGTCAACGAATTTATTTAAAAAAATTCCTAAACATACCTCAATGTAGGTACATATTTTCCGAAAAAAAACCCCCGATCCAATCGAAGCATTAGTTTTTGAGAAAAAAATTCCCGAAGTTTACCTGTTTTTCTCGCCGTTTACTCAGGTACCTCCCCTTAAATTTGCAGAATAAGAGTTCGAACGATGAAAAAAATGAAGAAATAAATTTGAAAAAAGACTTTTTGTTGCATTACAACGATACAAAGTCTAACGCTGTTAAATATGGGTTCAAAATTTAAAAAATTCAAAATGCTCGTTGCAACAATCGGCCAAACAATTATGGGCAATGAGAAAAAAAATTGCAGTCCAACGATCCCGAACAAACAATAATGCAAGATTCTTATGACAATGACGTTTCCCTTTGTATCTCTTTTCGCGAATTGTGTAAACAGTTGACAATACCGGCAACCGGAAGACCCGGAAACTGAACATTTCGCCAATGGCCATGAGAATTTTTGGTCTTTTCATTGGATTCGCGGAACATGTCATGACTCAAAATCACGTAGTTAGAAAATAAGGATGATGTTTCTCGCGTATGGTTTCGTAATTTGATAAATAAGCGGATGGACGGCTTCGACTAGACTTTACACACACACACACACACACACACACACACACACACATATATATATATATATATACGCTCTTTACCGGTACGATGATATCCATGTCACGTTTACACCTAATGTTCAAGGCTCCCTTCCTTTTGAGGCACTCCGCAAAGGTATTATTAATATTTACTTCGTTTGTGCGACTAATAAACTTTTACGAAAGTATCGATTTTCAAAGAGAAAATATTTACGAACTAATGTAGAATTTGACAAAACAATAAATATTATTATTCGTTATTTATTGTACAACATTGTTTTTTTTGCTTTTTACATTGTCCCTTATCGTAGGCATTTGCGCACATGTACATCGAAAAAAAACTAAGGACATACGATAGAATTCCAAACATATACGTACGATGTGGACTGAATCCAACCCAGAAGAAAACGCGGAAATAATTGAAAAAGAAAAAAAAACGAACGCACTAACTACACAACACTTACACGTTATAGTTACGTCGCGCGTATACGAGTGTCCGCAAAACATGTTTTTGTCGTCGTTGGTGGACTATATATATATATATATATATATATATATATATATATATATATATATATATATATATATATATATATATATATATAAATTTAGAATTCTAAAAAACACATCACAACGCACATAACGCATACTTTCACCTCCCTAACCCTCCCGTCGGTTGCTTTTAATTCCTCTCACAAGGAAAGGTTGCGAGGTCGATCTCTCCGATTTCGATGAAATTTGGCATCCTTGTAGAATGGGTAAAAATAGGCGACACGTATTTTTTTATATCTGCGGAACCCGATTTTTAAGGGCTGAAACGCACCCTCGAAAATAGGGGTGTTTTTCGTTTTTCGTCGATAACGTTATCGCTCTCATCGCCAAAGTATAGTACACGAAAAAATAAACATTGTTGCAATTTAAAATTTTTCATATCTCGTACCGTTAAAATGTTTTCAACGAAAAACGAACGAAAATGCACCTTTCGAGGGTGCATTTCAACCCTTTAAGACCGGGTTCCGCTGATGTAAAAAAATACGCGTCGCCTATTTTTACCCATTCTACAAGCCAAATTTCACCGAAAACGGAGAGATCGACCTTGCAACCTTTCCTTGTTAGACCTTTTTCTTGCTGTAGTTTACGGAGACTTCGTGTATATTCACACAATTCTCTTATAGCCTTACGTTAGTGTATCCTATACTTTGTACTTATCCTATACTTATTCTATACTTTAGTGTATCAATAGTTCAGCTTCTCAAACATGCTTCTGTCCTGTTATTCCTTTATCTATCAACCTTCTCCACCCATTATTTTTTTGATCCTTCGATTCTTCGCATTTCCATTCTCCGCATTCTCCATATTCTCATGCTCTTTGTTGCATAACACGTAAATCCAGTTTGAAAAGCCCCTCTTCCCTACTTTGCCTACGTTACGACACCTTAAGCTGGCCCATTCCTCTTTGAGGTATCCTCTTAATTCCTTATCTTCCCAGACTTGGCTCTCTCGACCGTCGCTTTAATCTCTATAATGCATACCTGCAAAGGAGGATTTGTCAACGCCTGCCCAATCTTTCTGTATTTCTTGGTCCCTGGTCTTTTCCGCCCCTTCTTTCGGTATTTTCTCAATTTCCTCCAGATGCTCCTCGTTTTTAATTAGGTTCCAAATCCTTCCTTCCTCCATCTCCCTTAATTGCGCTTTCCAGCTCCCTTCCCTATTTATATGGATTTCCATTAGCGATATTCCGTGAGATGTCTTTCAAGCAGATTTTTGGCAGCGGTTCTGATTCATTTTTAATATTGCTAGTATATAGTTTCCTCCTCTTCTTCTAGCTTCTGTGTCCATACTTCGTATGCCCGCCGCCATTTTCCGTAGGTAATCCAACGTCCCGTGCAGAAATGTGACCGGGCATTCCCGACTTGACGTCTGGTCCAGGCCTGGCTTGCCTCGTCCGATTTACCTAACCGGGCCCTTTTGTGGAACAGACTAGGGATATCACAAAACCTTTTCCTGGGGAGAACATTGACATTTCCTGAATATTAAATCCCAACCTATTATTAAATGATACTTTTTGCGTCATCAAAGATATTAATAATTAAATGTAATAATATGATTACATTTATTGTAATTGTATACTCCGTTTTATCATCATATTATTTTCTTTGAGAATAATCAACGCCTGACAATGCTATCATAAAGAATAAATTATGATAGTCAACGAAAATTATATGCTGATATGATGGAGTATATAATTACAATAAATGTAATCACATTATCACGGTGAATTATTAATATCTATAGTACGACGAAGACGTTACTTTTTTCTTCATTTTTCTTGTCCTCTATATATCAACAAAAGTAATTTTGAGGTTGGTTTTATCGACATTTCCTGGTCATTTACTACTTGTTCTCCGGCCCGATCTACTCCCTACTACTTTCCTGGTCATTTTCCGCTTGTTCCCCGGCCCGTTTCTGATCAGTTCCCAAGAAAGGGAACAGCGGATCGGGACCTAACCTTAGACCCGTTACATTGTGAACCTATTCCAGGGTGGAAGGCCCGGGCAGAGCCTGATATTATCTCGGGAAGGCAGATCAGGGCCGGTACTTTTCCCGACTCAAATTTCTACACGGGGTGTTACTCGCTATAATTTTAGTCGGGAAAGAGTAGGGGAGACCTAGGAGGGTCGACACTGAGGTAAGTTGAAACACTGTCAATGTCTCTGTAGATGTGATTGTTAGCGAGCTGGCAACAATGCCATTATCTCATTGTTACGACGCGCGCCACTTGTCAGTTCACTCCGGTGCTCTGGCGAGTTCAGTGGCGTCACGTAGACACCCACGCCAAAACATTGGCAAAAGTAAGTATTTGGCGTATTTTTCATTAAGCTTCAGTTACCTTGTTCATATATTTGATGGTATGTGATATCCATTGTTTGGAAGCCTACTAACTTCCCATGTAGGTTTCGCCAATCAAACCGTAACGGCCAATACTTGGACCAATGTTGGCGGGACGATGATCGATTAACCAATTGTACGCCAATGCTCGGCTGAGTATTGACTAGCCAACATTGGTTTGGTGAAACGAGGCCAATGTTCGGCCAAATATAGACTCGCTAATCATTGGCTTGTCGATACGAGGCCGATGTTTGGCGAAGTATAGGCTCACCAATCATTGGTTTGCCGATACGCGGCCAATGTTCGGCCAAACGTAGACTCGCTAATCATTGGCTTGTCGATACGAGGCCGATGTTTGGCGAAGTATAGACTGGCCAATCATTGGTTTGCCAATACGAGGCCAATGTTCGGCCAAGTATAGACTTGTTCATTATTGGTTTATCAATATGCGGCCGATGTTTGGCGAAGTATAGACTCGCCAATCATTGGTTTGCCGATACGAGGACAATGTTCGGCCAAATATAGGCTCTCTAATCATTGGCTTATCGATATAAGGTCGATGTTTGGCAAAGTATATACTCGCCAATCATGTTTTTGCCGATACGAGGCCAATGTTCGGCCGAGTAACGCATGATCGAACCGCAATTCGTATATTTACGATTCATTGTTTCGCGTTGAAGTCATTGAGGCACGAGATAAATACTTTTTACGAGTCCATTGGACATTATTCTTAAAAAATATACTACCAAATCAATACACTCATTGTTGGCCGATTCTCGAACGAGCTCATACGCGATATTCTGCCGATTTTTATGAACCATCTTACACTGACAGAAAAATTCTATTAATATTAACTAACCGCGTCTATTTATTTATTTTTTATTTGAATTAACTAGATTTTTCGTGAAATCAAATTTTTCTTATTGCATTCCATTATTGGAATTATTTGACTTCCGGTTGGGACAGAGCAGGCTCTAGACGCGTTGTGACAACCGGCGGTTATATTCGAGCAAATTGTGGGTGAAAGTAGTGAGGAAAACGAAACCAGTGGTGAGAATGAGGTAGTGAGGTGGTAGTTTTCGTGAGGAGATAATAGGAAAGGAGGAAAAAAGAGGTGAAATAGGGAAAAGAGGAGATTTAGTGGCGTCGAGAAAAAGTGAGGTTAGGTGGAAAGAGATGGAAGAGGAGAGCGCAGGCGGAAACGGAAAGGAACAGCAGCGCCGGGACGAGCAGCAACAGCTAGGTGACGAGTTTGAGAACCCGGATGACAAGGAGGTCGGTACGGCAGGGTCGGGTATCCAAGGAGCAGTGAAGAAGAGGCGCGGGCGTCCCCCCGCAAAGAAGAAAGAAGAGGGAAACAGAGACGTTAGGGAGTTCTTCGACGGTGGGGCGGCAGCAGTGAGAGCGAAGGTGCTGCACTCGCCACCGACGCCACCGGCGTCGGTGGCGAGCAACTTTGGGCACCCCCAAAGTTGAGGAAGCGCTACTGTGAGATGTCAGCCAGAAGGGAGGAGGAGAACATCGAAGAGGAGGGCACGGGTGTGAAGTGCAGCGAGGACGAGGACGATCCGGGCGAGGTGGAGGCAGAGGAGAGTGAGGGGGAAGCGCGGTGGTCGAAGGAAAGCGAGCAAGAAATGGCGAAGACGAGAGAGCAAGGGGACGCGGATCTCAGAGGGCATGATACGGTTGTATCGACGATTATGAGGGAGATGAAGAAATCGGAGGAAAGATGGAAAGAATGTTGGGAAATCATGACAGGAAACATCCGGAAAGAAATCTCCCCGCTACCGTGTAGGTGCGAGAGGATGGGAGAAATAATAAAGGGACTGTTGGCGGAGGCAGAGGAATGGCGATTCCTAAGGTATAAGGACAAGGCACTGTGGGACGAGGAAAAGGAGCAGCTGATGGGGGAGCTGATAGCTCTGCGACAGAAAGCAGGTATCGAAGCGGACATGAACAACAACGAGAGCGGGGATGCAGGGGAACGCGAAGTGATAACCGAAAAACACATGGCGGAAAAAAACGGGAAGTGGAAACGAGGTGAGAAGAGGAAAGCCAGGAATGACAACGGAGGCGCATCGATGGTTTGGGGGCAGCACCAACCCGCCGTCAATCGGGATACGGGCCGCGGGCAGGCGCGTCACCAACAAGGAGACGAAGCACTCAGACCCGGAGACGGAGGGGCAGCGAGGAGTGGAGCAACGATGCGGTCGCGCTCGCCTTCGCGCGAGACAGGCCCGCCGAGTAGGAGGGAGCCGAGCCGCTCAAGCAGCGAGACGGAGACGGAGGGAATTGCGGAGGGGGAAGGATGGACGCGCCAGAGGGCGCGACGACCCATTAACAGAACGCAGCGAACACCAGAGGCAATAGGAGGGAACGAGTGGCACTGGGAAGCGCGGGAGAGAGCGAAAAGAAAGCGCAACATTATTGTAAAGGGGATTAATACGGGTAGGAACGTGGGGAGAATGGCGCGGGAAATAGGCCAAATAATAAGGGAGAAAACGGGAATCTCGCCAAAGATTGTGAGGGTCATGCGTACGGGGGCAGGCACAGTTGTAACGCTGGCCTCAATTGAGAATAAAATCAGTGTTATGAGAAGGAAAGGGGGGCTAAGGGGTACAGGAGTGTGGATAGGGGATGACCTCACCGCCCGAGAGGTCGAAGTAACGGAATATTTAAGAAGGGAAGTGAACTCGAAGAGGCGAGAGGGGAAAATAGCAAGTCTAGGATACTTGAAAATGTGCGTAAACGGGATCTGGTGGTACTGGGTAGAGAGGGAAGGGAAAATGGAGAGGGTGCCATTTCGAAACGAGCGGGGGCGATAGCACAACAGAGGCGAGCGAAACGACAAAAGTGGTAACATGGAACGTGGCAGGGGCAGGGAAACTGTGGGAAGCGCACGACTTTATCGGGCAATGGGACATCGTATTGGCGCAAGAAACATGGGTGGAAAGTAAAAACGAGAAGAGGATCACGCAATGTTTCGACAAGGCGTTCAAGTGGTGGGCGAAAGCGGCGGTACGCGACAAATCAAGGGGAAGAGCGGCAGGCGGGCATTTAATAGGAATTAAAAAGAATATATGTGAAAAATGTAGAGTGGTGGAGTGGAAGCATGGAATGATCGTCAAAATGAAGAGGGAAAGTATCGGCAAGGAATTGTGGATAATAGGAGCGTACATAAACGGAGGCTTCAAGAGAGCGGAAGAGGCGCTACGACAGTGTGTGGAGGAAGCGGCGAAAAAAGGGGCGGCGGTCGTAATTGCGGGCGATCTCAACGCACGAATAGGGGAGGAACAAGGAATCATTGACAGCGAGAGGGATGGGGGGAGGAAGGATTAAGGCGCTCACAGGATAAGGTAGTAAATGCAGAGGGAAGGAAGCTCCTCGGCTTTTGTGAAAGCCAAGGGTTAGTAGTACTAAATGGGAGAACGAAAGGGGACGAAGAGGGGAGAATAACGTACGTGGGAGGAGGAGGGGCATGCTCAGTCCTGGACCTAATTATCAGGCTAGAAGATGAGGAGGAGGGGATCGTCAGAAAAATAGAGGTGAGGCCGAGGACGGAGTCGGATCACTTACCAGTTGTATTCGAACTCGCGGGTGGGGAGGGGAGAAGGAGGAGGGGGGAAGGGCGAGGAAAAGACGCGGCGAAGGAGACGAGGTTGGCATGGAAGGTGGAGGGGGCAGAAGAGTTTGGAAAAGAACTGGAGAAAGTATGGCAAATAGACGAAGGCAAGGGGGGGGACTGGGGAACCCTGAAAAGGCCATTTGGACTGCGGCGGGGAACGCGGGAATGGTAAAGACGGTAGAAGGGGCGGGACGGAAAGGAGCTGGTATGATAAGGAGTGCAAGGAACAAAAATTGCGGCTATGGGAAGCACTCAGGAAACTGCTTATCAGCAAGGAAAGGGGAAAGAGGACGGGTGACTCAAGCGAAACGGAAAAAGGCGAACTAGCGAAGGAAAAGAAAAAGATGAAGGAACTCTGCCTCAGGAAAAAAAGGGAATGGTTCGAGGAGAGATGGAAAAACGTGAGAGAAAGTAAAAACATGGAGCAGTGGTGGGCTGCGGTCGGGAAATTTCGAATTAGAAGAAAAAGGGCGGGGGGAGGTGTCACCAAGGATCAGTGGGTCACACATTTTGAAAAACTCCTGGGGGGGAAAGGGGGTGAGGGAAACCCGGACAGGCAAGCCAAGCAATTGAGGGTAGGAGGGGGGGAGGAAGAAGTGGACGCGAAACTGGAGGAGGATATAGGTAGGTTAGAATTGAGAAAGGCGATAAAGGCATTGAAAAATAAGAAAGCAGCGGGCGAGGACGGAATAACGGCGGAATTCATTAAGGGAATCTGCTGGGGAAAGGGGGAAGAGGGGCTGAGAGATATACTGAACAGGATATGGAACGAGGGGAAGATACCGGAGGGGTGGGACTTAGCGAGAATATACCCAATCCACAAGGCGGGGGATGAGGAGGTAGCGAGCAATTACAGAGGGGTATCGTTACTCGACGTTGGATACAAACTATTAGCGAGTATCATGGCTAAGCGGTTGAATGGGTGGGTCGAAAGACGGGAGATACTCAGGGAAAGCCAGGCGGGGTTTCGAGCGGGAAGAAGCACCAGGGATCATGTATTCGTACTGAATTCTCTGATAAACCATAGGTTGAGAATCAAAGGAGGAAAGCTGTATGTAGCGTTTGTCGACTTCAGGGCGGCATTCGATATGATCAACCGGGACATGCTGTTCGAGAAAGCACAAAAAAAGGGGGTGGGGGGGAAAATGCTAAGAATGCTGAGAGGAATCTACAGGAGGACACGGAATCAGGTGATCACGGAGAATGGGGTGACGGAGAGCTTCGAAACGGGAAAGGGGGTGAGACAGGGCTGCCCGCTCAGCCCGACTCTATTTAACATTGCGCTGGATGACGTGGACAACGTGTGGGAAAGTGAAGGAGTGGGAGGAACGGTTATGGGTGGGGTAAAGTTCTACGCGCTGAAATATGCGGACGACATTGCGATACTCGCGGAGGAAGCGGAAGGTTTAAGGAAAATGATAGGGCGACTGGAGAAATTTGTGGAGGGAGCAAAGATGGAGGTAAATGCGAAAAAGACAAAAATCATGGTGTTTAGGAATGGTGGCGGGAGGAAAAAAGGGGAGGAATGGAGTTACAGGGGGGAAAAGATTGAAGTGGTCAGCGAGTTTAAATACCTCGGGTATTGGTTTTCGACGCGAAACACGGGAGGCGTACATATAAGAAAGTTGGTGGCAGGAGCTCAAAAAGCGGCGAATGCGGTATGGGGGGTTATGAAAAGGGCAAAGGTAAATGGCTTGAAGGAACGGCTACAGCTGTTTGACTCACTGGTCAAAGCAGGAGCGCTATATGGAGTCGAGATTTGGGGATGGAAGAGAAGGGAAGAGATAGAGAAACTGCAGGGAAAACTGGTGAAAATGGCGCTGGGAGTGGCAAAAAAAATACGCCCAGCTATCTCTGGAAGCTGGAAGCAGGCAGGAGGAGCGTGGAAGTGGAGGCACGGAGAAGGGCGGGAGATTATTTGATCCAAATTTTGAAAATGAAAGACGGGAGGTGGCCGAAGATTTGCCTCAGAGAGGAAATGAGGAATGTCCTGAATGGGCACCCATCAAGGTGGGGGAAGGAGCTGAAGAAGGCGATGGGGGAGGTGGGAGATGGAAGGGTGATAGACGGGATATGGTCAAGCGCAGGAAGCTGGGAAAGGATAGGGAAATGGCTAAAGGAGGGGACAGAAAGGAAAAGGGAACAGGACATGCAGGGAGACTGGGTTAAAGCGGATTGTTCCTCCTTCTGCCCATGGTACAAGGAGATAAAGGTGGGGTGCGAGCGAGCGGAGTATTGGAATGATAAAGAAACGGGGGGAGAAGTGAAGGAGCAGTGGGCAAGACTGAGATGCGGAAATGTGGGGAAAGTTGGAAAAAGAGGGTTCGGTAACTGGACCTGTGAAATATGCTTGGAGGAGGAGGAAGGTCTGGAACATATCTGGAAGTGTGAAACAGCGAGAAACGGGATGAAGGAAGTCTGGGTGAATACCTTAAAAATTAAAAAAGGCAAAATTAAAAAAGGCAAAAGCCGAGGAGCACCGAGAAGGGGAGGAAGGGGACAGTGAGGAGGTGACGTGCGAGGAATAAGGGAAAGGAGAAGAACGTAGCAGAGTTAATATATCGCGTAGCCTTTAGGGTTAGGTTAAGTTTAAGTTTAAGAATTGTGATTTAGATATAAGAATTAGAAGATAAGGAGAGAGTCGGGAGGATGTAAAAAAGCAAAAGCTGTACAAGAGGAATAAACTACTACTTATTGGAATTATTTATTTTAAATAAATTTATTTATTCAAATTAAACTTGAACTAATGAACTAATGGTCTGTCTTTATTGCAACACACATATTAACAGGTTGTGGGGGTAGAGAAGGTGAAGAGAGAGGAATTATATATATAGGTTAGGTTTGAAAATGCTATAACATGTCATTCGATAACACTCTCTAATTATCACAATGATATTAACTAATTGATATAGTTTATGTGATACAAATAATGATGAGAATCCATTTGGTATCTTATGCCATATCTGTGATTCAAATATTACAAGCACTCGGTAGCATAGGGGCAGCGTGTTTGGCAATGAGTAGAGAAGTTCAAGGTTCGAGCCCCATATGGGTGAAATATTTTCTTCGAACTAATCATTTCGAAAGACCAGGTAATGACGAATTACAATACAAAAATAATTAATTTTTTTTTTTTTGGCAGTGCAGGACCAATTTTGGTGATTTATATTAGGTCACAATTATCCGCCAAGACTCGGTCGATAATCGGGCCAAGCTCGAGTGCCAATGATAGCAATCTTGAGGGGGCTTATTGTTGGCCGATTCTCGAATGAACTCGTACGCGATGCTCGGCCGATTCTCATAAGCCATTCTAGGGCCAATATTGATTGCGAATATCGGGCCGCTCTTATCATCCAAGGCTCGGTCGATGATCGGGCCAAGCTCGAGTGCCAATGTTGGCAAGCTTGGCGTCGAGCATCGGCCAATCATTGGACACTACCGATCACCCTATATGGGTTAGCATTGGATTTGTCATATTGAATTTGTTGTTTTGCAATGGTGAGTTCCAAATGAAGTGGCATCGCATTCTTGATACCTAAGAAGGTTGAAACAAGATGTTTCAACTTACAAGTTGAAATAAGATGTCTCAACTTACAAGTTGAAACAAGATGTTTCAACTTACCTCGGTTGCAGTAATGTTTTCATACGTTTATAATTTGTGGTGTGGTTTGCAAGGCTTGCATTTGTTTTATTTCAGATGCCGAATAAATATATTAGGAAAACGGATAGAGACATGGCGAGCCGAGAAATATATGAGCCCGCCGCTGAAGAGGTTACTCTACGGGACGAAAGATCAAGCACAAAGAGAACGTGGAAAGTGAAGACGAGGAAGAGTATTTTTGCGTGTGTTGTATGGAATCGTATTCAAACAGCAGGCCAAATTAAAAGTGGGTGCAATGCCTGGAGTGCAAAGCATGGTCCTACGAAGGCTGCGCTGGTGGAAAACTTTTATGTGTATGTCACAACTGTTTGTCAGAATGGAGATTGATTGGCTTTCTTGCCATAAAGTTTCACCTTCAATTTATTTTTTGGTTTGCTGTATTTTACTATTTAATTCCGCGAGATTCGTGAGTTTATATTCGTTTCAGTTGGGACTTATAAACATTTGTCAGACTGAATAAAAAAAGTGAGACTTAGATTAATGTCAAGGATAAGATTTAAAATTTTTAATAAAGGTTTTTTATAACAATGTGTTTTCACATAATTCATACTCATATTTTGTACCGATTTTCAGGCGTTTCAACTCACCTCGATAGCTGTTTCAACTTACTTCGATATAAGGAGAGTTGAAACAAAACGACTTATTGTACTTAAGGAGGTACGGTGATGACCACGCTAGTAAACTAAGAGTCTATTTTTCGCCATAATACCTCTACGTTTTAGACATATGTGTGTGGCCTATATTTCGAGAAATATTTTTTAAGTATTGAATTTCAAGCTACTTATTATTTTTATAATATGAAAACAAACGTAATAATCTACTACTCGACTTCAGTAGTACGCCATATCGTCGACGTTTAGCATCGTTGCATTTTCGATAGCTGTCATCGGTCCCACGCGCTCGGCTTATTATTTTTGGTAGCCGGTAAACATGGAGAATGAAAATAAGTACTGTAGGAGTTTATCAAGAGAGTAACAGGATTGTACCTGAAGTCCAGTTTAGAGACAAAGGTAGATTCTGTCGGACAAGAATTAGAGAGTGAAAAGATGATATTGCGAATGCAAATGAAAAACGTCGCGTTGACGTTAACCTCAATATCCAATGTCCAATCTGTCCGAAGTCAAAACATATTTCATCGATTGTTATGTTATTTTTCCCTTTCCTAATTTTCACAATATTTGCAGATATAAAAACGAACGTTCATTTTATATGACGGTTTGTCCATGCTGAATTTACATATAAATGCGTTGTATGCATGTCGCCAGAAAGATTGAGATGCCTTAGCTATACATAAAAGAACTTTGAGTAAATATCGGCGAAAGGCCTTTTATAATCGATTAAAAAACGTACGGCTTCACACAACCATATTTTTAATTCGCGTTGAAAATATCCGATAGAAGACTCACATTTGCGCGGGTATCCGGCGTTGCCACACTTCGAGCAAGATGGCTGCGGTTACGTCACGAGACGTCTCTCTCGCCGAATACTTCGGTTTTTCGCGACTTTATTTCTAAATTTATTGCTTATTTCTGCGGTGAGCTTTCCAAATCAAGTTGCCTTATTGATCACAACGAACCAACGAACGCAACCGTCAGTTTTTTTTACGCGTGTCTTGGCTCCAAGTAGCACAAAAAAATCGATATATGAGAGGACAGGCACATTTTGTCGTCTACGTGTGACTAATTGACCAACTTTAACAATTAATAACTCGGAAACTGTACGGTAAATCTCGTGGAAACTCCGCATACGGATGGACGAAGCTCTCGACAATGTTATTAAAAAAAATCGGGCTTTTATCTTGGACTCGCTCCAATCACCGTACCTCCTTAAGGTAGTACTAGCGGATTGACTAGTCGACAGAAAATTTATAAATTATTGAATCTGAAAAAAGCAAAATATAATGTATTTGGGTATAATAATAAACATGATACAGAAAATAATTATTTGAGAAGTGCATGTAATAACTGTATGTATTATAGTTTGGTAAGTGAAGTAAAATCGCAATCAGATTTGACTTGAGTTGTCACAGGCCGCCATTTCATAATTCTGGCAATATCCGTGGCAACGCTGTATTCAGGTGCTTTCGATACATGTCAAGCATGTGTTTGTTTACCGTATGTGTAATCGTGTGTTGTAGTGTATGTGTAATGTGCATATTGTAGCAAGAGAGATGGTAGACGCGGCAAGCGAACGCAAAAATGAGTCGATTGAATCGATGATATCTGCTCGAAATGTCCCGTAACCCATATTTATTATGGAGCATACGTGACCGCGACAATTTTCGTGTTATTCGTCGCTTTTCGCATAGCTCTGATCTGACCGGCAAATATTATTATTTCGGGTTCGGGTTCGGGTTCGGGTGCGGGTTAAATGCGTTTATTTCGTGAATTAATTTCTATTGTATTTAGCCGGTAAGGCCTGCAGAGTTTTCGCGGATGTCATTTTTTATGTTTCTACTACACCATAAAAAAAAATCAACTTTTTTTCTAATGAGGAGGTTCGCGCACGTACTACCTTAAATAGTTTTTTTTACAGGTTACATAATTCCTGAAGTCATTTCTAGTCGAAAATCGATTAGTCGATTAACAAGCTACAAAACAACTTTATATTCACCCGAATGTCTCGTTTCGATTGCGAGATATGGGGCGAAATCTGCAAATTGTCTCAACCCTCCTACGTCTCCCCTACTGTTCGTTATCTGCCTTCTCTAGATAATATCAAGCCACGGTCAGGCTTTTCAGCGTGGATCAGGTTCGCCATGTAACAAGTCGTAGACCAAACCCTGCACCGCTGTTCCCTCTTTCGGGAACTGGACCGGGAAATTATCAAGTACTGGAAAGGCTTTTAGCGATCTAGCCGAGTACAATAGTTAGTATTAGGTGGTACTGATACTTATTATCTGAGAAGGATCACAAAATCATAAGCGTAAGTGCACGCTGTAAGCAGAACACTTCTGTAGGTGGTACAACACCGGGTCGAACTTTTATCCTCGTACGACAGTACTTTGCTTACACGAGGCGCTTCGTTTTAAGCCACCTGGCATATCGTTGGCGAAATACGTTTAGGTAATGTCTTCCTGGCCTGAGCATTGATAATTCTGACAAGGCGATAACGCGTTCAAAAACCACAAATGACCTGATAATTTAGTTATTCGTTATGCTCAAATCATTAGTTATTGTAATCCCGCTATTTATAATAAGCATTCTCATCCTCGTCGATTATCATTAATGAAATGAATGCTTTTAAAGGTGAAAACCATTACAATACACGTATTACTTTAATCCTAATCAATTATAAATATATTTGATGGGGTAAAAAGCAAAGCAGCTTTACACAGTTCTTAAGGCAGTAGTCTCGATTGTATTTTTATTTTATTATTCCTTAGATCTTTCTTAATACGTTCGTGAAAACCGTTTATTGATATTTCGAAAATTAGCAGAGTAATAGAAATTATAAGCAAGCCGCGCGCAATCCTCATCTAACGGTATCAAAACTTTGAACGCGTTTATCTCAGAACTATGTTTTTCAAATCGGCGCCCACGATATGTCGATAACTAATTGACCGATCGAGCTCAAATTTTGCACACACCTTCGGTAGCCTCTTTCTGAGGACTGGTAGCAGAATTGAGTCGAACAATAATTTTGCCCACATTTTATAACTCGTCGAATACCCGAAAATTTATGAAATATCGTTAATCAAAGTTCAACAGGCCGCCATTTTGTAACAAATTTTTTTTAAGCACCAATTCTGCCACCAGTGCTCAAAATACTCATACAGATTGAGAATTTTTTTTTTTCAGATGCATACAACATCACCCAGAGTGGACGCCGATTGAGGCGGTTTTCGGCGGACCATGTTGTAAAAAAATAAAAAAGTACATGAAAATATTTAAAATATTTTTTTTTAAATGTAGATACATTCTCAAAGGAACAATAAATACATATGTAAAATTTCATCAAGACAACTTCAACGGTTTAAAAGTTATTCCAACCCAAAAATGACGTCAAAAATCTCGCTCTAGACCAGACTACTGTCTTAAAGACAGGCTCCACTTTTCACATCGTGTCAATGTTCTAGTCGAGAAGACATTCCGTGAAGATGTACTCGTTCGCAATGTACCCCAGTCAGAAGATTGTAATTTCCACACATAGTAGGTAAGCCGTAAAAAACGATTTTGCGATCTTCCCGGTTTGTTCCTTGAGAGGACCCGGTCAGGTAAATGAGACACGGCAAGTCTGACAAGGCAAGAGATTCCTAATGCCATGTTTATGAACCGACATTGCAGTTTTTTCAACCTCTTCTCTTCTTTACTACCCCGAAGTTCTATCCCATGTAGGGCACCTGACTTTACCAATAAGTCCATCAATTGTAACTTCGGTGCCAGATTATCAACCCCTGCTCGTTTTGTGATCTCCAAAACCGCATTCGCCGCTTTCCTAACTTTCCCTGTTATCGTTTTATCATAAAAAAAGAAATCCCAAATACGTAAATTCCGTGACCACCTCCATTTTTTGTCCCTTAAATTTTTACTTGTCTCCTTATTTTCTTCTGTCCTCTTCCTAAAAACCATTATCTTTGTTTTCTTTACGTTGAACCCGATTTTTGTTGTTTCCACATATTTTTACAAACTAATGAACATTTTCAACAAGTCTCCCGACGCTTTCGCCAATATCGCAATATGATCTGCATATTTCCCACTACGCATGACTGTTTTCCCTAATCTTTTACTCTCCCATTCCTCATCCACATTATATAGAGCAATCCCGAATAACTGTCGCCTTAGTGGACAGCCCTGTTTTACCACCTTTGCCGTTTCAAAGTTAACCGTTAGCCCCTCCTTTGTGAACACTTCGTTTATCATCGTTTTGTCGATCCCTTTGATCATCTTATGTATCCTACACCTCAAGCCCTTGAACATAGCTTTCTAAAAAAACGGTTGCTCATTTATTTTATCAAACGCTGCTTTGAAGACGATAAATGCCACATACAGCTTGCCTTCTTTTGCTCAGTCTATTATTTATTAATACATTCAGCACAAAAATATTACCTCTGGGTGCCCCTCTTGGCTCTAAACCTTGCCTGACTTTCTTTTAAGATACCCTGTTTTTCTACCCACTTTGAATATCTGTGTGCCATTATACACTGGTCACAAAAATTTAAGGATACAAACGCATCTCTAAATTTTTAGGTGATTTTCAAAAGGCTGTAACTTGGCGAAAAATGGTCGTCGAGCTATAAAAAGAAAAGCAAATTCATGCTTGAAGTCTCTAGTTTTGAGACCCGGAGGTTAAATATTTTTATCGTTGACAGTTTTTGAGTGAGCTCAAAAAAATCAGCGGAAAAAAATTCCGAATTCTTGCTTGCTCTTCAAAAGGTCCACGGTCTTGAATACATTTTTCTCAACAATTTCACCTCAAAGGGCGGGAAAGAAAAGGCGATTGATTGGGGAATATACAACTTTTTTTGTAATTCATTTTTAAGATGACATGCAGAAAAATAAAAAGCAAGCAAATTTATGAAGTTTTTTTGCCGCTGTTCTCTCGAAGCTCACTCACAAACGGTCAACGATAAAAATATTTGACCTCCGGGTCTCGAAACTAGAGACTTTAAGCGTGATTTTTCTTTTTTATATAGCTCTACGACCATTTTTCCCCAAGTTATAGCCTTTTGAAAATCACCTAAAAATGTACAAATTTTTCGTATCGTTTAGGTTTGGTGACTAGTATATTCGTGAGCATTTTGCACGCTGCGTTTAGAATTGAAATTTTACCTAATTGAAACCTTTACAATTATTGGCCTCATTTTCGTCCCCTGCTTTGTGCAATGGGACAATCCTCACTACTTCCCACATCTCTAGAAGTTTCCCCTCATCCCAGATCTTGTTTATTATCTCTCCTACGTCCTTCTTTGCCCCAACGGGTAGATTGTTTAATAACTCCCCCTCGACTTCACCCTATCCGACCACTGCTTCTTTTTTTTTTCATTTTCTGAGACTGTCCATGAATTATTTTCCCCCCTTCATCTAATTCGGGCATTATTGAGCCTACTTCGATTACATTTTTTCATCCTAGGGTAACACTTGGGTCACTCTCCTTTCCCCATTCTCAATTCCACCCAATAAGTTTTTCAAAAGGTTACCCCCACTTGCGATTTTTAAAAAATCTTTTTTTTTATTGCATTTTTTTGAAGTATAAGTATCTGAGAATATGTCCTGAACATTTCAAGTCGATCCGAACAAAATTGACTGAGATATGAGCGTTGAAAGAGAAGAATCCGTTGTGTAAGCGACCGGAAATTAAAACTTTAAACGCGTTTTTCTCAAAATGGCATTTCTAAAGTCGGTGACCAAGATTACTCGAGCACTAATGAACCGATCTTCTTGCAGGACACTAATGAACCGAAATTTTGCAGGCTTATTTAATACATAAAAAGTAGTCTTTAATCGTTCGATTTTTTTTTTCGAAAAAAATGGCCGTTTTATAGCAAAAAAACGGCCGTTTTTTTCGTTAAAATCAAACCATTAACTTTGACTGTCCGCCATTTTGTGAAAAATGAATATTTTTTAAAATCCTCCGATTAAAGACTAGTTTATACTTATATTTGACTAAATCCATCCGCATTTTTTTTTCAGATGATCCACTTCGCCGCAATTTTGGTCACCGCAAACCGTGTATATAAAAACATTATTTCATTGACGGCCATTTGCCACTAAACAATGTAATATTTTTCAATAAAAAAATTACTAAAAGTTCTTCAAGATGTGTTCTTTAAGATGGTATATTGATCGATTAAAAAAGTTTTGTAGTTTTCTTTAAAAAAATGCATGAAAAAAGCCTTTATTCTGCGCTACAAGTGGGGGCAATGCCTTAAGTGCTTTACCCGCTCCACTTGTCCAATGTTTTCGCCTGTGATATTTAACTATGTCCTAATCTGCCAATTGCTCTCCACCATTGCGCCATGTTCTTGCTTTCTCTGACCATTCTCTATCTCTCTTCGAACAAGTCTCTCCGTTTAGCCTCTTTGAGCTCCCTCCACTTTCTTCTTTCCTCCTTCAGCGCGCTTTTATCTTCTCCAGCTTGAGTTTTCAAATATGTTTTGAAACAATTTCAGACCCTTTTTGAAGTCTATCTTCCTCACTCAAGCGAACTCTAATCCACCCCCTACCCCCCGCCCCATTCGCTCATTTTAATCAGGTCTGCCTTTCCCGCTGCTTTCCAAATGTCATGACCCTCGGGGTTTCCTTCCTCCCATGCCATCATAACTTCTTCCTCGTATTCCGTGCAACCTTCTGGTCCCCCAATAATTTGGTCACTTTCTGTTTTTTACTTTTCCATCTTCTTTTCTATGTTACCTCCGTTCTCCTTGCTCATGGTTCCCCTGTATTGTAAACGTAATTGGGAGGTGATCCGATTCTACTCTCGCTAAAACTTCCAACGATTTGAATAATCCCTTATCCTCGTCCTCTAACCATATTACCAGATTAAACACGGAGCTTCACCCTCCTCCTCCTCCTCCTATCAAAGTGACTCGACCTACTTCATCTCCTTTATTCTAACCGTTTATTACTGTAAGACCTAACTTATCACAAAAATTCAGAAGTTTTTTCCCTTCCGCTTTTACTGTTTTATCATCTGAGTTTCTCGTCCAGTCTACACCCCCCCCCCCCCCCCACGATTTTTCACATTCTAATGTTCCACCTTTTCCCCTAATTCTAGCTTCTAAATCTTCCATAATTATTATACCTGCCCCCTGCTTTATCTCGTCTTTTACACATTGTCCCAAAGGCCCTGCCATGACCCCAAAATCCACAGAGTTATACACCTCTATTATCCACAGCCATCTAAGGAGACAATAAATATGTGTTTTTTTATAATTTGAGAAACAGAAGTAAATTAAAATGATTGGAATTTAGAGAGAAAAAATTATAATGTCACTATATTTCGAGAGAATATTACGGAGATTCTAGGCAATGCGAGAAAAAAAAATATTGGTCACTTTTGCGACGTTCAAACTTCGAGGGGGCATTCGCGTTTACTTTTCACAAGAGTGGATAAATGATGGTTTATCGAATTTTATCCAATGCTGCACTGTCGAAGTTTACTTTTCTAATTGTTGATTTATTTATAAGATTCAATCGGAAAATCGAAATCAATCAGAAACTAATGTTAATTTTTTTAAATGAGATCCCATCTGGATATCCAATTCACTCGAGAACTACAGTTTAAAAAAAAATGTGATCTAATTAGAAAATCGAATTCCATTGGAAAGTAAAGTTTACTTTTTCAATTCAATCGGAAAGTACAGTCACTGAAAACGTTGGCCCCAGCAGTCCGCTATTTTTGTTTACAATTTCTAACAGTGAGTTTTACCGATATATTCGTTATTTTCTTAAAAAATTGTGCACAATCATTCGAGATTCCACCAAGTTGTTCCTTAAAAATATTGCAAAAAAATGTTGACCCGAAAATATCGGTAAATTTCGTAACGTGTCGCTAAAGTAACAGCATTCATTTTTTCATATGTGTGAAATAATCGAATGAACGGGAGTTCGGATATGCAGAGAAAAAAGGCCGAGAAGCGTCGCACATATGCGCATGGTTGCAATATCGAATTGAATTTAATTAATTTCAAAGAACTTTCGCGTCAATCTGTTGCCATTACACGCTGCAATTCATCAACGGTGTTATAGATATGGCAGACAAAAACTCGTCAATCTGAAAGCAGGGTATTCTCGTGTTTTTTCGAAACTAATTAATTTCCAGTACTTAATCTTAAGGGCTTACGTGGGTTTCAAAATTTCAAAAAATCCATTTTTTATTACCTTTATTATGTAATAGTACAGTATGTCTAGAATATTTTCCCAAAGTTTTAAATCAATCGGATCAAAAGTCTAGAAGAGAGAGAGCCTTTGGGAATTCCCCCCGTTGGGAAAGACCGACCGGGAGCGACGCAGGTATATCGCCTTTTTCTCAAAACACTATTTTTGAAGTCGGTGGACACGATTTTTCGAAAACCAATGCACCCGTCTCAATGAAATTTTGCAAACTTCTTCAAAATAGCATTGACTAGTGATTGAACGAACGTTTATTTTTCGTTTACCACTAATTTTACAAGGCTTATTTCACAAGGTACAATAGGCTTACGTACAAGGTACAATAGGTAGGCAATTTTACAAGGTACAATAGGCTTAAGTACAAAGGCTTTGGTACAATACACTACGTAAATTGTACCAAAAATTGAACTATTTTGCATATAACTCTGCAAAAAGTTCAAATTTCAATTTTTTAAAATCCTTCGTTCAATCACGAGCTATCCTTATCTACTAACAGAAAAAAATTGGCTTTTTAATTTCAGATAAAGCTATCATGAGTTACACTATGTGAATTGTACCGAAAATTGAACTATTTTGCATACAACTCTGCAAAAAATTCAAATTTCAATTTTTTTTATTCCTTCGTTCAATAACGAGCTATACTTACCTACTAACAGAAAAAAAAATGGTTTTTTAATTTCAGATAAAGCTATCATGAGTTATCCTGACCACCACAAGGACACTTTTTTTAAAGGGATCTCCGGAAACCAGATCCCACCGGCTGAATTTCCCAAAGTTTTGGATGATTTTTTGTTCTCTAATTGTTGCTCTTTTATGTGCTTAAAATTTAAAATAAAATAATTTATATATATATTAGGGTGATTCGTTTCAGGGTAACTTTTTTTCTGACCCATCGTGCCCGAAAACCTTTAGTTGGTACCCAAAAACGAAGTATCGTGAAAGGGCGGTGTTGTCAAAAAATATTTAGAGGTCGCGAATCAAAATTGAAGGTTTCCCATTTGATTAACATTGAAAAAATGTTTTTCTCATCATTAGTGTTACCACTCCGCGAATTTTGATATCGCGATATTTTCCAAGTGGGTTCTCATAGGAAATATGATACTTTACAATAAAGTTCCTTGAGCCATGTCCGTAAATTCAACCGTTTCAGCGGTATCATTATTTCAAGTGAATATTGTGCAAAATATCTATTCAAACGGCTGTAACGCCTAAGCTATTAGATATATCGAAAAAAATTCAGATGAGAACTTTGTAGAGGAAGTAATTTTCTACAAAAAGTCTTATAAGCCGAGCCCGAAAATTCCACTCTTTCTCAGCTATAGGTCGATGAAGTAAAATACATAGATTTTTTTTAAACAAAAAAAAATCTATTTATTTTACTTCATCGACCTATGGCTGAGAAAGAGTTGAATTGTCGGGCTCGGCTTATAAGACTTTTTGTCTTATAAGCCGTTTTGTTTGATGTGAATCAAATGGGGAACCTTCAATTTTGATTCGCGACCTCTAAATATTTTTTGACAACACCCCCCTTTCACGAAAGTTCGTTTTTGGGTACCAACTAAAGGTTTTCGGGCATGATGGGTCGAAAAAAAAAGTTGCCCTGAGACGAATCACCCTAATATATATATATATATATATATATATATATATATATATATATTTAATAGAGAAAATATGCTTTCTTTGGCTTCCACATTTACGTAGCTTAATGATTACTGGGAAAACATAATTTTTTTGCCCTTACTTTCCTTATTATCCAAAACTCTTTTTTGCAGCTTGAAGTCGTAGATCTCAAATAGGGCAGCATAAAAACGTTCCAGTAATTTTCAAAGTCTAAATCTTCAAAAAAATTGAGTAGTCAAAAGAAGTAATTTCCTTTGCATTCGAACGATGCAAATTTCAACATAATGCATGGCTTCGCAAAAAAGTACCCACTGAAATATTCACCAATAATTTCAGATTTTCAAACCCAAGCGTTACACGAATACAGGGGGCAACCCCAATGGCAACAGCCCAGCCCCAGGACTTGCATAAACGACCAGGGCTCTCCTATTGAATGGAGAACCCTAAAAACTTTCAATGGCGAAAAGCGAGGGATTTTAAACTGGTTCAAGCGAATTGCCAAGGGTGACAAAATAAATATGTCGATGCAAAACTCACCCTCCTCGGTCTCGTACTCGTCCTCCTCTCTGCACTCGGACAATCTCCGTCCCCAGGGATAGGGGCTGTGTGTCTGATTTCTGGAGGGCAAGCGATTCACGTGCGAGAGAAAATAATGATGAAAGAAGCTGTCAACACCGTCGGAATCCTCGCCGGAGGATTGCAGCATATCTTTGAGTGCGGCCAACGAGGTGATGGTATTGTAATTGATGGTCGATACGAGATCATCGTCGATATCGCTATCGTCCGTGGTATCTTCGTTCTTCACCGTTTCCTCGTTCTTTTTATTGTCCTTGGTGGACTCTCCGGACGGGGCGACGATCTCCTCGATCTCTTGGTGTTTCGAAGTTTCGGTCTTTTCCTCGGAGCTCGTCTCGGACTCATCGTCCGAGGTGCTCGTGGACGATGTTCTCGTCGAAGACTCGTCGTCCCGTTTCTCATCGGTCATCTTTTCCTTGTTGTTCTCCTCCTCGTCTGATACTTTGCTCTCCTCATCGTCCGGCTCATCGTCGCGCGTTATTGACGACTTTTCCGGATCAATCGTACCGACCCTCTTCAGCCCAACGTTGGATGCTTTTTCCTCGCGGTTCTTCATGTTCTCCTCGCTCTCGAGCTTCGTCGTGCTCGGGTTGCGTCTCACGGCATCATCGCGCAACCGATTCTCGTCAAGCCCGTTGGACTCCTCGATTGTGCTCGCTTTATCCTTACCCTCACTTTCCTCCATCTATGTATCTGAAAACATCGTAAAAAAAAGAACGTACATTTATCCGCAAAGATCGTGAAAAGTCGTTTAAAAATTCATCCAATTTATCGAAGTCCAATTCATGAAATGCATAGCACAATTACGATATAACAACGCGAAACTAGAGCTAGTCTTTTTCGTCGCGACTTTGGTGGGATTCAAAATCATCATCACTGACGATAGTAAATGTGTAGTCTTTGTACAATGACAGTCCATGTCATGCATCGGTGGCGTGGGCCGAAACTGGGATGGGTGACCGCCACTACTGAGCGGAAGACCGACTGAGTTTCCGATGTTAACCCAACTGACAAGGAACATCCCTCAGGTGACACCCTTCGATTTTGTTGAAATTTGGATATTTTATAAAGCACCGAAAAGCAAGCAATGCGTATTTTTTTTATCGACGGAAAAACGGTTTTAAGGGATGAAACTACCCCTTAATATAGGGGTGGTTCACCCGTTAATTTTTTTTGCAATGTCACTATAGTGGATTTTTCATTGCTTCGGATTAGAAGAATTGTCGTTTTTTTTTCATTAAAATCAGTGGACTCCTTGTGTGTGAAACTGCTATATTACCCCTAGAGACGCCTTTCTTCGAGGGGTGGTTTCACCTCTTAAAATCGTTTTTCCGCCGATAAAAAAATACGTATCGCTTATTTTTCGGTGCTTTATAACATATCCAAATTTCAACAAAATCGAAGGGTGTCACCTGAGGGATGTTCCTTGTGAGTGAAAATATAGCCATCCGTATCGGCACAGGCTTTTTAGAGTTTCGGCTTGTACAAGTGCGACACAGTTAGCGCATTAGAAAAGAGCGGCCGTGGATGGCACTGTTGGAGATCGCTATGGAACGAGAAATAGTGAAGTGACAAGAGCAGGGGATAAAAGTCAAAGGAATGGGTTCGTGAAAACCCGCAAGGGCATACGAAGAAACGTCAGAATAGAATTTAAAAAATCATCTGTGTGCCATCTAGATAATCTTTTGCCCTCCGTGATTAAGGAGTAAGTAAGGAGTGATTAAGGAGGACACCAAAATCGAAATGCTCGTAGACGATTGAAATTCATATCACCGAGAGATTAATTTAGGATGCATTAACTGTCATTAATGCAAACATAATAATTTAACAAAAATTAATCCGTTTCACCACATAATTTCGGAGATTTTTAAGGTTCAAGTTGAGTTTTGTTCGAGTATTACTAATGAACCAAGTCGAGAAACCGCTTAATTTTTTAACACGACGATCCTGACACTAATCGCAGTTTGTTCAGTCGTTTAAATTTAAATCGAAGTATTATTTTAACCCCTACAGCCCTATAACTAGTGTTTACGAAGTGCCACGTGCCACGAAGGGGTATTTCATTTGATTGAACCATTGCTTTTTTATGCAATGTGGATGCAATCCAAAATCGACGGAAATTGCGAACGAAAAACGAATGTTAAATTAAAGCGGTCGCGATTCCGTGAAAAATTAAAATTTCAACAAAATCCTACGTGGCGAACGAAAAAACTGTCGAAGAATATTGTATCCAAATGTGGACAAAATCGGACAAGCCGTTTTCGAGATACATCTGGCACCGACTTTGAAAACTATGCTTCGATATAATCGCGTTTGAATCGTTTCCAGTAATCGAATTTATTTTAAAAAATTCCTCAACATACCTCAATGTACATATTTTCCAATAAAAAAACGCGGATCCAATCGAAACATTAGTTTTTGAGATAAAAATTCCCGAAGTTTGCCTACTTTTCTCGCCGGTTACTCGGGTACCTCCCCTTGAAACAATGTCGTAAATGTGATTTACAATTAAAAAAATAATAAACGCAAAGGAGTAGTAACGGCATAATTTTGGATTCGAAATAACGTCGATTTTCGAAAGGTACAGACCATTCTAAATACGTCTGTGAAAACAGTTCAATTATACTCATAAAATTAACCGAGTTATAAAATTATAAGCAGTACGCTCGTGGAGCGCGGTTGAGACGCAGATACTTTGAACGCGTTTTTCTCGTAACTTTGCTTTTCAAGTTGGCAACCACGATAGTTTGTTAACCAATCGGCCGATTGAGCTCAGGTTTAGGATACACCTTCAGTGGACGGTTTTTCAACGTTGGTGGCAAAACTAAGTTGAAATAATTGTATTTTGTTTCATACAACTCGTGGAATGGTCAGAAAAATAGGAAAAATTGATAACCAAAGGTTACCATGCCGCCAACTTTTTTTTGCTGAATCTGGTACCAATTCATACTCATACGGATTAAGAATATGTTTAGTTTTTTTTTCAGATTCATACAACGTGCACAACACCGATCGCCTATTGCGGACGTTTTCCGCGCACCGTTAAAAGTACGTGATAATACCGTTGTGAACAACGTACGTGATAACACCGTTGTAAACAAACGTAAAAAAGTAAGTGATAACTTGTTGTCATTTGTATATATTCTTGAAGGATTAATACACATGTGTACTAATTTTAGTTAGTATTTTTTTTAGTTATTCCATTCTAAAAATCACCTCAAAAACAATGCCCTAGACAGCATTACTGTCTTAAGGCGGGATATACATTTAGACAGGAAAAAATAAGCTATATTGAGGGATTTTTTAAACTAAGAAATAATTATTCTACAATTATCAAACTTTAGGTATACTTTAATAGTACATTTAAGTATACGAAACACTTTTTTTTTATTAATTCATCATCAAAATGACGGAGCTGTGGCAGTGTTACAGCAAAGTCGCCGCGGGAGTTGCGAATCGGCGTGCAGTCTAGCTTCCCATAGACTTTGATTTGCAAAATAGTTCAAACATTCTTTTCAGTTAGAACATTTATAGTTTCTATGTGACGGTAATTAAAATGAAGAAAATGCGAATTTGAGAAAATCGCACGCATTTACAAAAAAAATCAACATTTCACGCAATATTTCTGTAAAATGTGGATTAAAAAAGTAGTATTTTTTCCAATTTTTCAAAAATAATTTTCGTCAACCAGAAGGCACCAATTTTATCAATATTTCTACCAAGTTCCAACTCAATTGGCTTAATAGTTTTTGAATAATCCTGCACGCCAATTTCGATAATGCAATTTTGAGAAAAACGCGTTTGAAGTTGACGCCCGCTCCGATTCCGAGCGGTGAGGCACAGCGTTGACGAGCTGTAAGGTTTGATGTTTTTCGAATTTCGCTTTGAAACTTAAGGAACATATTCTACATATATAGGTCTATCGTTTAAAGAAGAAAAAAAAAAGAAAACAATTTTTTGATCGTTGTAAATGTATATCCCGCCTTAATGCAACTTGAATGAATCACTTTTTGAATGTTTAAAACGAATATATAAAATTTCCATGCCACTTGAATGTGTATATAAACGCCTCTTTTCTGATCAATTCTCTATTTACGTGTTTGCATCGCTCGTACGTTTTCTCAATGGACCGTCGAGCGTAATTCCATCACATCATCGATAATCAATTAGCCAAAGTACTTCAGTCCCAAAATACGCGCTACGTTTAATTCACTTATCTTTATACAGTATTCGAACTATTGCAAAAAAAAATTCAACAGATTTGCAACTTCAAAGTAGAGTTTTCTCAAATGATCTACGTGTTCGCCCTTTTTGCCGCAACCCTAAAAACGGTAATAAAGTTTCATACGTTTGTCATATGTGGTACCAAGCTATAACGTGACGAGCTTTGTGCCTCGCTAATGAAGGCGTTCTTCAGTTGGGTTTCATTAACGTCGCCTTTGCTCCGACTCTACTTGGCTATTCATACGCTTGTTAGGAGCTTATAACGGGTTACGAGATGTCGAAAAGGGGTAGGACGGAGGGCCACGGAAGGTTTGAAACTCGACCTTGTAGTATTTATGACGAAAAGAGGATCGAACGAAAAGTCATTCTGCCTCAAATTCGTATATATCGAGTGTATATCGATGCTTCTTCAAATATTCACGGCCCCAATTTACGGAAAATATACTTACGTAAGAGAAAGGCTCAACATGGACTGACAAATCGTTCGGATTATTTACCAGAATCATTACAGATCGCGGTATTGTTAACAAGAACAATATAAGGAGGGAGCGCTCCAATCTTTACGATAAAGAAGAAAAATTTCGGCGCCGAAGATAAGGTGCGCACGAAGATAAAATTAATCCGATAGTGCTAATATACTTATTCTGCAGTCGCTCTTATCCGCGGCTTTGATTAAAGTTTTTTTTGGTTTTCTTTTTCGGTGGCGGAACGAACGTTCTTTTTTCTACAGCTTGTTATTTTCGTAATTTTCGAAATTTCACAAAAGTATTCATTCGGTCGTACACAAGTTCGATTATTATGCAAAAAGTATTTTTTTTATTTTTCATTTCGTATGACCCTAATTGCCAGAGGCCACTTATACACCGATTGGCCATGAAGCAACGAGGGCACTTTGTTTGAGAAATAACTTCATGGTTAGTCAATGTTTCTCAATTAAAAAACTCAAATTTGGCAAAAGCCGTACAGCAATTGTCGTAGGGATTCAATCGGATTCCCATACTTGGATCCCTACACTGAAAAGTCACGCTCGTACATTGGATTCTAATCGGCACTTCCCATTGGAATCCAATGTACGAATCCAATTTGTATCCTAAAGGATTGCCACATTATCGAACAGAATCCAATACGATTCTTGATGGATCCCCTCGCGTTCTGGAGGTAGAATCTTCTAAACACACACACACACAAACACGCACACGCGCGCGCCGACACACACACACACACACACACACACACACACACACACACACACACACAAAATGAGTGAATCTTAAAAAAGTCTCTTAAGGAGGTTGGAGCCTTAGCCACAATCCAAGGTTAAATTTAATTAAAAAAAGACATGTTATTGTTTACACTATACTGAGTCTTTAGGATTTTTTTTAGTTTTTTTCACCACCAAACACCAGGGATAAAAAATAGTTTAATGTATGTAATTTAACGTGCGGTCAGATGGGTGAGACTTTCACACTAAAGGTTATGTAATTTTTATTGTTATTTAGCACCAAGACAAACCATTTCTAATAACGGATTAACGCAAACTGAACCTTTGTGAACATTTAGAAAAAAAATCCTCAAGTTGCCCATCGTAAACCATGGTCCAATAATCTCGTGACGTAAATATGAATTGGCATAATTATGAATTACTCAAAATTTAATTGTGAATTGTATAAAACATTCGCTGTCGTAGTTTTTTTCATAATAATCATCGATAATGTTATGCTTTTTCAAGTTGGTAGTAACACAAAAGTTGTTCTATTTTACGTAATAAAAATGTTAAAATGCATAATTTTGCCCTTTAATCATATATTTAAAAAATTAGCATATATAGAATAAATCTGTACCTCGTATGCATTTTTTTGAGGTTCATTGAAAAAAAATGAATAAACCGTCATTTGACGCAACTGAATCATTCCAAACTCCTTAAAAAATTGCTTAAAAAATAATATTAAACATCCGTTTGAATCCTATAACTGAAAATCAACTGTAATTATCGTTTGTTATTTATTTTACTGCACTTTTTCACATAATATCACCTTGACACAATATCATAATAACGTACACGCTCACGTAGCGTGTAGGTTATGTTTGAACACGCCGAATTTTTTCTCGTGACTATTCACAGATTTTCGATTCCAACGTGTGGTAAGGATTCTCAAACGGCGTTCATCGGAGCGTGGAGCATCTAATTGGCTTCCAATGAGGACGTCCTATGTGCGGTTTCCCTAACAAATCCTTATAGAGCTGTTGGTGCATCTTGGGATTCCCCAACAAATTCGTCCACAGGATCACAAAAGGGTATGTTTTTGGGCATCCCGACAAATTCCGGATGAGAATTTCAAAAAATAAATTCTCAAACGTCGACAGTCAGGAAATAGCGCGCAATCCACTTGGATACCAATGTGGGTTCCTACGTGTGCCGTCCCTAGCAGATCCTCATAAGGACGTGGTAGGAACTGAGGACTCCCCTACGAATTTCTGCACGGGAACTGTCTATAAATTGTATCTAAAATTCCAACTTCGTTATTCCAATATCCGTTTCGTTGGCCCTAAACTTATGCAGATTCGTTTATTTCGGCCTGAAAAAATGAATACACATCCCCTGCAATTTTATAACATTACTAATATACTGGCTGTCCCATTTTTATCTTACGTCTGATTTATCTCGAAAAATACTGCTCCAATCAAGTATTGAGTATCATTAAACTTTTAGGGTTCAAAAGAGGACGTTCAAAAAGGAAATATTTGTTTGCACAAAATTCAAAATGGCGGAGTTAAGATGGCCGACGTGTTTGAAAAAAATGGGATCATGAATTTTTTCTCCCAAAACATTTATCAGGTAAAAACTAACAACTTGTGTATGACATTTTTTTTATGATGTTCATAATTTTTCCGGTTGGAATACCATGTTTACTATTTTAGCGCTATCCAGAATGTACCACGAGGATGCAAAGTCTTCAACATCCCTAGTGTGAGTGTGCGTGTGGGTGTAAGTTTGTTTGGGTTTGTTCGATAATCCAAACAAATCCAAACAAGGATTAGGTCTCTGTGGCTCTTCATTTCAGGTAAAAAATGGTATTCTAACCTGAAAATGATGAACGTTATCAAAAAAACGTTGGTAAGTATTCCGGAGTGGGGCTCCTGCTAAAATCAGGTTAATTCCTGGATGCTTGTTTGGGTTTGTATAACCCAAACAAACAAACTCAAACAAAAATTAGCCTCATTGTAGCAGGAGATTCCGAATATTTACCAAAGATTTCTTACAACAGTTGTTGGTGTTGGCCTGATAAGTTTTGGTGAAAACAAATTCATGATCCCATTTTTACAAAAAACATGTCGGCCATCTTAACGTCACGTATTTTTTAACTTTGAACCCTAAAAGTTTTATTATACTCAATACTTGATCGGAGCAGTATTGTTCGAGACAAATCAGGTGTAAGATTGAAATGGGACACCCGGTATACGTATATACGTATCCGGGGTGTCCCTCTTATCTCTGCCACCCGAAATAACTCTCTAATTATCAACGTCACAAAAAAATGTTCCAAACAAAAGTTGTACGCTGTGAAGGGGACCATCAAGTGCGTCAAATTTTTTTTTTCGTTGGAGACGCTGACGCACAGTGAAGGTCACGTCCACTTATTTAAATGGAATGATACACGTTTTGTTTCAACCATCTTGTGGAGCACCTCAAGCCGCATAAAAAACATTAGGGGGTCAAAGTCGGTCAAGGTCATTCAAGGTCAGAATCGATGATACAAATCTAAATATCTCGAATCACTAGCAAATATTTGGTAGTGATCCGACATATTTAGATTTGCATTTCATTTTAATAGGTGATCCGAGATATTTAGGTTCAATATGTGATCCGAGATATTTAGATTTGTATTTCATTTTAATAGGTGACCTTGAATGACCTTGAACGATTTTGACCCCCGAATGTCTTTTATGCGCCTTGAGGTGTTCCACAAGATGGTTGAAACAAATGTATCATTCCATTTGAAAAAGTGGAGGTGACCTTCACTGTGGGTGAGCGCCTCGACCGAAATAAAAATAAAAAATTGGTCGCATTTGATGGCCCCCTTCACACCGTACAACTTTTGTCTGGAACATTTTTTTGTAACGTCGATAATTACCCAGATATTTCGGGTGTCAGAGATAAAAGGGACACCCTTCATATGTGGAGACCTCTACTAACCTACATTTCAAATTAGTATTTCAAATCGAACGCCACGATATAATTGTCGACGTCGAATCACCGCTATACTGCCGTCATATGAAAAAAGGCAGCATCAGCAACAACAACAAAAAAAACGAAATGCATTTTTGGTACCGTTGGAATCAGTACAAAACTTTCCATCGTTCTGTATAGTAAAACGCATTTTCGTTTTTCTTTCGTACATGCAGCCTTCTTCCATATGACGGCAGTATAGTTTTGTATGTATAAAATGGAAGCTAGAAATTCAAATAGTAAAATTCAAAACCTGTCGCTTGATTTTATTTATTTATTTTCTTATCAGTAAGTTATTCGTCGAATAATTTTATTCGTAGGTTTTTTAATTTTCATCGTATGCCGTCGAGACCCTTTTTCTTGTAACGCATGTTAATCTCACCGCAAACATCGAGGAAAGTACGAACGCGCACGTGGCCGGTTTGCGGTCTGATTATTATGGCGCATTGCGGTAAGAGCGCCCTCTATTTCGTGACCGTGGACACTAGACGAACTTTTCACAGTTGACGTGTGAGCGCGCGTGCACGTACGAGGGATACACGTGCGTGTATTTCCTGGTCGCTCGCATTTATATACGTAGTGCAAAATACACGTGTACGCGATATTGTACAAAGACAGCGAAGGGAGCTAGTGAAGCAGAGGGGGTTAGTGGGTGGGAGGCGAGGTCGGAGGGTATATGAGAACACGTTGGATGCATACCAAACTGCACTACGTACAGCGAAGAATGATCTTCTTTCATCGTCGTAGGATTGCGGGAATAAAAATGTGTACAGCATGCATCTCTCGGAGCAAGCGGCGACAAGCTGACGCGGTCTACCGAGCTCGTAACGAGAAAAAAAAATGTGAAAAAATCATTTGGAAAAACGCGTGCGGTAAAAGCAGGCAGGCGAAAAAAAAAACTGGTGTTGAAAGGGACTGCGGTGGATATTTCGGAAAATGGATAGCGCGGAATAAACCGAGAAAAATTATGAGGTCAAGTATGGCCGAAGGACGTAAAATGTGGTTAGGTATAAAGGGGTTAGGCTACGGTAAAAATGTCAAAAAAACATATGGTACAGAAAACGCAGATTGAAGGCAAACTTATTATTACAACGATATAACTGCTAGTAAACGTTCAAACGCGTTTTTTCTCGAAACCTTGTTTTTCGAAACGGTGGACACGATTGCTCGACATCTAATGAACGTATTGACCAGAAATTTCGTACATTATTCAACTTATACATACACTTATGTAAGGTTGAAATTCGGAAAGTATGAAATGAAATTGTTGTGAAAAATTATTGAAAACTCTCAATTTTTGGAAAGTGTGCATTTTATTTCAAATACGTCCGCGGCAAAATAATCCAGTGTGGTCACCAGGGTTAAGGGGTTATATACAGTTAAAATTTTCGAAAAATCGATTTTTTATTTATTTTATTTTCGTTATGTACTGATATTTAAGTAGACACACAGAACATTTCTTGTTAACCCGGCGAATATTCTCCAAGTTACACGCGCATTTGTCATGGGGTGTCAGAGCGTTCGAAAGTGCTTTTGAAACTTTGAACGCGTTTTTCTCAAAACTGTGTGTTTTAAGGTAGTTCCTCTGCGATAGTCTCAACCAAAAGTTTACATACCATGTTCATGTTTAAAAGATTGATAATTGGTTTAATTAGTAATAAATAAAATTTAAAACTACGCAACATTGACTCGGTATTATTAGATAATACGATGGATATCGGATCATTTATTGCCGTAAAATATATTTTATATTGTGTTTTTGATCTACCATTGCCAGTAAACTTTTTGCCGGGAATGTCCAGGCTTTGCCCCAATTGTTTTTTTTTCGGGCTTCGCCAGACTTTGCACAAAAATTGTGAAGGCTTCTCATGGTTATATCTTGGAAACTAGATGGTGAATCATTCTCATTTTTTTCACATTATTCGTGATATCTTACTCTAGCTTATCCTCGTTTTTCATCAATTTCTTAATTTTAGTTTCGAGGGTAGAATTAATGATGCCCTGTTTGTTCATCATAACGCATTTGTTACGTGTAAACCGAGCCAACTTTAAGTGTAAATATCTCAGGTTTGGGGTGGTCAAACTTATTCAAATTGCACAAATGTTTGGATAATGTATTAAATAACATATATTTCAAATTTCACCCATTTCTTAATTCAACTCTTCTGTGGAGATACTACCTTAAAGTCGGTGAGCAAAATTTCTCGGAATCGGCTGAACCGATCAGTCTCAAATTTTAACACAAACTCTTCAAGTATATTTTTTAGTAATCAATCGAAGGTTTTTTTCTCACCGTTAAATATTTTCCAGTTTATAAACAATTTGAGGCCTAAATTTTTGTCAAAAATTGATTTTTTTTGTTGAGAAGCCGCCATTGTATCAAAAATTATTATTTTGCTTATTCCTTCGACCAATTACAAGATAATCCATTATATTAACGAAATATTTTTGGTTTTTTCATTTTAAATGATCCAGTCCAGAGATATCGTGCTCACCACAAGACGCCTTTTTTAGAGGCGCTAGCCGGAGATCAGCTATAGCAGCTTTCAAAATAATTATTTTTACAAATAAAAAATGTTAAAATACAGTTAAAAGTTACCATAATGTGTGTACAAATTTTACGTTAATAAATTTAAAGGTCTTCTCCAAAATAATTCTTGAAAAATCGATCTTTTTGGGCCTTGTGACTGTATATAACCCCTTAACGTAGTTCTCGTGCTACAATATATAGTGCAAAAAAGTGTAAACACGTGGTGACGAGACACTTGAACGTTGAGCATTAAACTTTTCATCGAGTCTGTACTCGGACCACCGCTACACGTGAAAGATTTGCCCGTCCAGATACACTCGTGTAAACGATGCTCCTGACTGACTCTCGTATAGAACTTCCCGCGTCTAAACCTCATTGAAATTCAATCATTTTCGTCATTCCATTTCCAAAAGGAAACAGCGAATAAATTTGATTTTTTTTCACCTCGTCTGGACAGCGGAAGTCTGCATTCCAGTGACTTTTTACGAAAACATATCGACGCGGTTACTTGTAATATTAATCGAACAGTGCAAACGTCAGCACTTGATGGAGTCGCGACAGGTGAGAAGTTGCTGACTTTCGTATCATATATCTCGAGTTAGAAGCGGTGAGGCTCCATGAAATCTCACAACCAGACTTTGTGGTTATCTTCACGCTCAGCAGAATTTCAATAAATTCTGTGCCAAGAGGCCTGCGCGCTTGAATCAGCTTGACAAGAAAAGGAAACAAGTCTAAGAAGAACCAGGGAATGGCCATGCTGTATAGAAAAGATTATAGGCGCCCCGTAGTCCAGTCTCTCGGAGCACGATTTCTATCGTTATGGTCTGGGGATTGCTAGAGACCCTGCAGTATCGATCGTGGCGCGTGCTCCAGCGGAAGTCTCATTATCCGTTACTCCGCTGTGTCGCACAAAACGTGATGGCACAAAAGCCAACACAGGAGTCTTTCCGAGAGCCAAATAAGTACGTGGCTCCGAATAGACTATTGCGATTTCTACGGAACATACAATCTTGAGAATCAAGCAAATATTACAAAAAAAAAAAAACAGTAGCGAAGTATTTCAAAGAGGCGAAAGAAGTTTGAAGAAAAAAAACGCAGATGCCGCAGTTTCGAATAATGACAATTTAAGGGGTCAGCCTACTGTAAAAATGACGAACGCTCGTACGACGCTTGAGGTAACTCAAATTGAAGAGGAAGGATGAACATACGGTGCAGGAATTGCCGATTAAAGGTAAACCTATGATCACAACGATAGAACTGCTAGTCAAACTTTAAACGCGTTTTTCTCGACACTCTGTTTTTCGAAACGGTGTACAGGATTTCTCGACATCTTATGAACGGATTAGCTCGAAATTTGATACACATTTTCAGTGTAATAGTAGCATTATCTCGACCGACGTTTTTCTTCTTAACATTCGTCATTAACAATAATGATGTCATTTTTCTTCGAAAGGTACATATATTGAGAGCCTTTAAAAAAATCGCCAAAAAATACAGAAATAATTTCCATCATTAGTCGAAATCAGGGAAAAGGATAAGGCATTATAGGGGATACGACATTATAGGGGGGTATCATTATTGGATGTAGGGTATAAATTGTTAACAATCATGATGACAGAGACGTTAAACAAGTGGATAGAGAAGAACAAAAAATTGCGGCAAAGTCAAGCAGGGTTCAGGAAAGGTAGGGGAACGAGAGATAAGATATTTACATTAAATGCAATAATTAATGAGAAATTAAAATCGAAAGGAGGGCCGTTATATGTAGCGTTGATCGAATTTAAGGCCGCGTTTGATAGAGTATGTAGAGAAAGAATTATCATAAAATTAAAAGAGAAAGGAATACAAGGAAGAATGTTAGAAACAATAAAGGAAAGTAACAAGGAAATAAGAGCAAAGGTGGAAACACAGGAAAAAATCACAGAAAGTTTCAGAACAAGGCAAGGGGTAAAGCAAGGATATGCATTAAGTGCCGTATTGTTTGATATATATATATATATATATATATATATATATATATATATATATATATATATATATATATATATATATATATATATATATATATATATATATATATATGTATATGTATATCAGATGATTTCGAAGATACGTGGGAAAAGAAAAATGAGGGCTTCGTGGTTACAAGAAAGGAAAAAATCTGTGCGATAAACTATGCAGACGATGTTGCGGCAATAGCGGATACAGTGGAAGGGTTGAAGAGCACCCTACAGAACATAGAAAGATGGGCACACGATAATAAGATGAAAATAAATGCGAAAAAGACGAAGATAATGATTTTTATTAATGGAGGAAAAGCTAAGAATAAAGAAGAATGGGGCATGAAAGGTGAAAAAATCCAGGTAGTAAAGGAATTTAAATACTTGGAGTATTGGTTTACATGCAAAAACTTGGTTTGGGCACAAGGAAAAGAATAGCCAGGGAAACCGCAAAAAGCACCAAACATGGTATGGGGAATATGGAAGAGGGCGAGGAGGGATATGATAGAGAGACTATTTCTTAGATTCGCTAGTGAAAACAGGAGCAGTGTACGGTGTGGACATATGGGAAATGGGAGAAATCAGCATTTTTGAAAGAATATAGAGTACGTGCTGTAAAATGGCGTTAGGAGTGGATAAAACAACTCCAAACTATGTTTGGTGAAGAGAGCTGGGGGTACCTACCATGGAATATATGATACGGGAAAGAGGGTTGAGGTATATAAGAGAGGTGCTTGGGATGAAAGAGTCAAGATGGCGAAAAATCTGCCTATTTGAGGAAATAGGAGCTAATACAAACGGAATCCCGTCCAAGTGGGGACAAGATTTAGGGAAAGTTGTAAGGGATGTGGGAATAGAAGAGATAATGACAATGATAAGGGAAAGAAGAGATGTGGAAAGAATAGACGAAAGTCTAACAGAAAGATTAGAAAACTTAAAAAAGGACATTTTAAGGTAGGAAGAGGAAAAAATAAGAACACCAATGTATAATGAAAAATACAAATATATTATGGAAAACAAAAAAGACCAGGGAAATACTGATCGGAAGAGGGAGTAAAGGGAAGAGATAAGGAAATGTGGGCGAGATTAAGATGCGGACACAGAGGAAGAGCGGGAAAGAGGGGGGGGGGAGGATTGGAGGTGCAGGATTTGTAAAGAGAATGAGACGCTAGAGCACCTGTTAGTATATGAAAAAGGCTGGGAGTTAGTAACGGAGAAAGCAAGAAAGAAAGCAAAGGAGTGCTTGCAAGGAATGGATAATTTGGCGATAAAGGGAGAAATTATAAATATGTTGGGTGAAATGATACAGAAAGGCATGTGTGAGTATTTCAGGGAAATAGAGTAAGTGTACAGACAGATGTTCAAGGAGGAAGGCGGAGGAGAAAGAGATGGAAAGGGGATTAAACTAAGGAAAAGGGAGAAATGTTAGACAGTGATAAGGGAAAGAGTATGCAGAATAGAAAATAAGTCAAGTAAGTGGAAAAATAGGATTTTCTTAAAAACAACTTGTTACATAAGTTGTGCAAATAAAATAATAATTTTCACAGCCTAAAACGGCCAGAAAGAAGTGAAAAAAAAATTCGTTGCGTTTCAACGATGCAAACTTCAAAATAACCGTAATGACCGTATTACAAATAACATAAAACCCAACGATCTTCACTTTTCTTTCAATCCGGTTACTCACTTGAATTTCAAGTATTCATTTTGGAACCGCCATTTTACGGTCGCACGGTCCGAGAACTTGTGTGCAAGCAAGAAAAGCACCAAATATTCGAAGACAGAATGTATAGGACTATTATTATTTGAGTTTTTTTATTTATTTTTTTTATTTATTCAGTTTTTAAATTAATTTATTTCATTTTTTGATTGAGAGAGTTTTTATTGGAGAGTTTTAATTTATTATTTATTGCGCATTATCAGGCTCCAGTAAAGTTCGGTTCGTGTCAAATATTTCTATTAGATTCCAGTATCCTTTTTGAACAAAGTAAAATATTTGTTTGACTTTAATTTATAACATCATTACGGGAACAAAACACACTCTTAGAGTCATTTGAAGTCAACTTGAAAATTTCGTTGAAATGAATATATAATTTTATCAAATATGAAGCAAAAATCTAGTAGGCTGAAATCCAAGCAAAGTTTAATTTGATTCTGACAGTCCATTTTTCTCGGCTCACTCTTTACGCCGTGCCTCATGTCGATAGCTGCATAGCGAAGAAATATCGTTCGTGTAAATATTTTGTTAGAAAATACGGTTCGACGAATAATTCTCTCTTCGATTCGAGCTATATAATGAAAAACGCGTATCGAGTGTACGAAGATTCATTCGACGGGCCAAACTCACAAAGATGTGCGGAAACCTTCCTCGCGTAGTTCACACGAAGAAACGAGACACAGCACAGCCCGCAAATTCGTGCGAAGGCAGCGCGAGAAAAAAAAGCGAACCGTTTGGCAAAGTGCCAAACTTGTCGGTGAGAACTTGTTTACCGCGCGTACGAGTTTGCTCGACACTCCCGGCAACGATTTCGCGCACGCTAATGACGTAAGAAACCTCAGTTGGTCGTATGCGTCGAGGGTTGATGTTTTTTTAAACATATATATATATATATATATATATATATATATATATATATATATATATATATATATATCTTTCAAGAGAAGTTTCTTCCTCGTTGCTTTTGGATTGCTTATGACTGCGAGCACCAAAGGAAATCGGGAGCGCAAAGAAAATCAATTCTTTTTAATTGTTCGAATTTTCTTTCGGCTGTGAAAATTACCTGAACGTTTTTACATGTTCTTATTAGTGAATTACAACCTTAATTTGCAAAAAAAGGCTTTTGAATAGGCATAAGAATAAAGAGAATAAAAATGAACAAAAACATCGTTGCATTTCAGCGATGCAAACTTCAACGTCATCTTTTTTTAGGTTTATTTGGTTTCGGTTGGTTGGGTTTGTTTCGGTTGTTTGTTTGGATTTCTTTGTGTAGGTTTGTTTTCTTGTTTGGGTCGTTTGGTTGGGTTGGTTGTTTGGTTTTGTTTGTTGGGGTATGTTTGCTTGTTTAGGTTTGTTTGTTTGGGTTGTTCGTTTGGATTTGTTTGTTTCGGTTTGTTTGTTTGGGTTTGATTGTTTGGGGCGTTGTACAGCGTGAAGTGCGTGAACTGAGCCGCTATCCCGACGAATAACATACGCTTATTCGTCCAATAGCCGGACGAATAGCCGCGGCGTTATTTATATCCAGAGTAACAACCATTGATAAATTATTTTTACAAAGAAAAACATTATTTTTTAGTGGTTTGTCAAGTTCTCGGTGAAGAAAATATAGCGTATCTTTGTGAAAGGTAGTATTTTCCAGAAAAAAATGAGCGCTCGGAATAAAATCTGAATTCCATTTTGAGTACAACAAAATGAAGATAATCAATTTTCGAATACGAAACGCTCTTGAAAAACTTTTTTTATGAATCTCGTCATCGAGAAAGAAAATGATCAAAGATGCACTTCAAGATTGGTGAATGAAATTTAATTCCATTAAAAAAAATATATATGAGAAGATGATACTGAAGTTTGCATCGTTGCAAATGCAACGAAATTTTTTTTTTTTTTTTTTTTCAATTTTTGATAATCAACTGGTTGCTTTATGTGTTTGGTGAAGAAAAAACATGTATCCGCCATGTACGTCTCCCAGAAATCGCCCTTAAGCGTGGGTGAAAATCGAAAAAAATCGAAAAAAAATCGTATCTCCCGACGTACAGGTATCACACATTTTCTTTTTCGATATTCCCATTAAGGAGCTCTAGAAAGTAGTGCGGAAAAAGTTTGGATGATTTTCGAGATCTGGAAGCCACCCTTAAGCGAGGTTGAAAAATTGAAAAAAATCGAAAAAAAATCGCATCTCCCGACGGACAGGTATCACACATTTTCTATTTCGATATTCGCATTGGGGAGCTCTAGAAAGTAGCCCGGAAAAAGTTTGGATGATTTTCGAGATCCGGAAGCCACCCTTAAGCGAGATTGAAAATTCGAAAAAAATCGACCAAAAATCGTATCGCCCGACGTACAGGTATCACACATTTTCTTTTTCGATATTCCCATTAAGGAGCTCTAGAAAGTAGTGTGGAAAAAGTTTGGATGAATTTCGAGATCCGGAAGCCACCCTTAAGCGAGGTTGAAAAATTGAAAAAAATCGAAAAAAAATCGTATCTCCCGACGGACAGGTATCACACATTTTCTTTTTCGATATTCGCATTGGGGAGCTCTAGAAAGTAGCCTGGAAAAAGTTTGGATGATTTTCGAGATCCGGAAGCCACCCTTAAGCGAGATTGAAAAATCGAAAAAAATCGAAAAAAAATCGTATCTCCCGACGTACAGGTATCACACATTTTCTTTTTCGATATTCCCATTAAGGAGCTCTAGAAAGTAGTGTGGAAAAAGTTTGGATGATTTTCGAGATCCGGAAGCCACCCTTAAGCGAGGTTGAAAAATTGAAAAAAATCGAAAAAAAATCGTATCTCCCGACGGACAGGTATCACACATTTTCTTTTTCGATATTCGCATTGGGGAGCTCTAGAAAGTAGCCCGGAAAAAGTTTGGATGATTTTCGAGATCCGGAAGCCACCCTTAAGCGAGATTGAAAAAACGAAAATAATCGACAAAAAATCGTATCTCCCGACGTACAGGTATCACACATTTTCTTTTTCGATATTCCCATTAAGGAGCTCTAGAAAGTAGTGTGGAAAAAGTTTGGATGAATTTCGAGATCCGGAAGCCACCCTTAAGCGAGGTTGAAAAATTGAAAAAAATCGAAAAAAAATCGTATCTCCCGACGGACAGGTATCACACATTTTCTTTTTCGATATTCGCATTGGGGAGCTCTAGAAAGTAGCCCGGAAAAAGTTTGGATGATTTTCGAGATCCGGAAGCCACCCTTAAGCGAGATTGAAAAATCGAAAATAATCGACAAAAAATCGTATCTCCCGACGTACAGGTATCACACATTTTCTTTTTCGATATTCCCATTAAGGAGCTCTAGAAAGTAGTGTGGAAAAAGTTTGGATGAATTTCGAGATCCGGAAGCCACCCTTAAGCGAGGTTGAAAAATCCAAAAAAATCGACAAAAAATCGTATCTCCCGACGTACAGGTATCACACATTTTATTTTTCGATATTTGCATTAGGGAGCTCTAGAAAGTAGTCTGGAAAAAGTTTGGATGATTTTCGAGATCCGGAAGCCACCCTTAAGTGAGATTGAAAAATCTAAAAAAATCGAAAAAAAAATTGTATCTTCCGACGTACAGATATCACACATTTTCTTTTTCGATATTCGCATTAGGGAGCTCTAGAAAGTAGCCCGGAAAAAGTTTGGATGAGTTTCGAGATCCGGAAGCCGCCCTTAAGCGAGGTTGAAAATTTGAAAAAAATCGAAAAAAAATCGTATCTCCCGACGGACAGGTATCACACATTTTCTTTTTCGATATTCGCATTGGGGGGCTCTAGAAAGTAGCCCGGCAAAAGTTTGGATGATTTTCGAGATCCGGAAGCCACCCTTAAGCGAGATTGAAAAATCGAAAAAAATCGACAAAAAATCGTATCTCCCGACGTCCAGGTATCACACATTTTCTTTTTCGATATTCCCATTAAGGAGCTCTAGAAAGTAGTGTGGAAAAAGTTTGGATGATTTTCGAGATCCGGAAGCCACCCTTAAGCGAGGTTGAAAAATCCAAAAAAATCGAAAAAAAAATCGTATCTCCCGACGTACAGGTATCACACATTTTCTTTTTCCATATTCGCATTAGGGAGCTCTAGAAAGTAGCCCGGAAAAAGTTTGGATGATTTTCGAGATCCGGAAGCCACCCTTAAGCGAGGTTGAAAAATCGAAAAAAATCGACAAAAAATCGTATCTCGCGACGGACAGGTATCACACATTTTCTTTTTCGATATTCGCATTGGGGAGCTCTAGAAAGTAGCCCGGAAAAAGTTTGGATGATTTTCGAGATCCGGAAGCCACCCTTAAGCGAGATTGAAAAATCGAAAAAAATCGACAAAAAATCGTATCTCCCGACGTACAGGTATCACACATTTTCTTTTTCGATATTCCCATTAAGGAGCTCTAGAAAGTAGTGTGGAAAAAGTTTGGATGATTTTCGAGATCCGGAAGCCACCCTTAAGCGAGGTTGAAAAATTGAAAAAAATCGAAAAAAAATCGTATCTCCCGACGGACAGGTATCACACATTTTCTTTTTCGATATTCGCATTGGGGAGCTCTAGAAAGTAGCCCGGAAAAAGTTTGGATGATTTTCGAGATCCGGAAGCCACCCTTAAGCGAGATTGAGAAATCGAAAATAATCGACAAAAAATCGTATCTCCCGACGTACAGGTATCACACATTTTCTTTTTCGATATTCCCATTAAGGAGCTCTAGAAAGTAGTGTGGAAAAAGTTTGGATGATTTTCGAGATCCGGAAGCCACCCTTAAGCGAGGTTGAAAAATCCAAAAAAATCGACAAAAAATCGTATCTCCCGACGTACAGGTATCACACATTTTATTTTTCGATATTTGCATTAGGGAGCTCTAGAAAGTAGTCTGGAAAAAGTGTGGATGATTTTCGAGATCCGGAAGCCACCCTTAAGCGAGATTGAAAAATCTAAAAAAATCGAAAAAAAATTGTATCTTCCGACGTACAGATATCACACATTTTCTTTTTCGATATTCGCATTGGGGAGCTCTAGAAAGTAGCCCGGAAAAAGTTTGGATGATTTTCGAGATCCGGAAGCCACCCTTAAGCGAGATTGAAAATTCGAAAAAAATCGACCAAAAATCGTATCGCCCGACGTACAGGTATCACACATTTTCTTTTTCGATATTCCCATTAAGGAGCTCTAGAAAGTAGTGTGGAAAAAGTTTGGATGAATTTCGAGATCCGGAAGCCACCCTTAAGCGAGGTTGAAAAATTGAAAAAAATCGAAAAAAAATCGTATCTCCCGACGGACAGGTATCACACATTTTCTTTTTCGATATTCGCATTGGGGAGCTCTAGAAAGTAGCCCGGAAAAAGTTTGGATGATCTTCGAGATCCGGAAGCCACCCTTAAGCGAGATTGAAAAATCGAAAAAAATCGACAAAAAATCGTATCTTCCGACGTACAGGTATCACACATTTTCTTTTTCGATATTCCCATTAAGGAGCTCTAGAAAGTAGTGTGGAAAAAGTCTGGATGAATTTCGAGATCCGGAAGCCACCCTTAAGCGAGGTTGAAAAATTGAAAAAAATCGAAAAAAAATCGTATCTCCCGACGGACAGGTATCACACATTTTCTTTTTCGATATTCGCATTGGGGAGCTCCAGAAAGTAGCCCGGAAAAAGTTTGGATGATTTTCGAGATCCGGAAGCCACCCTTAAGCGAGATTGAAAAATCGAAAAAAATCGACAAAAAATCGTATCTCCCGACGTACAGGTATCACACATTTTCTTTTTCGATATTCCCATTAAGGAGCTCTAGAAAGTAGTCTGGAAAAAGTTTGGATGATTTTCGAGATCCGGAAACCACCCTTAAGCAAGGTTGAAAAATCCAAAAATTGAAAAAAAATTGTATCTCCCGACGTACAGGTATCACACATTTTATTTTTCGATATTTGCCTTAGGGAGCTCTAGAAAGTAGTGTGGAAAAAGTTTGGATGAATTTCGAGATCCGGAAGCCACCCTTAAGCGAGGATGAAAAATCGAAAAAAATCGACAAAAAATCGTATCTCCCGACGGACAGGTATCACACATTTTCTTTTTCGATATTCGCATTGGGGAGCTCTAGAAAGTAGCCCGGAAAAAGTTTGGATGATTTTCGAGATCCGGAAGCCACCCTTAAGCGAGATTGAAAAATCGAAAAAAATCGACAAAAAATCGTATCTCCCGACGTACAGGTATCACACATTTTCTTTTTCGATATTCCCATTAAGGAGCTCTAGAAAGTAGTGTGGAAAAAGTTTGGATGATTTTCGAGATCCGGAAGCCACCCTTAAGCGAGGTTGAAAAATCCAAAAAAATCGACAAAAAATCGTATTTCCCGACGTACAGGTATCACACATTTTATTTTTCGATATTTGCATTAGGGAGCTCTAGAAAGTAGTCTGGAAAAAGTTTGGATGATTTTCGAGATCCGGAAGCCACCCTTAAGCGAGATTGAAAAATCTAAAAAAATCGAAAAAAAAATTGTATCTTCCGACGTACAGATATCACACATTTTCTTTTTCGATATTCGCATTAGGGAGCTCTAGAAAGTAGCCCGGAAAAAGTTTGGATGAGTTTCGAGATCCGGAAGCCGCCCTTAAGCGAGGTTGAAAATTTGAAAAAAATCGAAAAAAAATCGTATCTCCCGACGGACAGGTATCACACATTTTCTTTTTCGATATTCGCATTGGGGAGCTCTAGAAAGTAGCCCGGCAAAAGTTTGGATGATTTTCGAGATCCGGAAGCCACCCTTAAGCGAGATTGAAAAATCGAAAAAAATCGACAAAAAATCGTATCTCCCGACGTCCAGGTATCACACATTTTCTTTTTCGATATTCCCATTAAGGAGCTCTAGAAAGTAGTGTGGAAAAAGTTTGGATGATTTTCGAGATCCGGAAGCCACCCTTAAGCGAGGTTGAAAAATCCAAAAAAATCGAAAAAAAATCGTATCTCCCGACGTACAGGTATCACACATTTTCTTTTTCCATATTCGCATTAGGGAGCTCTAGAAAGTAGCCCGGAAAAAGTTTGGATGATTTTCGAGATCCGGAAGCCACCCTTAAGCGAGGTTGAAAAATCGAAAAAAATCGACAAAAAATCGTATCTCGCGACGGACAGGTATCACACATTTTCTTTTTCGATATTCGCATTGGGGAGCTCTAGAAAGTAGCCCGGAAAAAGTTTGGATGATTTTCGAGATCCGGAAGCCACCCTTAAGCGAGATTGAAAAATCGAAAAAAATCGACAAAAAATCGTATCTCCCGACGTACAGGTATCACACATTTTCTTTTTCGATATTCCCATTAAGGAGCTCTAGAAAGTAGTGTGGAAAAAGTTTGGATGATTTTCGAGATCCGGAAGCCACCCTTAAGCGAGGTTGAAAAATTGAAAAAAATCGAAAAAAAATCGTATCTCCCGACGGACAGGTATCACACATTTTCTTTTTCGATATTCGCATTGGGGAGCTCTAGAAAGTAGCCCGGAAAAAGTTTGGATGATTTTCGAGATCCGGAAGCCACCCTTAAGCGAGATTGAAAAATCGAAAAAAATCGACAAAAAATCGTATCTCCCGACGTACAGGTATCACACATTTTCTTTTTCGATATTCCCATTAAGGAGCTCTAGAAAGTAGTGTGGAAAAAGTTTGGATGATTTTCGAGATCCGGAAACCACCCTTAAGCGAGGTTGAAAAATCTAAAAAAATCGAAAAAAAATCGTATCTCCCGACGTACAGGTATCACACATTTTATTTTTCGATATTTGCCTTAGGAAGCTCTAGAAAGTAGTCTGGAAAAAGTTTGGATGATTTTCGAGATCCGGAAGCCACCCTTAAGCGAGATTGAAAAATCGAAAAAAATCGACAAAAAATCGTATCTCCCGACGTACAGGAATCACACATTTTCTTTTTCGATATTCGCATTAGGGACCTCTAGAAAGTAGCCTGGAAAAAGTTTGGATGATTTTCGAGATCCGGAAGCCACCCTTAAGCGAGGTTGAAAAATGGAAAAAAAAATAAAAAAAATCGTATCTCCCGACGTACAGGTATCACACATTTTCTTTTTCGATATTCGCATTAGGGAGCTCTAGAAAGTAGTGTGGAAAAAGTTTGGATGATTTTCGAGATCCGGAAGCCACCCTTAAGCGAGGTTGAAAAATCGAAAAAAAATCGACGAAAAATCGCATCTCCCGACGTACAGGTATCACACATTTTCTTTTTCGATATTCGCATTAGGGAGCTCTCGAAAGTGGTGTGGAAAAAGTTTGGATGATTTTCGAGATCCGGAAGCCACCCTTAAGCGAGATTGAAAAATCGAAAAAAAATCGAAAAAAATTGTATCTTCCGACGTACAGGTATCACACATTTTCTTTTTCGATATTCGCATTAGGGAGCTCTAGAAAGTAGCCCGGAAAAAGTATGGATGATTTTCGAGATCCGGAAGCCACCCTTAAGCGAGGTTGAAAAATCGAAAAAAAAATCGAAAAAAATCGTATCTCCCCACGTACAGGTATCACACATTTTCTTTTTCGATATTCGCATTAGGCAGCTCTAGAAAGTAGTGTGGAAAAAGTTTGGATGATTTTCGAGATCCGGAAGCCACCCTTAAGCGAGGTTGAAAAATCGAAAAAAATCGACAAAAAATCGTATCTCCCGACGTACAGGTATCACAACATTTTCTTTTTCGATATTCGCATTAGGGACCTCTAGAAAGTAGCCTGGAAAACGTTTGGATGATTTTCGAGATCCGGAAGCCACCCTTAAGCGAGATTGAAAAATCTAAAAAAAAATCTAAAACAATTGTATCTTCCGACGTACAGGTATCACACATTTTCTTTTTCGATATTTGCATTAGGGAGCTCTACAAAGTAGTGTGGAAAAAATTTGGATGATTTTCGAGATCCGGAAGCCACCCTTAAGCGACTTTGAAAAATCGAAAAAAATTGACAAAAAATCGTATCTCCCGACGTACTTGTGTCACACATTTTATTTTTCGATATTCGCATTAGGGAGCTCTAGAAAGTAGTCTGGAAAAAGTTTGGACGATTTTCGAGATCCGGAGGCCACCCTTAAGCGAGATTGAAAAATCTAAAAAAAATCGAAAAAAATTGTATCTTCCGACGTACAGGTATCACACATTTTCTTTTTCGATATTCGCATTAGGGAGCTCTAGAAAGTAGTCTGGAAAAAGTTTGGATGATTTTCGAGATCCGGAAGCCACCCTTAAGCGAGATTGAAAAATCGAAAAAAAATCGAAAAAAATTGTATCTTCCGACGTACAGGTATCACACATTTTCTTTTTCGATATTCGCATTAGGGAGCTCTAGAAAGTAGCCCGGAAAAAGTTTGGATGATTTTCGAGATCCGGAAGCCACCCTTAAGCGAGGTTGAAAAATCGAAAAAAGTCGTATCTCCCCACGTACAGGTATCACACATTTTCTTTTTCGATATTCGCATTAGGGAGCTCTACAAAGTAGTGTGGAAAAAATTTGGATGATTTTCGAGATCCGGAAGCCACCCTTAAGCGACTTTGAAAAATCGGAAAAAATTGACAAAAAATCGTATCTCTCGACGTACCTGTGTCACACATTTTATTTTTCGATATTCGCATTAGGGAGCTCTAGAAAGTAGTCTGGAAAAAGTTTGGATGATTTTCGAGATCCGGAAGCCACCCTTAAGCGAGATTGAAAAATCTAAAAAAAATCGAAAAAAATGGTATCTTCCGACGTACAGGTATCACACATTTTATTTTTCGATATTCGCATTAGGGAGCTCTAGAAAGTAGTCTGGAAAAAGTTTGGATGATTTTCGAGATCCGGAAGCCACCCTTAAGCGAGGTTGAAAAAACGAAAAAATCGACAAAAAATCGTATCTCCCGACGTACAGGTATCACACATTTTATTTTTCGATATTCGCATTAGGGAGCTCCTAAAAGTAGCCTGACAAAAATTTAGACGATTTTCGGGGTCTGTGAGCCACCCTTAGGCGGGGGTGAAAAATTGATAGACTGCTTGAATATAAAAAAGGGCCTTGAAAGTATAAATAAAATGCGCAATCAGTCGGCATTTTGTACAAAAAACCCAAATAAAAGATCGGCTACGCATAACGATGGTTACATTTGAATAGATATCGATAAATTGTCGAGTTTTCATTTACAGATAACCTTTTATAAAATTATCGATGGGACAATGAAGAGAATTTTTTTTTCTTTGTCAAATCATGGCATATATCTTGGTTAATTTTAACGATTTTTTCATAAAAATTGTTACAAAACTAGATGAATATATAGTTGATAATATGAGTATAAACCCGATCCTTTCATAACTAGTTATGTCTATGAAAAAAATCACAATTATTGGCGACTAAGCACCCGTTACGTAACGGAATAGGGGGGTGGGTACAAATTGGGAAATTTGGCGTTACGTAATTTGTGTACGCCTCCTAGTCGATTTTCGAGTTCCGGCAGCCACCGTTAGCTCGTGGTGTAAATAGAAAAAAATAGTATCTACCGACGTACGTCTGTCACACATTTATTTTTTCGATATTTGCATTGGAAAGCGCCAAAACGTAGCCTGAAAAAAAATTCGACCGTTTTAGAGTCAGAAATTCACTCTAAAGAAGATGAAGATTCGGAAGCCGTCATGTACGCATATTGCAACGTTACCGTTTCATCAATTGCATCATGGAGCTCCAAAAACGATCTCAAATAGTACATTGTGTACCAAGGAGACAAAGTGGGCATACAAGCCACTGTCGCCACGATGCACACGAGTATTTATATGACTAAATCATGTTTTCCGACATTCAAAAGTCGATATTTCGAAAACTCCGGCGCGTCACAAAACTTTCTTTTAAGTGGATCCCTTGAAATATTAAAGGAAACGTCTGTGCGAAATCTCAGCTGGATCGAAGGTGGGGCCTTTTCGGTTCAAATTGAAGTTTGCATCTTTGGATCATTTCATTTGACAAATTTTCGTTACGAAAAACCCTCAATCACTTTTCAAGTAGCTTATTGAGAGATCTAGAATTTAAATCTGCAAAAAAAGATTTTTATAAATAATGAAAATGACGAAATACAGATACAAAAGACACTTTCATTCATTTTCAACGATGCAAACTTGAACACCATCCTTTTCGGAACTTCACTCAAAGTTTCGAATGACGCTATAAGTCTGTCAAATTTAATCTGATCACCGTGAAATTTTTAGTGAACGTTTATAAGATTATACACTGTCCAAATATATTAGTTTCGGAAAAAGTTATTTTTCGACTTTTACAAGTTGACATAACCCCTTAAGAAGGAATGGCCCCCGAAGCATAACTTCGATGCACCCCAGCTCGCGCCGGTACGTCAAATTCTCTCGAGACATTGTGACACAGTGCAACCAGATCGCGCGTAAAAGTTACCCCCTCTCTAGTCTCTTACACGCCCATCACACAATCATAGCAGCGCGTGTCCGTGAGCGAGCGATGCTCAGACATCTTCGGAAAAAGCTGAGCGCGGTCGAAGTTTCCCGACCGCGCCTTCGGCAGCTACACCAATGCACGAACGCCGAGCACGTTCATGTGCGGCCAAGCCGAACGAAGGCTTCGAGGGAAAAAGCAATCTGAGCACGACTCGCGCGTGACGTCACCCGACGGCACGCGCGAGGCTTTTAGATAATTGCAATGCTTATTTAGCTCTCAATTCTCTGCGTTATTAATGTATACAAAAAAATGTATCGCGAACTCTAATCGCTTATTTTTTTAGTTTATACGTTAATTTCAATATAATAATAAATCTTTATTACAACTTATTTATCTTCTAAAAAATTGTTTACGCTTTACTCTCACCCGTCCTTATGCCAAATAAATTATAATTCATAAAAGTAAGCGGAAATATATTTATATTCGTATTATTATATTAATTCTCATACTTTCATCAAGCGATAAAGCATTATCCCCAAAAACAAGCCAAACATCCATCCGGCCGCGAATTGTAAGTACCAGAAAGTGCATATATTCTACAAGCGATGAGATGGTCCCGTTGGTAGCGTTCCTGGCTTCAGTCCGCAGAGGCGCCGGATCGTTCCCTGCGCTCGGTGCTTTTAAAATTTTTTTTTCTTATTATTACTATTAATTCTTATTTGATTAGTTATTTTAATTAGTTATCATTATTATTTTGATTAGTTATCTTTTAGCGTCGAAAAATTTATCGCGCACTCTGACCGATTATTTTATTAGTTTGTACGTTTATTTGAATATAATAATAAATCTAAATTACAACTTATTTATGTTCTAAAAAATTGTTTACGCTTTACTCACACCCGTCCCTATGCCAAATAAATTCTCGTTCATAAAAGTAAGCGGAAATATATTTATATTCGTATTGTTATATTCATTCTCATACTTTCATCAAGCAACAAAGTATTACCTCAAAAACAAGTCAATTATCTATCCGGCCGCGAATCGTAAGTGCTTGTGTGAATAAAGCGTAAACAATTTTTTGGAAGATAAATAAGTTGTAATTTAGATTTATTATTGTATTTGAATTAACGTACAAACTAATAAAATATGCGGTCACAGTGCGCGATAAATTATTCGACACTTAAAGATAACTAATTAAAATAATAATGATAACTAATAAAAATAACTAAACAAATAAGAATTAATAAAATAATAAATAACAAAACTACTGAGCGCGGGAACCCGCGCCCCTGTGGACCGACGTCAGGAACGCTACCAACGGGACCGTCTCATCGCTTGTAGTATATGTGCACTTTCTGGTACTTACGATTGGCGGCCGGATGGACGATTGGCTCGTTTTTGGGGAGCATGCTTTATCGCTTGATGAAAGTGTATGAGAATGAATATAATAATACGAATATAAATATATTTCCGCTTACTTTTATGAATTATAATTTTGTTTGGAATAAGGACGGGTGTGAGTAAAGCGTAAACAATTTTTTAGAAGATAAATAAGTTGTAACTTAGATTTATTATTATTTTTAAATTAACGTATAAACTAAAAAAATAAGCGATCAGAATGCGCGATACTTTTTTTTGTATACATTAATAACGCAGAGAATCAAGAGCTTATTTATAAGCATTGAAATAATCTAAAAGCCTCGCGCGTGCCGCCGGGTAACGTCACGCCCGAGTCGTGCTCAGATTGCTTTTTCCCTCGATCGAACGTGCTAAGCGTCCATGCATTGGTGTAGCTGCCGAAGGCACGGTCGGGAAAATTCGACTGCGCTCGGCTCTTTCCGAAGATGTCCGAGCGTCGCTCGCTCACGGACACGCGCTATTATGATTGGGTGATGAGCGCGTAAGAGACTAGAGAGGGGGTAACTTTTACGCGCGATCTGACGGCACTGCTTTATCATTGTCTCGTATTGCACCTTCTTAACGCGACGAAGCATTTACAATGTATCGTTGCCTCCACGAAACGCGTGTGTGGCGGTGTGCGTACGACACGTTAGCACACGCAGTCGAAGACTGTTTTCTTCCACAACGCTGTCCCTTCACAGCGAATTCACACTTCGTGTGGGTATGTGTATGTACATACACATACACACTTAGCGTCGAGAAAGCGTTTTGTTTTTTTGCTCAACGCCGACTTCGCAAGCCATCCAAGATTTCGGAGAATCGAAGCAAGAGTTCTCGCTGGCGACTGGCTCTTCTGTGCGTGAGATAAATGTTAAAAATGAACTATTTTAACAAATGACAATATTGGAATTAGGAAATTCTGCGTTACGTAATTTATGGACGGCCCCTGATTGGATAAAGTTTCGAGAAGCGAAAACCGAATTTCGATTTGAAATTTGACTCACACTTCCCTTTTTATATTTTAAGAGATTCCCTAAAAGGATTTTTGGCGGCACGCTATAATTTTCGAGATATAGATGTTTGATCGAAATTGTGGTTTTTGCCAAAAATCGATGAAAGGCTAAATCTACCACCTTTTATTCGTCTTTTGAGAATTACAATTTTTTTGGCACTGATCCGAATTTCCGGTGCTAAAGAATGTTGATAGTTGAACAACGGGAACAAATTTTTGTTTAATGAAAACAAAAATGAATTAAAAGTTTTTTTTTACAAAAAAATTAATTTAAAAAAATCGAAAATAAATTGTTACATTTTTTTTTATAGCACTGAACGTTTTTCATGATATGACGAGTGATTGGAGTTGTCGGAATTCACAGTTCTTTGAATGTGTGCGTGTGGAACAGGCACAAAAAGAAGCGTAAATCCAACCGAGCATCCTCTACGTGGTACGCTTTAGGTTACGCTAATACAGGTGGTGAATAAAATTGTTATAAAAAAAATCTTGATCTAATGATCGTGGGACGTATGCGTAATGTGTCGTATCGTATCGTAGGGATGTAAATTGTACACACGCACACATTAAAAGAACTGTGAATTCCAACAACTCCAATCGCTCGTCGTATCATGAAAAACGTTCAGGGCTATAAAAAAATCTAACAATTTATTTTCGATTTTTTTCAATAAATTTATTTAAAAAAAAAAAATTTCATTTAATTTTTTTTTCGTGAAACAAAAATTTGTTCCCGTTGTTTAACAATCAACATTTTTAGCACCGAAAATCCGGACCAGTGCCAAAAAAAATTGTGATTCTCAAAGGACGAATAAAAGGTGGTAGATTTTTATTATATATTAGATTTAAAGGTGATAGCCTTTAATCGATTTTTGGCTAAAACCACAATTTCTATCATTCGGAACACAATGAAAAAACAATCGCAGGGGTTTAAACTTTTGAGGGCTTTTGTAGGATACTTTGAGGTCATGAAAAACCGATTTCTTTTTTATCTATTCGATATTGGCAAAATAATCCTTAGTTAAAAGAATATTCGTAAATATGCCATTTTTCACGTTTTTTTAAATCCATTTTCCGCATAAAAAAAATCCCGATGAAAAAAATGATAAAATCGTCTTATAGAGAATACTTCGAAGTTTCCAAAACCCTCTGGTTTTATTTCTGTGCGACCATTAGTCTCCGAGTAATCAGTCAAAAGTGTCATTTTTGCTTTGAATATCGATATCTCAGCGAGAAAAAATCGTACAGAGCTATCCCACCGCTCAAATTAAAGGCGAAGAATCCAGCTAGACGATCCTTTTAATCCGATCATTCAAAAAAAAATTATTAAAGTCCGTGCAGACTGTTCAAGATGAGCAAACATTTTGAAAATTTTTTTTACTCTGGTTTTTCGATGGCGACTAAAAATTGGCTGATGCGAAAAATTGTTGAGCTCAAGATCTCAAAGCTAGAGATTCACACCTTCAATTTGTTTATTTTTATTTTGCTGTACGACCATTTTTCGCGGAGTTATAGCTATTTGAAAATGACCCTAAAATTGGCGGACTTTTTCAATATCCTTTAATTCTTTTGCCTACTGTGTATATAATATTTGATAAATTCAACAATTCTCAATTGAGAGTACTACCAGTATGATTGTTTATCATAATTTGTCATTCCTTGACCTCCTGAAATGATACCTATTGAAGAAAATATTTCGCTTGAACATGGATTCGAACCTACCACCTACCCATCTATACTACGCAAGCTGCCGCTGTCCTACCGGGTACTTATGTTATTCTGATAGTAGATTTGGCTTAACAGATGAAAGTAGCTGAAGTAGTAGATGAAGTAGTAGAAAGTAGAATAGCTGATACCTTCAATATAGATGGAATTTTGCACAGATCGTCTTTTTCATAATATATGTCATTGCTCAAATGGATTTTTGGCGCGTCGCAATAGTTTTCAAAATATCCAATTTTAAAAACTGATAAATTAATGCACTCATATATCTATATCTATCATAGCATGCTACCGCTGTCTACTTTAATGGTACGTTCCACAAATGATTTACGCCTTCACTATGAGATTACCATAATATTGTTCGTATACTCACTTTTCTTTTAACAATTTATATTCAACAAGTCTTAATGTTAACTATATAAATAGTACGAACTTGCACTGAGAAAATGGTCCATAGTATTTCGAAACAAACGGCCATGGTAAAAGTGGGCATAGTTCAATTTCCTATAGTTTATCGACACCCCTATCATAATATGGTTAACACAATCTATCTAATCGTGCCGTTTTGGTAGTGTGTTTTATTATCTATTGGGTGTACAACTTAAATCGGGCTGTTTTTTTCCTTAAAACATGCCCTTATTTGAATGATAAAATGAATTAATACATCAATAAAAATATTGTCCATGGCTAGCCACTACTTTTCCGCATCTTTCTGGTAATTTATGAATTCCGTCGCGGAAGAAGCGTTCACCATTTGAAGCCAAGAATGAATCAAACCATTTTTCATACCCTGTTGTGACGTGGAGCGTATTCCAGTCAAAGCGTTCTGCATCGATCGAAACAAATGGTAGTCGGAAGGGGCAAGGTCTGGGCTATAAGGAGGGAGAGCCAGAATTTCCCACCCGCTATTTTCCAAATAGTTTTTAACTACAATAGCAACGTGAGGCCGAGCGTTGTCATGTTAAAAGATTATGGACTCGTGTCTGGTCGCATATTCCGGACGTTTTTCGGCTATAGCTCGCTTTAAACGGATCAATTGTTGCCTGTAGCTGTACACCATAAACTTCTACAGACATTCGGTGGGCTTCAACTGCACTTTTCTTCCAATTGAAACAGAAAATTTAAAAAAAATCTTCACCGACTTTGAGCATATAACGTAAGCCCACCTCTGGCACGGCAGAGGCATGTGTAAAACTTAACACGGATTATTCTCGAAACAGCTTTCTTCCAATTGGCGTAACAAATAAATTCAACAATTTTCACTCGATTTACTTCAAATTTAAAAGTTATGTTCCTAAATGCATTTCGCAGAGAAGTACGTGCGGAATTTCTGATTAATCGAAAACTCTTCATTTTATGAGCAGATTTATACGAAATTTTTCACTGAAAATTTAAATTCAATTCAATTTCAAGTTCAAATACCTACAACTTTTGAATAAAACAATATTTTTTTAATTCCGTACGATTCGATTTTTCTCGGTTTTTCACCCTCGCTTAAGGGTGGCTTCCGGATCTCGAAAATCATCCAAACTTTTTCCACACTACTTTCTAGAGCTCCTTAATGGGAATATCGAAAGAGAAAATGTGTGATACCTGTACGTCGGGAGATACGATTTTTTGTCGATTTTTTTCGATTTTTCAACATCGCTCAAGGGTGGCTTCCGAATGTCGAAAATCATCCAAACTTTTTCCGGGCTACTTTCTAGAGCTCCCAAATGCGAATATCGAAAAAGAAAATGTGTGATACCTGTACGTCGGAGGATACAATTTTTTTTCGATTTTTTTAGATATTTCAATCTCGCTTAAGGGTGGCTTCCGGATCTCGTAAATCATCCAAACTTTTTCCAGACTACTTTCTAGAGCTCCCTAATGCAAATGTCGAAAAATAAAATGTGTGATACCTGTACGCCGGGAGATACGATTTTTTGTCGATTTTTGTCGATTTTTCAACCTCGCTTAAGGCTGGCTTCCAGATCTCGAAAATCATCCAAACTTTTTCCAGACTACTTTCTAGAGCTCCCTAAGGCAAATATCGAAAAATAAAATGTGTGATACCTGTACGTCGGGAGATACGATTTTTTGTCGATTTTTTTCGATTTTTCCATCTCGCTTAAGGGTGGCTTCCGGATCTCGAAAATCATCCAAACTTTTGCCGGGCTACTTTCTAGAGCTCCCCAATGCGAATATCGAAAAAGAAAATGTGTGATACCTGTCCGTCGGGAGATACGATTTTTTTTCGATTTTTTTGGATTTTTCAACCTCGCTTAAGGATGGCTTCCGGATCTCGAAAATCATCCAAACTTTTTCCACACTACTTTCTAGAGCTCCTTAATGGGAATATCGAAAAAGAAAATGTGTGATACCTGTACGTCGGGAGATACGATTTTTTGTCGATTTTTTTCGATTTTTCAATCTCGCTTAAGGGTGGCTTCCGGATCTCGAAAATCATCCAAACTTTTTCCGGGCTACTTTCTAGAGCTCCCCAATGCGAATATCGAAAAAGAAAATGTGTGATACCTGTCCGTCGGGAGATACGATTTTTTGTCGATTTTTTTCGATTTTTCATCCTCGCTTAAGGGTGGCTTCCGGATCTCGAAATTCATCCAAACTTTTTCCACACTACTTTCTAGAGCTCCTTAATGGGAATATCGAAAAAGAAAATGTGTGATACCTGTACGTCGGGAGATACGATTTTTTGTCGATTTTTTTCGATTTTTCAATCTCGCTTAAGGGTGGCTTCCGGATCTCGAAAATCATCCAAACTTTTTCCAGACTACTTTCTAGAGCTCCCTAAGGCAAATATCGAAAAATAAAATGTGTGATACCTGTACGTCGGGAGATACAATTTTTTTTCAATTTTTGGATTTTTCAACCTTGCTTAAGGGTGGTTTCCGGATCTCGAAAATCATCCAAACTTTTTCCACACTACTTTCTAGAGCTCCTTAATGGGAATATCGAAAAAGAAAATGTGTGATACCTGTACGTCGGGAGATACGATTTTTTGTCGATTTTTTTCGATTTTTCAATCTCGCTTAAGGGTGGCTTCCGGATCTCGAAAATCATCCAAACTTTTTCCGGGCTACTTTCTAGAGCTCCCCAATGCGAATATCGAAAAAGAAAATGTGTGATACCTGTCCGTCGGGAGATACGATTTTTTGTCGATTTTTTTCGATTTTTCATCCTCGCTTAAGGGTGGCTTCCGGATCTCGAAATTCATCCAAACTTTTTCCACACTACTTTCTAGAGCTCCTTAATGGGAATATCGAAAAAGAAAATGTGTGATACCTGTACGTCGGGAGATACGATTTTTTGTCGATTTTTTTCGATTTTTCAATCTCGCTTAAGGGTGGCTTCCGGATCTCGAAAATCATCCAAACTTTTTCCGGGCTACTTTCTAGAGCTCCCTAAGGCAAATATCGAAAAATAAAATGTGTGATACCTGTACGTCGGGAGATACAATTTTTTTTCAATTTTTGGATTTTTCAACCTTGCTTAAGGGTGGTTTCCGGATCTCGAAAATCATCCAAACTTTTTCCACACTACTTTCTAGAGCTCCTTAATGGGAATATCGAAAAAGAAAATGTGTGATACCTGTACGTCGGGAGATACGATTTTTTGTCGATTTTTTTCGATTTTTCAATCTCGCTTAAGGGTGGCTTCCGGATCTCGAAAATCATCCAAACTTTTTCCGGGCTACTTTCTAGAGCTCCCCAATGCGAATATCGAAAAATAAAATGTGTGATACCTGTACGTCGGGAGATACAATTTTTTTTCAATTTTTGGATTTTTCAACCTTGCTTAAGGGTGGTTTCCGGATCTCGAAAATCATCCAAACTTTTTCCAGACTACTTTCTAGAGCTCCTTAATGGGAATATCGAAAAAGAAAATGTGTGATACCTGTACGTCGGGAGATACGATTTTTTGTCGATTTTTTTCGATTTTTCAATCTCGCTTAAGGGTGGCTTCCGGATCTCGAAAATCATCCAAACTTTTTCCGGGCTACTTTCTGGAGCTCCCCAATGCGAATATCGAAAAAGAAAATGTGTGATACCTGTCCGTCGGGAGATACGATTTTTTTTCGATTTTTTTCAATTTTTCAACCTCGCTTAAGGGTGGCTTCCGGATCTCGAAATTCATCCAGACTTTTTCCACACTACTTTCTAGAGCTCCTTAATGGGAATATCGAAAAAGAAAATGTGTGATACCTGTACGTCGGGAGATACGATTTTTTGTCGATTTTTTTCGATTTTTCAATCTCGCTTAAGGGTGGCTTCCGGATCTCGAAAATCATCCAAACTTTTTCCGGGCTACTTTCTAGAGCTCCCCAATGCGAATATCGAAAAAGAAAATGTGTGATACCTGTCCGTCGGGAGATACGATTTTTTTTCGATTTTTTTCAATTTTTCAACCTCGCTTAAGGGTTGCTTCCGGATCTCGAAAATCATCCAAACTTTTTCCACACTACTTTCTAGAGCTCCTTAATGGGAATATCGAAAAAGAAAATGTGTGATACCTGTACGTCGGGAGATACGATTTTTTTTCGATTTTTTTCGATTTTTCAATCTCGCTTAAGGGTGGCTTCCGGATCTCGAAAATCATCCAAACTTTTTCCAGGCTACTTTCTAGAGCTCCCCAATGCGAATATCGAAAAAGAAAATGTGTGATACCTGTCCGTCGGGAGATACGATTTTTTTTCGATTTTTTTCAATTTTTCAACCTCGCTTAAGGGTGGCTTCCGGATCTCGAAATTCATCCAAACTTTTTCCACACTACTTTCTAGAGCTCCTTAATGGGAATATCGAAAAAGAAAATGTGTGATACCTGTACGTCGGGCGATACGATTTTTGGTCGATTTTTTTCGAATTTTCAATCTCGCTTAAGGGTGGCTTCCGGATCTCGAAAATCATCCAAACTTTTTCCGGGCTACTTTCTAGAGCTCCCCAATGCGAATATCGAAAAAGAAAATGTGTGATATCTGTACGTCGGAAGATACAATTTTTTTTCGATTTTTTTAGATTTTTCAATCTCGCTTAAGGGTGGCTTCCGGATCTCGAAAATCATCCACACTTTTTCCAGACTACTTTCTAGAGCTCCCTAATGCAAATATCGAAAAATAAAATGTGTGATACCTGTACGTCGGGAGATACGATTTTTTGTCGATTTTTTTGGATTTTTCAACCTCGCTTAAGGGTGGCTTCCGGATCTCGAAAATCATCCAAACTTTTTCCACACTACTTTCTAGAGCTCCTTAATGGGAATATCGAAAAAGAAAATGTGTGATACCTGTACGTCGGGAGATACGATTTTTTGTCGATTATTTTCGATTTTTCAATCTCGCTTAAGGGTGGCTTCCGGATCTCGAAAATCATCCAAACTTTTTCCGGGCTACTTTCTAGAGCTCCCCAATGTGAATATCGAAAAAGAAAATGTGTGATACCTGTCCGTCGGGAGATACGATTTTTTTTCGATTTTTTTCGATTTTTCATCCTCGCTTAAGGGTGGCTTCCGGATCTCTAAATTCATCCAAACTTTTTCCACACTACTTTCTAGAGCTCCTTATTGGGAATATCGAAAAAGAAAATGTGTGATACCTGTACGTCGGGAGATACGATTTTTCTTCGATTTTTTTCGATTTTTCAATCTCGCTTAAGGGTGGCTTCCGGATCTCGAAAATCATCCAAACTTTTTCCGGGCTACTTTCTAGAGCTCCCCAATGCGAATATCGAAAAAGAAAATGTGTGATACCTGTCCGTCGGGAGATACGATTTTTTTTCGATTTTTTTCAATTTTTCAACCTCGCTTAAGGGTGGCTTCCGGATCTCGAAATTCATCCAAACTTTTTCCACACTACTTTCTAGAGCTCCTTAATGGGAATATCGAAAAAGAAAATGTGTGATACCTGTACGTCGGGAGATACGATTTTTTGTCGATTTTTTTCGATTTTTCAATCTCGCTTAAGGGTGGCTTCCGGATCTCGAAAATCATCCAAACTTTTCCAGACTACTTTCTAGAGCTCCCTAAGGCAAATATCGAAAAATAAAATGTGTGATACCTGTACGTCGGGAGATACGATTTTTTTTCGATTTTTTTGGATTTTTCAACCTCTCTTAAGGGTGGTTTCCGGATCTCGAAAATCATCCAAACTTTTTCCACACTACTTTCTAGAGCTCCTTAATGGGAATATCGAAAAAGAAAATGTGTGATACCTGTACGTCGGGAGATACGACTTTTTGTCGATTTTTTTCGATTTTTCAATCTCGCTTAAGGGTTGCTTCCGGATCTCGAAAATCATCCAAACTTTTGCCGGGCTACTTTCTAGAGCTCCTCAATGCGAATATCGAAAAAGAAAATGTGTGATACCTGTCCGTCGGGAGATACGATTTTTTTTCGATTTTTTTGGATTTTTCAACCTCGCTTAAGGGTGGCTTCCGGATCTCGAAAATCATCCAAACTTTTTCCACACTACTTTCTAGAGCTCCTTAATGGGAATATCGAAAAAGAAAATGTGTGATACCTGTACGTCGGGAGATACGATTTTTTGTCGATTTTTTTCGATTTTTCAATCTCGCTTAAGGGTGGCTTCCGGATCTCGAAAATCATCCAAACTTTTTCCGGGCTACTTTCTAGAGCTCCCCAATGCGAATATCGAAAAAGAAAATGTGTGATACCAGTCCGTCGGGAGATACGATTTTTTGTCGATTTTTTTCGATTTTTCAACCTCGCTTAAGGGTGGCTTCCGGATCTCGAAAATCATCCAAACTTTTTCCGGGCTACTTTCTAGAGCTCCCTAATGCGAATATGGAAAAAGAAAATGTGTGATACCTGTACGTCGGGAGATACGATTTTTTTTCGATTTTTTTGGATTTTTCAACCTCGCTTAAGGGTGGCTTCCGGATCTCGAAAATCATCCAAACTTTTTCCACACTACTTTCTAGAGCTCCTTAATGGGAATATCGAAAAAGAAAATGTGTGATACCTGGACGTCGGGAGATACGATTTTTTTCGATTTTTCAATCTCGCTTAAGGGTGGCTTCCGGATCTCGAAAATCATCCAAACTTTTGCCGGGCTACTTTCTAGAGCTCCCCAATGCGAATATCGAAAAAGAAAATGTGTGATACCTGTCCGTCGGGAGATACGATTTTTTTTCGATTTTTTTCAAATTTTCAACCTCGCTTAAGGGCGGCTTCCGGATCTCGAAACTCATCCAAACTTTTTCCGGGCTACTTTCTAGAGCTCCCTAATGCGAATATCGAAAAAGAAAATGTGTGATATCTGTACGTCGGAAGATACAATTTTTTTTCGATTTTTTTAGATTTTTCAATCTCGCTTAAGGGTGGCTTCCGGATCTCGAAAATCATCCAAACTTTTTCCAGACTACTTTCTAGAGCTCCCTAATGCAAATATCGAAAAATAAAATGTGTGATACCTGTACGTCGGGAGATACGATTTTTTGTCGATTTTTTTGGATTTTTCAACCTCGCTTAAGGGTGGCTTCCGGATCTCGAAAATCATCCAAACTTTTTCCACACTACTTTCTAGAGCTCCTTAATGGGAATATCGAAAAAGAAAATGTGTGATACCTGTACGTCGGGAGATACGATTTTTTGTCGATTATTTTCGATTTTTCAATCTCGCTTAAGGGTGGCTTCCGGATCTCGAAAATCATCCAAACTTTTTCCGGGCTACTTTCTAGAGCTCCCCAATGCGAATATCGAAAAAGAAAATGTGTGATACGTGTCCGTCGGGAGATACGATTTTTTTTCGATTTTTTTCAATTTTTCAACCTCGCTTAAGGGTGTCTTCCGGATCTCGAAATTCATCCAAACTTTTTCCACACTACTTTCTAGAGCTCCTTAATGGGAATATCGAAAAAGAAAATGTGTGATACCTGTACGTCGGGAGATACGATTTTTTGTCGATTTTTTTCGATTTTTCAATCTCGCTTAAGGGTGGCTTCCGGATCTCGAAAATCATCCAAACTTTTTCCGGGCTACTTTCTAGAGCTCCCCAATGCGAATATCAAAAAAGAAAATGTGTGATACCTGTCCGTCGGGCGATACGATTTTTTTTCGATTTTTTTCAATTTTTCAACCTCGCTTAAGGGTGGCTTCCGGATCTCGAAAATCATCCAAACTTTTTCCACACTACTTTCTAGAGCTCCTTATTGGGAATATCGAAAAAGAAAATGTGTGATACCTGTACGTCGGGAGATACGATTTTTTTTCGATTTTTTTCGATTTTTCAATCTCGCTTAAGGGTGGCTTCCGGATCTCGAAAATCATCCAAACTTTTTCCGGGCTACTTTCTAGAGCTCCCCAATGCGAATATCGAAAAAGAAAATGTGTGATACCTGTCCGTCGGGAGATACGATTTTTTTTCGATTTTTTTCAATTTTTCAACCTCGCTTAAGGGTGGCTTCCGGATCTCGAAATTCATCCAAACTTTTTCCACACTACTTTCTAGAGCTCCTTAATGGGAATATCGAAAAAGAAAATGTGTGATACCTGTACGTCGGGCGATACGATTTTTTGTCGATTTTTTTCGATTTTTCAATCTCGCTTAAGGGTGGCTTCCGGATCTCGAAAATCATCCAAACTTTTTCCGGGCTACTTTCTAGAGCTCCCCAATGCGAATATCGAAAAAGAAAATGTGTGATACCTGTCCGTCGGGAGATGCGATTTTTTTTCGATTTTTTTCAATTTTTCAACCTCGCTTAAGGGTGGCTTCCGGATCTCGAAAATCATCCAAACTTTTTCCACACTACTTTCTAGAGCTCCTTAATGGGAATATCGAAAAAGAAAATGTGTGATACCTGTACGTCGGGAGATACGATTTTTTTTCGATTTTTTTCGATTTTCACCCACGCTTAAGGGCGATTTCTGGGAGACGTACATGGCGGATACACGTTTTTTCTTCACCAAACACATAAAGCAACCAGTTGATTATCAAAAATTGAAAAAAAAAAAAAAAAAAATTTCGTTGCATTTGCAACGATGCAAACTTCAGTATCATATGAGAAGTGCTTCGTATTCGGTATTTTATTATCTTCATTCTGCTGGACTCGAAGGGAATTATGATTTTTTTTTTCCAGAACGCGCATTTTTTTTCTGGTAAACATAAAAATACGCCGATTTTTTTCGAAGAGTACTTGAAATACGATTAAATATCATATTTTGCTCGGTTGCAATATCTCCGCACTAGATCCTCAAAAAAAAATACATTCGAAAATGTATATACATACTTTTGGATTCGGAAAATAATTAAATTGCGATTATTATCATTTTTCTGAAGGCGTTAGTTCTTTGGTCCTCCATTTTTAGTCTAGTTTTACCGTCTGGAGAGGGCACAAATGAAATAATAATTGAAAAGACCCAGTATTTCATGACGTTCGAAGAAAATCTTGCGAAGGCGCAATGCGCACGAGTGGAACATTCGCGCTGAGTCGTGAGGAATAATACTCCCTCGAAATAACTTGGCACATTGTCGCAAATGAAAAGATCAAACAACTCATCAAGCTTGAACAACGGACTGAGCGACGACGACGTTTCAAGTGCATGTATAGAACAAATATCGATGTGCCTAATTGCATGATCAAATGACATGTACAAAGCGTTCCATGTCAATGGGACCATCATTATCGTGCACGTTTTAACAAATCCGAGTTCTTCCCCTTAAAATTTCACTTCGAAGCAGAAATTCCTCAAAAGTTGCATTTGAATCGTCGTACAACGTGCAGATTTCATCTTGCCGATAAATGGTCTTCTCACTTTGGACACTAAAAAAGGCTATTTTCATGATTTTTTAAAATTCGTTTATATTATAGATATTTATATAAAAGTTGTTACACTTAATAAATACACTTTCGAAATACATAAAACAATTTTTTTTATTTATTCAAGTCACTATTTATAGTTGAAAATTGTAGTTAAAAAAATGTTCTAAAAAAATGGTAGGTCTGCGCTGTTGATAAAATCTCGGAGATGGATCATCCGAGACAAAAAAACAAACGGTTTTAGATTCAGTATGTTAATAGCTACAGTGCGTATCATACGATTTTTGATGTATGCAAAAATAACAAAATAGCGGACATTTTTCGAAAAAACGTGTTTTTTTTACCATTTTTGGCAAAAAAATGTTAAATTTTTTTACCATTTCAAAATTTAACCATTTTTTTAACCAAATTTTTTTATTTGATTTTTATTATTACAATTTAACCAAAATTCAACCAAAATTTTGGTTAAAATTTTTTTAACAAAAATTTAAACAAAATTTAACCATTTAACCATTTTTTACCATATCAAAATTTTTAAAAATCCTTGATATGCGCTATAGCCGTAGTTGTAAATCATATATGGTTAAAATTTCATAAGGGTCGGTTCAGTAGTTTCGAATATTTTATCAACCAGCCGCCGAAAAACTTTATTTCGAGAAAAACGCGTTTAAAGTTTGTTTGAGTTACACAAATACATAAAACAAATTTTGTATGTATTTTAAAAGAGTATTTATTAAGTGTAACCACTTTTATATCAATATCTATAATATAAACCTATCGAAAAAAAATTCATGAAAATACGCTTTTTTAGCGTCTAAAGTTACCCCTTAATTAATCAACACAATCATGCCACGGAGGATATCATATGTATTGGTCATATTAATCGCGCGGTTCACGAGACAGAGGCCATGTTGAAATTCAAGCGAAACTATGACACGGAAATAAAACATTTCGCGTGCTCGACGGTCTAGGGAATGCAGAACGTGGTGTGTATCGATTAGTCCAGCGTAGCCAAACGCTCGATTCGCTCCGAACTTGCCGGATGCAAACGCCCGGGCGCATGCACACGCACGTACACAAATACACACACACACACACACACACACACACACACACACAGTTACTGATGAGTTTTTCACGGATTGTGGTGTACGTTACAGGAACACGGATGTGTTTTCATCCGTGCTAGATCCCGCATGCCACGGAAAAGGGGAAGTGTACTTTCGACGTCACGCGAACGAGAGCGCGCTGCACAGCACGCGGCAGTCTCGGGTAAACGTTATTTCGGCGTTATTTAGATTTCACGCTCAACCAGTCGTGCGCTATGGTATTGAAGTTTGGACCATCGTTGGGACCTAACGAAAGTTTAGTAGCCCGACCTTTCTTGGCAAATTTGGGCTACGAGAATCATGCGAACTTTATTTTAGAATCCTCATAAGGTATGGACTTTCTAAATTTTCAGGACAAGATTTTGATGATAACAAGAGTCAAGAGATAAAAATGAATTTTCATTGCATTCCAACGATGCGAACTTCATCATCATGTGGTACGCCTAAGGCGTGGTAAGCGGATACTTATTATTCCTTTGCACTCGAAAGGTGATCCTCGCAGACCGTTCACCACTCACCACTCACAATCCCAGCAAAATAGACCTCGATTGCAAAGGGTTATTTCACAAGTATCGCAAAATCATAAGCGTCGGTGCACGCTATTAGCGTAGCACTTTAGTACGTGGTACAACGCACAGGTCGAACTTTTATCATCGTACGATGGTACCTTGCTTTACGCGAAGCGTTTTGCTTGGAGCCACCTAGCGGATTATTGGCGAACTACATTCAGGTAATGTCTTCCCGGCCCGAACATTGATATTCCCCAACATGGCGACAAGGCGTTCAAAAACCACGACTGACCTACTTTACTTTTTTGCCTCGTTAAGGGGTTAGGCCACAGTGACGGGTATAATAACATGTGCGAATTTAACAATTTTTTTCGTATGAAGAATTGATTCACTCATAAAATTAATTACACATCTATTTACTATGAATATCAAGCTGTTAGAAAATTTATATATTTTTTTCGATGTACAATATGGTCGCCTGTTCAAAACTTCTCGAAACAGCTCTTTTCCAATTGGCGTGACAAATAACGTCAACGATTTTTACTCGTTTTACTTCAAATTTCAAAGTTATGTTCCTAATTGCATTTCGCAGAGAAGTACGTACGAAATTTCTGATTAATCGAAAACTTTTCATTTTATGAGCAGTTTATGAGCATAACGAAATTTTTCACTGACAATTAATTTCTTAAGTTCAAATATCTACAACTTTTAAATAAAACAATATTTTTTAAATTCCGTACGTACTTCTCTAGGTATTCTAATGTAGATTGATAAGAATGTTTGTTTTTTGTTCTAAGTAGAACATTGTGGATGCTAAATGTCATGCACGGAGGGCCTAAAAAAGATAATAAAAGAAAATATTAGTAGTCGAGCATTTTGTACATCGGAAAAAAAATTCTAACAGCTTTATATTCATACTAAATAGATATGTAATTAAGTTTATGAGTGAATCACTTTTTCATACGAAAAAAATGTTAAATTCGCACATGATTTTATACCCGTTACTGTGGCCTAAGGCCTTAAATAATTTGGCTATTCGTCATGGCCAAATCGTTAGTTGTCGTAATCTCGGTATTTGTGATAAGCATTTTATCCTCGTCGATTATCATTATCAAGAATTACAACCGATGTATTAGTTTCACCCTAATCAATTGTAAATATGTTTTATGAGGTAAAAAGCAAGGTAGCTTTGCACAGTTCTCAAAGACAGGGTCCACTTTTCAAGACATGTCAATGTTCTGGCCAGGTAGACATTACGTAAAGATGTTCCTGTTCGCAATATGATCCGGCCAGAGAATTGTAATTTCCAAGCATAGAGGGTGAGCCGTAAAAAACGATTATGTGATCTTCCCGGTTTGTTGCATGGAAGCGCCCGGATGGGTACATCAGACAAGGCAAGTCTGGTCATAGGAAATGCTCGGTCACATTTCTGCACGGGTAAGGCTATGTCGAAAAAAAATGTTAATTCTGCTTCGGGCTTTCCGTCTTTGATTATAATTGTACACTAAGAGGGCTCAGGCAGTTCAGATGATGATGTTGAAGTTTTCATCGCTGGAATACAACTGACCTTAACTTTCTCCCACTCGGAAATCTTTTTTTCCGTCCGACTAGGATTACGAAAATCACGTATACATTTTTACGCAGCCTATTTAGAGATTTACGACCTAAATTTGCCAAAGAAATTTTGGATAATAGTGAGGATAAAGAAATAAAAAAAAGCATTGCATCCGAACGATACAAACTTCAATGTCATCTCTGAAGGTGCCCCTTTATTTTTCGTCGCTATTAGGGGATGACACCACTCTAGCGGCAGAAAATAAGGCCTAACTTTGACAATTCATTTTGGGAGTATGAAAAAAGGAATAGGATTTCTTTTGAGAGGATTTATTTAACACATATCAAAATATTTGAAAAAAAATTATTATAATTTTCATACAAAATGGCGGCGACAGAGCCCATCTTGAAAAACGTGTTTTTTACAAATAGCTTCACGGGAGGACGGTTTTCTCGTGAAGTATAAGACCTGGAACTAAACCCAAAAAATTATAATCTATATATTATGTCAATACTACTTTTTTAATCAAATTTTGAAAAATTGGCACTCTGAAAGAAATAAATCGATTTTTTGCCCAAAAAATAAGCAATAAATTATCTATAAAGAAAAAGGTTTACATTTAATCAAAAAACGGCTACGTATTCCCATAGAGAATGTAATTGTGAAGCTACTATTAAAATTTCAAATTGTTCCATGCAGAGGTGTTCGAGTAATCCGCCCTCCCAGTTTGAAAAAAGTGGTTTCAAGAAAAATGCGTTTAAAGTTGTACGAGGCGCCTGAAAGAAGTTCGAGGCGCAGAGGCAAAATCGATAATAGAAACTTTGAAAAAAAAATCGCTACTGGACCAATTGAATATTGTTTTTATGACCCCAAAGTATTTTTTAAGCAAAAAAAGGTTTTTTTCTAAAATCCTAGAGTGGTGTTACCCCTTAAGCCAACATTTTTTCGAGGTCCTCCTTTTACTCGGTGTTAAAATTTGCATCATTGGCGTACAAAGGAAATTCTTTTTACTTTTACTTCTATCGGTAAATCTTATCTTGTAGATTTACATTGGCAATTAAAGAACGGTCTGCAACAAAGTTCGAGTGTTTTCTCCAATCGCAATTTGTCAAAAAACTGAGACTATGGAAAAAAAATTATTTTGTATCGTATCCCAACGCTATAAACTTCGGCATCGTACTTTACGAGAAGCAAGACGAAAAACAACCCCATCCCGAGTAGAAATCTTGCTCCGGCTGCAATAATGACCTGATCAGGCATCCTGATTTTGTTATCCGGCCTTGATCGTGATTTCTTATCAAGCCCTAATCATTTTTGAAACGCAATCCCTGACTTCGGCCTGACCAGGGTAAAAGATCAAGGGCTGATCAGCGTACGAAATCGAGGCCTGATCAGCGTAAAAAACCAAGGCCTGATCAGTGCTTTATTTTTTAAATGCTTCATCAAAGTGACAAATCGTGGCCTACTCAGGATGATGAAATGAAGCCCTACTCAGGAAGTGCTATTTATTCCTGAAATAAAAAGGACCACGAATATTCAAAATTTTAAAAGGCACAAAATTATAAATAATGCCTCAAATAAAGTAAAAATTAAATAAAATAAAAATTAAATCAATTAAATAAAAAATCTTTGGTTGGCCTAGGCTGTCCAGGCTAACCTGCACCGACGAATGTGATGCCATCGGTGCAGGTTAATCTGCACAGCGTAGGTCAACCAAATATTGGTAAGTTGACAATGTAGTACAGTTCAGTGAATGCAATGTCGATTCGAAATGTATTTCAAATGGACTAACCTTCACCAATGGCATTACGTTCACTGAACTGAACTACGCTGTCAACTTACCATTATTTGTTTGGTCTATCCTGTCTGGGTTCACCTGCACATGATTATTTTATAGTCATGTGTTAATTTATAGTCATAAATTTAAAATAAATTCATAGTCATAGATTCAAAGTAATGTATACTTATAGATGTAAGAATTTCGAAAGTCTTTGAAAAAAATTAATTGTTATACTAACTTATGTGTGTGTCTCACGCTTCTCTCGTGTGTCTTTAGCGTTTGACAAAATGAGGTTAGGCACGTGTTTAGCGCCAAACTGTACAAGTCCAGTTGCTTGACAGTCGCCTGATGCTGGCCGAGTCAGGCGAATTGACTTGAGCCGTAAATCCAGTTGCCTGACTATGGCCTGACCCCAGCCGGATCAGGCAAATTAAGGCATACCTTAAGTAAGGCCTCCGTGCTACAACGTGATCAGGCCTGGATGAAATATCAGGCCAGCCTGACAATATTTCTACTCGGGATATTCCCAATTGCAATCAAAAGTGGAACCCCTAAAAAATATAACGTTTTTCACTCCAATTACATATATTTGGAAAGGCCATTTTAAACCCGTTATATCTACGTAATATTGACTAACAGCGTGACCGGCAGACTTGAGGAAAATGTGGAAAATTTAGAGACCACCCTGCAATTTTCATCAGCATATTATCTATTTTGGGAACAAAACGGTCCTTGAAGTCGCCTTTATACAAAATATCCTTTCATTCATCCAGACTTAATGCTGAAGACTGTCGAGTCCTTACGTGATGATGAGTATGTGGTCGATAGACTTCTATGAGAATGGAGATATCTTCAAAAGCACCTTGCCGAATTTATATACATCAGAGTAAATGATGAATGGCGATGTCAAAATGAGGCACAGAAGAAGCGCGTTTATACCTCATTCGCACTATACATATCTGACACACATTGAAACAATCCGAGCATCCAAACCCAAGGGGGACTGACGGCTGTTATATGAGCGATCCACATGGTGGCTCATCAAACAGCTGTGCCAAAGGTTCGCGTGCATTAACTCAAAACGATCGATACACTGGCCCTTTGTCCGGCATCACACATAATCTTTAATACCATAAAGCCTCTCTGATAAAACTGCTAAAAGATAAAAACTCTTGCGAGGACTTGTGGAAGGCTTTTGATACCATTGCACTCAAAATCCAAATGCCAAATGGACATTGTAATGTAACGGAATAAAAATTGCAAGTACGACACAATATTATATAAATGAAGTGAATACTTTTATCTATTCCTACTGCTTGTGTATTTGTTATCGTTTTTTAATTGACTATTATAATATTCGACAATGGTCAATACATGTTTGTTTTGGTTTCTAATATACGACAAGATATGGTATTGAAGTTTGCATTGTTAGAATGCAAAGAAATTTCTCTTTCTTCGTATTGCCGCATTTTTTGCGCATTTAGGCTACAAATAACACTGAAATCTTTTCGCAGATCTTTCGAAGATCCATATCCTAAAACTGCAAATTAAGAGTTCAAATAGTAATAAAAATAGAGGAAGTAATAAAAATAGAGAGGACTTGAGGGAAGGTTCTGCCTTGTTGGGCCAAAAAACATTCGATTTTTCACCAATTTTTTATGCGAAAGGTATTAAATATAGAATGTTGATATTTGGTGTGCTGACTAAGCGGTCTTTATTGAACATTAAAATATTTTTTTAATGTTTGACGAAACATGGTGGTGGGAGTGGGAGGAGCCACGTGTATCGGTGCGCGGGCGATAACATTCTTTGCTTGCGGAGGTCCTAAGTCCTGGACAGGTGATCTGAAGAAAAAAAAACAAACATATTTTTACTTTGTACAATATTGTGTATAAGTTGACCCAGAATCATGACGAAAAATTGAAAAATAAAACAATAGTAAGCAAAAAACTGCGAATTTTTTTGGGAAAAAAAAACTTCCTTATGATCGGCCACAATTTTTTTATTTTTCAATTTTTCTTCTTGATTCTAGGTCAACTTATGCACAATATTGTACAAAGTAAAACTATGTTCGATTTTTTTGCTTCAGATCACCTGTCCGGGACTTAGGACTTCCGCAAGCGAAGAATTTCATTGCCCGCGCACCGACATACGTGGCTCCTCCCACTCCCACCGCCACATTTTGTCAAACTTTAAAAAATATTTTGATATTCAATAAATATCGCTTAGTCAACATACCAAATATCAACATTCTATATTTAATACTTTTCGCATAAAAAATTGGTGAAAAATCGAACATTGTTTGGCCCAACAAAGCAAAACCTTCCCTTAAGGGGTAAGGCCACTGTAAATTTTTTGAAAAATCGATTCTATTTTATTGGCTTAAAAAATAGTTTAAACCCTCTAGAATAAGAAAAAAAGGTCCTGTGCGACCCAAACAAACCCAAACAAACTATTCGCAAAACTTTAAACGCGTTTTTCTCGAAACATGGTTTTTCAAAATGGCACGCAGCATAAGTCGAACAATTTTCATTTTTTTTACTTGAAATTTTAACCAGATGTGAACATTTACATTATCTTGAGAATGTCGATCGGAATTTTCAAGAACTTTATTTATTGATTTTTTATTAACAAAAAACTTGCCGTTTTTTTCGTCAAAAATCAATTTTTTTTTCAAACGCACGCCAAATCCACAAAAATTGATACTTTTTAAAATCCGATCGACATTCTCTAGCTATAGCCCTCTAGATTAATGGTTTTTTTTTGTTCTAGATTCAAAAGTGCACCAGTGGTGCTGCGTGCCGCGGAGCCCTGGAAGCAAAACATGTCCCGGGAAGATAGCTGTGGAACCGCCATTTTGTTTTTTTTTTACTGTAAAAAAATTTTATAATAAAGTTTAATGTATGCCCGATAACACCATTAAAAGTTTTTTTTCAAATACCTTCAATTTCGGGAGCAAAAAATTAGTGAAAAAACCTTTTTTTTTGGGCCGTTACAGTGGCCTTACCCCTTAAACACCATAACAATATTCTAATATTGTATATTCTGTTTAACTAATATTCATGATATTAAAGTTTGCATCATTGGAATGCAACGAAGTTTTTTTGTTTTTCGTATTGCCCAATTTATTTTGTACATTTAGGCTACAAAAATCACTGAAGTCTTTTTGAAGATCTTTATTAGGGATTCATAACCTGAAACTGTGAAAGAAAATAGTTATAAAAATGAAGGAATGAAAAAACAAAGAAGGATGTTTGTTGCATTCCAGCGATGGAAACTTAAACACCATGACAATATTCTAATATTGTATATTCTAATTAACTAATATTCATGTTATTGAAGTTTGCATCATTGGAATGTAACGAAATTCTTTTGTTTTTCGTATTGCTCAATTTATTTTGTACATTAAGGCTACAAAAATCAGTGAAGTCTTTTTGAAGATCTTTATTAGGGATTCGTAACCTAAAACTGCGAAAGAAGAGTTTAAATAGTAATAAAAATGAATACGATTTCCGTTGTATTCCAACGATGAAAACTTCAACACCATCACGATTCTGCATAGCGTTGCAGTGTGCATCGTTGGAACGGAGTGAAAATTAATTGCTCTGAATGATCCAATTATTGTTTCACGCATCCGAGCTACCATAATTATCGAAACGTTTTTTTCAGGATCCTCACTAGAGATCTGCAGAATAAAGCTGCAAAAACGAAACATTTCGGATAATAATCAAAATAATGACATAACGGTGCAAACATCGGAGTTTGGTTGAAATTCCGAACTCTGAATGCTCCGACGGGTTGAAATTCCGAATTTTAATGTTCCGAAATTCAAGATGGGGCCGGGTTGAAATTCCGAGCTTCAAATGATCAGAACGCTCAAAACTCCGAAAGAATGCTACCCCGAAAGATCATAACTCTGAAAGAATTTTACACGAAAGACCAAAACTCCGAAAATCTGAACACCGTAAAAGTAATTCGGCTATGGAAGTTTTAAAAGTTAAACATTTTTCAATAAAACGACGAATTATTTCGGGATTTTTTTTTATTAAAAAGTGATTTTACGTCAATTTAGATATTTGTCTAGACAATGTTATACGTTCTACATCATTTACAGTCAACTGTGTAGACTTTCGCTGGCATGATCTTGACATGGGAGCCGGTTTGAAATTCCAAACTTTGAATGCTCCGACGGATTATAATTCCTAATTTTAATGTTCCGAAATTACAAGTTTCGTCAAGATCATGCCAGCGATAATCTACACAATTGACTGTAAATGATGTAGAACGTATAACATTGTCTAGACAAATTTCAAAATTTACGTACAATCACTTCTTAATAAATAAAAATTCTTGAAAAAAATCGTTGATTTATTGCAGATTTTGAACCTTTTGAAACTTCCATAGCCGAATTATTTTGACGGTGTTCAGATTTTCGGAGTTTTCATCTTTCGGGGTTATTTTCTTTAGGAGTTTTGAGCGTTCTAGTCATTCAAAGTTCGAAACTTCAACCCGGCCCCCAAACGTCACCTGGTTCTGCAATACATTATTTTCATGCGATTGTTACCGATATTGTGCCTGTATTAAGGGGTTAGGCCACTCTAGAAGCCGAAAAAATAGGCTTTTTGGGGATTTTTTTTTTCAGAAAAACAACAAAATAAATTGAGATTACAAAAAAGGTGTTTATCATACAAATCAGTGACTGTATACAATAATTTTTTCGAAGCGATTATTTTCAAAATGGCGGCTGTGCAGCGTTTATCTCAAAACTGCATTTTTTAAGTTGGCCGGACACATAACTCAGACAATTTTCAACCGATTCACTTGAAATTTTGAATATATCTTGAAAAATACATTGTCTATGGAAGTACCTAGGATTTTTTTTTTTATATTGCATAGCTCATTTGTTATTAACAATTATCTGACGATGTTTTGGGCAATTTTTGTAATTTCCAAAAATTTGCCTAAAAATCGTCAGATATCTGTTAATAACAAATGAACAATGCAATATAAAAAAAAAATCCTACGTACTTCCATAGACAATGTATTTTTCAATATATATCCAATCGAATCGGTTGGACACTTCAATCGAATCGGTTGAAAATTGTCTGAGTTATGTTTCCGGCCAACTTAAAAAATGCTGTTTTGAGATAAACACTGCACAGCCGCCATTTTGAAACTAATCGCTTCAACAAAATTATTGTATACAGTCACTGATATGTCCGATAACCATCCTTTTTGTAATCTCGATTTATTTTGTAATTTTTCTGAAAAAAAAAATCCCCAAAAAGCCTATTTTTTCGGCCTCTAGAGTAGCTTAAGGCCTTAAAGCGGAATTTTAACTGTATGCTCGCAGTGAGACTCGTGAGAGAGCGCGCGTGCGCGCGGCCCCGTACGAGTTCGATTTCACTATATAAGACTCAATGAAACAGTGAAGAAATTGTTGGTTCTCCGCTGCAACGATTTACTACGAGCCGAGTATTTCCTACGATGCCTTTTCCTTTCTCCCTCCGAGGCAGCAGTGATCCTCTGTATGTGCTACGCATGCTTGTGTACATCATATATATATATATATATATATATATATATATATATATATATGCATAAACCCCTTTCCCTCGGGTCTTCCTCTCATACAGCGAATCGTGCGTAATGCAAGCTTCGTTCAACACTCCATCGTTGGTTAAACCGTATGATCTACAACCGGCAACGAGCGAGTACCGCGTATGGTGTATACTCGCGCAGGCCTCGGTGTGATTCAAGTGCAAAAACGACACGATACAAAATGTATATTTACACGAACGCATATATTTGCGTGTGTTTGTGTATATATGTATACGACAGGGCTGAAACAAACCAGTTTTGCGAGCGGTTGTATCGCATCAGACATACATAGGATATATTAGCTCAGGCCTCCAATGCAGTAAGAATATTTCCTGACCTCAACCAAGACCGCTCAGATTGTTGGAAACGGATTGACGCACGGACGTTTTGCTATAGTAGTTTTCCATCGTTGGGTACAATTTTCCGCGGATAGTGGACCAAAAAAAATATGGACAATGCCAGAGAGGTAAGGCCCACCGATGTAATGTAGAAACTTGCAATGAGCGAATGATCAGCGCGAATGTGAAGCATTTCAATGGATCTGAAGTTCGCATCGTTGGATACCAACGAAATTTACAGAATTTTTCGTTTTGATTACACAGCCACACAAAAAAAAAGTTGTTTGTGCGACGAATCGGACTATACTTTTCCGACGTATTTTGAGCTGCTGAATCGATGTTCGAAGTGAAAATTAAGATCATGTGTACCATTTTTTTGATAACTCCAAAAAATGATGTAAATACGCCATTATTCTCGTTTAACGTCAACTAGATCGCTTTGGGAGGGTCCGCTGGCTTCATTATACTTAGACATTCACATATTCACATAAGGTTAAAAGTATTAACACGGTAGGAACCAAAACAAACGGATCGAGGACCGGCGGAACCCGTATATTTGGCGAAAACTACGCAAAAAAACGTATTTTGCCCTCATTTTTATAACACCAACACGTTTCAAACACTTCTGAAACTTATGCATCTGTAAATTCTTTCACCGACCTATTTTATACTTTCAGAAGCCGAGATAACTCCACCGACGACAATCCAAAATATTTGAGACCGCTTGAAAATGTCTATCGCTTTTTGCTAAAACGTACTTGTTTTTCTTCAAACGACCTATGCAAGGGATTTCTTTTTCGTTTTATTCCTTTCCTGGATGTTTTCCTCTTCAACATCCAACAGAAATCGGCCATCATGTTAATATCCCAACGTCCCGGATATCGACGTTCCATTTCTTTGAGATCTTGATGGGATCGCTCTCCCTGTTCGTCACTGCAGGGGCCAAGGTTTTCAGGAAATGAATCCAGGTGAGAATGTAGAAAGTGCGTTTTTTGCGTATTTTATGCCAAATATACGGGTTCCGCGGGTCCTGGATCCGTTTTTTTTTGTTCCTACAGTGTCAATACTTCTAACCTTATGTGAATATGTGAATATCTAAGTATAATGAAGCCAGCGGACCCCCCCAAAGCGATCTAGTTGACGTTAAACGAGAATAATGGCGTATTTACATCATTTTTTGAAGTTATCAAAAAAAATGGTACACAGGATCTTAATTTTGACGTCGAATATCGATTCAACAGCTCAAAATACGTCGGAAAAGTATAGTCCGATTCGGCGCACAACCAACTTTTTGTTTGTGTGGCTGTGTTATTGTTTTCGTGAATATTTGGACTCCAGAAGGGGCCATACAGAATCCAGCAGAGGCTATACGAAAAATTCCGTGGACTAGAAGCCACCCATATTCGGGGGGGGGGGGGGGGGGTGGTGGTGGTGAAAGAGACAAAATGTATAACTCTGGCGGTAATAATATTCTCATCTTCTTTATTTGTGTTATACATTTCCGGTGCTTAAAAAGAGGTACAGGAAAATTGGCAATGATCATCTTCGGATACCCACCCTCAACGGGGGGTGAAAGTCGAAAAAAATCGTATGCCTGTCGCTGAGAATATTTTTATCTACATAAATCTGAGATTCGGCTGTATTAATCGACAGGCTACCAGAACACAATACCATTCCCGTGCAGAAATTTGTTGGGGAGCGCCCAGATCCTACTACGTCCCTATAGGGATTTGATAGGAACGCCGCACGTAGGAAGTCCGCATTGGAATCCCAGTGGATTCCGCGCTATATCTCAATTGACGTCCTTTGAGAATATTTTATTCGACATTTTCAACCGGAATGTAGTGGATCTCCCAAAAAAAATATCGTACTGGGATCCCGTGCACAAGTTCCTCGATGAACGCCGTTTGAAAATGTTAACCACGTTCGTATGAAAAATGTGTGAAAAGTCACTAAAAAAATCTCGGCTGGTTAAAACATAACCCGCACGCTTCGTGAGCGTGTACATGTGATTCGAATCAACTTTTTAATATATACTTTTCTCACAAGAGAACCGTTCCCGGTGCCCCCCCCCCCCCAATTTCGTTTATTTTTGGATATGTTATTTTTCATCGAAATCTAAAAGACACGTATTTTTTTATCAGCGGGAAAACAGTTTTAAGGGATTTAATTCGCCCTGAAAATTGGACATCTTTAGAGTGACTTTTGCACTTTCGCATATTTCTAATTGAGATATCAAGTGCATTTTGTTATTTGCCATAAGCATTACTCTCGAATTGGTTTCATTCGAATATCTTAATTAGGAATATACGAAACTGCAAAAGTCACTCTGAGGATCTCGAACTTGGAGGGTGAATTTCACTCCTTAAAACTGTTTTTTCGCCGATAAAAAAAAATACGTGTGTCTTAGATTTCGATGAAAAATAACATATCAAAAAATGAACGAAATCGGAGGGCGGCACCATAAACGGTTTCCTTGTGAGTGAATTATACTTTTTTAAGATAACATTTATACTTTTTTGAGATCCACTGATTTTGCATAACTATATATTTTGTTTAGAAAATTCAACGTACAGAATACGACGGGATTTATCAAGAATCGTGACGGACTCTGTTCGATAAAGTGGATTATCTGTGGAATTTAAATTGGATTCGTACAATGAATTCCAATGGGGAATCCCGATGAGAATCCAATATAAAAGGTGTCTCAAAATGACCTGACATCTAAATTGATTAATAAAACGTATTATTTATTTGAAAAGTGCGAATATTTTTATTTAAATATAAGGTACAAACATGGGGGTTACGTGGAACACAATATCCAATAAATGGCCGTTTCGTCCCTGTTTGCAAGCGTTCACTCTTTTGACAATATTTTCAATAACATCTTGGCATAATTGCGGGCCAATTTAATTAATGTTGCGTCGAATTGCTTCATTAAGCCTCGGAATGGTCTGTAGATCATTGGCATACACTTTTTCTTTTGGAATACCCCAACGAAAGAAGTCCAATGGCGTCAAATCGCACGATCTCGGTGGCCAATTCCCATCACCGCGGCGCGAGATAACACGACCATGAAACTTCGTCTGCAATACCTGCATTGTTTCGCCCGCAGTGCGGAAGGCTGCGCTATCTTGTTGAAAAAAAAATATGTCTGCCAAGTCCATGCCGTTTATGTCATTTATCGGACATTGTGTTCCACACATAATCTCCCTGTTTGTAAGTTATATTGAAATGAAAATATTCATACTTTTCAACGAAATAATAAATACGTTTTATTAATAAATTGAAATGTCCGGTCATTTTAAAACACCCTTTATGGGAATCCAATGCACGAGATAAGGTACAATGGGTACTCCATTGTACCCATTGGATCCCCATTAGGAAGTGAGGACAAGTATGGCAATCCAATCTAATCCCGACGACAATTTCTGGACGGGTTGATGCATATTTCTAGTCATTTCATTCGATTCGTAATGAATATATTCTTGTACTTGAACAACTTGAATAACTGCACGGAAAATTAAAGCTCTTTGGAGCTATTATAAAAAAACGAAGACAAAAACTAGTCATCAACATGAAAAAATCTGGCGACTATACAATCAAAGCGTGCCCACTAATTTTTAGTTAATACCCCTACTACAAAAATCATTGTGCGCGGCAAAAATAATATACCGCGTACCGTCATTTTCCACATTTCCACAGAGATTTCACAGAATTTTCCACAGAACAAATGCACACTCCAAGTACATGATTGATGTCGGACAATAAAGCGTGTAGTAATTTCAACGAGTAAAATCGCGGAACATTTTCACGATAGAGCAATAATTATAAAATTAACGGATATAATTACGAATACGAAAACAATTATTATAAAAAACCGGGTTTTCGCATCATCAGCGAGCAGTGTCCATTAGTATGAGCGTGGAAAATCCGACATATTACAAATTCCTGAAAATGTACACACACACATATATATATATATCCATATATATCACATATGTAATTATAAACGAGACATTCTCGGGGAATTTTCTTGCGTCTACACATACACGGACGCAATACACTTGCGATACAGTACTAACACTCACCGACATTGAAAACAAGCAGCTGATTCAAGGCTGACACCCACTGGCTTATTTTCACGAGCAACTGTTACACACACGTGCGTGCACGAACACATATACACCCGCAAACACGGACACACGTACGGTAAATGTGTGGCTGCGTATACTCGCATGCCTCGGCATGTTTAAAAACACGTATGCGTGTACCCTTTCGATACCCGCGCTTCCGGGAGTATTTCCAGCGCGTCAGAGGAGATAAATCAAACTCAACACGAGATGCAACGCTTTACCATTACAACAAATAAATATGCTGAAATATTCGTGCGACTCAATGGATTGTTCGAAATGCTATTGAAGATCGCATCGTTGCAACGCAACGAACTTTAATTATTAAAAAAAGAAAAATTACTTCTCCTTGGCCGATCCCGACAACGAAAAGCACTCGAACATTTTTCACATCCGTATCAGAAGTCTATAAAATGAATGTACAAAGAAATATTTTGCATCGTAATAAGAATAAAAGCAAAAAAGTCAAGAATAATTTTCATTGCATTCGAACGGTGCAAACTCCAAAGTCATTGTTCGAACGTTGCTAAAGCTTGCATCCTTGGGATGCAACGAAAATTCTTCTTCATTTTTTTAAATATCTTTATTTGCGAAACGAGTTAAACTTTTCATTCGTAGGTGTAGGCGTATGGATCTCTAATGAGAGTACTCCAAAATGTTTCAATGATTATCGTAATAACGGAGAAAAAAGATCGTTGCATTCCAACGACGCAAACTTCAATACCATTTGTTTGAAATTGCAGCTTTTTTTGTATGCTCGAAACTGAATACAGAAAATAATCGTGCGAAATTGTTGCTAGCCATAAAACATCAACTGCGAGAGTTTCTCTTAATGATAATCGTTTTTCGCTATATCGTGCTGAAATAATGTTTAATGGTCTTCCATAAAAAAATGGTGTCCGCGCGTGTATATTGAATTATTGTCAGACGAAATGTAGCAGCCCACATTAGCTTGCGCGTTCAATTGCTTGGATTGCATCCTTTCGTTTACTACTGGTCGATATATATATATATATATATATATGGTGTGTACGTGTATGAGCGCAGATATATTTATGTAGGCATGAAATATGCAGTGCGGCATCGCCTCGACCAAGCCCAGGATCATAAAATATGCATTAAAAAGAACGCTGCAGGCCGGAGTAAAAAAGACGAAATGTCGATGCAGTAAGCATTAGCCGCGATCGTCGTTAAGGGGTGTTCTCACTCTAGACGCTTAAAAAAGGCTATTTTCGTGAATTTTTTTATAGGTTCACATGATCAATATTGATATAAAAGTTGTTACACTTATTAAATACACTTTGGAAATATAAAAAAAAATTTGTTGTATTTACGTAACCCAAACAAACTTTAAACGCGTTTTTCTCGAAACAACGTTTTTCGACGGTTTGTTGATAAAATCTTCGAAACTACTGAACCGATCTTTATGAAGATTTAACCACATATTCTTTACAACTATAGCTATAGCGCATATCAAGGATTTTTCAAATTTTGATATTTACTATTTTTTTGCCAAAATGGTGAAAAAACACGTTTTTTTTGTTATGTCGAAAAATGTCCGCGATTTTGTTATTTTTGCATTTATGAAAAATCGTATGATATGCGCTATAGCCATTAACATACTGAACCTAAAACCGTTTGATTTTTTTGTTTCGGATGATCCATCTCCGAGATTTAATCAACAGCGCGGACCTACAATTTTTTGGACATTTTTTAACCACCATTTTTGCCTATAAATAGGTATACTTGAATAATGAATTTTTTTTTCAAATGTATTTCGTAAGTGTATTTATTAAATGTAACAACTTTTATATCAATATCTATAATACAAACCTATCAAAAACATTCATGAAAATATAACCCTTCTTAGCGTCTCAAGTGAGAAGACCCTCAAACAATGTTTTCTTTTATCTCCACCGCGTTTTGTATTGACGAGAATAGTTTTTTTTTTAAAGTGTACAATATTTTCGACGAATTAGAATTTTGTTATCTGCAATGCAAAACTGTCGTGCGGCTATTATGATTCACATAACTTCATACATAACGCAAACGGACTCAAGGAAAAATCGTTGAAGATCACAGTGAGCAACTTGAACAAGCCCCTAAGGTGGTTTTGAAGTTCGCGTCGTTGGGATGCAACGAATGTTTTTCTTTTCGTGTTACTGAATTTTTTCGTCCCATTTAGACCACAAAAACCACTGGAACATTTTTAAACATGCTTATTAGGATTCCATAACCTAAGCTTGGGCAAAAAGTGTTTAGATTGTAATAAAAATAAAGGAGAATTTTCATTGCATTCCAACGATTCGAACTTCAACGCCATCTGAGAAGCGAAAAGTTCAATAGTGAAAATTCGCCATGATGGTTCATAAAAAACGATGGTATTGAAGTTTGCATGGGAATGCGACGGAAATATTTTTTGTTCGTTTTGCCCAATTTTTTTGCATATTTACGCTACATGTATCATTGGAATATTTCCGAAATCCTTCTTAGGGATCCATAACCTAAATTTGCAAGATACAAGTTAACATAGTCATAAAAATAAGGAAATAAAAAATAAAGATGAATTTTCGTTGCATTCCAACGATGGAAACGTCAACGCCATCAAAGAAGTCAAATTTTAAGCGTTTAAGGGGGGATATACACCTAGGAGCCGGAAAAAAGGTCATTTTTGTGAATTTTTTCAAGGGAAACTATTTGAAATTTCGGATTGGGGTTATAATTATCTAAAAGTATGTACATTCAAAAATTTGTTTAATTTTCATTATTTAAAAATATCAAAGATATACAAGGATATTGTATGATCCTTGGAGGGTCAAAAAAAAATGTGCGTACACGGTACCCACTGGTGTTTTTTTTCAAAAATCATCTGAAAAAAAATCCAAAAAGATTATTAAATTAGATACTATAATCTAGTAGTTGTCATAGCCAATTTTGAACATATCGATTTATGACAAAATGGCGGACGTTTGAACATAAATAGTGATTTTTGAGCCGAAAATTAGTCATTATTTTGCCTATAAAACAAAAACTAAGTAACGGAAAAAAATTCAATGACAAGTACTAGATAATGGTGTATAGAATAACCACAAAAAACCTCAAGGCAATCGGTTTATTGGTTTTCGAGAAATTTTGAGTACCGATTTGAAAAAAAGTGGTTTTGAGAAAAATGCGTTTGAAAATTTGGGAATGAATAAATCATGAAATTTGTCAACTTACATGGAATCATCGATACTAGGCCCACAGTGTAGGTCTTCTACGGTCGACGGAATGTTCATAGCTTCTAAATCCTCGACCTCGACCATCTATGTGTATATCTCCCCTTAATTCTATTGAAATATAAATGCTATCTTGTCGATTCGATTTTTTCAGTCTTTTCAATCGTTTTAAAAATATTTTCAATCAATGACAGTGAAACGTACATTTTTAGTTTCCGCACGACGATATTGTGAAACAAAAATACATGAAACTTCTTCGTCTCGCCCATCCTTCGCCGTTTACCGCGTGTCCATCCGGACAAAAATCGTTATTTCGAACTGTACACCACACAGCCCATTGCCACTGCTTCCTACATACGTGCGGATAAATCGGTAATGTATAGCATGTACATCAGACACTACAATATGATGTAGCGTCACTCTGTCCGTGCTAGAGAATGGAGTGTAAGGGTGGAAGACCGCGATGACGCATATCGCCGAACCCTCTTGCACCCCCTTACGACCCTCATGTACTTTGCTGGCAAAATAACTAGCAACTCGGCCAGGCTGACGGCGAACGCGATCGATCTAGAGCGTGGTCGAGTCAGCCAACATAACTCGGAACGGAATTACAAAAATAGAATTATTATTAATAAACATGGTGGAAAATCTTTTTTTAAGTCTGATAATTAAATATATCATGAACATTTCATTCGCATCGTATCTGAAATCGTCATGAATCGAGACGTCATTTTATGGTGTTTAATTAAGGCGTTACCCCCACTTGTAGCGCAAAAAAGGCCTTTTTCATGAATTTTTTTAAAGAAAATTACAAAACTTTTTTAATCGATCTATATACCATCTTAAAGAACACATCTTGAAGAACTTTCAGTAATTTTTTTATTGAAAAATATTACATTGTTTAGTGGCAAATGGCCGTCAATGAAATAATGTTTTTATATACACGGTTTGCGGTGACCAACATTGCGGCGAAGTGGATCATCTGAAAAAAAATGCGGATGGATTTAGTCAAATATAAGTATAAACTAGTCTTTGATCGAAGGATTTTAAAAAATATTCATTTTTCACAAAATGGCGGACAGTCAAAGTTAATGGTTCGATTTTAACGAAAAAAAACGGCCGTTTTTCGGCTATAAAACGGTTATTTTTTTTTTCCGAAAAAAAAATCGAACGATTATAGACTACAATTTTATGTATTAAATAAGCCTGCAAAATTTCAAGAAGATCGGTTCATTACTGTTCGAGTAATCTTGGTCACCGACTTCAGAAATGCCATTTTGAGAAAAACGCGTTTAAAGTTTCAATTAGCCGGTCGTTTACACAACGGATTCTTCTCTTTCAACGCTCATATCTCAGTCAATTTTGTTCGGATCGACTTGAAATTTTCAGGACATATTCTCAGATACTTATACTTCAAAAAAATGCAATAAAAAAAATCGATTTTTTCAAAATCGCAAGTGGGGGTAACCGCTTAACGATGAAGAATAATTAACTACATTAATGGGCTGCCGTCACGAGACTCCATTTTTATTAGCATTTGTATTTTATCGTTCAAGTGAAACGAGCAAGACGCCAAAATGCAATTTTCGTATGGACAATTGAAAATCGATAACTAAGAGTCTCGATGGGGTGGCTGAACTTAAGGGGTTAGGCGTAGCTGTAAAAGTCGAAGAATCGCTTCTTTCAGGACCAATATATTTTGACAGTACATCATCTTATAAATGTTGCCTGAAAATTTCAGGATAATCGGATCAAAATTGACAGATTTATATGCTGTTATGTTGACGCCCGTCGAAACGCTCGGAGCGTCGTTAGGAACTCTAAACGATAGTACGTTTTCAAAGCCGGCAAGCAAAATATCTTAAAAACTACTGCATCGATGTTTCTCAAAATTTCAGGCCATTTTCTGGACGTCAAAATATAGTATTTGATCAGAGGATTTTTTCCGATGTTTACTTCCGATTTGATGAACGAAAAATGCCCATTTTTCGCAACAATCAAACACCACGCACCATTTTGTTTTATTTGATATTTCGAAAATTCATTCGATTAATCATAGGATAAACCAATTTACTAACGAAATTGGTTTGATTTTTTTAAACTAGATAACCTGGTTTAGGGAGACATTGCTTACCGAAAAATACATTTTCGCGAGGTGCTTCCCGAACATCAGCAGTAAAGCGGTTATAACCAGATATTTTTACACAAAAAATTACAGAGTGTTCTTCAGATGATAGTTTTTCAAATACATAATTTTTGTATCAACTCAACATCACGATTTTCTAGATTGAAAAAGCCCAAAAATGCGCTGTTATCGACTGTAACAACCAGGCATAACCCGTTAATTGATCTGATTAGTTGATCTTAATTTCAGCTGTAGTGGACTTTCTTAGAACTAAAATTCAGGTTTGTCCAACAGTTCATTTCATAAAGTTTTTTTAGAATCTGCATTTACGTTGTAAAAAAGGGAAAGTCCATTTTACTAGAAAGAAAACTCGCTCGAGAGGATTTTCTGTCGCATCGTTTCATTCTCGAAAAATAATCTGATCATCGTTTCATCGCAAATAACAGTTCGACAATAATCGAATGATCGTTCGATCCCAAACGGTTATTCAATTCTCAGCTTATCATTATATACCATATGCGTAATAAATGTAAAATTCGGTTTCAAAGTTTTATACAATGGCAACAAGTTCTTTCACATCGTTTTAAGACAATTCCATAGAAATTGCGCTACTTACAATTGCCATCCCAGGTAGGAAATCAAAAGGCTGACGATGGAAACAAGCTTGTGCGAGCCTTGTTTCACCGAGCCTAAGTGAGACAGACCTGGGCCAGGTTTCATTGCATCGTTTGGAGCAGCCTGGAACCAAGACTGGCTGCTTAGCCTAAACTCAGGGTTATTTCAAGCTTTATTCAGCCGGTGAATTTTAAGGCTAAAAAATCAAGGCTGGATGCAGGCTTTTTTCAGGTTGTAATAAAACAAAATAAGTTAAAATAATATATTTTCTGTATTTTTATGAAAAAAAAATGTAGCAATAAATTTGTCGGGTGCGAAGGCACGAAAAACGAAAGCGAAGGAGGCAGCTCAGAACATTTAAACATATGCCCTTATCGATATTTATGAGGTACACAAAGAAGTTTTTTTCTCGTCACACACAGATTTCGTATATATTCACTCTCTGGAGTTTGCGTACACTCTGTATATTACGTGTCCCATAAACAACAAATAAAATAAAGTATTGTTTTTTAAAATATTTAAATATATATTTTATAATAAATAATAAATATATATAATAAATAAAATGAATTATTTACAAATTTATTAAATTTACCCCAATGTAGAATATAGAAAACTAAAAACAGGCCTCATATAGCCTCGAGAAGAGTTTGGGATAAGCCTGGTCATAAATGCTCGTGAAGGCATCATTGAGGCTCGTTTTGAGCCTTGTTTCGTCGTTTCAGGCTTAGTGCAGGCTATTCTACCAGCCTTTGGTCAAGACTGTGTTCACGAGCCTGAAACCGCGTTATCATTCAGAGGTTCAGCTAGGCCTCAAATCAGGCTGGTGCTCAGCCTGAATTAAAAAATGTGAGCCTTGTTTCAGAGTTTGGTGAGCCCTTTTTTCATCGTCAATTCCTACCTGGGATGTTCTATGTGCATGATGTTGAAGTTTACATCGTTGAAATGCAACGAAGATTAATATTTCAAGTCGTTAGTTCGCAATCGTCCAAACTTACGGCAGTTTCGATCTATGAGAATGACTCAAACGTTTTTTAGGATCTTTTTTTTTTGTACAAGCCAAATTAAAAGAAAAAATATTTTGGGCGATAGCAATGACGAACGAAAAAATTACGAATCTTCGTTGCGTACCACCGATGCGAACTTCGAGACCCTCTTTGTTCTCCAGCGCACTCAATACTGTCTATTACCATTCTTGAAGCCCGTTTTCTTAGGGTTCCGTTAACCCAAAGGGAAAAACGGAACCTCTATCAATGTCACTCTGCTGTCTGTCCGTCCGTATGTCACGGTTACCTAGCTCGTAAACGGAATGAGTTACAGACCTGAAATTTGTATATTTTGTGTAGAATGTTGACCCAAAACCGAATATTAAATTAGAAATTCCATTTAATTATTTTTCATGCGGGTCCCATACATGAAAAAGGAGCAGAACATTTTTTTTGCTTACCCTGGCATGTGGAGTGCCATTTTTTAGAGCTCATTGAGTAGAGTACAAATACATTTTTTCTTTTTTATCTTCAAAAATAAAGAAATGGGCGGTCGTCAAAGTTGTCAGTTTTAGATCATTTTTGTTCCGGGATCTATCTCAAAAACTAAACTAGTTATGAATTTGGAATTTCGGTTCACTATGTACCATATACTGTATTTAAGCAGCAAATACTGAAAACGCCGATTCATAATGTAGTATATATAATAATTTATTGTATTTATAATATAATAAAATTATAATGACAATATATAAAATTATTGTCAACCGGTGCGATGGTCTAGTGGTTAGCGTGCTCGCCACTAAACCAGCGGACCGGGAGGTCCCGGGTTCGAATCCCGGTCGCGTACATTTCGTCGTGAAATGTTTTTCTTCGGCATTTCGCGGCGAAATAAGACTAGTTCCACGACCGGGGGGCGAATTCGATGACCGGCTGTATTGGTATAGGTTTTCCGCAGTTTCCCTATAACCATGACAGAAAATGTCATGATGAATATAATACGGAGGGGGAAGTCGGCTGCGGCCGCAAGAGGGGGGGAACAGAGAGAAAGATGGAGAAAAAAGGAGTAAACAGTAGAGGAAAGAACGGTCATAATGTGGGGAAGAATAGGTAACAAACGCGAAAAGCGTGTACCTAAGGAAAAAACCAATAAAAAAAATATATATAAAATTATTGTTATTTAAATATTTACAATACCAAATGACTTATTTTTGGCGTCGTTGCCAGCCAAGAACGAGAGATTGACGTCGAGGCAGAAACGAGATTGCAAATTTAAAAAACACTGTGGATCGTTTATTTTTCTTTCATCGCCTCGGCATTTTCTGAGAAAAATGTGACATTATTGGCAATTGGCTGGTACCGACTCGAAAAATAAGTCATTTGGTATTGTAAATATTTAAATAACAATACTTTTATATATTTGCATTATTAGCTTACAGCAGGAGTACACAAAGCTTACTTTAGCTATCATCATCTCATATGGTTTCAATTTAGTAAACTGAGAGAAAAGTGTATAGTACTTATGAAAGACGCCCACGGCAAATAAGGAATAATAAAATCCCGTATAGTTTATTGGCACCGTAATCATAATATGGTTAACACAACTATAAGGGAAAATTATATCTAAAGATGCAACTTTGTTGGCGTGCTCGACTATCTATTATCCCCAAAATAACTACTAACCATTGTAAAAATATTAACTGAATTAACTATAACGATATTGTAAAGCCTTTCACAGTAGGTTAATATTTATTTCGGGGATACTAGATAATCAAACACACTACCAAAACGGCATGATTAGATGGACGCTTACAGTTGTGTTATCTATTGGGTTGGTACAAAAATCTTGCAACACACAACACGAGTAAAAATATGTTATTTTAACAATAAACGATTATTCAGTAATGTAGGCTCCCTCCGCATCTACAACTCTTGCCCAACGCTCTGGTAGACTTTGCACGCCCACAGACCAGAGTTCTTTTGATCGTGAATTAAGAAAGTCGCCCAATGTATTTTTGAGATCTGACAGATCATCAAATTTTTTATCCCGTAAATAGTTCTTCAAAGCTCGAAACTATTCCTTTTCTATTTCATAATTTTAGCCACCTTTTGCAGTTGTGCAGAATAAATCTCTGCCTGTATTGTGATGTTGGTTGGCAGAAATTTGTAATAGAGCATGCCCTCAGAATCCCACCAACAACAGAGTAAAACTTTCTTCATTTCACGGGGCTGTTTAGGGGTCGGTTCTGGTTTTTCCCCTTTCGATAGCCACTGACGCTTGCGCGTGTGATTAACATACAACACCCAGCTTTCATCTCCAGTGACTATTTCTTGAAGAAAATCCTTTCTTTGCGGACGATGCAGGAGTGAAAGACAGATGGACATGTGTGTTGCTTTGTTTGATTCGCTGAGATTGTGTGGTATCCAAGACGAATCAACTTTCCTATATCCCATCTCTTGTAAATGTCGAAGGATAATAGGATGACTGCAGTTGAGTTTGTTGGCTAATTCTCGTGACGACATATTAGGCTTTGCCTTTATAACTGCTCGCAGTTCTTCATCGTCCACAATCAATTCCCTGCCGGACCTAGGTTTGTCTTCAAAAGATGTATCGCCAGAATGAAAACGCTGATACCATCGGGAGACCGTTGAATAATTAACTACATTAGCCTTGAACGCACTGCACATATTACGGGTTGCAGCTCTTACAGAATGCTCTTGCAAGAATTCGTAATATGCGATCGCTCGAAGTGCACGTTGATCCATCTTTGCTCATACTGACTCCGCGGAACATCTGACTCGCTTATATATCCTGCGGCATGGAAGGTTCTAGACCATTCTTGTATTTCCTATTCTCGAATGTTCTCGAACTTCATTATTAGGAAAAATATTTTAATTGAAAAAAAAGTGTTGCAAGATTTTTGTACCAACCCAATATATTAGGATTGCGGTGTCAATAAACTATAGGGAATTCAACTGTGCCCACTTTTACCATGGGCGTTTTTTATAAATACTATGGACATTATTCTCAGTGCAAGTTTGTACTATTTATATGGTTAACATTAACACTTGTTGAGTATAAATTGTTGCAAGATCTTACGAAAAGTGACTATACGAACAAAATTATTTGTTCGTATAGCCCATTCGAATCTCCGTACAGTCCGTTTGAATCCATGTTCAGGCGAAATATTTTCTTCGATAGGAATCACTTCAGGAGAACAGCGAATGACAAATCATGATAAACAATCATACAGGTAGTACTCTCATTTGAGAATTCTTGAATTTATCAAATATTATATACATTTAGTAGAAATACCATTCAATATGGTAAAAATTACTATTTTTGATAGTATAAGGAAATATCCATTTGATGAAAACCGACTATAGTATATAGCATTGAACAATCAACGTATGCTTGTAAGATTGTTGGTTGCGATTAACATATGAGCAAAGTTAACACAAACGCTAAAATGACATAAGCAGTACTATATTTTAGGCAGTAACCATGACTATGAAATATTGTTGTCCCCTCAGAGTAATATAAAATATGGTTAAAATATGGTTGAAGTTACCATACATTTCTCTCAGTGTACTACTTAAGAAATAAGACAGTAAAAAAGCATTACTTAATTAAATTACTAGTTAAAAAAAAAGTGAATTGGTCATGTGTACGTAATCGTAATAGAGTGAGGCCCGACTCGCACTTGGCCGAGTTTTGTAATATTTTTAAATATTGAAAAATCAACACAATCGCACAAAAGCCCGTGCGATTGCATTTACAAAATGGCAAAAATTGTAACCAAAAAACAATTTCTCAACGTAAAAACATAAGGCAAAAATAAAAATGAAACTCGAATATACGCGCCCAATCGTAAACAATAATTTATAAAAAGGTTTGCAATCTCGTTGATACTCGAGAAAGACCAATCGAGCCGGATTCTCGCTGCAGCTAGTCGGGCAGCAAAGTATATTAAACGGGGATTGTCCTTTTTCTTGTTCATTCTAATTCGCTGGTAGTAATAATAGCTCGGCTACGTATCGGCGTCGTTCCCCAACCCCGCGGTGAACTAACGCGCTTTATAATAATAATAATAATATTAATATAGATAGTCCGTTCGCGCCATGCCTTCGCCGTGTGAGCGGCGGATACACGACAGTGAGTGGATTCTTCGGCTTTAAGTGGTACAACGAGGTCATGGATATCGGAATTTAATATTGCATTAAAGTTTTGCCCACTCTGCTACCGGCTAAGTCTAACGTGAAAATTTGATCGAACCACCAAGGATATCATACCTAGAGCAACGCAAACCGAACAGAATAAAATTCGGACATGAGGAGAATTTTTTTTAAATTATCGTCTAAAGCCACAGTAACGAACTCGTGTTCGGTGTGCAACCGCCCGTGTTAGAGCAGCTGTGGGCAACACTGTGGGGAGTTTAAAGAAACTGGAACAAGTGTCAGATGTGGGGTAAAAGTGAAAGACATATGATCGTAAAAGTCCGAAAATGCATACGGAGAAACATTGGAAAAACAATAAATAGCGGAATAATCGTCCACGAAACAGCCTGGACGCTGAGAATTGTAATTTGGAGCAACTGCGATGCTCCAGTTTGAAAAAAGTCGCGGGAAAGAGTGTCTCCGCGTATGATCGACTGGAATTGCGTTACACATGAGTGTGCAGCGATCATTCATTTTTTCCCAATTATTTTCTACAGTGTCCCGTGAAGAAATTTGTTGAGAGTCCCGCAGAGGGAGTTCACATTGGAATCCGAGTGGAATCCGCGTTATTCCCGATTGACATCGTTTGCGAATTTTTCATTTCAAATTCATAACCGGAATTTGTCGGATCTCCCAATAAAAGTATCCTTTCGTGATCCGGTGGACAAATTTGTATGATATTGAAGTTTGCATCGTTGGAACGCAACGAAAGTCCAGCACCTTGATCTTGTTTTGGTGTATTGGGGCTATGAAAAACACTCGAATGTTTTTTAGAGTCCTTGTGAGAAATCTGAAGCCCAAATTTGCTGGATAAGATTTGAAATTATGAAAAAAATGTGTAAATTAACATTTTAAAACCTCTTTTGTTGCATTCCAACGATGCAAACTTCAACATCGTCAAATTTGTTGGGGAGTCCCAAAATGTACCAACGTGTCTATAGGGATTCGTTAGGGACATCGCACTAGATGGGGTCGAAGTTTACATCGTTTGAATGCAACGAAAATTGTGTTAAATTTCTCACTTTCGTTAGTATCCAAAATCATATTTTGCAGATTTAGCTTGTAGAGCGTCAAATAATAACGCTAAAAAATGTTTGCGTGATTTTCGTAGCTCAAATCTGCCAAAAGAAGTTTGGGAAATGAAGAAAACATCATTTTCGTTGCTTTCCAACGATGCAAACTTCGACGTCATGTACATAGGGAGTCCTTGTTGGGATTCAATTTGATTCTGCATTCCCTTGATAAGCACCAGTCAAGATTTATCACGTTCGAATCGAACATTTGTGAAAAAGCCACGAGAAAAAACTCGGCGTGTTTAAACATCACCTGCACGCTTCGTGAGCGGGTACGTGTGTGGTGATATGTCAAAGTGCAGAAAAAGAAATAAAAAACGATAATTACCTCAAGTGGATTTGCAGTGATGCGAATTATTACAAATCGATTTTTAGGGTATACTTTTTTAAGGGGGTATCACTCTCTCTGGAAATTTCAAAAAATCGTTTTGTTGCATGATGTTTAGTGTGATCTTCCAAGAATATTTTAAGACCAACCGGACCCTGTAATTCTAAAAATTGACAAAGTTACACCTATTTGGTGTAAATTAAGTTAAAGATAATTCGCGTGTAACGAAAGTGAACATCAAAGCACAAGAACACTCAAAAGAGGATCGAACTGCCCGCAGATTGCATAGATTAGGTGTGCAATATGATCTCGATGATGAGAAAGGACTTCTATGGTGCCGGAATCGCTGACCAGCGGTAAGTAGACAATATTTCACAAGAGCGTGTAAAATATGTACGGTCAAAGTGGGAACAGTGGCAAGAGTGGGTACACTGGACCTTTTCTGTTTCTCAGAAGTGGACATGTATATACCCGTGAAAAAATTTGCCGGCGCTTAAGATGCGGCCGACGCTTGGTACGATATTCAGCACCAACCACTAATACCCAGTGTTGGTCCTTATACGGGCCTATGATTTGGCCATGATTCTGCCAGAATTATTAGATTCACTAACATGCTGCATGCAATTTTCTACGTCCTGTGACAATAAAAACTCATAATTACTGTTATCTGAAATTCTCTTTATTAAAGTAAAATTGATTTATACTGAAGTTTTGTGGTGTATTAAAAAAATGCCGAGCTATTATGATAGTATTAAGAAACGTCGAGTGTTAAAACGACGACAAAAATTACAAGACTCTTTACAGCAGGTTAGGATCAGAGGCAACGAAACAAAAAGACAAGTAGATAGTGAAGAAACAAATTTGGAAACATTCCACGAACAAGTGATTGTGCATAACGATGTTAGTGAATCTAATAATTCTTTCGATGAGCAATCATCGAGCACAAAAACTTGTGAATCTGATCGATTGTTGGCTAAGCATTGGGTTGTTTTCACAGCCCTACACTGGGCCAACACTAGCCCGAATATTGCGCCTACAATATGAAGCCGACCTTAGCCCTAGTATGGGCCGGTGATCACGCCAACCGTCAGCCAGTGATCGTGATCTCTTTAGCCCAATGTTGGGCCATTACCTGGCCAACTGTTAGGATTTCCGGTAAGCCTACTATTGGCCAATCGTACATCCCAGCGTTGGGCCGAAGAGATCACTCCTACCGAGGCGCAACACTGAACCGGTAGTGCTGCCGTTCATCGGCCAATGGTAGAATGTGATTGGCGTGACGCTGGCTCGAGGTTGGGTCGGTTGCGTCGTTTTTCACGGGCCCAATGTTGGGCCAATACCCGGCCAACTGTTAGGATTTCCGGCAAGCCTACTATTGGCCAACCGTATATGCCAGCGTTGGGCCGAAGAGATCACTCTTACCGTGGCGCAACACTAAGCCGGTAGTGCTGCCGTTCATCGGCCAATGGTAGAATGTGATTGGCGTGACGCTGGCTTGAGGTTGGGTTGGTTGCGTCGTTTTTCACGGGTATGTACGTCTTTTTCACATTAGAACCGCCCTCGGATGCCAATAGGTTTGAACCTGTCTGTGAGTCGCTCCCGCGCAATTCGGTTGTGAGAGGTGATTTTATATCATTTTTTTTGTAAAAAGTTGAAAAACCAGCTGAGTTTGTATGTTTTTTGCTTCTTTACCTACCCCAGTTATGTTCGAAGTCATTGTTCCCCCGCAATATACAGCTATATTGCGGTATTCGAGCATTGTGTTTGTTAACCTAACAAAAATAGAAACATGTCAGTACCCGCTTTAGAAAAAAAAGAGAGAGTCGGTACACGGTGGCTCAATTTTTTCGAGGTGCACAGAGATAAGTCATAATATGAATATTTTCGCGTTGTGATTTAGATAGACTGGTACTACCTCATTGGGTAGGTACTCATTGTTGATTGATATTCAATAAATGATTGCGATTGATCTCATGATATGCTGTTTTTTTTACTTAATTTTTTAATAGTTTACTGTACAATACTCCCCATTGTATAGAGAGAAGCACTCAATTGCCTACAAGTGTACAGTGGATCAGGGTAATTGTATTTCGCGCCTCTTCCTCGAGATCAAATTGTAGTACCCCTGCCTCACACCGATATAGCCACACTTTACAGACCGAAAAACAAGGAACCCCGCCGCCGTTGCGACGGCACTTGATTTCGTCATTCTTCTTTCTTGTGCCGAACACGTCACACGTAATCAACGAGACGAAAAATGGAAAGTTCCAGCGAAGCTGAATCCGAAAGCGGAATTCAGAAGGAAAAGCGATTAGAAAAAAGATTGAAAAGACTGGAGGAAATATTGAATGATCGGGTTAAAAGGAAGAGAAAACATCGCAATAAGTACGAGGTCCCTTTTTCCTTCGGTTAGGATTCCTGTCGAGCGCATGGTCGTACATCGCAGGATCGTGGGGACCGCGATGGAGAAATAAGAGTCGTTACTCGAATGGCCGAGACTTAATCTTTGCAAGGTTAAGGTCTCTTCGTTCCGTAAGGAACACCGTCTCTGCAAGACGCGTGGCCGTCACATACTCGAGAAGGGAGGTACGAGTGAGGTTGAGCCTTGCAAGGCCGTCGATGATGACTCAATAGTGGTCAGGACAAACCTAACCTCAAAAAAAAAAAAAAAAAGTTGGCAGAGTAATCACAAATCTTGCAAGATTCTGTGACCCATCTCGCATGGAGGCTTTACGTCGACGGCCCTCTTTCGACAGGCAAACATCAAAGACGTCGGTCCCATAGTAGGACGCGGGATCGTCGCAGGCGTTCGAATACATCGCGTTACAGTGCCTCCAACTCCCCGAATCGTTCTCAATCCGACAAGGAGAATCTGGATGAGGGAGATCGTAGAAGAAGGAACGTATTGGAGGATAGGGCGGAAAGAAATAACGTTCCGCCAGCCGTACAGCCGCCCGCTTTGGGTGAGTTGTCGGACCCTCCTGTGCCATCGCTCCCACCTTCGTCCTCAGTGGAAGCTACCGAAGTGACGGGTACGGAGGCTGCGTTAGATGCAGAAGTACTGCAACTCATCGGTGACCGTATTATACCGGATCGTACACTGGCACCCGTGATCCACTCCGAGTTTTCGATTCGGATTCAGGACATTGTTAAAAAAGGGTTACCGGCGGAGAAGAGAAAATTTCTTTTCGAAAAATTTCCCCCACCAGCGAACGCTCTTTTTATGGATCCTCCCAAGCTTAACCCGGAGGTTAAAGCGTGTCTACAAGAAGCCCTCGTAAAGAGAGACAAACGTATTATTGAAAAACAAGAGCGTATCGGAGCTTGCTTAGCCGGGATGGCAAAGCTGATGTCCTTGACCTTCTCATTGAATGGTGACGAGAAGTTACCACTGATCGAGATCGCGGGAGGCATAACAAGAATTCTCGCTGATCTCCAGCGGGAGGAATTACTTATTAGACGGAGTTTGATTCTAAAAAATATAGAAGCGTCGCTCCGGGACTCCCCGCAGCGCCGACCAGCATACAAGGCAAAGAACAGGGGGGCGTGGAGCGGGCAGAATTTATCTCGGTCAGGGCACCATCCCCGCTCATCCGGAACGACATGTCACTTCTCGCAGAGGATGTTATCGTCGAATCGCGGGAGGAAATGATTGGTTCTGGAACCCCATCCACTGTGAAAGACTCTTACCCTGGTGGCAGGACTCTTGTCAAGCAAGCACTAAGGTCTAGGGCAGTGCCGCAGAGTAGTTTAGACATTCTCATGGCATCGTTGAGCGAGTCATCATTGAAGCAGTATCAGACAGCGCTGAAAAAATGGTGGAGAATCAATCGAGAGGAAAACAAGGATCCCCTGAAGAGCTCGGTAGCGCAGGTGCTGAGATTTCTCACGTTTGAATTTAATAACGGGGCTTCTTATGGGTCATTAAATAGTTTTCGCTCAGCTATTGCTCTTCTATATGGTCCGGAGCTGGGTATAGATCCCAGAGTAAAAAGATTTTTCAAGGGTGTTTCGAGGCTGAGACCCCCGAACGCAAGATATGACTATACGTGGGATCCGGGCGTGGTCTTGGACGAGTTTAGAAAATGGGGCTCAAATGACGGTCTGCGTTTAGATTTGTTGGCGCAAAAACTAGCTACGCTTTTGGTGCTGACGACGGGTCACCGTATGCAGACCCTGTCGCTTATTGATATTCAGAATATTATGTCAAGAGGGGATAGGCTGGAGATCAAAATCATAGAGAGAATTAAGACCTCCGCTGTAAACAGAGCGCAACCGCTCTTGGTTCTCCCCTTTTTTAAGGAAGATCCCTTAATTTGCCCTGCGAGTGCAATTAATGTTTATTTGGAGAAAACAAAAAAAGTGAGAGGTAAGGAGAGTCGCCTTCTAGTGTCAACAAAGAAACCACATAAAGCGGTTTCAGCAGAGACCTTGAGTCACTGGATAAAAAAGACGTTGCAAGATAGTGGCATAAACGTAAGCTATTTTAAGGCGTATAGCACGAGACACGCGGCGACCTCATCGGCGGAGAGAGGTGGTGTTAGTTTGGATTCTATCCGAAAGACTGCCGGGTGGTTAGAAAGATCTTTAGTCTTCGCTAAATTTTATAAGAGGGAGATTTTAACGGATCGGAGAGAATTTGCTTTAACAATCTTAAGCTCAAAGTAAATATAAGAAAGATATTTTGTTAAGAGGTAATAGCCCTCGTAAGCGTATACTCACTCTCGTTGATTGATAATAAAGAAGTTCGGAGAAATATCTCACTTCTTGTAGATAGTCGTAACCAACGTTAAACAGCTACAATTTGATCTCGAGGAAGAGGCGCGAAATACAATTGAATGATTAAACGAACTTACCTGTAAGTGAAGTTCTATCATAATTGTATGGAGCGCCTCTTCCGAGAGATCAACTCCCACCCTGGTAAACACATCCCCTTATCTTACATCTGGTTCAAATGAAGATTCCCTATAGGTTACGACACAACTTTGAAGTATTGACGAAATCAAGTGCCGTCGCAACGGCGGCGGGGTTCCTTGTTTTTCGGTCTGTAAAGTGTGGCTATATCGATGTGAGGCAGGGGTACTACAATTTGATCTCTCGGAAGAGGCGCTCCATACAATTATGATAGAACTTCACTTACAGGTAAGTTCGTTTAATCATTCAATTTTCTTCAAATTTTACTTGATTTTTGAAATTTTGGTTGACTGTGATATTAGGCATGTTTCACTGTGTACACCCCCAAGTACACAGTGGATCAAATCCCATTTTTTTAAATACTTATTATCTCAATATCTATTGGGTAGGGTCGTTCAGTATCTTTTAACAAAATAAATCCATTGACGTTTAGTCCAGGTTTCATTGAGATTGTGTGAATGATTAGGCAGCTATAAACCTCTGAAAAAAATTAGCCACTGATCCCACTTTGACCCTACCAAAACTTTGAACGCGATTATCTCGACACTGGTTATCTCGACACGACAGGATTGATATATTGAGTAACTTTCGCACTATTGACTTGAATTTGCACAGTGAGCGTTCAAACAGTAGTCATTTTCGGTTCAAGATCGCATTTTTCAATTGGATGAACCATTTGTTAATAACAATGACTTCAGCATGCTGTTTTTCAAGAGAAAAGTGCGGTTTTCTTTGGAGAAGCTGTAATTTTCCATATTTTTCGAAATTTCGAAAAGTGGATCGTGAACCCATAGCCAGTTGGATATACTGTAAGAATTTTCTTTTCTTTTCGCTCCAGAATACATTTGAGCCTGGTAGAGATCCTGCGCACTTCCGGCCTCGCCGTTGGAGGACTGCAACGTCAACTGCAGCACCACGAACACAGTGAAAGATTTTCTTTCGAAAAAATTACATTGTAACCACAAACATGTCTACAACATGCTGGGAAAAAATTAATGTATTCCAATGTGTTACAAGAAAGAAATGCATTATCCTGACCCTTCAAGTGGGGTTTCAGAGAGGGATACCCCGTTAGGCGATTTATACTTTTTTTTAATCCACACGTTTTGTAGATCTATCAATTTTTCAGGAAAAAAATCGACGGACAGAATGCGGTGGGATCCATCGAGAATCGTATAGGATTCTGTTCAATAATGTGGGAATCGTTTCAAATCTGTGAACATTGGATCCCAATGGGGAATACCGATTAGAATCCAATGTACGAGCGTGACGTTTTAGTACAGGGATCCAATGCAATTATTAATTGGATCCCTATCAGGAAGTAGGGACACGAGTATAGGAATCCGATTGGATCTCTAGGACAATTTCTGCACTAGTTGATGCATTGAGAAAAAAAACCAATTGAATCAAAACAATATACTGGTTGATTTAAATAAATGTCTGATCGCGGAGTGCCACCGATATATGAGATTGTTACAATACTAAAAGATATTGGAAAATGTGATTGATTCAAATAACATTATTTTATTTAAAAATCTCTTCTGTTCTCTGAATGTCTACATTATCCTTCAAATAAAATTATATTCTGTTGAAATCATTTTATATACAATCCGTAGATGTATGGATGAAATAATTAAGCGGTGGCTACAAAAATTTTTATTTCGTACAAAAATATAATCAATAGAATGAATTATTTCTTTACTACATCGAAACGAATATGCCATGAGACGTAAGTTTTTCAATTTGTTTTCAATGTTAAATAAAAAGTGAGCAGTAGAATGATCGTCCACGATAATAGTGGAGAGAATATCAGATCTCCAATGGAATATCCATGGAGAGAATATCAGATATTCAACTGATAAGAACAGATACTACACTTCGATCTTAGCCACAGGCCATGAAGCGATAGTCTTTAGATTTTCTCCGGCGAGAAGAATTTCGGTTCGCGCTACGCTTACGAGAAACGAGCGCGCGTGCGGCTTCTAGCGGTCGCTCCGAGAACTACGGATTTCCTCACACCTATAATTTCGGTGGCGCTCGACCATGATTTGGTTGAATTTTTTCAACCCAATGTGCAAGAACCAAATTTTATTTTCGCATAATTTTTTAACCACTTCAGACATTTGCTTAATATTTTTCAATTAAATTAAAATATTAATATTTTAACGAATAATGTACTTGAAAACCAATATGGGATATGGTGAAAAAAATAAAACAACATATTTACTCACAATCAATAGAAATTTTATCTGAATCCAACGAGTGAAATTCAATTTTTCTTGTGTACTCCAATCAACAATATTCATGTTATGAATTGAAACGTTTTTTTCGTCCGTTCCAGAAAATGCATTCAAAACTATATAATTTGTTCGCGATAATTTTTTAGACAGTTTCAATGATATATTGTTCTCGGCGAACAATATATCTTTTGAATGAAAAAAAAACTTTCAATTTTATCATGTTATTAAAGTAAATAGCGTTTTGTTTGGATTAATAAATCCGATTATTTACACCAACAATTTTACAATTGAATCAACGAAATTTCATTCAATAACACCAACGATATTGTATCAATGATTTTTTGTCTCAGTGTAGTGTTGACATTCGCATCGTTGGCGTACATTGACAATTCTTGTTCATAATTTTATTACCTTGGGTTTACCATGATACGTATTCATTGACAGATTCAGGTTAATCTCTATAAATGAGCCAAGGAAAATGGTTGGCCGATTTTGGTAGCACAAATCTGCCAAAAGAAATTACAAAGATAAAAAGAAAAGTGTTATTACATTCCAACGAGACCAATTTGAACCTCATAAAAGATTATGAACTCGGCATTTCTTTCAGCTTCAAAATAACATTCAATCAAGCAAGCAACTTGGGAAATTTGTCTTCAATCAAATTGCCTAGAAACGAGTGAAAAAGAAATCACGAAGATCGCGCACCAGCTGAGCACGCTCTTCTCGTTCAACTCTGACGGCTAATTTCGCGCAATAGTATGTCACAGTCATCAGGAAAGTTTGCGGTAAAACGAGTAAAATCCTCCGGGATGAAAAGGCGTATGCCACGCAGTCTGATTGAGTAACAGCCTATCAATGTGTCATTTATGCACATATTTATGTACACGCATATTCGCGAGTATACGTACACATGATTGACGATGAGATCTGACCATGATCTGACAGATCTATCGCGGAATTCTCGGGCAAAACATCTATGCATCAAATGCACGTAATATTGCGAAAATACGACCAGCCTCTCTCTTCATCAGTTTGTGCTTTGACGAGAGCAATGGAGATAGAAAGAGGATGGGAGGGGGGGGGGCGTATGACGCGTTTCAAAAGTCCATGGAGTGGGTTTGCGTATAAGTGGAATTAACGCCATTACGCTCAAGACCTCGAAAGACTATACACCCGGTATTGCAAATGCGTGTGTGTCAGCAGCAATTTGCTTCGACTATATATTTGACGAAGAAAAATGATGGGGTTGAAGTTTGCATCGTTGGAACGCAACGAAAATTCTTTCCGATTCCGTATTTCCATCATTATGCAAAATCACATTTCGCAGATTTGTTGTAGATGGCTACATAAGAATCCTAAAAAAATGTTTGCGTCATTTTGGTAGCTCAAATTTGCCCAAGGAAATTTTGGAAATTGAAAGAAAATAATTTTCATTGCATTCTAACATTGCGAGCTTCAACGTCATGAAAAATGATGTTTCCGCGCTAAAGACGGGAAAGTCTGCGAGAGAATAGTTCCCATTTTTACGAGCATGGGAATGCTAATGATGATACAAATCAAGAGTGAAAATGGCCTAGAAAGAAAAATGCAGTGCCACGAGCGAAACAATAGTGGATAAATATGTACGAAAGACGTATGTTTGGTATATCAGGAGAAACGGTTTAATTCGATCAATTAAAACTGCGTTGAAGCTCCGCCCGGCCGGAATTTTATTTGTAGTCCAGTCATTTCGTCGGAAAAATGGCAAATAAAAGAGAATGAAATAAGGAATCCAATTTTTTTATATGTTGTGGGGGATAGCTAGAAAAGCTTAACTTGAGTTTTTCGACCAAGATTTCCTAGGAGCTTTCGCCGCCATCTTGAAAAAAGGGGTAAGAATTGTTTTTTGGCAATAACTCGGCTATCCGATGAGATTCGAAAATTTTTCTGAGAAACTTTTTTGTAACTTTTTTTGTGCTCTACAATTAAGTCTTGACCATTTTTAGCGTATCATGCATCGTTATCGAGATATCAATCGAAAAAGTAAAAAATTTAGGACAACTTTTGTTTTTTGCTATTTTTTTTTGGTCATCAATATCGAAAAAATTGAAGAAATGCAACTTGTAGAGCATATTCAGACCTACAATTTCCTTCTTGGACTTTTTTATTTTGGACAAAAATTACGATCTCCAGCGCGCCGCAAAGTCGGTGAATCCATGCTCAGCGTCGAGCGAGCCGCTCGCTCGGTTGTATCTGCATGTCGAATCGGATGGGAAATTGTTAGGGGAATTAATGCGATATAAAATAAGTTAAGAAACAAACACATAAATTAAGAAACAACAAAAGTGTATGTAAGTTTATTAACGTTTATACACTGCAATGATTGTATTGTATATTTGATTGTATATGATTGGATTGTATATTTGACTGAAACAAATATTATATTCCGTTCGACTGTAGAAGCCTTTTATTAAATTCCGACAGCCTCGCACATCTTGCCGATAGATCTTTTTTCTTTCGACGTTTATACGAAAACTATTGGACTGTGTCACCCCAAATCGGTGTATCCAAAAGAATGAGGTAAAATTCAAAGCGGTGCCTGAATTTTTTAAAAAACATTCCGAGGTTATATTTACAATACGATCACCACACTTACCAGTACGACTAAATATTTATTCGAACCTAATCAATTAATTTCCGTCAAGTTAACTTTCAATAAAAAGTTTACTTGAATTGACAGGTGTGCTTAAAATATAACAATCTCTCTACTTGTAATTCTGATAGATATGGTGGTGGAAGTAAAGAAAAACGTAAACAAACAAAAATACGTCAAATATATTGTTTTCTTCTCTTTCGTTAATTTTGGTAATTTAGATTCTTTTGTTAATTTTCCATTTATGTATTTTCATGCTTGTCTTCTTTTTTTGCAAATTGAGGTCGTAAATTCTCTAATAAGAATATGTAAAAACGTTTGAGTGATGTTCACAACCGAAAAAAAACGAACAGTTAAAAAGAATTAATTTTCGTTGTGTTCCAACGATGCAAACTTCAACATCATAATTATATAGCATTTAAGGTTGTTGCTTAAAAACATTGGGGTAAATAGATATTAATGAAAATTTTACTAATCGTTATGGTATACTTTCTGAACACACTGGCAAAAGGAGAACGAAGGTTTCCGCACTCGTATATAAAACTCGTTGATCGCATTGGTTATACGGGGTTACCGTTTCAGTCTCTCGCGTGTACCTTTCGCATTTATGAGGAAAGTGACCCAAAAAACGAATATTGTGTGCAGGATAGTGTACCGAACAATATTACCGACAAAAATAGACAGGTCACCAATCTGATTAATGAAAATGTATGAAAAATATGCGACCAGTTTACGAAAAAGTGAGGCTTGTTGAGGATTAATTGTATGTATTAAGGGGCTATACCAGTGTGAACGCTGAAAATTTGGGTGATTTTCGGGAATTTTTTGGAAGAAAAGTACTCAATTAAATGTTTCGGAAAATTGAGAATATATTTGGCTATATTTGCCCTATATTACATAATTTTTTCATAGAAAAATATTGAGATCCAAGCGACTTAGGGGCCGTCCATAAATTACGTTTTTTGAAAATGGGGGGGGGTCTGGTCGTTGGATGATGGTAACAATAATTGGATTATGACAATAGGAAGGATAGGATGATTTCAGGGGGGGGGGGGGGGGGGGTAAAAATGTGCTAAAATCGATTACATAATTTATGGACGGCCCCTTATGCGCTGCCTTGGGAGGCGCCAAAAAAAAAGTTCCTCCCCTGCTGACATGATTCCGGCCGATTGAGTAGCTGAAACCGAAAAAGGAAAAAATGTCGTTAACTGGAAGGTATTTCCTGTACAATGACGTAGGATTTTCGAAAAATATCAAAATTTAACAAAATGGCGTAGTTATGAAAAAAAAGTCTGTTTTCTGACCTATAAAATGGTCGTTTTTTTCAATGAGAAATCGTCAATTTTCATCCGATCAAAAATATCCTACGTCATTGTAGAGTAAATATATTCAAGAGTACTCAGTTCAAATTTCAAGTCAATCGGATAATTGCTCTTTGAGTTACAATGTCAGCAAATTTGGAAATTCTCATTTCGACAAAAACGCGTTTAACGATTTAACTATCGATTTTTGCAAGATAAAATGATATTGATATAAATGATAATGATATTCTTGAAAGTATAAACTGTCGAAAAAGGCAAAAACAATCGATTTTTTTTAAGTCTCACACTGGTATAGCCCCTTAAAATGTGGCAACGTCGGAACTATGGGAATGGCAAAACTAACTGAAAACCTAGCGCGCCAATTTCAAATACGTTAAAATCGAATGCGACTAAGGGGAACTTATTCATTTATTTATTATGATGTATTCCTTTTCTTCTAGCTTCGGTGAGCATAGTACGATGCTTGTGGACACGAGCACTGACAAATCGTCTTTTCCATCGGAAACTTTGCGGCGCACTAATCTTTTTTTCTGAATCATTTGTGGCCTTCTTTTGCTGTGACATAACCTCTGAAAACGCCGACCGACACGAGACGCTCGAAATTGTCGAAAAATCGATTTTTTAAATTTATTTTTCGTAATGTACACTTTAATTTATATTTCGTAATGTATTTTTCGTAATTTATATTTCGTAATGAAATTTTCGAAAAATCGATTTTTTTAAATTTATTTTTCGTAACGTACACTTCAATTTATATTTCGTAAGTACACACACAGAACATTTCTTGTCAATCCGGCGAATAGTCTCGAAGTTACACGCACATTTGTAATGACGTGTCAAAGCGTTCGAAAGTGCTTTTGAAACTTTAAACGCATGTTTCTCAAAACTGTGTTTTTAAAGTCGGTGAGCAAGATTTCTTGGAAACGGCTGAACCGATCAGTCTCAAATTTTAACGCAATCTTTTCAAGCATATTTTTTAGCAATTGATCGAAGGTTTTTTCTCACCGATAAATATTTTCCATTTTATAAACAATTTAAGGCACCAAAAATTGGTCAAAAATCAAAATTGTTTTAGAAGCCGCCATTTCGTCAAAAATTATTATTTTGCTTATTCCTTCGATCAATTACAAGACAATCCATTATATTAACGAAATATTTTTGGTTATTTCATTTTAGATGATCCAGTCCAGAGATGTGCTCACCGAAAGACGCCTTTTTCAGAGATCAGCTATAGCAGCTTTCAAAATAATTATTTTAACACATAAGAAATGTTAAACTACAGTTAAAAGTTACCGTAATATGTGTGCACATTTTTACGTTAATAGATTTAGAGGTCTTCTCAAGAAAAAATCCTGAATAATCGATCGTTTTGGGCCTCCTGACTATATGTAACCCATTAAACATCAACATTCAATTTTCCGATAATACCGTACATTTGAACATTTTCGCTATATTCAGTCGTACACGTAATTAATATTTTGCTACGATAAATTGGCATTGGTGACGTCGCACAATGTATTAGCATAGGAACTTCGTTTCTACCCCCACCCTTCAAAAATGGTTCAAAAACAATCTTAAATGATACAAACAAATTGTTTCTCTCCGTGGAGAAAACAAGCTCGTACGACCCATTGAAGAATGCGTATCGTCTATGAAGGATTTTACGAGACGAGCTGAACGATACTTTTTCGCGAGGAAAATGCTCTCACCGAGTTCTTTCCGCGTTGGTTTCGCCATATGTAGCGCAAGATTCGCGATACGCTGATAATAGTAAGGAGCGTTAGATTGGCACGTGCCCGGTTTTGTAATTGTATCGTTGGTACATACGGGCACGTTCGGAATTCCGTTCCGTGAGCTATACGAAAGGGAGGAATAAAGAACTCACGCGCTCGACGTGTCAGACCGACTAAAGTCCGAGAGCCGCGTGTCTCTTCACGTGCTAGGTTAAATTTTTGCACGTGTCTTATCGCCGATGCTGCAACATCACTTTTGGAAGTCCCGAGCTGGCTAGGGTACGATGATATTTCAAATTTACTAAAGGGTTGTCGGTATGAATTATTTTATCAATTTTAAGGGGTCTGCATAAGACTTTTTTGTTGCATAGTTTCGTAGCCTGGGAACTTAACTGTAAAAGTTGAATTTCTAGGCTACGAAACTATGCAACAAAAAAGGGAACTTAAGTTAGCCTATTAAGGTCCAAACTTCCAAAAGGAAGTTGCAACAAAACTTTTATATACATTTTTAAAATTTACCGAGTTGTGAGGAATTTTGTAAAAGGTCAGATCACCGACTGGGCAACGGCAAACCACTCCGCTTCGAATTACCCTTTTTTTTGCATTACTATCGAATTTTTTTACGAAAAGTTATAAGGTCTTTACGAAAAGTTATACGGTTTTTACGAAAAGTTATAAGGGTCTGAACGCCGCATCGTTTTTTCGATTTTTTTTCTTTTCCTTTCAATTTTTCTATTTACCCTAATTCCTTCCACATTTGAGCTGTAGCTGCTCGAAAGATATCACAGAAGACATTTTGAAAGTTTTCGACCACCGGAATCCACTCTAATCAGTGAGTAAATCCTGAAAAAAAATTGCATCTCCCGTGGGAGATTAATCATTTTTTTTTATTGGTATTGTATGTACCTACTGTGACCCTGAAGGAGCTTCGAAAACAAATGTCAACGATTTTGATTCTCCGCACCCATCCGTATCGGGGAAGTATAAATTTAAAAAAAATATTAAAGCCATTTGTCCGATTTACATCAAATTTAGACAAAGCATAGTTTATGACATTTTCTATCGTATGACAAGATGATTAAAAAAATATATATATATTTATCGATTTGTTCATAACAAATTATTGAAGTCGTTTTTTTGGACACTGCTGAGTTAACGTTTTATGGCTTATTGATAAGTAAGGCCCTCCTTAACCACGAAATAAAATCTGAAGTGTACGAGAAATTTATACTAATTCAGTGATAAGTGATTATGTGATAAGTAATTAAGTGATAAGAGAGATTTATACTAATTCAGTGTTGATGAGGCAAACAGGGTGTAATTAGTGGCTAAATACCGTAGAAACGAAATGAGATATGCTCCCTAAGTGAAGAGAGACGTTCCTAGCGGTGTACATGCGTCACCCACTCTCTCAGTCTCTCTCCCTCCCGCCGGTTGAATTTTCAAGCGCCAAAACGTCATAATTACGAAAAGTTTACTGCAGATTTCGAGCGTACGTGTATTTATAGTATACACGTGATGACGAAGGAAAATGATTTCACCTTTGGCACGAAATATAATATAACATCTGCGATGCCTCGATGTCACACCTGCAACGTCGTACCGAATAAATAGTACGCTATGTAAAAATTGGCATGAGCTCATAAATAACGGAGTAATAACGTGAATAACTCGGGCGCTTTATAAATAACAAGCAAGTAAAATTGCCACTCTCGCGAAATTTCAAACATTGCCGCGAGCTCGTGAAATATACAGTGGGTAAAAAAAATATTTTGTACACGTCGCCTTTTTCAAATTATTGTTCGAAAGAACAAAAAGTTTTCATGACTTTTCTGTGTTCGATAGCGTATCATAAATATACATGATGTCTGTTTACAAAACTTTGGAAAAACACGAAAAAAATAAAGCCAAATTAACAACAGTTTGGTGCAAGATGTACAAATACTTATTTTGCCCACTGTAGGTATCAGGGTTGGGCATATTCGATTTTTTTTGTTCACGAATAACAAAGAAACTTATTCAAAATTCGTTTCGAAAATGAATAAAGAATCCCACTGGATTCAGCATTCATTCCGAAAATGAATAATGAATCCTATTGGATACAGTATTCATTTCAAAAAGAATAATGAATCCAACTGAATTCAGTATTAATTTCAACATAAGTAATGAATACAACTCGATTCAGTATTCATTCCGTATTCGGATATCATCAAATTGAATAATCTGGAAAAAATGGACAATGGAAATGGGACAAATATAATGTCCCATTTCTACACTCATTTCTTCAGTTACTAGACACTAAGAGCGCGGTTTCCCTTGGATAAATATAATGTAATCGGACGATAATGTTTCATAGAATAAACAAGTTTTCTGTCAATTCTTCCAGATTATTCAATTTGACGATATCCGAATACGGAATGAATACTGAATCGGATTGGATTCATTACTTGTGTTGAAATGAATACTGAATTCAGTTGGATTCATTATTCATTTTGGAATGAAGACTGAATCCAACTGGATTTATTATTCATTTTGAAATGAATACTGAATGCAGTCGGATTTATTATTCATTCATGAATTCAGAATCCAGTAGGATTCATTATTCATTTTCGGAGCGAAAACTGAATCCAACTGGATTCATTATCTATTCTCAGACCGAATACCGAATAAAGTGGATTCATTATAAAAAAAAAATGAATATTGGAACAACTGCACTCTCTGATGATGTTGAATTTTGCATCGTTGAAATATAACGAAAGTTGATGTTCCTTCAATGGCTAACATTTTTTTTTACCAATTTAGGTAACGAAAGTCACCGAAACGGTTTTTCTTATCCTCATTAGAGATTCACAACATTAATGGATAAAAAAATATTGATTATTATAAAAATTAAGAAAAATCAAAAAGAACTTTCGTTGCACTCCAACATTGCAATCGTCAACGCCATACCCTGTGTGAGTCGCAAGAACATACACGCGTGTTTCATGAATCCCAATTCACAACCCTCGAAACACGACCATCGAAGAAAAAACTATTGATCTCCACCGAGGTATTTCATTCGGCGACAATTTATCACTACCTTTGTAATGCATCTACATCGATTCACTCTAACATTCACCAAACGCTCGAAAATCTTTCACCGAAATTCTAAAATTTATTTCTCACTGTTCACTTCAATCATTAGGACGGAGGGGTCACGAAAAAAACGAATAAAAATCTGTCCAAATCTGCAATAATGCCGAAACCAAAAGTCCAAATGAGTGGCATGAAAATCTTAAATGAAACAGCTGTGCTTTCACATTACTTTCTCTCTTCCTCTCGCCCCTAGCGCACTCTCTGGCTATACATAAATCAATTCCGTAAGACAGAGAGAATCGTCATCGTGCCAAACAACAATATCGACCGCGATAAAGTTGTTTTTCCATTGGCTTAGAAGAACATTACTCAATGTCAAAACGACTGATATTATTTAATTTCCCATACAGATAGACAGGTACGAATAAAAGTTCGCACAAAGGCCATAGCCGGGTAAGTAGGGAAAAATTGCCCCCGCATTTTTTCCAGCGAAATTTAGAGTATATTCTGAGGTATAAAAAAAAAACAAATTTTCTAAAAATTTCATGCCCGTCAACGCAATGGTTTTAGAAAAATGAACTTTTTTTAAATACCAAAAAAAAAAATTCCGGAAACGGTACAGTGGATCGATTTGATTTTTTTTTTGTACTTGTTCCAATCAAACGTGTTAAGAAATAAAATTATAGAACATCTTGCGAAAGATTAAGGTTTGAAAAAAAAAATGTTCCTTGTTTTATTATTTTTTACTATAATCCACTTGGGGTACAATAGCGAAGATTTTTTCATATAATCTTTGGGCACCTTATTAGATTATATATTTTTTTTAAAATAATCGGTTTGGTACGCCACAGTGAAAAAAAAGGAAACACACTTTGTTTATATATTTTAGTTATATAGATATATAACTAAAATATATCAATAAAGTCTGTTTCTTTTTTTTTCACTGTAGCGTACCAAACCGATCATTTTGAAAAAATTATATAATCTAATAAGGTGCCCAAAGATTATATGAAAAAAATTTCGTTATTGTACCCCAAGTGGATTATAGTAAAAAAAAAATAAAACAAGGAACATTATTTTTTTTCAAACCTTAATCTTTCGCAAGATATTCTATAATTTTATTTCGTAACACGTTTGATCGTAACAAGTACCAAAAAAATCGAATCGATCCACTGAAGCGTTTCCGGAATTTTTATTTATTTTTTATTAAAAAAAAAATTTATTTTTCCAAAACCATTGCGTTGACGGGGATGAAATTTTCAGAAAAGGCCATAGCCGGGTAAGTAGGGAAAAATTGCCCCCGCATTTTCTCCAGCGAAATTAGGAGTATATTCTGAGGTATAAAAAAAAACAAATTTTCTGAAAATTTCATCCCCGTCAACGCAATGGTTTAGGATTTTTTTTAAATAAAAAATAATAAAAATTCCGGAAACGCTTCAGTGGATCGATTCGATTTTTTTTCGTACTCGTTACGATCAAACGTGTTACGAAATAAAATTATAGAACATCTTCCAAAAGATTAAGGTTTAAAAAAAATAATGTTCCTTGTTTTATTTTTTTTACTATAATCCACTTGGGGTACAATAACGAATTTTTTTCATATAATCGTTGGGCACCTTATTAGATTACATATTTTTTTCAAAATGATCGGTTTGGTACGCCACAGTGAAAAAAAAAAGAAACAGACTTTATTGATATATTTTAGTTATATATCTATATAACTAAAATATATCAGTAAAGTTTGTTTCTTTTTATTTTTCACCGTGGCGTACCAAGCCGATCATTTAGTCACATATCAATAAAGTGTGTTTCTTTTTTTTTCACTGTGGCGTACCAAACCGATTATTTTGAAAAAATTATCTAATCTAATAAGGTGCCCAAAGATTATATGAAAAAATCTTCGCTATTGTACCCTACGTGGATTATAGTAAAAAATAATAAAACAAGGAACATTATTTTTTTTCAAACATTAATCTTTCGCAAGATGTTCTATAATTTTATTTCGTAACACGTTTGATCGGAACAAGTACCAAAAAAAAATCAAATCGATCCACTGTACCGTTTCCGGATTTTTTTTTATATTTAAAAAAAAATCATTTTTCTAAAACCATTGCGTTGACGGGCATGAAATTTTCAGAAAATTTGTTTTTTTTATACCTCAGAATATACTCCAAATTTCGCTGGAAAAAATGCGGGGGCAATTTTTCCCTACTTACCCGGCTATGGCCTTTGAAACAGATTAAGGCGTTACCCCCACTTGTAGCGCAAAAAAAGGCCTTTTTCATAATTTTTTTAAAAGAAAACTACAAAACTTTTTTAATCGATCGATATACCATCTTAAAGAACACATCTTGAAGAACTTTCAGTAATTTTTTTATTGAAAAATATTACATTGTTTAGTGGCAAATGGCCGTCAATGAAATAATGTTTTTATATACACGGTTTGCGGTGACCAACATTGCGGCGAAGTGGATCATCTGAAAAAAAAATGCGGATGGATTTAGTCAAATATAAGTATAAACTAGTCTTTAATCGAAGGATTTTAAAAAATATTCAGTTTTCACAAAATGACGGACAGTCAAAGTTAATGGTTTTGGCTATAAAATGGCCATTTTTTTCGAAAAAAAAATCGAACGATTAAAGACTACATTTTTATGTATTAAATAAGCCTGCAACATTTCAAGAAGATCGGTTCATTAGTGTTCGAGTAATCTTGGTCACCGACTTCAGAAATTCCATTTTGAGAAAAACGCGTTTAAAGTTTCAATTTCCGGTCGTTTACACAACGGATTCTTCTCTTTCAATGCTCATATCTCAGTCAATTTTGTTCGGATCGACTTGAAATTTTCAGGACATATTCTCAGATACTTATACTTCACAAAAATGCGATAAAAAAAATCGTTTTTTTCAAAATCGCAAGTGGGGGTAACCCCTTAAAAAATGTTTCTCGGAATTTTCATTGTCACGTCGATTATTATTTCATTCGTGAATTACCAAAATTACCTTATCATTAAAATTGAAATTAATCGAAATTATTATAAAAATTAAATGAATTGAAATTACCTTAAATATTAAATTATTTCATCTCTCAATTACCAAAACTACCTACTTTGAATGACCGAAATACAATAATAATACACGCGTGCCCTTGTGTATATAGGAAAACTTCATTTTCAAGACCTTGGACTTCGAGGACTATCCTCGTGCGATGAAAATACATTTTTTTTGAAAGGTCCCGATTTTTATTGGCGCATTCAGGCTACGGAAATAACACGAACGTTTTTTAAGCGTCATTATCGAATATCGACAACGTATGTCAACGAAACAAGATTCTGAATAATTATGAAAATAAATTGGAAAAATCATTGCATTCAGACGAAGTAAACTTCAACACCATATCGTCCCAATGGTATTGTACTTTGCATCGTTGGAATGCAACAGAAGTTTTTTTTTCTATTTTTCAAATATCTTTATTTTTATTACGATGGAAATTTCTTTTACAAATTAAGGTCTAGGATCTCTAATGAGGATAAGAAATACCATTTGGGTAAATTTCGTACCCTGAATCGGCAAAAAAATGTAAGGAATAGAAAAAAGAATGAACTTTCGTCGCATTCCAACGATGCAAACTTCGTCATCAATGGTCCCCGTGTCGACCAAACCACGTTCAGATCAATATAAACATATTCATGAAAAGAAAGGCCACTTAAGGGATTATCACAGTGTGAAATTTTCAAAATATCGATTTTTTTTCTTTTGCATTATACGATAGTATAGACGATTATAAACATGCTGTTTATATACCGACATAAATGTAAGAAGACAATTTTTATAAAAATTCCGCACTCGAAATATTGAACGCGTTTTTCTCGAAATGTCGTTCTTCAAAAGTACACGCTCAAAGGAAGAAATTTCAAGCTATCTGTCTCAAATTTTGACACAACATTTTTCACGACATTCTTTACTTTGCTATGGAAGCTTTTTTTTTAAATCTTCATATTTTTTAACGAAAAACTGTCAAAAAAAATACGCTGAATTCGATATTTTTTTTTAAAACCGCCGCCATTTTGTCAATTATGGTTTAAAAAAAACCTCAAAAGCGAGATAGCAGCTTTCATACTGATTAATAATCTTTTCACAAATTTTGTTCCAGACAATATTTACGGCCACAACCGTGTACAACGAGAGGACTCCTTTTTTTCGAATACATTTGCAACCGTTAAAAAATGTACAAAAAAATAACCCTTCAAACATTTATTTTCTGTTCTTCATGAATGCTTTGATTTCGCATACAAAAAATCAGACTGACTCGCGTATTTTAGTCATCGAAAAAACAAAATCGCGAAAATCAGCTATTCTTCGACCCGTTACACTGCGATGATCACTTAAAGAATCCTAACAGAAAAATCGGCGATTCTTTTAATAAAAATTCAACATATTTAGGTGTGCATGTGGAAAAAGAGAAATAGACAATGCGACGCGTTGCCAAGGAGAGGTTCTCTTCACAAAAACCTTTTGGGTTATTTGCGTACCCTAAATCCGCAAAATAAACTCGAGCAATAGAAAAAAAAATTGACTCACGCTGCATTCCAACGATGGAAACTACGTCCTCAATGGTCCGAATGTCTACCAAACCACCTTCAGATCAATATAAACACATTTATAAAAAAAGGCCATCCTAATACGAAAATCGGCGATTCGTTTAATAAAATTTCAACGCTTTTGAGTGTGCGTGTGGAGTGAGAGAAAGATAGAAAATCCGACCCGTTGCCAAGTAGAGCTTCACCTCTTCATAAAACTCGATTCTTCTGGCTCACTGGGCTCGGTCGGTAATTCCCGTCGCCGGAATGTCTAGCGAGGTTGAAATGCACGATGTCTATTGCCCCGTCTAGTCTCCATACGTGTCTCTATTTCCCTCTCTATCTCGCTGTCGCTCGCTCTTGTATCCTCTCCTCTTTACTCCCTCTATCAGCTTTGCCTCGAAGTATTATTCATGCCGTCTTGCGACCAAAATCCCAGCCAAACACTCGTCGCACAAGCTTCGCGATAGTCAGCATACAAAATCGCGCCCTCGACCTCGTTTTTCCGCATGTCCACCCCCCACAATGCATACACACACACACACACATATAAGAGCGCGCACAGTTGCCACTTTCCGGTGATTCCTCGCGGTCGTTCTTTAACCCATCTTGAGCTCACCCGCACACACAGCAGCCCCGTCAAGCCGCTTCAACCCTTCGTCGAGACGTGTTCGCACGGCACTGCCGCAGATCGATATTAAAGGCGAGACAAATATCACGGAATGAAAAATAAATACACATTTTCAAGTGTCCATTTCTATGGAATAACAGTAGCTTCGCCGTATACCAACATATCAGTCGTTATGTCAATGTCATTTTGTAATCGCGTATATATTTAAGGCGTTAGGCCACGGTAACGGGTATAAAATCATGTGCGAATTTAACAATTTTTTATCGTATGAAAAAGTGATTTACTCATAAAATTAATTACACATCTATTTAGTATGAATATAAAGCTGTTAGAAAATATATATATCTTTTTTTTTCGATGTACAAAATGGTCGACTACTAATATTTTCTTGTGTTATCTTTTTTTTTTAGGCGTGACATTCGGCATCCACAATTTTTTACCCAGAACAAAAAACAAAAATTCTCGTCAATCTACATTAGAATACCTAGAGAAGTACGTACGGAATTTAAAAAATATTGTTTTATTCAAAAGTTGTAGGTATTCAAAGTTAAGGAGGTTTGAGCGATTCAGTTGAGTCAAATGACGGTTTATTCATTTTTTTCAATGAACCTCGGAAAATGCATACGAGGTACAGATTTATTCTATATATGCAATTTTTTTTAAATATATAATCAAAGGGCAACATTATGCCTTTTAACATTTTTATTACGTAAAGTAGTAAAACTTTTGTGTCACTACCAACTTGAAAAAGCATAAAATTATTGATGATTATTATGAAAAAACTACGACAACGAATGTTTTATACAATTCACAATGAAATTTTGAGTAATTCGTAATTATGCTTATTTATATTTACGTCACGAGATTATTGGCCCATGGTTTACGATGGGCAAGATGAGGATTTTTTAATCCGTTGTTAGAAATGAAATCTTGGTGCTAAATAACAATAAAAATGACATAACCTTTAGTGTTAAAGTCTTGCCCATCTAACCGCACGTTAAATTACATACATTAAACTATTTTTTATCTCTGGTGTTTGGTGGTAAAAAAAGTTCAAAAAATTCGTGAAGACTCAGTATAGTGTAAACAATAAAATGGATATTTTTATTAAATTTAACCTTGGATTGTGGCTAACGCTCCAACCTCCTCAAGAAATGAATTTTCAGTGAAAAATTTCGTTATAACTGCTCATAAAATGAAAAGTTTTCGATTAATCAGAAATTCCGTATGTACTTCTCTGCACAATGCAATTAGGAACATAACTTTTAAAATTGAAGTAAATCGAATGAAAATTGTTGAAGTTATTTCTCACGCCAATTGGAAAAAAGCTGTTTCGAGAAGTTTCGAGTAGTCGGTGATTTTGTACGTCGAAAAAAAAATATATATATTTTTTAACAGCTTGATACTCATACTAAATAGATGTGTAATAAATGTTATGAGTGAATCACTTTTTCATACGAAAAAAAATTGTTAAATTTGCACATGATTTTATACCCGTTACTGTGGCCTAACGCCTTAATAATAACGATAACAATAACAACGATAATGTACGTTGGGGCTTGTTTGGGTTTGTTTGGGTAACAAACATATTGATAGTAACGATGAAAGTAATGACAACAACAAGACGGCGGTCAGACGCCCATGTAGGGTGATCGGTAGCGGCCAATGATTGGCCGATGCTCGACGCCAAGCTTGCCAACATTGGCACTCGAGCTTGGCCCGATCATCGACCGAGCCTTGGATGATAAGAGCGGCCCGATATTCGCAATCAATATTGGCCCTAGAATGGCTTATGAGAATCGGCCGAGCATCGCGTAGGAGTTCATTCAAGAATCGGCCAACAATAAGCCCCCTCACGATTGCCATCATTGGCACTCGCGCTTGGCCCGATTATCGACCGAGTCTTGGCGGCTAATTGTGACCCAATATAGATCACCAAAATTGGTCCTGCAATGCCAAAAAAAAATTAATTATTTCTGTATTGTAATTCGTCATTACCTGGTCTTTCGAAATGATTAGTCCGAAGAAAATATTTCACCCATATGGGGCTCGAACCTTGAACTTCCCTACTCATAGCCAAATACGCTGCCCCTATGCAACCGAGTGTTTGTAACATTTGAATCGCAGATATGGCATCAGATACCAAATGGATTCTCATCATTATTTGTATCACAAACTATATCAATTAGTTAATATCATTGTGATAATTAGAGAGTGTTATCGAATGACATGTTATAGAATTTTCAAACCTAACCCATATATATAATTCCTCTCTCTTCACCTTCTCTCTACCCCCACAACCCGTTAATATGTGTGTTGCAATAAAGACAGACCATTAGTTCATTAGTTCAAGTTTAATTTGAATAAATAAATATATTTAAAATGAATAATTCCAATAATGGAATGCAATAGGAAAAAAATTGATTTCACGAAAAATCTAGTTAATTCAAATAAAAAATAAATAAACAGACGCGGTTCGTTAATGTTAATAGAATTTTTCTGTCAGTGTAGGATGGTTCATAAAAATCGGCAGAATATCGCGTATGAGCTCGTTCGAGAATCGGCCAACAATGAGTGCATTGATTTGGTAGTCTATTTGTTAAGAATAATGTCCAATGGACTCGTAAAAAGTACTTATCTCGTCTCTCAATGACTTCAACGCGAAACAATGAATCGTCAATATACGAATTGCGGTTCAATCATGCGTTACTCGGCCGAACATTGGCCGCGTATCGGTAAACCAATGATTGGCGAGTCTATACTTCGCCAAACATCGGCCTCGTATCGACAAGCCAATGATTAGCGAGTCTATATTTGGCCGAACAGTGGCCTCGTATCAGCAAACCAATGTTGGCTAGTCAATACTCAGCCGAGCATTGGCGTTCAATTGGTTAATCGATTATCGTCCCGCCAACATTGGTCCAAGTATTGGCCGTTACGGTTCGATTGGCGAAACCTACATGGGACGTTTACCCGTTTACGTCCAATTCATTTGTCACTTTGCTAATAGCCAAAAAACCGCGCCACGTACTCATGCCGTTTCGGCATCTCATCTGCGCATTTCGCACTGTTAGAATAATAACAACGTCCATCATGCTTGGCAGTGTTGGTGGGCGAGGGGAGGGGCGCAATTTCGCCAAAAACACGCCAAACATAAAGACGAATTTCGAGAAAGAGTTTAATGAGTGTTCCTGATGATGTTGAAGTTTGCATCCTTTGGAATGCAGGGAACATTAGTTGTCTCCTATTCCCCAAATTTTAGGGCAGATTCAGGTTACATAAATCACGCGATTGTTTTTCAATATGGCTATCGGAGATCTACAAAATTCAGCAGCGAAAGAAATTGTGGGTAACAATCAAAACTGATAATAAAATGAATCAGAACACCCTATCCGTTTGCATCGAAAACAGATACAGTTTTTTAAATTTATTTATCGATGTGGATACGAACTCGTGTAAACCAAGGAAAAGCATTGAACTAATTGGCACAAGTAAACAGCCAAATGCAGTGCTCTATCAGTTGATATTTAATTGCTTACGATGCATTTCGTTTTTGCTTACGATGCGTTTCGTTTTTGGGAAATCGAGCTCATTTGAAAATATTTGATGTTCGTGTTTAAATCGCCTCTCGGATGTCCACACAGATATTTCGAGCAAAAAGAATATTCTTAGCTCTGACAGTCCACATTATGAGAAATCAAATGTACCCTGCAACGAATAATATCAAATTCCTGCTACCCAATTAATATACATTTTATGATAAAACTCGAATAGCATAATTATGAATCCGCTTCCTAGAAGAACGAAAAACGAATATGACAATAATAAAACAGATGAAATAATAAGAGCCGATCGAAGGGCCATGAACTCGGAAATCCCCAAAGCATACTTTATAAATTTGGTATACATTTTATCAGCTTCGATAATGATACCTACATATGCACGACAGAATTCAATTGCTATCCAAATTTTGAAACTCTCATTGAATAAGCCGCGTGCTCTACTTCCGGCATTCCCTTCGCTGCGAGATTGGCCTTTCGACAATGGACCGCTAGCGTGAACACAGGTTTAATTATAAGTTTGAAAGCACTCGAATGACGAAACAAAAACCATTCGACAAGCCATCGTCCGAATGGCAAAGTTTAGTTATGGTGTAAATGTTTCAAAACCGTCTAAATTAATCCCCATTGTCCAGCACACACGTATACTTTGCCATATTGTTAATTGCCATGCTCACGACGCGATCTCGTTGTTAGAGTCAACTTAAATTGCTCGGGGCCATCGTATACGGTCACCTCCGGCAAAATATCGACCTCTTTCTGTAAGTTTTGAAAAGTCCCCTAATACGTTCATTTTAAATATGCATACCAGGCACAATAACATATTCTTTACGTCCAATATTAACCCTAGAACTACAAACCAAGGTTGATATCAACCCCAGGTTTATGTTTGCAAAATGACGTTTTGGCCGTTTTTCAGCACTTTCAGGTATTGAAATCGATTTTTCACCAACTAAACTTGAAAGAAATTGCATTTGCTTTTCGCCATTCACTTCTGCATGAAAAAGCCAAAGAGATACATGTAGTTACGAGTCTCATTACTCCTTTGAGAACGATTTTATGAACAAGAAACGCGTGCGGTAAACATTTACCCCGATTTGTACACTGTAAAAAATTTCTGTATAAAAATTAATACACAAGTGTATGAAGTTTTTATGCGGATACCGCTTATGAAATTTCAGATACGATTTTGAAAATCCAAAACAGGTTATTTTAAAAATGGAAGTGTAGCTCCGTAATATTAATATATGTGTGCGTTCGAAAAATAATGCACGTGTAAAGAAATAAACTTCCAAGTATATTGAAATCAAGAACTATTTGCTGATATGAAAATACGAGTGTATATTAAATTCGAGAACCATTTGCTAACATCAGCATTCGGGTGTGTATTCATTTTACGGAAACAAAGTATTACCTTTAATGTACACTGTAAAAAGCTTCTGTGTAAAAATTAATACACAAGTGTTTTTATGCGGACGCCGTTTATGAAATTTCAGATAATATTTTGAAAATCCAAAGCAGGTTATTTTAAAAATAAAAGTGTAGCTCCGTAATATTAATATACTTGTGCATTTGAAAAATAATGCACGTGTAAAAAAAATGTCCACATCCATGAATATTGAAATCAAGAACCATTTGCTGATATCAATATACGAGTGTATATTAAATTCTTTCGTATATTAAGTTCGTAAAATTCATTTCTTTTGTGCCTTAAATGTAGTGTAAATTTAATATAATTTTTACATTGTTTCATGTGATTTTCATCAGCGTTTATGAATTTTTTTTTCAATTCCAGTTTCGCACTTTTAAATAAATCTGTTGTGATCATGCATTGGACGTATCGTAAAATTCAGTTTCACATATATTATATTTTTCAGGCTGCTGTAAATAAATTTCAAACTTGTTTTGTATTTTCAATGCTCTGTTTTTTATAGTTGATTTATTGTACATCTGTAGTAATTTTCAATTGAAGACACAGGTTAATGCAATACATTTTCCACAAATATACAAACTTGTCTTTGAAATTCCATGTTGCATCTATTAAATTCTATATCCACGTTAGAATTTCATGTTCCTGTTTTAAATTTACGTTACAAGTGTTTCAAATTTAATTTCATCTACTGAGTTCGTAAAATTCAATTCCTTTGCATCTTAAATGTATTGTAAATTTCTTTTATTTTTTACAGTGTAGTTTAAAGATAGAAAAAATGAGTTTGTAGTTCTAGCGTGAGGACAGTATATTGTTTAATATGTTATTAATTAGTTTGCAAAGGCGTTCACCTCCGACGAACAATTTTGTGAAAAGTGTCGAGAACTCGATTAGATCGGTGGATTAAAATTGGTCCTAAAATGACGGAACGCAATAGGGTCAAAGTGGGAACAGTGGCAACAGTGGGTAGGCTGAACCTTTCCTGTGGCTCAGAAGTGAACATGTATATATGTGAGTCTTTTTCACATTAGAACCTGTCTGTGAGTCGCTCGCGCGCAATTCGGTTGTGAGAGGTGATTTTATATTATTTGAGAGTTTGTATGTTTTTTGCTTCTTTACCTATCGCAGTTATGCTCGAAGTCATTGTTCTCCCGCAATATGCAGCTATATTGCGGTAATTGAGCATTGTGTTTGTTAACCTAACAAAAATGGAAACTTGTCAGTACCCGCTTTAGAAAAAAAAGAAAAAGAGCGGGTCGGTACACAGTGGCTCAATTTTTCAAGGTACACAGAGGTAAGTCATAATATGAATATTTTCGCGTTGTTATTTAGATAGGTACTGGTACTACCCCATTCGGTAGGTACTCATTGTTCATTAATGTTCAATAAATTATTGTGATTGATCTCATAAAATCGTGTCTTTTTTAAATAAATTGTGCAATAGTTTACTGTACAATACTCCCCATTGTATAGAGAAAAGCACTCCATTACCTACAAGTGTACAGTGGATCAGAGTAGTTTTCTTAAAATGTTGCTTTATTTTGAAATTTCATTTGACTGCGAAATTAGGCATGTTTCAGGGTGTACACCACCAAGTACAGAGTGGACCAAATCCCATTTAAAAAATGGTTATTATCTCAATATCTATTGGGTTAGGCCGTTCAGTGTCTTTTAACAAAAGGAAGCCATTGAACACACCTCACGTTTAGTCAAAATTTCATTGAGATTGTGTGAACGGTTAGGCAGCTATGGACCTCTGAAAAAAAATAAGCCACTGATCCCACTCTGACCCTACATGAAATTGAACGATTTTTTATTTCCCGCTGAAATAGGTTGGGTAAGCTCTCATTCGATGCAAAATCGTTTGGTGGTCACGAATTTACAAATTCCATCCTCGCCCAAGTCCTATTTAGCCCGGGAAATGATTTTTTTTAAATAACCGTGCGCGAGTTGTACCTGGAATTGTTGCAATCAGCGGGGGATCTTGTATCGGCAAGGGCGTTGGTAGCTCGATTGGACGGGAGGATTAAAATTGGTCTCGATTGATAGGACGCAAGACCTGAAATTGGACCATTATTTAGGCCTCGCTCAAATTAATTGGGCAAGGTCATGTTCCATGCAAAACCATACTTGTACACATATAATTACGCACTGTGAAGAAGCCTCCAAGGTATTGTTCCCCCAAACACCAGATGTGCAGTAGTTCATGCTGGCAATGGGTCAAATTTTGACGGATACCAAACATCGAGACGATAAAAATGGGTGAGAAGCATAAACGAAAAATATATCTAGGGACAAGACAATATCATTTTATATAAGGCTGAGCTAGTTGATCCAAAAAAGTAAAAAGAAAGAGACGAACGGCGAAAAGAAAATAATTCCACGAAATATTTATTTCTACAAATGCATAACAAATTGTGCGTTGTTCGTACACCACAAAGTTTCAAGCTAAAAATAAGTCGCACTTTCAGATTATAAGCAAAGGGATCTCTTAGTGTAAATCTTTCGGATTGCTGATGCATGTGTATATTTAGGCGTGCTCTACATACATACAAGCATGTGCGCGCGCATGTGTGTATGTGTCTACACATATAGAGGGACTTATAATGTGGCCATGTGTTTTTTGAGGGTCTTGCGCGGAAATTTTGCGATCGCGAAAAAAATTATTTTCGAAGGTTTATCAAGTCCTCTTTGAAAAAAAATATATATAGCGTACTTTTGACGAGTAGTATTTACCATAAAAAATTGTAGCATTTTGGATAAAAATAAAAATTTAACTGTGAGTACAGCAGAATAACGATAATCTAATTCCGAGTACGAAACACTCCTGAAAAAGTTATTGTGTGCATCCCGTCGCGTCGTTGAGAAAGAAATGATCACAGACGCTCTTTAAAGTGGATAAATGGAATTCAATTCCATCCTCAAAAAGTTTTTTAGGGATACTTCGTATTCGGAATTTAATTATCTTCATTCTGCTGAACCCAAAATAAAATTTTAATTTTTCTCCATAATCCTAATTTTTTTTCGCCTAATACTAATTACAAAATACGCTACTTGTTTTTCGAATTAAACTTTAAAACCGAAATATCATGTTTTTTTCGGCCGCGAAATCTCCGCGCCAGACTATTGAAAAACATATGGCCACCTTATGGCGGTCACCCGGTGTACATATCGCGACGGGTATTCGCAAACCTCAAGAACTTGAACCGAAATCTGCGAGCTTCAGGAGCGAGAACCTTCGGCCGTCCACCCGTGCATCCGCATTTCCCGGGGGCGCCAGAGAATTTTGTTCCATTGGGTTTCTCAACTGGTATGACGCTGGGGTCGCGGAGATCGGCAGGGTGTCAAGTGTACGCCGTGCAACTGTCCCCTGTGTCAACTCTCCCCGTTCAACTGTACGCCTGTTCAACTGTCCCCTGTGTCAACTCTCCCCAAACCCAAGTGTACACCGCAGCAGCCCGCCATTCCCCCGACGCTCGCGTATCCCCACTCTTCAGATTCGAGCCGGGCATTTCTTGCTACCTTTTTGAACTCGCACGGTGTCTCAACTCGCCACGCGTAGTGTGTGCTCAACTTACGTTTCCATACCCGGGAACGAGAAATATACAAGCAAAATGTTTTCACATTTACCGACTACCCGCTCTGTCAGTTCTCTAGTTTATCGACTGATTTTGAATGGAAATTTCACGAGCGGCATTTTCTTATAGCTTTAATCTTTAATAATGCCACGAACATATATGTAGTCTCCTAAAATTTTAATTCTTCCATAATTCGCGGAAAAAAGCGTCATTTTTGAGTACTTGAGAATAACGATAAGCAATACTAAGAGAACTGAAAACTCATATAATAATCGTGTGAAAGAAAAACTGGTGGCCTCGTACAGTTGGACAGATTTTCGTTGCCGTCGAGAGGTGGATTTTCGTTGCGGTTGAAGAGGATGTTTAATATTGTTCTGAATTTCATTTCTTGTGGCTCTTGATTTATTCTTAAAAATCATTGTGCACAGTCTACATTTTATAATCAACTTTTTAATCATCAAAAATATCGATGAAAAAATCATATGCATTTACAAGAAATTAATATCATGAAAAGAGTCCTTTCATTACAGATTGAAACGTCCACATTATTATTACCCAGGTTGTTCATATACTTAATGCCAAAGAACAGTGCATGTCAGATATATTTATTATTCATTAATGTGTAACATATCGGCTACTATGTATGAAAAAATTGAATCATCGTATAACATGAATACGCTGTGTTGAAAAGCGCAGAATAATTATGGGGGGGGGGGGGGGTAAGGATAATTTGCTATAAAAAAGCATATTTTCGATATTTTTTGTTGAAGACACTGTTTATATATATTTATTTATATAATTAGTATAAAATAAAAGGACATTTGAAGAGTATTCTGTGAAATTTTCGTTAATAATTGTGCAGAAATGAGCCAGTGACAGCAAATCTTCTCAGACGCCACAAAAAAAAAGTTACATTGCGGTGAACTGCATAACTCACCACTGGATTATCCGAAAAAAAATCCAAGAAGATTGTATTAGATCGTAAGTTTCTTGAGGTAACGCTGTCGAGTTTTTATTTTTATTTTTTTGTTTTCAATTTTTATTCACACCAAGAAGACAAAATAGCGAATTAAAATGATGAAAACAAAAACTCGACAGCGTTACCTCAAGAAACTTATTAACTAATACAATCTTCTTGGATTTTTTTTTCTCGGATGATCCAGTGATGAGTTATGCAGTTCACTGCAATTTTTTGGAGGTGTCTGCAAAGATGTGCTGTCAATGGCTCCTTTCCGCATAATTGTTAATGACAATTTTACAGAATTTTCGTCAAATGTCGTTTTATTATATGCTTCTCACAAAAAATAAATATATATCAACTGTGTCGTAAAAAAAAATATCCTAAATATGCTTTTTTCCGCAGCGAAAAAACCTTACCCCCCCCCGGCCCCTTAACACGTCGGGCCACCCTGGCCACTCGAAAAATGGGTATTATTTTCTAAAAGTCACAAACTCAACAGTATAAAACAATATATGTTAATTTTTTAACCTAAGGTAAGAAACAGCTTTGAAAATGCCTCAAATAAATTTTATTTTAAAGTATTATAAGACCAATATTCACCAATATAAGAATCATGAAAAAAAACAGTTTTTTTTTCACGTCGCCAAGTAACGAAGTAACTTGGCTCGGATCAGTACAGTAAATACTGAAGCGAAGGAACGGATTTATAGATAAAAGGATCATTGTCGAATTTTTGTCAATACTTGTGGTTTTATTTATTTAACTCTTTAAAATAATGCGCAGCCGTTTCAGATTTTTTTATGCTACGATTCACATCCTACATATAGGATAAAATAAATATATAGAACTAAATAAAATTGTAGAACATCTTGCGAAAGATTAAGGTTTAAAAAAAATGTTCCTTGTTTTATTTTTTTTACTATAATCCACTTGGGGTACAATAACGAATTTGTTTTCATATAATCTTTGGGCACCTTATTAGATTATATAATTTTTTCAAAATGATCGGTTTGGTACGCCAGAGTGAAAAAAAAAAGAAACACACTTTATTGATATATTTTCGTTATATATCTATATAACTAAAATATATGAATAAAGTGTGTTTCTTTTTTGTTCACTGTTTCATATATTGTTTTATATTATAATATTATATATATTGCTTTATTCATATAAAATATATGAATAAAGTGTGTTTCTTTTTTGTTCACTGTTCATATATTGTTTTATACTGTTGAGTTTGTGACTTTTAGAAAATAATACCCATTTTTCGAGTGGCCAGGGTGGCCCGACGTGTTAAGGGGCCGGGGGGGGGGGGGGGGGGTAAGGTTTTTTCCCTGCGGAAAAAAGCATATTTAGGATATTTTTTTTTACGACACAGTTGATATATATTTATTTTTTGTGAGAAGCATATAATAAAACGATATTTGACGAAAATTCTGTAAAATTGTCATTAACAATTATGCGGAAAGGAGCCATTGACAGCACATCTTTGCGGACACCTCCAAAAAATTGCAGTGAACTGCATAACTCATCATTGGATCATCCGAGAAAAAAAAATCCAAGAAGATTGTATTAGTTAATAAGTTTCTTGAGGTAACGCTGTCGAGTTTTTGTTTTCATCATTTTAATTCGCTATTTTGTCTTCTAGGTGTGAATAAAAATTGAAAACAAAAAAAATAAAAATAAAAACTCGACAGCGTTACCTCAAGAAACTTACGAACTAATACAATCTTCTTGGATTTTTTTTCGGATAATCCAGTGGTGAGTTATGCAGTTCACCGCAATGTAACTTTTTTTTGTGGCGTCTGAGAAGATTTGCTGTCACTGGCTCATTTCTGCACAATTATTAACGAAAATTTCACAGAATACTCTTCAAATGTCCTTTTATTTTATACTAATTATATAAATAAATGTATATAAACAGTGTCTTCAACAAAAAATATCGAAAATATGCTTTTTTTATAGCAAATTATCCTTACCCCCCCCCCCCCCCATAATTATTCTGCGCTTTTCAACACAGCGTATTCATGTTATACGATGATGCAATTTTTTCATACATAGTAGCCGATATGTTACACATTAATGAATAATAAATATATCCGACATGCACTGTTCTTTGGCATTAAGTATATGAACAACATGGGTAATAATAATGTGGACGTTTCAATCTGTAATGAAAGGACTCTTTTCATGATATTAATTTCTTGTAAATGCATATGATTTTTTCATCGATATTTTTGATGATTAAAAAGTTGATTATAAAATGTAGACTGTGCACAATGATTTTTAAGAATAAATCAAGAGCCACAAGAAATGAAATTCAGAACAATATTAAACATCCTCTTCAACCGCAACGAAAATCCACCTCTCGACGGCAACGAAAATCTGTCCAACTGTACGAGGCCACCAGTTTTTCTTTCACACGATTATTATATGAGTTTTCAGTTCTCTTAGTATTGCTTATCGTTATTCTCAAGTACTCAAAAATTACGCTTTTTTCCGCGAATTATGGAAGAATTAAAATTTTAGGAGACTACACATATGTTCGTGGCATTATTAAAGATTAAAGCTATAAGAAAATGCCGCTCGTGAAATTTCCATTCAAAATCAGTCGATAAACTAGAGAACTGACAGAGCGGGTAGTCGGTAAATATGAAAACATTTTGCTTGTATATTTCTCGTTCCCGGGTATGGAAACGTAAGTTGAGCACACACTACGCGTGACGAGTTGAGACACCGTGCGAGTTCAAAAAGGTAGCAAGAAATGCCCGGCTCGAATCTGAAGAGTGGGGATACGCGAGCGTCGGGGGAATGGCGGGCTGCTGCGGTGTACACTTGGGTTTGGGGAGAGTTGACACAGGGGACAGTTGAACAGGCGTACAGTTGAACGGGGAGAGTTGACACAGGGGACAGTTGCACGGCGTACACTTGACACCCTGCCGCGGAGATCTACCCTGGCCCACTAACGGAGACTGGAGCTTGCCTTGATTTTTGTATCACCGGAATCATAAGATGTATGTACTGGATGAACTTACACGCAGGGACTGTTGCGATACTGCACAACCGCTTAGGCCAGCGGTTCTCAAACTTTTTTGGCGACGGAACTATTTTAAGGGGCTAGTCCACTTTGAAAAAATAAAAAAAATCGATTTTATTTTACTGTTTTCGAAAATACATACATTCAGAAATATTGTGTCAAAATAGGTGCATCAATTGCCGATTGAGTTTAGGTAAGAGTTTTTCATAGTACAAACTTTAAACGCGTTTTTCTCGAAACAACGTTTTCAAAATCTAGTTCTATCGTATCTCTGAAACTAATAAACCAATTCTCTTGAAATTTGCACCACATATTGTAAACATGATTCGCAACAAGATGGCCCTCGATGGTTTAAAATTTTTAATTATTACTCTTTTTTTGCGAAAAACTGCTAAAAACGGGTTTTTTTTTACTTTTTCGATGTTTATCTGCCGTTGTTTTATTTTTTGATAAAACTTTATATCCGAGGGTCATTTTATAGCTAGTGTCATACTGAATCTAATGGACTATGATTTTTTTTGTTTCAGACAAGCCGTTGCCGAGTTGTGATGGAGCTACCTAGCACACTTATTTTTAAGGCGTTACGTTAAACTGTTAAATAGTTAAATTAAATATTAATTAAACGTTATACGTTATACGTAAATATTAATTTACGTAAATATATTTAAACGTTATACGTAATAAATATAATATAATTAAACGTTATACGTAAATATTAATTAATAAACGTTAAATAGTTGTACTTAAAAATGAATAATAATGAATTAAACTTTTTGTAAAATGTATTTCAAGACTTCATTCATCAAGTCCAACAACTTTTATATTCATATCTTTCATAAAATCCTCAAAAAAATCGCGAAAATAGCCTTTTTTGTGGCTCCAAAGTGGACTGGCCCCTTAAAACACTAAATATTTTACAGAACCCTAAAATATACAAAAAAAACTAGTTTTATGTTTATTTTTTAATGAAAATCATACAAAAATGGGGACTTTACATAACAATGCATTAATTCCACTGTAAATTGATGGAATTGTTTTCATTTATTGGGAGGTACGAAGTTGTTTTTTTTTTCGGCGTAGCCCTAATAGAGACCTTGCGGAGGCCCCAGGGCTCCGCGGAGCACACTTTGAGCATGACGGGCTCAGGCTATGGGTTGTGGTAGAAAGGTCGGTATCCACGATGTTGAAGTTTGCATCGTTGGATTTCAACGAAAATGCTTTTTAATCGTTTTATTTTCATTATCCAAAATCATATTTTACAGATTTTATTCGTCGCTCGCTAAATGAAAATCGGAAAATCTTTGCGTCATTTTCGCAGCTCGAATCTGTGTGAGGAAACTTGGGAAGTAAGAAGAAATGATTTTCGTTGCATTCCAGCGATGCAAACTTGAACACCATCGGTATTCACCGGGGAAGTAGCTTCAACGATTTAAGATCACGTGACAAAAAAAAAAAGAACGAAATTATAGACCGATGGGGATCGCGATTCGTAGCAAAAAAAAACCAGACCGAACCGATAGACCAAACGAGAGCTCGATAAAATAAAATAACTCTTATTTTATTGTGCAGGAACTGGTTGATTAAAATCATTCGAGAACTTTAACGCGGGAACTCGAAGGCGAATGCGTGACGCGAATGAGAGAGAGAGAGAGAGAGAGAGAGAGACCATATCGCTCTCTAGCGCAACTGATATGAACCTCGCATGACGGATGGGATGCCGAATTCGGAATAAACATCACTTCTATACGACGACTTCAGCATGTTGCCAATTTTTTTGTCGGTTTTTTGGACCACCAGGACTGTAGTCTAGAAAATCCCACATATTCTATGGTATTTTGCGGTCGCCAAAAGTTGTTTTTAAAAGACCAGTATTTTAATGTTATCTCTTTTCGAATGGGTCTTATGAAAAAATGCTATCTATAAAAATTGTGCGCCATAATGTCATCTACAAAATAAGTCTCGTAGGAATATCACGTAGGATTGTTAGTTTAACGGTAAATCACCGATAAACAATCAATTTTGTTTTTTTGTTTATTGTATGTATTTTGGGTATTAATGAACGTATTGACCTGAAACTCATACATCACCTAGAAGAATCTATCCCCACGAGATAACTTTCAATTTTATCCAGCCACGTCGCATAGCTTAGCAACAATAACCGATTTTCGTAAATCCGGCGTTTGCCTATAGCAAGTGATCCACAAGGCTCGCAGAGTGCAAAAAAATCATGGTTGTAGTTTTTCGGCGCGTACATTCATGATTTATCTTTAAAAAGTGATTAAAAAAAACACTCGTATTCCGAGGATATAAAATTTTAGCTTATAAACGAATTTAACTAACTACTTGAATTTCGGGGCTATATGAAATATTCTTCGATATTCTTATACGTCTTTACGAGATGCGTAACTTAAAAAAAAATATCTCAATATCTTTGTTACAAGCGAAGATATAGTTATTTATGGGTTTCTTCGATTTATTATTGTTGTAATCAACATTTTCGCAAAATTCAAGTTCGTGAGCATTCCTGATACTTTTAGGCATCACGTTCAATGTGAAACAAACCAGTTGGAGCGTTTCTCTCGTTGCAGATGATGATTGAATTCGATCGCGGCTTACTTGACTTTTTCCATACTCCCTTATACATTTTTTTGGAATGTTTCTTTTTGTTCTGCGTACTTTTTCCTCGCGAATTCGAAAATTACATATAAACCTACGCAACCCACGTAAATTTACGAAAATCGATTATTATTGCCGGACCCTATAACATGGCTGGATAAAACTAAAAGTTTATAAAGCCCATTCCAATAGAGATAATATTACAATACTGTCTTTTTAAACACTTTTCGGCGACCGCAAAACACCATAGAATATGTGGATTTTTTAGAGTAGATTCTCAGAGTACCCGGCATCCAAAAAACCTACGAAAAAATTGACCACTTGATGGAATCGTTGAATGGTAGTCATCAAAATTTATGTACATTACGGCTGGACTATCACTTGCGCGAGAGCGAGCCAGAACGCGCGCTGACGGAAAAACTGTCAATACTCACGGTATGAAGATTGCCAATTGTTTTTATTAGCGGTATGGATACTCTGACCCTAAACAAGCCTGGATGAAGACGCGGCTAGGAAATTAGTAATCAACAAACCGATTTGTAGAAACCAAGAGCCTGCCCAATCCATTTTGGCGGGAGAAAAGAAATGCTTGATTTTCAGGGCCGTATCCTTCCGATCAGGACCAATTCGAATCCAGCAGTCGAATCGAATTCCCGACGATGCAAAATCATCCGCTGATTATGAATTTTCAAGGTAGAGCTTGACCGGACCAAAACTCTTTGTCTGCGACACGTTTACGTAAGGCCTTCCCAGGTAGGAAATCAAAAGGCTGACGATGGAAACAAGCTTGTGCGAGCCTTGTTTCACCGAGCCTAAGTGAGACAGACCTGGACCAGGTTTCATTGCATCGTTTGGAGCAGCCTGGAACCAAGACTGGCTGCTTAGCCTAAACTCAGGGTTATTTCAAGCTTTATTCAGCCGGTGAATTTTAAGGGTAAAAAATCAAGGCTGGATGCAGGCTTTTTTCAGGTTGTAATAAAACAAAATAAGTTAAAATAATATATTTTCTGTATTTTTATGAAAAAAATGTAGCAATAAATTTGTCGGGTGCGAAGGCACGAAAAACGAAAGCGAAGGAGGCAGTTCAGAACATTCAAACATTATCGATATTTATGAGGTACACAAAGAAGTTTTTTTCTCGTCACACACAGATTTCGTATATACTCACTCTCTGGAGTTTGCGTACACTCTGTATATTACGTGTCCCATAAACAACAAATAAAATGAAGTATTGTTTTTTAAAATATTTAAATATATATTTTATAATAAATCATAAATATATATAATAAATCAAATGAATTATTTACAAATTTATTAAATTTACCCCAATGTAGAATATAGAAAACTAAAAACAGGCCTCATATAGCCTCGAGAAGAGTTTGGGATAAGCCTGGTCATAAATGCTCGTGAAGGCTTCATTGAGGCTCGGTTTGAGTCTTGTTGTTTCGTCGTTTGAGGCTCAGTACAGGCTATTCTACCAGCCTTTGGTCAAGCCTGTGTTCACGAGCCTGAAACCGCGTTATCATTCAGAGTTTCAGCTAGGCCTCAAATCAGGCTGGTGCTCAGCCTGAATTAAAAAATGTGAGCCTTGTTTCAGAGCTTGGCGAGCCCTTTTTTCATCGTCAATTCCTACCTGGGTTAAGCCACAGTAACGGGTATCAAATCATGTGCGAATGTAACAATATTTTTTCGTATGAAAAGTGATTCACTCATAAAATTAACTACACATCTATTTAGTATGAATATCAAGCTGATAGAATTTTTTTTCGATGTACAAGATGGCCGACTACTCGAAACTTCTCGAAACAGCTTTTTTCCAACTGGCGTGACAAATAACTTCAACAATTTTCACTCGATTTACTTCAAATTTAAAAGTTATGTTCCTAATTGCATTTCGCAGAGAAGTACGTACGGAATTTCTGATTAATCGAAAACTTTTCATTTTATGAGCAGTTATAACGAAATTTTTCACTGAAAATTCAAAGTTCAAATACCTACAACTTTTGAATAAAACAATATTTTTTTAAATTCCGTACGTACTTCTCTAGGTTTTCTAATGTAGATTGACGAAAATTATTGTTTTTTTATTCTAGGTAAAAAATTGTGGATGCTAAATGTCACGCCGCGGAGCGCCTAAAAAAAAGATAACAAAAGAAAATATTAGTAGTCGGCCATTTTGTACATCGAAAAAAATAGATATTTTTTCTAACAGCTTGATATTCATACTAAATAGATGTGTAATGAATTTTATGAGTGAATCACTTTTTCATACGAAAAAAATTGTTAAATTCGCACATGATTTTATACCCGTTTCTGTGACCTAAAACCTTAACTAAAATCCATCTTCTGGGCTACATAAAATTTAGACGAGAATGGGACTCAAAAATTCGTGATTACCAAACGATTTTACATCGAATAAGAGCCTGTCCAATCTTTTTTAGCGCACGCATGCGAGGATGTACGTGTGTGTGTGTTAGGAGGGGGAGGCGTCCAATATGCCTTACGAAATTCGCCACTATAATATATGTAGCGTGGGGTGTTTCCAAAAACTTCAAACCGCCATAACTTTTTTATTTTTGAGGTAGAGCATCCCGTTGGACGCTTCCCGAAACCAGCTAAGGTAAATGTCCCAATTATTGAACAGCTGAGGATCTGGGGGATTGAATTCGGTGAGAAAAAAATATAAAATCAAGAAAAAAAACCATCGCTTTCAGGTTCAAATGATACTTTGATATTTTTACTTTCGAAAGATCACCCTTTAAATTATTTTTAAATGATTTCAAATGAAAAAAAAGGAAAACAATGTGAAGCATGCAATGTCCCAATCATTGAACACTGGAAGTGCCTATGTCCCTAATATTGAACAGGCATGCCCCAGTTATTGAATACTCTCGAGAATTCTTTTTTCGTTCTCTGAAAATATTATTTTGGGTACAATTTTAAGAAATAAAAGCAAAATCAAACACTTACATTTTTTGTTAATCATGTAAAAATACAAAAATATATATTTAGTCTCTTTTGACAGGTTTTTGGTTCATTCTCATTTGGTTTATTTTTGCTTTTCAACTCGAACTTTATTTTATTTTTATTTTCAGCTTCCTCGTTATTATGCTCTGTTTTTGTTTGATTTTGTCGCAGTTTGGCACCCTGAAATATCGGAGAGCAAAAAATATTGAACAGTACATTCGTATTTTTAGGTTACATTTAGGTTATATTCTCTTTTTACTTTCCTTTTTATGTTTATTGCACGAAATTACAAATAAAACATATATTTGACGATATTAGAGTTATTATTAAAAGAATAAAGGTAAGTTTAATCAGGAACTTACAGTTTTTGTTTGAATAAATCCGATTCACACGATCTGTCACACGTTAACTGTCTCGATGTTTTGATGAGTTTAATGACGCCATCTTGGACAATTCGAGTGTTCAATAATTGGGACACACTGCATTTTCTATGTCCCAATGATCGAACATCGTATTTTTTAACAAATAATTAAATAAAAAAATTTCATAAAAATTGTTATTTGTAAGAAATTTTCTGAGGAACCTAAAACGCCTTTACTTTTTGAGATGCGACAGTTTTTGAATTTTTTATGCCCTTACGCATGAAGCGGCGCGTCTTAGCAAAAACGATAAGCAGTTACCGCGAGACGTCAAATCGGGTCACCGTTGCTGATTAAATAATTTTTTGCTCTATTAATAAAAGCTTTTTTGCACAAGTAAGGTAACATTTCGACAGCTAAAAGTTCCATATATGTAATGAAATTTTTATAAATAAGTAAATGCATGCAGGTGAATGAGAAATAAGAAATATACAAGATAGTGTACAATAATTGGGACCTGTTCAATAATTGGGACATTGACCTTATTATCTCAAAAATAATATCCATGTCTTTCCATTGAAAGAAATAAAAGTTACCGCGGTGTCTCATAGACATGTAGACAATAAAATATTTTGTATTGCCATCCGGTGTCCCCCTTACACCATTAAACTTTTGTAGGAAACACTTTTTCGTACGGCCCCATCTTGCCCATTTATATCAATGATTTTTTTTAACGGGACACCCTGTATATGTATATATATATATCAACTGGGAGCGATAAAAGCAAAGAGCAATCGTGGGCAACAGCTGTTCGAACTTACGCAAGCAGCGAAAAAGGTGTGTACGCAGGTATTCGGTATATATGTATACATACATGAACCTGCTTTATGACTGTGGGTTTGCGGAGCCCAGCACAAGATCAGGTGGGTGGTTTAACTGCCTTTTTTATACCACCCTCTAATACACATGGGCCATTCCGCGTGGAAAATATATTTTTCCATTGCTAAAATCTTTTTTCGCCATATTATGCGAACACGGATATGGAAAAAATGGGGCAAAAAAAAGCAAGAAAGAAATGTTTAAAAGATAGTGACTTCGTACACGAGATAAGGTATTTTTTGCGTTCCACTTGACAGCTCAGGAAAAGCGTATTCGCGCGAGAAAAAAGTTCTCGCAAAGTCGACCGATCTGTGCATACAGGTCGAGCATGAACGAGACGGTGCGACACTAGGTGTGACTGTTTGGAGAACATAGAGCGTACTTGTACGAATGTGAGAGCCCGCGAAGGTTGCCAACACAATTTACCGGTACGAAATGCCTCGTGTGACGCACGAGCGTCGATCAACTTTTACGTGAACGCAAAGAGAGACACGTATGACTATTTATGTAGGTGTAATGGACAGAGAGAAATGTGCTCACTAGTATTGTAAGAGGTAAGGTACACAGGTGAATTTAGTTGAAGCTGGTGAAAATTTTGGACAGAGAGTAAATTCAAACAGCGCACTTCTCGTACGATCGCATTTTCGAATATATACGTTAGGGTGGTCATTATTTAGATGACGTCTGAATTTCCTTTACTCGCAACCCCAAGAAATATGACTCAGGCACATCAAACAAAATGTTTTTTTTTAGCGTAACTGGAGTCGGGAATTTTTTACCTACGTGTCATCGAGCGATTGAAACTTTTTGGGTAAAAAAAACATTCCTGTATTCCATTTTTCCTTCAGCTTTTAAAATGAAATCCAAAGTTACAAAAAAATACTAAACTAAATGCAGAGTGATGAAAGTTGAGACTTTTGTTGAATGTCCAAAAATAGATTAAATATCCGGGGGATGTGTGTTGTAACGCTTCGCTGCTACAAATTAAGGCCTTATATACGCAACATTTTTTGAGATTTGTCATTTTTAAATTTATTTTTGATTCCATTAGCCTGAACGGTTAGGAATATTTCAAGCTTTACATAATTGAAAAATTCCAAAAATTCCAAAAATAAGGTAAGATTGCATTTTTAATAGATACCGCGCGGCGCGCCCGACCGTCAACTTCGAAGCCGTTTTTCCACGATTCACTTTTTTGAACCTTGTAAAAGTTCTAACGCTTGAACGAAGGTTCAGATCGCTTTGAAATTTTTACAACATATTCTTGGTATCGTCACCTATCGTGTGAAGCACAAAGACAAAAATTTCAATGACAGAAAAAAATATAAAAAATTAAATACTGACAGAAAATTGAGTAAAAAAATTTTAAGTTTCGAATTTTTATTATAATTAAAAAAAATAATATTGTTGGTTCACACTGATTCATAATGCAAGTACAAATATGTTCATTTTTTTCAGACACCCACATTGATGCTGAGAACTATCACCATCAACGCGCTCGCAAAAAAATACATCGCTTTATTATGTTATATCTCCGCCATTTGTTAATGTTTCTGATTTTTTTTACATATACTAAGCCATGTGCATAAATGATCTGTAAAAAAAAATGTTGTCAATATATGCGTCATTTTTTTTCACCGCGTTTCGAAAAGTACCTTTGAAAATCGGCGAAATCGCGTATATAAGGCCTTAAAGTCGAAAATACGATATGATTCAAACATAATATCCATATACCTCGACAATTTATTTAATTGTTGAACGATAAACAAAGATGATAGTATATGTTCTTATTACGTGACGTATCATCAAATAAATTAAATTATACGATAATTAATCGATCGCAAATTTATATATGATATAATGGTGTTAAAGTTTGCATAGTTGCAATGCAACGAAAATTCTTTATATTTTTAACTGCAATTTATTTATGATTGCCAAAATATTTTTTTGTAGATTTCGATTGTTTATCTCTGAATGTGCAACATAAAAAATCGTTGAGCAAATTTCGTAGCTCGGATCTGCCAAAAGAAATTAGAGCAATCAAAAAACCTAATTCTCGTTGCATTTCATCGATGCAAACTCTTCAACCTCATATAAGATAACTCTCTAGTCACCTACTTAATATCATAGCGGATTAACTCACGACGAAGGTACATAAAAAATACTACATTGTGATGAGGTTAAAGTTCACAGCGTTGGGATCCAGTGAGAATTAATAATTCTGGATTCATTTAATTTCTCTTGTCAGAATTTTGCCTACAAAAATCGTTGAACCATTTTGAAGATATTTATTTAGCAATCTACAATATAAATCTATAAAAAAAACCTATAATAATTTTAAAAAATGGGAAATACAATGTAAGAAAGAACTTTTATTGCGTTCCAACGATGCAAACTTCAATACCATACACTGTGCATGTTATTTGCGAATATGCGAAAACATATCCATACGGGAGTAAAAAAACGGCAATTCAGCCGTTTACACATTTCTATTATCATCACAAAACGTAGGCGTTACATATGAGTATAGGAAAAACGCAAAAAAAAAACAAAACAACTCTATTCGAGGTCACCGAGAGTGTTAAAAAAAGAAAAAGTGTAAGAAAAAAATGGCCCTGAAGTTTGTATCGTTGGAACGCAACAAAAATACATTTTTCTTAATTACCCGCATTGGCACATTTTCAAGAAGCAAAGGCCATAACCGGGTAAGTAGGGAAAAATTACCCCCGCATTTTCTCCAGCGAAATTAGGAGTATATTCTGAGGTATAAAAAAAAACAAATTTTCTGAAAATTTCATCCCCGGCAACGCAATGATTTTGGAAAAATGAATTTTTTTTTAAATAAAAAAAGAATTCCGGAAATGCTTCAGTGGATCGATTCGATTTTTTTTGGTACTTGTTACGATCAAACGTGTTACAAATAAAATTATAGAACATCTTGCGAAAGATTAAAGTTAAAAAAAAAATAATGTTCCTTGTTTTATTTTTTTTTTTCACTATAATCCACTTGGAGTACAATAACGAAATTTTTTTTTCATATAATCTTTGGGCACCTTATTAGATTATATAATTTTTTCAAAATGATCGGTTTGGTACGCCACAGTGAAAAAAAGAAACAGACTTTATTAATATATTTTAGTTATATATCTATATAACTAAAATATATCAATAAAGTGTGTTTCTTTTTTTTCACTGTGGCGTACCAAACCGATCATTTTGAAAAAATTATATAATCTAATAAGGTGCCCAAAGATTATATGAAAAAAATTTCGCTATTGTACCCCAAGTGGATTATAGTAAAAAATAATAAAACAAGGAACATTCTTTTTTTTCAAACATTAATCCTTGGCAAGATGTTCTATAATTTTATTTCGTAACACGTTTGATCGGAACAAGTACCAAAAAAAAAATCAAATCGATCCACTGTACCGTTTCCGGATTTTTTTTTTTATATTTAAAAAAAATTCATTTTTCCAAAACCATTGCGTTGCCGGGCATGAAATTTTAAGAAATTTTTTTTTTTATACCTCAGAATATACTCCAAATTACGCTGGAAAAAATGCGGGGGCAATTTTTCCCCACTTACCCGGCTATGGCCTTTGCAAGAAAAGATTTGGGATAACTATGAAACTGTCTCAATAAAAAATTAAAAACAAACTTGTTGCATCGGAACAATTAAAACTTTAACGTCCTGAAGGAAATGCTAAATAAAGGCGGTTTTTTTTCTTTTGAAATACTTCGAACATTCCTTTGCTCATAACATTGAAGTCGGCATCGTTGGAGAACAACACAAAGAAAAACTTTCTATAATACTAAAGACAAAGAAATTGGAAATGAAAAATCAAAATCGTTGGATTCCAACGATGCTAACTTCAACGTCATCCTTTGCGTCTCATTTGACCGAGACCCGCGGCTTTTCTTCCCAATGAAAAAAGTTCAAAAAATATATCAATACTCTTCGAATATATACACACGTACCTTTTCCTGACAATGAGCTGACACATCATTGCCGTCGATTATATACAATCTCAAGTTCAAATTTGCGAATAAAATGTTTTCACCAGTATTGCCAGATGGTTCTGGCGGCTTCCGCCTATACCATCGCTGGTTCACCCTAAAAATCTCCTAAATATCCCCTACCGAGCCACTGGCCTGGACAGTGCTGTAAATTAAGAGTAATTTTCACGATCGGTCAAATGTCGTCAAATAGCTGTTATTTAAAATGCATTTCCCACTTGTGCATTAAGGGGTAAGGCCACTGTAAATTTTTTGAAAAATCGATTTTTTTTATTGGTTTAAAAAATAGTTTAAGTTTAAAATAAAAAATAGTTTAAGTTTCTCCGAAACTTCTTTTTTTAATTTTTTCCAATAAAAAACTATTCGCAAAACTTTAAACGCGTTTTTATCGAAACATGGTTTTTCAAAATGGCACGCAGCATAACTCGAACAATTTTCATTTTTTTTACTTGAAATTTTAACCAGATGTGAACATTTACATGATCTTGAGAATGTCGATCGGAATTTTCAAGAACTTTATTTATTGATTTTTTATTAACAAAAAACTTGCCGTTTTTTTCGTCAAAAATCAATTTTTTTTTTCAAACGCACGCCAAATCCACAAAAATTGATACTTTTTAAAATCCGATCGACATTCTCTAGCTATAGCCCTCTAGATTAATGGTTTTTTTTGTTCTAGATTCAAAAGTGCACCAGTGGTGCTGCGTGCCGCGGAGCCCTGGAAGCAAAACATGTCCCGGGAAGATAGCTGTGGAACCGCCATTTTGTTTTTTTTTACTGTAAAAAAATGTTATCATAAAGTTTAATGTATGCCCGATAACACCATTAAAAGTTTTTTTTCAAATACCTTCAATTTCGGGAGCAAAAAATTAGTGAAAAAACCTTTTTTTTTGGGCCGTTACAGTGGCCTTACCCCTTAAGTATTTTGTTTTAAAACTTGATTGTTTGCGATCTGTGCGAATTATAGATGAAGATTAATACTTTTGTTTATGGAAATAATTGTTTTAGTTAGGTGAAACGGTCGGCAAAACCATTTATCGTGGGATGGTAATCTGTCTTTGAGCCTTGGAGGGGATTTATTTCTTTTTGAATTGGCATATTGCAAGAATCCCATTTTTATATTAGTCTAAATATTTGTTTATTATTATAATGTTTACTTATTAGCCAAGTATATACTTTGAACTATTCTATCGTGTAACTTATACTTAATGACGACATTTAATTACATTTTTGGTTCAGAATAATTGCAATGAAGAATTCACTGATGCATGAATAGCTCAATTTCGGCCCTAATTGTCAGGAAATATATCGAGAGTTCCAACATCGCTGTCATTTATATTATTATAAATATTGTCAGAGCTGAAACGCTTCAACATACGAGCTGTCAGTTTAAAGTCACAGCAATCAACGCTGAGCGTGAGTCGAACGTGCATTATAGCCTGTACCATTGCGACCGACATTTTGTTAGGGAGCTTGTATCGGTTGAGTTTGAATTATTGTTTTCGTTTGTTTGGGCTTACTTGTTCGTTTGCGTTCACTCCGAATGGTGCACTTGTGGGTGTTTTTTTTACTTGTTTTGAGAAAAAAAAACTCGGAAATTGATAATCCCCTATAATCCCCGCTTCAGAATTCTCCTGAAAAATCTCCTACAAATTTTTCCCCCTATTTCTCTCCCGAGCCAGGTAAAATACTCCTAAATCTAGGAGGAAATCTCGTGACCTGGCAACACTGGTTTTCGCCATACTGAACGTGAAATCGGATCAATCATTTTCGACGACGACTCTTCTGATTAATTTTGTACGATTATTCATAATTCGTAGCGTCTTTATTCGAGGATTTCTTCAAATGTTCTTCGACCGCATTTGCTCTACACTTATAAGACGTTATGCTCTTATCTGTTTTATCATCGTTCGCAAACTCGTGAATCATCGTACACCTCAAGTCGTTAAGAACAAAGTGCATTAACGTAACGAAGAAGTGTCGGTATAACAAGTGTCTCAATATATCGTCACAACGACCTCTAATCGCCTGTGAAATGAACCACACTGGGATATAAGCAAAGTTTTAATTGTCAATGAATCTGGCGCGCAGATGCTTCGAGATTGAATTTACAAAAGAGTCGAGACTGCTTGATAACGGTGCGAGACGGAAAGGCCTCGTGTGGAGAAAAGATATGAGACAGAGAGAGAGAGAGAGAGAATCTAGACTGCCGAATCATCCTATGAAGCGACAGAATAAAAAGATAAGATTTTGTCTCGTTCTCAAATTTAATTCCATTGAACCAATTGTAGAGATTAATAAAAAAAAAAGTACCCGTTGATATACCAGCCGCAGAATTAAGTAAAATACGCGCGTAAAATAACTCAAAACCTGAAGGAGTTAGGCTACTGTGAAAATGACGAACTATCATTCGTTACTTGAGGTAACTCAAATTAAAGAGAAAAGTCGAGCATATGGTGCAAGAATCGCCGATTGAAGGTAAACTTATGATTACAACGATAGGACTGCCAGTAAAACTTGAAATGCATTTTTCTCGAAACTATGTATTCAAAAACGGTGTGCACAATTTCTTGACTAATGAACAGATTGACTTGAAATTTCTAAAACTTGTTCGGTGTAATAATACTTTAGTACTTATATTAGTCTCAACCGACGTTGTTCTTCTCAACTTTCCTTTCATTATTTATTAACAATAATGATATAATTTTTCCTCGAAAAATTGGACTAAAAATTCGCCATTTTTGTTTTTCATGTTTGAATCACGATAACAAAAGCCGCTCAGCCAATTCGTAGCCAATATTATCTATTTGAAGAAAAAAGAAACTCGTTTTTTGTCGTTTCAGATCAACCGGGTGGCCAAAAGTAAGTAAGTTCAAAGGTTCTTCACGAGATTGTTTATATCTTCTTAAATTATTAATATTTTCTTATGACATTTGGTATACAACTTTGTCAATGTACGTACAAGTGAATGCCCAAACGATTTTATCTTACTTGTTCCTTCACAATTAATTTTTTAAATAACCTTGATTTTGGAGTCGTCGCAGTAACCTAACCCTTTAAGGGGCTATACCAGTGTGAATGCTGAAAATTTGGGTGATTTTTGGGAATTTTTTGGAAGAAAAGTACTTAATTAAATGTTTCGAAAAATTAAGAATATATTTGGCTATATTTGACCTATATTACATAATTTTTTCATCGAAAAATATTGAGATCCAAGCTACTTATGCGCTGCCTTCGGAGGCGCTAAAAAAAAGTTCCTCCACTGCTGAGATAATTCCGGCCGATTGAGTAGCTGAAACCAAAAAAGGAAAAAATGTCGTTCAACTGGAAATTATTTCCTGTACAATGACCTAGGATTTTCGAAAAATATCAAAATCTAACAAAATGGCGTAGTTATGAAAAAAGTCTGTTTTCTTGCCTATAAAATGTTCGGTTTTTTCAATGCCAAATCGTCAATTTTCATCCAATCAAAAATATCCTACGTCATTGTAGAGTAAATATATTCAAGAGTACTCAGTTCAAATTTCAAGTCAATCCGACAATTGCTCTTTGAGTTACAATGTCGGCAAATTTGAAAAATCTCATTTCGAGAAAAACGCATTTAAAGACTTAACTGTCGATTTTTGCAAGATAAAATGATTAGAGATACGGCCTTGAATTTTTTACAGGATATTCTTGAAAGTATAAACTGTCGAAAAAGGCGAAAAAAATCGATTTTTTTAAAGTGTCACACTGGTATAGCCCCTTAATCAGTTTGAACTGCACTATCAATTGTATTATTTCCTGAGTACCAAGATGTACCCTTGCGGCTTCGTACGTATCATCCTCCCAATTCCCATCACTCGGTACCCGCAATTCGCTAATCTAACCTAACTTCCGTTGTATCAACAGCAGTCTTAAGCAATACTATACCATCCCATGTAGGTTTCGCCAATCGAACCGTAACGGCCAATACTTAGACCAATGTTGGCGAGACGATGATCGATTAACCAATTGTACGCCAATGCTCGGCTGAGTATTGACTAGCCAACATTGGTTTGCTGATACGAGGCCAATGTTCGGCGAAGTATAGACTGGCCAATCATTGGTTTGCCAATACAAGGCCAATGTTCGGCCAAGTATAGACTTGTTCATTATTGGTTTATCGATATGAGGCCGATGTTTCGCGAAGTATAGACTCGCCAATCATTGGTTTGCCGATACGAGGACAATGTTCGGCCAAATATAGGCTCTCTAATCATTGGCTTATCTATACGAGGTCGATGTTTGGCGAAGTATAGACTCGCCAATCATGTTTTTGCCGATACGAGGCTAATGTTCGGCCGAGTAACGCATGATCAAACCGCAATTCGTATATTGACGATTCATTGTTTCGCGTTGAAGTCATTGAGAGACGAGATAAATACTTTTTACGAGTCCATTGAACATTACTCTTAACAAATATACTACCTAATCAATGCACTCATTGTTGGCCGATTCTCGAACGAGCTCATACGCGATATTCTGCCGATTTTTTCGTGATATCAAATTTTTCCTATTGCATTCCATTATTGGAATTATTCATTTTAAATATATTTATTTATTCAAATTAAACTTGAACTAATGAACTAATGGTCTGTCTTTATTGCAACACATATTAACGGGTTGTGGGGGTAGAGAAGGTGGAGAGAGAAAGGAATTATATATATAGGTTAGGTTTGAAAATTCTATAACATGTCATTCGATAACACTCTCTAATTATCACAATGATATTAACTAATTGATATAGTTTATGTGATACAAATAATGATGAGAATCCATTTGGTATCTTATGCCATATCTGCGATTCAAATGTTACAAGCACTCGGTAGCATATAGGGGCAGCGTGTTTGGCTATGAGTAGGGGAGTTCAAGGTTCGAGCCCCATATTGGGTGAAATATTTTCTGCGAACTAATCATTTCGAAAGACCAGGTAATGACGAATTACAATACAAAAATAATTAATTTTTTTTTGCAGTGCAGGACCAATTTTGGTGATCTATATTGGGTCACAATTATCCGCCAAGACTCGGTCGATAATCGGGCCAAGCTCGAGTGCCAATGATGGCAATCTTGAGGGGGCTTATTGTTGGCCGATTCTCGAATGAACTCCTACGCGATGCTCGGCCGATTCTCATAAGCCAATCTAGGGCCAATATTGATTACGAATATCGGGCCGCTCTTATCATCCAAGGCTCGGTCGATGATCGGGCCAAGCTCGAGTGCCAATCTTGGCAAGCTTGGCGTCGAGCATCGGCCAATCATTGGCCACTACCGATCACCCTACATGGGATTGCCTATGTGCATTTGGCAAGGGTACCGGGGAAACTGTGGAAAACCCGTACATATATAAACGGCCCCATATTCTCCTGATTCTCCACGCTGCTCAACCCAAAGGATCGCCGAAGCCAGCCCTGAACGCCGATCTGTCAGTGTCGATTTCACTGCACTATCAATGATACGATGGCGCCATAATAAACATTAAAAATTGCAGATCAATGCATTTTTCACATGTTTAAACCCTAAACATATGCAAAGAGCGATAAATTTTACTATCGGTTAGATCAAATAAGGAAAGCAAACAAGAGCCCACTTTCTGCGGGTTTAACGAGAAAAAAAAATAGCTGTCCGTTCGATCTGTTATGCCTCGTATGCAGGCAGGATATATTGTGTGTTACGTGATATATGATAAAAGCTTCGTACGGCAAATTGAGTATCGAATATAGAGTGGGGCCATTAAGGTCGACGCACGCTCGTCATGAGTAGGCGTGATTAACGAAGGCAATTTGTAGGTGCGAGAATACCGTAAGCTTTAACCGCACTATTATTCGTGTGTGAGCGCGCGCGCGCTTGTGTGTGTGTGTGTGTGTGTGTGTGTGTGCGTGCGTGTGCGTGTGCGTGTGCGTGTGCGTGTGCGTGTGCGTGTGCGCGCGCGCGCGCGCGCGCGTGTGTGTGTGTGTGTGTGTGTGTGTGTGTGTGTGTGTGTGTGTGTGTGTGTGTGTAGAGAGCGCGAATCAGATCGTTGTTCCGAATGGGTGACCGCCGATGTGCGACAAATTGCTCAACGTTATTTGCATCGATAGATCGATTATTCGATCATCGAACACAAAGTACCCATTCATAACGTATGGATTCGACGAAAAAGATATTTTATTAAAATTGCCTCATAACAATTGAATCATCAACGGAAAATCGCCAATCACCAGAATTTTTGCATTAATTTTACATGAAAAGTTTCTATCTTTTTATGAAGTTGCCAACATTCTCATTTTTTAATTAAACATAAATCTTTTCGTGCAACTATTTCAAGAACGAATGAAAAAAAGAAATAGGGACAGCAGAGTAATGTCTTTGGATGATAAATAAAGCACTTAATAGTTAAAGTAAACAAATGATCAGTAAATTAGTAATATTGATGATTGATGATTGAGATTTTCGAAAAAAAATGTCTATCTGCAGATTTACGTTGTGCAAGGTGTTATTGTATTTTTTTATCGCTCTATCCCAACTCTTTTTCCTAAACGAGGTACAAATTCGGCCAATTCTCGTTTTTTCTTTCAGATGCACCCTTTCAATGGCTGTAGCACGTGATATATCGATATTTGGTCGAGCGTTTGACCTCGAACGTCAATGCATCTTGAGGTAGATGTATGCAACGAGGACACCTTGGCACCTCGAAGGCACATACCCCCGGCGTGATATTCATTGAATATTTAATGGCTTTCCCAAAACGAATATTCCAAGGACATACCAAACGGAAAATGTCGACCAAGTTCGACCAATTACTTCGATGTCGTGTATATGATCCGAATATCTCTGGCAGATTTAACACCTCGTCTGTAAACCTAGGTATTTCGTGTCTGAGCCAAAACTACTTTCCTACCGAGTTGCGTCTTTTATTTAACAGAAAATATACGAAACAAATTAATTTCCTATAATTTTAAGATTGATATATTAAATTGAACGCTTCGAACACTACCATGAATTTTTGCAATTTTTTTCGAATGAATTAACTGAGTGAAAAAACGCCAGGACTTACATCCAGATTTACAGACGGAAGGTACCGGAAAAACGTTTACAGACGAAGTGTTAAGGTATGAGAATTGCTCAAACGTTTTTTGTTACCATTTTTGTAGAGTTCGATAAACTAAATCCGCAGAAAAAATACTTTGAATCATAACAGAAATAAAAAAAAAACATTATTTTCCATACCTTCCAACGATACAAACTTTGAAACCGTTCTCAGCATCGTTTAACATTATTCGCTAAACTGCTTCACCATTCGAAACGTATCGACTTCCGTTTTACACAATTGATGCCACAATACGTGAACATTCGCCGCTATAGGGTAATTCGAGGACAGATGGCCATCGTTTTCTCTGAGACGTCCTATTTCGAAGTCCATCAAACAAAATAAATATTTATATTTTCGTTCAGTCATATGTTTATCAGTACTCAAATTGAACACGAAATAATAACAACATTCACGTATGATCTTCACTTAAAAAAAATATATTCTAGAATACTGGGGTGGCGGTCTCTCCTATACTATTCAATCTAAGATGGCCATAGGTGTTGAGAAGAGATGGCCATGTTATTTTAATCAATGCGAGATGGCCACATGGAGGAATCATAAGGGAGTTCAGTTCAATCATTTTCGTTCAGTCTAGACTCTTCCTCCATAAATGGCCTGACTATCTAAGACACGCTTCTTGTCCTCTTTCCCTTTTTTCAGATGCTTTATCTTCTTGCCACATTGCCATTTGCCGCGCTCATCAGATTTTCGTACATATTGGTTAGGCATCCGGAAAACAAACAAAAAGTTGCTTAAATACGTCATAAATAAGCAATAAACGCAGTAGGTAATATGGCCATCTGACCTCAAAAAATTAAAGCGATCACTCCTAAAACATACAGGAGAGATGGCCCACTCTTAATTCTTCGCAATAAATCAACAACAGTACCTCTTTTAGAGGTTATGTTATAAATAAGTGTATGTCCTAAGTGGCACTGCTCAAAATACGGTGAAAAGAGATGTCTACATATTGCCACGGTTTAATCACAAACTAAGCGTAATTTTTTTTTCTATTTAGATGAACAAATTAACAGCGAATTACTCACTTTCTCATTTATTTTTGGTGCAAATTCCAATGCAGTGTCTCGAGACTGATGACGGCGTTCATACTGACAACAAAAATCCTGCCGTCTCTTGGTAAAAGTTGGTAATATTTTGTTGGGCCATCCTCTCCTCTATGGCCATCTATCCTCAAATTACCCTATTACATATGCAGAATTATTCGCCAAACACTTGGAATCATCGTTCCGTTACTTTTACCGTATTTCTATTGCTTCTCGCTACGTTACTTTGCATATAGAATCATTTGATTTGCGTCAGTCGCCTTCATCCAGCAGCGATACATGTCGTAGGCACCGCGTATATTTACAAACTGTTAAACGTGCGTGCATATGTGTATGTGTATATATATATATATATATATATATATATATATATATATATATATGACTACGTAATTTCTACATCGATAGTGTCGACACAAGCATTGCTATAATCACAGCTTCCGGTGGAATCATCACCACGCAGTCAAGCATCGAACAAACGATCAAGGACGGGAGCAAAACAAAAGACTGGCCTAATTTTTTATGATTATTGTTTTTTTAAATTTATTACTATTAGCGTATACATATGTTATTTATTATTAATTTATTTATATATAATAATATAATACGAGTTTCTTCCATATGTACAGCATTGCGGGTTTTTAAAACGTCCCGTCTGTTCGTCAATTCCCTTTTCGACATCAAAACATCATTTATAACGCTCCATCTACCCGCGTAGAATTTTTGATGGGGCCCAAATCAGGGCCCGATCTGGTTGCCTAACCGCCCTGGTAGGGCACTAATAAGGCAGCCTGAAAGGGCCCTACTAGGAAATGTAACGTTGTGTCACGTATGGGTCTGACCTGGTTGCCTGATCAGGCCCCTATCAGGTTGCCTCATCAGAAAGAAATGCATATATTTCAGAAAGCAAAAATGGAATGAACCACTTAATTTAGAGTTCCGCTACAATGATTTTGTATCATAATTCGTCATTCCCTGTCCTGCTGAAATGTTTTTGTTCGAAGAAAATATTTCGCCTATATGGTAATCGAACCTCGTACCTACCTACCCAAAGCTACGCACGCTGCCCCTATGCTCATAAGATCGCAGATATGACATAAGATACCAAATGAATTCCTATAATTATTTGTTGTATCACATAAAGTATATCAATTAGTTACTATCATTGTGACAATTAGATTTATCGAATAACATGCTATAGATTTTTGAAACTGAACCTTATATAACGACCTGTGATACAACAATATCATAGGTCGTTGGATTCGTCTGAATATCAGCTACACCGTCATAATTTTAAAAAATACATGTTCCCATTTGAAAAATCATTGATGACCTTGAAAACGCAAGAACTATGACCCTGACCAAAATGAATTTTTCATCACTTTATCAGCCCATTGAAATCAATGAAATTACCTCGTGACATTTTTTTCGTCACTTTGAAGGCAACGGAGATATTTTGGGTGGTCACGTTAAATGGTCCACCCTGTATATACCGGGTGAGGCAACAACTACTAGCAGTGAAAATATTTTCTAACCTCAGACTTAGCAGAAACGTTTCCTACAAAAGTTGCATATTTCGAAGAAAGTCGTCGAGTGGTGACTACTACACGGTTCACTCAGGTGGATGCGCAACGGAGATTTCAATGTCGCCTCTATTTTGAAAAAGGGGACCAGTATTTTTTTCAGAATTTTTTCAAGGACCTCCGAATAAACTCACACGACAAATTGCGAAATGATCGATCAACATTCAGTTGAAAAAATATATAAAAAATTAATTTCAATGTTTTTTTGCCTGGAATCGATTTTCAAAAATGGTGCAAACACTTATTCCTATAGAAGGTACGCAAAGTGATGGCCACCACTTTCAATGCAGGCTTGAAATCTGATTCGCGTTGATTATATTGTCTTATTAGTCACAAACCTATCACTGTTTTCCAAAACAAGTTGATAAGATTCTTAGTTGCAAACAATGTAAACAAAGCCGTACGACTTACCTGGATTTCTCTTCGTATTAAACTATTGAAATCTCAATGAGGGCCTGTTCGTTAATACAGACTGACGTGATTAAGAAGATAAGATTAATAAGACGGCGAATAACGAATCAAACGAGAATGATGATATTTGAAGTTTGCATGGTGGAAATGCAATTAACTTTTTTTTTCCTATTACCCAATTTTTTCGGCACATTTAGGATAGAAATGTCAATGGAATATTTTTGAGGATCCTTACCCTAATGAGGGTTCCTAAATACATCATCTAAAACTGCGGAAGAAGAGTTTTGATTGTAATAAAAAATAACGATGTGAAAAAGATGAAAAAAATAAGAAAAAGCATTATCGTTGCATTCCAACGATGCAAACTTCAACACCTTCGAGAATGTTCGAACAGAATGTGTGAAGTATGTACTTCGGTATTGCGTAATTGATTATCAATTCGCATATGAAGCGTTGAGATACTGAAGCTTCTATACGTGGAAACGTACCACTTCGGTTTTTCCATACAATTTGTTATCAGTTTGTCCTGTAGTAAATACGAATATACACACACACGCGCGCGCGCGCGCGCGCACGCACGCACGCACACGCACACAGTCGAACCTCGATAAAACGAAGATTTGTCCATTCCCTTCCGATAGACACCCGAAACCTTTATACAACAACATAATAATATACATTGTGCCCTAATTGCTAATTGCTTGTAAAAATGGCGATAATTTGAACCTTTCTTTCTTCAAAATATATCCCTATATTTATACCACTAATTTGTTTTTTTTAAGAACATTTTAAACAAAATGATCTCGTCGTAATGAAACCTCGAAATAACGAACTTCCCTAGAGATTTGTTACATCAAGGTTCGACTGTGTATATATACAGGGTGTATCTTAACTACTAGTCTTCTGTTGGTGAGGATATAGGGTGTCTCTTTCCAAGCAAAACGCTTTTTTTTAATGTCGTGCGACAAAAATTGGCCGAGATATTCACGAGTAAAGTCCAATAGAAAGTAAACAATGGCACAGTAGTTTTGCTTGGAAAGAGACATACGCGCGTGTGTGTAAAAGCTTGAAAAGATACAAATAGTAGCATACGAGTCGTCGCAGAAGACGAAATATATACAAGCCAGAACGCAATCATTACGTCTGGCCTTGCGAGAAGTTTTCCTTTATACGAGATTAGTCGTGAAAATGCTTCACGAGTGTTATCGATCCCGGCACACAACTTTATCGTATGTTCGCAAAACGCAACTGCGGCTAATAAAACTTCGTGAACGCTCGTGCGACAGAAAATCTTGCGAGAACCCACTTGATTCGCAACTCCGTATTATCCGTGTCTTTCTTTCAATAAGATTCTCAAATTCCATTCTAGATCATTTCCATACTCCTCCACCTTGAAGGATGGCTGGACTAGGTTTTCTTTTTCTCGACTGTCATTATCTAACGCTAGAAGGTCGAAAGGGACAACGAAAAAAATGTTAAATAAAGTAAACACAAGTTCCTGACGTATGTCTACGTACGATGAATTTTACGAGTGACCTTGAGCCTTTGACAACACCTTTTTTTTTATAAACATTACAGTTTTGCCGATTGGTGATTGGTTGAAAAATGTCCTCTCCCAACTCAATTCTAATCGTGTTATTAAATTGAAAATTATATTACAGCTTGTATTACAAATATATTACAAAAATTATATAACAATTATTATACAAACAACCCAAACAGACCAAAACAAACCCAATTATATAGCTCGATGTATCAATATTTTAAAAACATAATAAAGAGCAACTCATATTATTTATATGTACCTGTTTTTGATTACCCGAAAAGTCTGATTACATTTTCAATGCCATGAAATAGTTGCACTTTGTGTAATATCTGTAATTTTTTTAATGATATTTGGTACCGAACTTCGTTAATGTACATACAAATAAATGGCCGAACGATTTTTCAATTGTCTTACTTATTCCTTCAATTTTTTTTAAATTAACCCTTATTCTCGATTCATCCCAATAGCCTAACCTCTTAAGCAGTTTGAACTGCACCATCAATTGTGTTACTTCCTGAGTACCAATCTCCTTAAGGTTAACCCCTTAAGTTCGCTGGTTCATGGAACCTGCCTAAAAACGTCGCCAACTCCCTCAATTTTAATCGGGTCAACTCGAAATATTTCAAAGGATTTTTTCGAATTCTTATATTTTGCGAATCCGCCGAAAAACAAAAGTCGACGTTTTCAAAAAATTCGAATAGGTATAAGCCCACAAATAAATATTGAATGTATTCATATATCAAGTAAGCAGCATGAAAAATATATGGAAAGCCAAACGTAACTGAATCTATCTAACATGTTTTTTACGTTACAACGGCAATAAAAAAAAGGGCCTATATCGAACACGCGGGGATAGAATTTTTTTGCAGTTTTAGCGCCCGATAGGGGTGCTCTCTGGAACATTTAGAGGGTTGAATTTTTTTCAGACGTGCCTTTTAGGACATCTTACATACAACGCCAATTTAAAAAAAAGAGATTATATCAAACGCGCAGGAGACATAATTGTTTTCAAGTATCACCCCCCGATAAGAATAATGGGTACGGTGGTTAAAAACATTTTTATTTCATTTTACCACATTTTTTAAGCAACTAAAGCTGAAATATGCAAGAATTTGTCGAAAATTACAAAATTGAAAGAGAAAAAAAAAGTCATACCGTTGCGTAGCAACGATGCAAACTTCTGGCTCACTTGATCTGACGAAAATTTGTCCCTGAGCATTCGCAAGCTCCTAACGAACTGTTTCATTATTCGCTCTCGACTTTCGAACGATTTTCGAAGCCGGTTATCTAAGTTCGCGGCTTAGCCAGCGTGCAAACGACGGGAAGAAAATAGCCTACGCACTTCCACTGTAGACACGGTTTTACGAGGTAACGAGAGAATAGGGACTTTGGCAAATCGAACGGCAAGCTCCCGCCAAATGAATCACCTTGAAAGGTGACACCTCGGGCGATTCGCTCTCGTCACAACAAAATTTAATCCAGCAACGTGGTACCGAAAATTCAATGCTCTCAAAGCCTTCATCGACGATCACGTTTGCGCGGATATTCTCCGCAATCATTAAGGAATCATCATAGTGTTAAATTTGTGGTAATTCTTTAGATGAGTCACTTTTTCGAAAAATAAGGCTGACATTATTTTTTTGTCTTTTTCTCATTTATTGGGTCATAAATGATGATATTCAGTCGGGGGAAGCTGAAATCCCCCCCCCCAATAAAAAGTTATAGGGTTTTGAAATTCGCGCAAACACGTGAAATAAAGCATTTTTGAACATTTCGACGCTTATATTGGGTTTGTTTGGGTCTCCTAAAAATTCTAAATTATTTTTAACAATTTTTTTGCTCATAGAAAAATTGTTGATGAAACATTTCGGCTTCCCCCGACTGAATATCATCATTTATAACCTAATAAATGAGAAAATAGCAACAAAACAATGTTAGGCTCATTTTTTGGAAAAGTCACTTATCTAAAGAATTAGCAAATTTTCAAATAGTCGATTTTTTTGTTGGCATTATCCGATAGTATAGACGGTTATAAACATACTATTCACATACTTACACGAACGTAAGTAGACAATTTATACGAAAATTCCACACTCGAGACTTTAAACGCGTTTTTTCTCTCGAAATGTCGTTTTTCAAAATGGTGTACACTCACAAAGGAAGAGTTTTCGAGCTATCCGTCTCAAATTTTGACACAACATTCTTCACGCCATTCTTTATCTTGCTGAGGAAGCCTTTTTAAAAATCTTCATGTTTTTTTAACGAAAAACTGTCGAAAAAATAGGCTAAATTCGATACTTTTTTCAAACCGCACCCATTTTGTCAATTTTTATTTAAAAAACGACCTCCATAGCAAGATAGCGGCTCCCATACTGATTAAGGGGGCCGTCTCACTTTATGCACTAAAAAAGGCTATTTTCGTGAATTTTTTGATAGGTTTATATTATAGATATTGATATAAAAGTTGTTACACTTAATAAATACACTTTCGAAATATATACAACAATTTTTATTTATTTAAGTCACTATTTATAGACGAAAATGGTAGTTGAAAAAATGTCAAAAAAATGGTAGGTCTGCGCTGTTGATGAAGTCTCGGAGATGGATAATCCGAAACAAAAAAATCAAACGGTTTTAGATTTAGTATGTTAATGGCTATATCGCATATCATACGATTTTTTTATATGCAAAAATAACAAGATAGCAGACATTTTTCGAAGAAAAAAAACGTGGGGTTTCCACCGTGTTTGACAACAAAAAAATAGTAAATATCGAAATTTTTAAAAATCCTTGATAGGCGCTATAGCCATAGTTGTAAAGAATATGTGGTTAAAATTTCATAAGGATCGGTTCAGTAGTTTCGAAGATTTTATCAACAAGCCATCAAAAAATGTTGTTTCGAGAAAAACGCGTTAAAAGTTTGTTTGGGTTACATAATTGCATAAAAAAAATTTTTAAATGTATTTCGAAAGTGTATTCATGAAGTGTAACAACTTTTGTATCCCTATCTATAATATAAACATATCAAAAAAAATCGTGAAAATAGTTTTTTTTAGCGTCTAAAGTGAGAAGACCCCTTAAGTCGAATTTTTTATTTATTTATTGAAGTCGCTATTTATTGCCGAAGATGGTAGTTAAAAAAATGTCCTAAAAAATTGTAGGTCTGCGCTATTGATGAAATCTCGGAGATGGATCATCCGAAACAAAAAAATCAAACGGTTTTAGATTCAGATTTTTTATATATGCAAAAATAACAAAATAGCGGACATTTTTCGAACAAAAAAAACAAATAAAAACGTGGGTTTTTCACTGTTTTTGGCAAAAAAAAAAGTAAATATCAAAATTTAAAAAAATCCTTGATAGGCGCTATAGCTATAGTTGTAAAGAATATGTGGTTAAAATTTCATAAGGATCGGTTCAGTAGTTTCGAAGATTTTATCCAGCCGTCGAAAAACGTTGTTTCGAGAAAAACGCGTTCAAAGTTTGTTTGGGTTCCATAAATGGATAAAAAAAATTTCATATATTTCGAAAGTATATTTATTAAGTGTAATAACTTTTATATCAATATCTATAATATAAACCTATCAAAAAAATTCATGAAAATAGCCTTTTTAGCGTCTAAAGTGATAAGACCCGTTAATAATCTTTTTTACAAATTTTCTTTCAGATAATATTTACGGCCACAACCGTGTACACCGTGGACACTCCTTTTTCGAAGACATCTTCAACCGTTAAAAAAAATTAATAAAAAGAAACGTTTATAAGTTTATTTTCTGTTCCTCATGAGTGCTTTGAGCGGACATTAAAAAAATCAGACTAATTAGCGCATTTCAACCAGCGAAAAAAAATCGCGAAAATCAGCTATTTTTCGACCCGTTACACTGTGATGATTCCTTAATTCTCTTTTGTAATAATACATTGTTATAATTATCCATGAGTGAAAATCGCTTAGATTAAAACATGGTAAAAAGTGTTTACCTCGGCGTTGACTCGGCTTCTCAATCAATCGATCTCTCCCCTTGTTTTCGTTCGAAGAAAAAAAACAATTCGTGAGACTCGAAACTTGACGGACAAATATAATTTTTCTATCACGCAAATGGCACTTGTGTGTGTGTTGTTTTATTCGTTGTTTCGATCACTATAAACTTCTTGGCGTTCGAAGTCGCGTGTTAACAAAATAAATGAGAATTATTGTCGCGCGTTTCCGCCGTCAGATGGCGCACTATCCGCTTAGGCACGTTTCCCCGTCGCGCACTCTCTCCGTCTCTTTCTCTCTCGCGCTCCCCCCCCTCGCGGGCTTTTCAAACGATTGTCGCGATTTTTCACTTATGAACACGCAATCACTCGATCGTGAAACACCCTTCGACTACGCTCGGCCGTTAGTTTTTTTTCTTCTTACTTTTCAATCACTGAAACCCGCGACGATGTGTAGACCGCTCGACGTTAAACTAGTCCTCGTATCTCGGCACCTGTCTGGAAATTTGTTAAATTGAAGTAACGCGGTAACTCGAAGAATTATTTTTCTCAAGGTATTCCTTTCACGAACCCGAGTATTGCTAATTCTTTCGATAAGTGACTTGTCGGTATTTCTTGTGAATTTTTCATTAACAATTTTTTTACGAGTAACAAATAGTTAAAAATAATTTCGAATTTTTCAAAAACTCGTGCATTAAAACCTTCACGCCGGATGGAGTTGGATTTAATTGGATTTGTTTGTATTCAGGAAGGTTTCTTTTATAAATCCCCCCACCCTCCAGTCCCAATATAGGCGTCGACATGTTAAAAAATGGTCTATTTTATCACGTGTTTCCGCGAATTTCAAAACTCCATAACTTTTTATAGGGAGGTGAGTTTCAGTTTCCCCCGACTGAATATCATAATTTATAACCCAATAAATGAGAAAATAGCGACAAAAAACAATTCAGGCTCAATTTTTGGAAAAGTCACTTATCTAAAGAATTACCAAAATATAAATGATAAAACTTTGAAAAACGTGACGAAAAGAATTTTCGCGGCCGCGACTTTTCAGAATGTTTAAATCTCTAAACGTTAAAATTTGCATCGTTGGAATGCAACGATTTTTTCTCATTTCTTTACTTTTATGATTATTTGAAACTTTTTTTTGCACATTGGGGTCGTAAATCTTTATTAAAAACACGCAAAAACATTCGAATGATTTTCACAACCCAAAACGACCAAAAAGAAATGCTATCAATGAAAAAGAATTAATTTACGTTGCCTGCCAACGATGCAAAACTTCAAGATCGTAAATCTACTAAATTTGGGCGGTTTTTTTTATTCCAGTTTATCGTTGGTTATAATAATTGATGGTGGTTTATTTTCATTAAGCGCCACTGTAATTTACCAATGATTCAGAAAGCCCCGCTTATGCCCCCACAAAATACGGCCCTCCGCGAAACGAATACCTTAAGATCTCTAGGTTATGTCGCGTTTTACGTACTACTTCAGTGAAAAATTACGTTAGCGGAATAGAAATTTCAACGAGTCACCAGCGCGCTCAACGAATAACGGATTACTCGCTCGGATTCTTCGCGAACGTTGGGCCGGTAAAATTCAGCAGTGTCGGTAAAGTTGAGAATCAAATTGAAGTGTGCCATGTACGAACGGCGTGAATTTTAGCAGTTTTGACGTTATGTCGATATAAATGATTCCTTTGACAGGTGAAGTAAGCCACGATGAACGAAAAGTATTCAAATAGCACTGACCACCGAGCAAAATGTTCAAATTGATACGACTTTTAACGTTATCCGTTCTGTAGCTACTGCTCCGAATATTCGAGGTGCAAAGTGATGGAGGACTCGCGCGAGTATGCCGCAAGGACTACCTTAAAACGACTACGGAGCAGAAAGCCGGCCGGCTTTCAAATTTCCCTCGCGCCACGGAGTAGAGCCTGGCAGCAGTAGCGACAGCAGCCCCGGCCAGAGCCTCGCGAACCCCTCACGAGGCCTCCAGTCATAACGAGGGCTTTCCGTCGTTCGAACGATTTACCAATGACTCTTTTGTTTTCTTTTTCCTCTCACTGCGAACGAACGAGGCACTTTCGCTATTCGATCGCGATTCGTGTGTCCGACAGCGATGTAAAGATCGTCACGAGAAGTAAGAACGTGGAAGGGCGGAGCGAAATTCAGCTGGAGCAGATGATTTTTTCGTACTCGCGGAACACGCGTCGCGCAACGTGACGGGAAACTTACGCACACACTTTTTTTCCTTTCCCCCCTGCTCCCTTTTTTTGCCCTCGTGGGACAGATAAACGGATTCTCTACTTGTTTTTCTCAGGCTTAATCACACGTTCCCATTACGCTCGCGCGTGTTACGAGTTTACTCGTCGTTTCGATTACTTCGCCAATATTGTACCGTGCGCGCGTGTGCACGAGCGTGACGTTTTCTTTCTTACACCCTTTCGGAATTAAAACGACTCGCGAGCGACAGAAGGGAGTACGTTTGCACGGTGGCTGGGATAACGTGATTCGGGCCACGGATTTCCGGTGGTCGATCGCGTTGGCGCACTCGTAACCGGGTATGAACGCGCGCAATACACGCACATCCTTACGCGAGCCCTGGCAATTGCCGACTAACTCAAGTGTGACTTCTGCTCTATCGCCAGGCAGAGAGAGACGGAGCACGCGCGCGAGAGTGGGGGCAACGCTGCCCGGCAGCGGGGGAAAGTTCGCGCGCAGGAGTTTGCTCTACTCTCGCTCAAACGTACAGGCGAATTCACAACGCCGCATTTCAGCGGGTCTTCTCACTTTAGACGCTAAAAATTAAGGCTTTCTTCATGAATTTTTTTGATAGGTTTATATTATAGATATTGATATAAAAGTTGTTATACTTAATTAATACACTTTCGAAATAGATTTAAAAAATTTTTCAAGTAACTATTTATAGACAAAAATGGTAGTTGAATAAATGTCCTAAAAAATAGTAGGTCTGCGCTGATGAAATCTCGGAGATAGATCATCCGAAACAAATAAATCAAACGGTTTTGTATTCGGTATGTTAGTGGCTATGGCGCATATCATTCGATTTTTGATATATGCAAGAATAACAAAATGGCGGACATTTTTCGAAGAAACATAAAAAGCTATCGTGCACATCATACGATTTTTGACACATGCAATGATAACAAAATGGCGGACATTTTTTCAAACAAATAAAAAAAACGTGTTTTTCACCATTTTTATCAAAAAAATAGTAAATATCAATTTTTTTTTAAATCCTCGATATGCGCTATGGATATAGTTGTAAAAAATATGTAGTTAAAATTTCATAAGAATCAGTTCTGTAGTTTCGAAGATTTTATGAACAAGCCGTCGAAAAATGTTGTTTCGAGAAGAATGCGTTCAAAGTTTGTTGGGGTTACATAAACACATTAAAAAAAAAAAATTTTGAATCAAAATTGCATTTATGATGTGTAACAACTTTTATATTAATATCTATAAAATAAACCTATCAAGAAAATTCATGAAAGTAGCCTTTTTTAGCGTCTAAAGTGAGAGGACCCCAAGAGGTTTGAGCTGTCCAGTTGAGTCAAATGACGGTTTATGCATTTTTTTTTCTCAATAAACCTCAAAAAATCCATACGGGTTATATTTTATTCTATAAATGTTAAGTTTTCATAAAATACATAATTAAGGAGGTACGACTAGTTGTTCAGACTCATCATGGAGACTAAATTTATTTTACCCACAGTTGTTCTGATTTATGTTAAAGTGTGTTGAATATTCGTATTGTTGATTCTAATGTGCCAAATTTGTGCTAAATGTTTTATTTATTACATAATTTCTAATGAAAACTGAAAAATTTAATCCTCAACGACTCTGAAGCAGTCTCCGTCATATTCGCAATAAAGATCTTACCATAAAAACGAATTAGAAAAACGTTGCAACAAATGTGTCAGAATCTTCCTTAAATAACCCTGCATTGAGGTGTTAAACAAACAAAAAAATCGATTTTTTTCACTATTGATCTTTTGCGATAATAAAGCAGAATGTCAAAAGGGTTTTTCTTTGAAATAATTCTAAGGACAGTTATTAATTGTTTTCATATCGCGTTAATTCAAATTGTAGATGTTGACGCGAAATGCCGCGCTATCGGCGCTGGCGCTTGTGACGTCACCGTTCGAATGCGACCGAATACGCTAAGTATACGGCTTATTCGCGAGTGTACACAAATGTGAAAGTTGATGTCATTTTGCATCTGAAAACATCTCGAGCATGCTGAAACCGTCGAAAAATAGTTTAATTTTCGTAGGAAAGTGGATTTGTGAAAGCAAATTCGAGTACTTTATTCGTAGATTTTTAGGTTAGGAGATGCTCGATTAATTGTGTCAGGTATTGTCGCTACGTATCATAAGCATATTGATAAAAACGTATTTAAGGTAGTCCGATCGCTTCACACTAGTCATACCACTAATCATACTTGAGACTTGTACAATTCATAATTTTAACGTATGCAAAAAAAAACTTGTAATAACTTATTTTTCCATGTGTAAACTGTTGAATTGATGTTCAGATTTAATTAGAAAAATGAAAAAATAGTTATTCCAACGATTCGCGCAGTATTTCCAGGTTTGATATTTCACAATATTGGTTCTATCTCCGTCTCCTTTTACTCAACCAGGCGAGTTTAACCTCCATGCTTTTCAACGTCGATCTCTAAAAACAATGTCAGGTGCGGGAAATATAAAGTATTGTAAGGTAAATGTCCCAATTATTGAACAGCTAAGGATCTGGGGGATTGAATTCGGTGAGAAAAAAATATAAAATCAAGAAAAAACCATCGCTTTCAGGTTCAAATGATACTTTGATATTTTTACTTTCGAAAAATCACCCTTTAAAGTATTTTTAAATTATTTGAAATGAAAAAAAAGAATAACAATGTGAAGCATGCAAATGTCCCAATTATTGAACACTGGAAGTGCCTGTGTCCCTAATATTGAACAGGCATGTCCCAGTTATTGAACACTCTCGAGAATTCTCTTTTCGTTCTGAAAATATTATTTTGGGTACAATATTAAGAGATAAAAGCAAAATGAAACACTTAAATAATCTTTTGTTGATCATGTAAAAATACAAAAATATATATATAGACTCTTTTGACAGGTTTTTGGTTCATTCGCATTTGGTTTATTTTTGCTTTTCGACTCGAACTTCATTTTATTTTTATTTTCAGCTTCCTCGTTTTTATGTTCTGTGTTTGTTTGATTGTGTCGCAGTTTGGCTTCCTGAAATATCGGAGAGCAAAAAATAATGAACAGTACATTCGTATTGTTAAGTTAAATTTAGGTTATATTCTGTTTTTACTTTCCTTTTTATGTTTATTGCACGAAAATACAAATAAAAAATATATTTGACGATCTTAGAGTTATTATTAAAAGAATAAAGGTAAGTTTATTCAGGAACTTACAGTTTTTTTGGAATAAATCCGATTCACACGATCTGTCACATGTTAACTGTCTCGATGTTTTGATGGGTTTAATGACGCCATCTTGGAGAATTTGAGTGTTCAATAATTGGGACACACTGCATTTTCTATGTCCCTATGATTGAACACCGTATTTTTTAACAAATAATTAAATAAAAAAATTTCACAAAAATTGTTATTTGTAAGAAATTTTCTGAGGAACCTGAAACGCCTTTACTTTTTGAGATGCGACAGTTTTTGAATTTTGTATGCCCTTACGCATGAAGCGGCGCGTCTTAGCAAAAACGATAAGCAGTTACCACGATACGTCAAATCGGGTCACCGTTGCTGATTAAATATTTTTTGCTCTATCAATTAAAGCTTTTTTTGCACAAGTAAGGTAACATTTCGATAGCTAAAAGTTCCATATATGTAATGAAATTTTTATAAATACGTAAATGCATGCAGGTCAATGAGAAATAATAAAAATACAAGATAGTGTTCAATAATTGGGACCTGTTCAATAATTGGGACATTTACCTTATTCGGGCCACGACTGGTAAAAAGCGTGGAAAATGTGTCGGCGAGATATGTCGGTTAAAGACGGAATGACACCTCATCGCGGTCGGTATGGTAGAACAGAATTATGAATAGCCAAAAATCTCTGAAACGGCTCTTCAGATCCCGTCGAAACTATGCCAAACGACGTCAAATAGATAAACAAACAGCTTCCAGCTCCTCAAATTTTCTGAATTTGAGAGAAAAAAAAGTAGATTGGTTTATCATGCGGAACTCGAGACCGAAAAGATGAAAAATCAGATGTTTGGCTAATGTCACGACTTAGAGAAAAGTTAGACCGGGTAGCCACATAACAAACGCACAATTTGAGCTCTCAATCACTGCGCTTCGTTGCATATCTTAGGAGAAAAGTGGTAATCTAGATTTGTCGTGTAATTGTTGATAATTGCGAGCAAATGTCGCCCGAACTTCGACGTGCTCAGTTCACGAGAATTCCGCGCGCGGCGCTCGCCACGTGGTCTGCAGACGACGCGCATCGATGTGCACGTGCTCGATACGCCGGCAAAGTGACAGCTGATTTTGGCTGTGTGTGTGAGTGCCATCGAAAAGGGGAGAAAGTTTTGTTTTTCGTATAAAAACGACATCAAAAAGAATTTTTCATGTGACCTCAAGTGCGACGATGGGATTGTGGACATTTTTTGCGAACGTGGTGCTGTATCTGACGCGCCGCAGAGAAAGCAGTCGATTGACTGGTCGTGTCGAACTCGTGACCGAAAAGATAAAAAATCAGACGTTTCGCTAATGTCACGACTTGGAGATAGGCTGAACCGTATAGCCACATAAAAAACGAACAATTTGAGCTCTCAATCACTGCATTTCGTTGCATATCTTAGGAGAAAAGTGGCAATCTAAAATAATGTGTGAGCACGCTCATTACGCGACAAAGTGACAGCTGATAGGTGGCTGCGTGTGTGAGTGCCATCGAAAAATGGGAGTCGCATTGGTTTTTTGTACAAAAGTGACGTCAAAGAGACATTTTCGTGCGATATCAAGCGCGACGATTACGGATATTTTCAAGGAACGAATCACCGGGGCGATGTATCCGACGAGCTGCAGTTATTTGCTGAGGTTATGTATGCAATTTTTTAAAATATTTTTCCTGAGCCCTCCAAATCTCAACAAATAAAATTAAATCATTTTAAAGTTGCGGACGTGTTTAAAAAGAATGCCACTAGTGCGAAATGAAATATTTTTTTGTACAACGGAGCCTCCGGAGATCTGGCGTCTGTCGCTAAGCGTACAAAGGTAGCGGGAAACCACCGTTCCTCTTGACGTGGTCTCAGCAAGTTCCGTCGGTGGAGATCTCTGAAAAGGACACTCACTTTGTAAGACCTCCAGTGATCATTAGGCAAGTGCTTTGCGAGCTCATTGCACAGTGTTTTTCTATGTCGATACGGTATTATTGGTTCGTAAAATTATGAGCTTGATGAATGAAGCTAAACTTTTTTTACAAGTATTTTGATCCGCTGAATCCGAATATCACAGTTTTTTGCTGAAAAGTCGAGCATTCAATTGTTTATAGCCAATTGTTAAGACAATTTTTCAAAAAATTAAGTTTTTCGGGATGAATTATTATTTTTTTTAAACATTTTGGGCAATTTTAAAACGAAAGTATTCTTTATACAATTTTGCTAAAGTTCATAGTTTTTGAGTAATACATTTTTGAAAATTTCTGAAAGAGTTTTCCAATTTTACACTTGATTTATGTTTAGAAATACTAATTAAAAAATTACTTACATCGAATCATCAATCCCTGGCCTATACAATAGGGTTTCTGCCGATGTGGAAGTTTCCAAAATATCAATTTGTTGTTGTCTTCGAAACATTCTGTCTTCCCGGGTATTATCGTTTGCGCGTTTGTCAGCCACGTTTATACGTTGAGAATCTAAAAACTATTCATCGGATTGACTTGAAATTTTCAGGGAGTATTTTCGAAACATCATACTTAAAGAAAAGGTAAAAAAATCGAATTTTTGAAAATTCTTACTGCATCTCACCCCATAATATGCCTGAAAGATTAAGTACAGTGATTCTAAGTAGAAGCGGCAACACACGGTATTGAATATACATAGCCACACGCACTAACACACACACACACACACACACACACACACACACACACACACACACACACACACACACACACACACACACACACACACACACACACACACACAACACAATTAAAGGGGCCAGTGTGAACGCTGAAAAGTTGGGTGATTTTCGGAGAAATAGGATTTTGGAGAATTTTTTTGGAAGAAAAGTACTTAATTAAATTTTTCGGGAAAACATTTTGAGATCCAAGCGACTTATGCGCTGCCTTCGGAGGCGCCAAAAAAAAAGTTCCTTCACTACTGACATGATTCCGGCCGATTGAGTAGCTGAAACCGAAAAAGCAAAAAATGTCGTACTGGAAAGTATTTCCTGTACAATGACGTAGGATTTTCGAAAAATATCAAAAACTAACAAAATAGCATAGTTATGAAAAAAAGTTTGTTTTCTTACCTATAAAATGGTCGTTTTTTTCAATGCCAAATCGTCAATTTTCATCCAATCATAAATATCCTACGTCATTGTAGAAAAAATATATTCAAGAGTACTCAGTTCAAATTTCAAGTTAATCGGATCATTGCTTTTTGAGCTACAATATCAGCAAATTTTAAAAATCTTGTTTCGATAAATACGCATTTAAAGATTTAACTATCGATTTTTGCAAGATAAAATGATTAGAGACACGGCCTTGAAGTTTTTACAGGATATTCTTGAAAGTATAAACTGTCGAAAAGGCAAAAAAATTGATTTTTTTTAAGTGTCACACTGGTATAGCCCACACTGGTATAGCCCACACTGGTATAGGTATTAATGAATGAGATTGGTGTCGTTAAATAACGCGGAATTGACAAGCCGCGAGGTCTTTCTTAAAAAAATTAATTTCTTTAAACATTTCACACACACACACGCACCCACACGCGCGCATGCACGCACACATACACACGCATAGGCACCTGCACACGCACACAGACAGTCAGACAGACAGACACATAGACGTGCATGTGCACAGAAAGCGTAACTCCGACCGTGCAACCTCAAAGTGGTACGCTTTGGGTAACGCAAATGTCGGCTGTTCACAATTGACAATCAAAATCGTGTCTAAAATGAGTCAGTGTTGTTTCCTGAATTGTTTTTCAAATTTAAAAAAGAATTGAAATTTTCGAATTTTTTTCTCAAATTTAACAAGAAACTAGTGCAACGTTGTGAAAAAGTCGAAAAAAGTTGGTCTTTTGATTTTGATGATGATTACACGATGTTTAGGACCAATAGAATTGTTCCTTCAATTGTTTTTTAAACTTTGATCAATCGGTCCGGAAAAACAGAGCGACAGATCAATTCGCAAATTTACAGGGCTATTGGGGATACATCAAGCTGAAAAAAAACCTGGTAACCCTAGCCTTCCGATCAACGCTTGTAGTGTTTGTACTTTTTTCATATCAATGTTAAGGGTGAACAAAAAAAATTCTCAAAAATCAACGAAAGAATTTTGTAGGGAATGTATTCAAGTTATTGAAGCTGCCCTTTAAATCCTTGTGCGATCATTGTTTGCTGAGATATCGATGATCAAAGACAAAAGGATACTTTTTCATTCAAGGTTGGATATCTCAGCAAAAAATTGACGTTGAGAGACTAATAAAAAACGAAATTGAAGCTGAATAAACAAGCTACCTGACCTATCCATTGATTCAACTGAAAACAAAATTCCTGACCTCGTAGAACCGTGAAAAGAAACTAATACTCCAGTCAAAATAGGATTTCACCTGGAATTAATTCCGGGCTTCGATTTTCTTTTTTTATACTTAGGGGGGGAGTGGTTGGTAGTGTCAATCTCGATTTTCGGGAAAATCCCCCCGGTGCGTTTGCCGCCATCTTGAGTTAAAGAGGGATTTTTTTTTGTTTTTCTAACAACTCGCTTATTTTGAACCTTAGAGTGAAAATGATGGTATTCAAAGTTCTGAATACCATCCCCTTCTGAAGCCCCTCAAATTTTCTGAATTTGAGAAAAAAAAGTAGATCGGCTTATCATGCGGAACTCGAGACCGAAAAGATGAAAAATCAGATGTTCGGCTAATGTCACGACTTAGAGAAAAGTTAGACCGGGTAGCCACATAACAAACGCACAATTTGAGCTCTCAATCACTGCGCTTCGTTGCATATCTTAGGAGAAAAGTGGTAATCTAGATTTGTCGTCTAATTGTTGATAATTGCGAGCAAATGTCGCCCGAACTTCGACGTGCTCAGTTCACGAGAATTCCGCGCGCGGCGCTCGCCACGTGGTCTGCAGACGACGCGCATCGATGTGCACGAGCTCGATACGCCGGCAAAGTGACAGCTGATATTTGGCTGCGTGTGTGAGTGCCATCAAAAAAGGGAAAAAAGTTTTGTTTTTCGTATATAAACGATATAAAAAATGAATTTTTGCGTGATCTGCAGTGCGACGATTGCGGATATTTTCAAGAATTGAACCAACGTTTTCAAGAATTGAACGTCGGATGTATCCGACGAGCCACAAGTATTTGCTGAGGTTATGTAGCGGTAATTTATTAAAATATTTTTTTCTGAGCTCTCCAAATCTCACTAAATAAAATTACATAATTTCAAAGTTGCGGACGCGTTTGAAAAGAATGCCACCGGTGCGATGAAATATTTTTGTGTACAACGGAGCCTCCGGAGATATGGCGTCTGTCGCTAAGCGTACAAAGGTAGCGGGAAACCACCGTTCCTCTTGTCGTGGTCTCAGCAAGCTCCGTCGGTGGAGATCTCTGAAAAGGACACTCACTTTGTAAGGAGACTTCCAGTGACTCATTACACAAGTGCTTCTCCGGCTCATGGAAAAGGGTTTGCTTTTTTCCCGGTGGCAAGCGGCAAAGCACAAAAATTTGTCATCTGCAGCAAGATCTTCGCACGTACCCTGTATCGGTACCGTGCAGCGAGATCCATGCTGACATATTCTACAAGTATCTCGCAGCAGAGTCTTTACACGTCCATTGCGAAAGATACAATGGTGTGCCAAGACCAAGTTCTTCGCAACCGCATTCGACAGGTGCCTTCCAGCGAGATCTTCACCGGCTCGCTGCAAAGGATTCTGTGATTTGCCAAGAACAATTTCTTAGCAGGCCCGATCGACAGATACGTTGCAGCAGGATCATGGCAAGCTTGTTGCAAAGCACAAAAGTTTGTCATCTGCAGCAAGATGCTGGCATGGACACTGTATCGGTGCTGTGCAGTGAGATCCATGCGGGCACATTTGATGGGTACCTCGCAGCGGAATGTTTGCACGCCTGTTACGGACGATACCACGTTGTGCCAAGAACAAGTTCTTCGCAACTCCGTTAGATAGGTGCCTTCCAGCGAAATCTTCATCAGCTCGCTGCAAAGGATTCTGTGTTCTGCCAAAAACAAGTTCTTTGCATGATTGACAGGTGCCTTGCAGCGGGATCTTGGGAGGCTCACTGCGGAAGATACAGTGATTGGGCAAGAAACAGTTCTTCGCAAATACATTTGACAAGAACATGTTCTTCGCAAATACATTTAACAAGAACAAGTTCTTCGCAAATGCATTTGACAAGAACAAGTTCTTTGCAAATACATGTGCCTTCCAGCGAGATCTTCTCTGGCTCGCTGCGAAGGATTCTGTGTTTGACCAATAAATAAATAAATAATTTTAAATTATATTAAATTTAATTAAAATTTAATTGTTGAATTAATAATTGTTTTATAGTAAAATATAAATATTAATTTACGGCTCTGGTTCGAGTCCCAACTATGCTATTTTTATTTTTCAAATTATTGTTGAAATTTCTACCTTATAATAAAAAAATTGAAAGAAATGAAAAAAAATGTAAATATGTAATAAATGTAAAAAAGTATAAATGTTTTGATTGTTTTTATAATAATTATCACAGGTCAGAGTGTACTTGTGAGTATTAAAAACATTGCTTGAAGACATTTTTAATTAATTGAACAGAAATTAAATTCCTATATTCCTTGGTAATTTTTTAAAATATTCTCTGCTGCATCCAAAGAGAAGTCAAAAAATTGAAAAAAATATCAAATAAAAATAAAATTGACATTTAATTCGTAACTTTTGATCAATAAAGGTGCATAATTTTTTTTTCAATTTCTTGCAATTTTTTAATCATAAGTTATAAATTTCAACAATAATTTGAAAAAAAATAGCATAGACGGCACTCGAACCAGAGGCGGCCGGACAGGAGTCTTACTCTTTTGCCGCTGGGCTGCTCGCCTCGATGTATTCATGTACAAACTCTACGGTACGTAAGCGGGTTCCCAATTTTGACCGGGGAATTCTCGAAAACGAAGCCGAGTTGGCACCTACATTTTGGGGCTTGGTTCGTACCTACCCACACTATGAGCACGCGAAGTGGGAGCCCGTAACTCGATGCACCTCCCGGACCGACCCCTCATGAGAGATATAGAACATACCGTATCTACCGATCATGCTCATGATACAGAATAGATGCAAAAATAATTTTGTTAACAATTATGTTTGTGAAATTTCTACCGTTGTTTTTTGCGGCGCATAAGCAGCAATCATATGTGCTGACTGAGAGGTATACAAAATACCGTATCAACCGATCATACTCATGATTGACAATAAATGCAAAAATAATTTTTTAACAATTATTTTTGTGAGAATTTTACCGTTGTTTTTGCAACGCATAAGCAGCAATTATATTCGTTGACTGAGAGGTATACAAAATTCCGTGTCTCCCGATCATACTCATGATCGAGAATAAATGCAAAAATAATTTTTTTAACAATTATTTTTGTGACTTTTTTACCGTTGTTTTTTGCAGCAATTATACGGTATTTTGTATACCTCTCGCCAGCAATTATATTTGCTGGCGAGAGGTATACAAAATACCGTATCTACCGATCGTACTCATGATCGAAAATAAATGCAAAAATAATTTTGTTAACAATTATTTTTGTGAGATTTTTACCGTTGTTTTTTGCAGCGCATAAGCAGCAATTATATTTGCTGACTGAGAGGTATACAAAATACCGTATCTACCGATCATACTCATGATTGACAATAAATGCAAAAATAATTTTTTAACAATTATTTTTGTGAGATTTTTACCGTTGTTTTTACAACGCATAAGCAGCAATTATATTCGCTGACTGAGAGGTATACAAAATTGCGTGTCTCCCGATCATACTCATGATCGAGAATAAATGCAAAAATAATTTTTTTAACAATTATTTTTGTGCAATTTTTACCGTTGTTTTTTGCAGCGCACAAGCAGCAATTATATTTGCTGGCGAGAGGTATACAAAATACCGTATCTACCAATCATACTCATGATCGAAAATAAATGCAAAAATAACTTTGTTAACAATTATTTTTGTGAGATTTTTACCGTTGTTTTTTGCAGCGCATAAGAAGCAATTATATTTGCTGACTGAAAGGTATACAAAATACCGTATCTACCGATCATACCTGTGATCGAGAATATATGCAATAATAATTTTTTTAACAATTATTTTTGTTTAATTTTTACCGCTATTTTTCGCAGTGCGTAAGCAGCAATCATATTTGCTGACTGAGAGGTATAGAACATACTGTATCTACCGATCATACTCAAGATCGAGAATAAATGTAAAAATAATTGTTTAAATAATTATTGTTGCGTAAATTTTACCGCTGTTTTTGGCAGCGCGTAAGCAGCAATCATATTTGCTGACTGAGAGGTATAGAACATACCGTATATACCGATCATACTCATGATCGAGAACAAATGCAAAAATAATTATTTAAATAATTATTGTTGCGTAAATTTTACCGTTGTTTTTTGCAGCGCGTACCCAGCAATCATGTTTGCTGACTAAGAGGTATAGAACATACCGTCTCTACCGATCATCCTCTTGATCGAGAATAAATGCAAAAATAATTATTTAAATAATTATTGTTGCGTAAATTTTACCGTTGTTTATTGCAGCGCGTAAGCAGCAATCATGTTTGCTGACTGAGAGGTATAGAACATACCGTATCTACCGATCATACTAATGATTGAGAATAAATTCAATGATAATTGTTTAAATAATTATTTTTGCATAAATTTTACCGTTGTTTTTTGCAGCGCGTAAGCAGCAATCATATTTGCTAACTGAGAGGTATAGAACATACCGTATCTACCGATCATACTAATGATTGAGAATAAATTCAATGATAATTGTTTAAATAATTATTTTTGCATAAATTTTACCGTTGTTTTTTGCAGCGCGTAAGCAGCAATCATATTTGCTAACTGAGAGGTATAGAACATACCGTATCTACCGATCATACTCATGATCGAGAATAAATGCAAAAATAATTGTTTAAATAATTATTGTTGCGTAAATTTTACCGTTGTTTTTTGCAGCGCGTAAGCAGCAATCATGTTTGCTGACTGAGAGGTATAGAACATACCGTATCTACCGATCATACTAATGATTGAGAATAAATTCAATGATAATTGTTTAAATAATTATTGTTGCGTAAATTTTACCGTTGTTTTTTGCAGCGCGTAAGCAGCAATCATATTTGCTGACTGAGAGGTATAGAACATACCGTATCTACCGATCATACTCATGATCGAGAATAAATGCAAAAATAATTGTTTAAATAATTATTGTTGCGTAAATTTTACCGTTGTTTTTTGCAGCGCGTAAGCAGCAATCATATTTGCTGACTGAGAGGTATAGAACATACCGTATCTACCGATCATACTTATGATCGAGAACAGATGCAAAAATAATTGTTTAAATAATTATTGTTGCGTAAATTTTACCGTTGTTTTTTGCAGCGCATAAGCAGCAATTATATTTGCTGGCGAGAGGTATACAAAATACCGTATCTACCGATCATACTCATGATCGAAAATAAATGCAAAAATAATTTTGTTAACAATTATTTTTGTGAGATTTTTACCGTTGTTTTTTGCAGCGCATAAGCAGCAATTATATTTGCTGACTGAAAGGTATACAAAATACCGTATCTACCGATCATACTCATGATCGAGAATAAATGCAAAAAAAATTGTTTAAATAATTATTGTTGCGTAAATTTTACCGTTTTTTTTTGCAGCGCGTAAGCAGCAATCATATTTGCTGACTGAGAGGTATAGAACATACCGTATCTACCGATCATACTCTTGATCGAGAATAAATGCAAAAATAATTATTTAAATAATTATTGTTGCGTAAATTTTACCGTTGTTTTTTGCAGCGCGTAAGCAGCAATCATGTTTGCTGACTGAGAGGTATAGAACATACCGTATCTACCGATCATACTCATGATCGAGAATAAATGCAATAATATTTGTCTAAATAATTATTGTTGCGTAAATTTTACCGTTGCTTTTGCAGCGCGTAAGCAGTAAACATGTTTGCTGACTGAGAGGTATAGAATATACCGTATCTACCGATCATACTCATGATCGAGAATAAATGCAATAACAATTGTTCTAACAATTATTTTTGTGTAATTTTTACCGTTACTTTTCACAGTGCGTAAGCAGCAATCATATTTGCTGACTAAGAGGTATAGAACATACCGTATCTACCGATCATACTCATGATCGAGAATAAATGCAATAATAAGTTTTTCAACAATTATTTTTGTTTAATTTTTACCGTTATTTTGCGCAGTGCGTAAGCAGCAATCTATTTGCTGATAAAGAGGTATAGAACTTACTGTATCTACCGATCATACTCATGGTCGAGAATAAATACAAAAATAATTGTTTAAATAATTATCGTTGCGTAAATTTTACCGTTGTTTTTTGCAGCGCGTAACCAGCAATCATGTTTGCTGACTAAGAGGTATAGAACATACCGTATCTACCGATCATCCTCTTGATCGAGAATAAATGAAAAAATAATTATTTAAATAATTATTGTTGCATAAATTTTACCGTTGTTTTTTGCAGCGCGTAAGCAGCAATCATGTTTGCTGACTGAGAGGTATAGAACATACCGTATCTACCGATCATACTCATGATCGAGAATAAATGGTATAATATTTGTTTAAATAATTATTGTTGCGTAAATTTTACCGTTGTTTTTGCAGCGCGTAAGCAGTAAACATGTTTCCTGACTGAGAGGTATAGAACATACCGTATCTACCGATCATACTCATGATCGAGAATAAATGCAATAATAATTGTTCTAACAATTATTTTTGTGTAATTTTTACCGTTACTTTTCGCACTGCGTAAGCAGCAATCATATTTGCTGACTAAGAGGTATAGAACATACCGTATCTACCGATCATACTCATGATCGAGAATAAATGCAATAATAAGTTTTTCAACAATTATTTTTGTTTAATTTTTACCGTTATTTTTCGCAGTGCGTAAGCAGCAATCATATTTTATGATAAAGAGGTATAGAACATACTGTATCTACCGATCATACTCATGATCGAGAATCAATACAAAAATAATTGTTTAAATAATTATTGTTGCGTAAATTTTACCGTTGTTTTTTGCATCGCGTAACCAGCAATCATGTTTGCTGACTAAGAGGTATAGAACATACCGTATCTACCGATCATCCTCTTGATCGAGAATAAATGAAAAAATAATTATTTAAATAATTATTGTTGCGTAAATTTTACCGTTGTTTTTGCAGCGCGTAAGCAGTAAACATGTTTGCTGACTGAGAGGTATAGAACATACCGTATCTACCGATCATACTCATGATCGAGAGTAAATGCAATAATAATTGTTCTAACAATTATTTTTGTGTAATTTTTACCGATACTTTTCGCACTGCGTAAGCAGCAATCATATTTGCTGACTAAGAGGTATAGAACATTCTGTATCTACCGATCATACTCTTGATCGAGAATAAATGCAAAAATAATTGTTTAAATAATTATTGTTGCGTAAATTTTACCGTTGTTTTTTGCAGCGCGTAAGCAGCAATCATGTTTGCTGACTGAGAGGTATAGAACATACCGTATCTACCGATCATACTCATGATTGAGAATAAATTCAATGATAATTGTTTAAATAATTATTTTTGCATAAATTTTACCGTTGTTTTTTGCAGTGCGTAAGCAGCAATCATATTTGCTGACTAAGAGGTATAGAACATGCTGTATCTACCGATCATACTCATGATCGAGAATAAATGCAAAAATAATTGTTTAAATAATTATTGTTGCGTAAATTTTACCGTTGTTTTTTGCAGCGCGTAACCAGCAATCATGTTTGCTGACTAAGAGGTATAGAACATACCGTATCTACCGATCATACTCATGATCGAGAATAAATGCAAAAAATATTGTTTAAATAATTATTGTTGCGTAAATTTTACCGGTTTTTTGCAGCGCGTAAGCAGCAATCATATTTGCTGACTGAGAGGTATAGAACATACCGTTTCTACCAATCATACTCATGATCGAGAATGAGTGCAATAACAATTTTTTCGACAATTATTTTTGTGAAACTTTTACCGTTGTTTTTTGCTGCGTGTAAGCAGCAATCATATTTGCTGACTGAGAGGTACAGGAAATACCGTATCTACCAATCATACCCATGATCGAGGAAAAATGGAAAAATGATTATTTAAACAATTGTTTTTACGTAATTTTTACCGTTGCTTTGCAGCGAGTAAACAGCAATCATTTTTGCTGGGAGGTATAAGACGTACCGCACATTTGTTAATATAATAATTGTAAAAAGTAATTACTTTTGAACAATTATCTCGCTGCAGAAAAGCGCGAGCCGTCAGCAAGAACTCTTGCTACGAAATAGAGATTCTCCATGATCTCGAATTTCGTGCGAAGTCGGCGATGACAAAGAAAACGAAATTCTTTGTCTGCACTAACCGTGGGTCAGCGTGTGGGTATATACGTGTATATACCCACACGAAGTGTGTACTCGCTGCGAAGGGACAGCATGCGGGAAGAAAACAATTTTCAATCGCGTGCGTCCGAGGTAGCGAATACCACAGACTCACAAGCACACACACACGTTGCGTCGAGGCATAACAATACAATGTAAGCCTCGACGCAAAGTGGCCCGCGATTCCGTCGCAACGTGCGTTCGGAACACGGTCTTACATACAGGTCTGACAACGGCGGTAGTGGGGGTAGGCACCTTTAGATGTTTTGCTTTTTATTCCGATTTCTGCCGCTTGGTGCGTGACGGCAAGGGGAAGTAGTGGTGCGACGAAGAGAGAAATAGCTCTTGTGTCCTTTTCCCTCCTGACCGCAACGCATGCGCCGTTGGCTGCGTGACGTAAACACCGTGCTCCCATTCGCCGGCAAGAGGTAAGGGGGAAACTACTTCCTGTGGTGGTCTGGTAATTAAACACACTCACAAATGTTATATAATAACTTGTTGTCTTTATTAATTGTTGTTATTTGGTTCTATAATTTATTTAAGCGTTCCTTTTGAGGAGCTTCTCCTTTTTCGGGCAACGGCTTCTTTAAGTCTTTTTTGAATGAATCTTCTTTATTCCGATTCTCTCCAGCTGAGGCTGACAACCTCCTTAGTCTAAATATCTATCTTTTTTTGTTACGAAGTTGGCAACATTTCTTTTTCCGCGAACTGACGCGCCGCTCTGCGGCCATGTCAGCGTTCTATGGAGTCGCCACATTACTCCCCCCGCAGTTACCTTGCCGATTGGGAAGGGAACGATACAGTCTTTTTTCTCTTGGAATATGTTTTCTTTGGTAAATCCATCGTTGATCCCCAATGATGTGCTTCCATTGGTTGATCCTCTTCTTGATTTGTTTGGTCGATGTCTTTCTTTGTGATGTATGCCGGTTTTATTCAGTCAATTGACACCGTCTTTTCTTCTCCGTTTACATCTATGACGAATCGACGATCATCCAGTCTCCTGACAACTTTATGAGGTCCGGAGTATGGCGGTTGCAGCGGAGGTTTTACTGCGTCGACTCTGAGGTGTACGTGGGAACAATTGTAGACGTCTTTCAAGACGAACAATCGTGCTTTGCTGTGATGCGCTGTAGGAGTCGGTCGAATGCCTCTCATATGCTCGCGGAACTTTTCGACGAAGATCTGGGGATCCGCTGGCATCTCTTGGCTAATATAGAATTCTCCTGGAACTCTGATCGTTGTGCCATAGAGCATCTCCGCACAGGATGCCCCTATGTCCTCTTTGTAGGCTGTCCTTAATCCCAATAGGACTGTAGGCAACACGTCGATCCAGGGAATGTGACGGTTGCACATCAACGCTGCCTTCAACGTTCGGTGCCATCGCTCGATTAACCCGTTCGACGCTGGGTGATACGGTGTCGTGCGAATCCTGCTTGCGCCCACAAGGTTTGTTAGCGCTTTGAAGAGTTGCGATTCAAACTGAGCTCCTTGGTCTGTTGTTATTGTGAGTGGTGTCCCGAATCGACACACCCAGTTCGTGTAGAATGCGCTTGCAACCGTGTCTGCCGTCATGTCCTTTAGAGGGATCGCATCTGGCCACCTCGAAAAACGGTCCATCATTGTCAGACAATACCTGAAACCATTTAGCATTGGCAATTCGATTAGATCCAAGTGTACATGATTGAATCTGTTTTCCGGCACTTCTATTGCACGAGGTTGTAGACGATTGTGGCGCTGAATTTTTGATTGTTGACAGGCTAGGCATGAACGAACACTTTCCAATGCGTATTTTTTTATTCCTGGCCATACGTACTTTTCTTTCAGTATTCGGGATGTACTTCTGCCACTCGGATGCGAGAGAGCATGTACCGAGTCGAAGGCCTTTTTACGCAAGCTCTTTGGAATATATGGCCGCACTATACCGTTTGATATGTTACAGTATATCTGCGTACCTGGTTCGACGGATAACAGTTGTAAGTTGAGAGACGACTTCTGAATGAGATCTTCCAGTTCGTCATCCTCGTTTTGGGCCTCGCAAATCTGGTTAGCGGATAAAACCTTTGGCATCTCTATTTGTGAGATTTCCTGAATTCTTGATAGTGCGTCGGCCACCACGTTGTCGTCTCCTTTGAGGTAGACGATTTCAGTGGAGAACTGTGATATATAATCTAGCTGTCTCAGCTACCTTTCCGAGATTTTGTCTGAATTCCGTTGGAATGTATATGCTAGTGGTCGATGGTCCGTTCGGATTACGAAGTTTCTCGCGTCCAAGATGTGTTCAAAGAACTTGATTGCTGCGAAAATGGCGAGTAGTTCCCTGTCATAGGTACTATACCTCTTTTCCGTTGGCGTGAGTTTTCGAGAAAAAAATCCGACCGGCTTCCATTCCTTTTCTTCTAGTTGTTCTAAGGCTGCTCCGATCGCCGAGTTCGACGCATCCGTGGTGAGTCTCAAAGGTGAGTCCGGTAGTAAGTATGTGTTTAATGTAGCTGATGCCACTTTTCTTTTGCAGTGTTCGAATGCGTTCTCCGAATCTGGTGTCCATGGAACTTGCCGTTTGTCGTTTTTTTTCGATTCTTTCAGGAACTCGTTCAGCGGTGCCTGACTTCCTGCTAGATCTGGGATACATCGTCTGTAAAAATTTACCAGTCCGAGAAAGCGACGTAGGTCCATGATGGTTTCCGGTTTCGGATACTCGAGGATGGCTTGGATTCGTTCCGTTGGTGGTTTGTACCCTTTTTCGTTGATTGTGTATCCGAGAAATACCAATTCTGGCTTTCCCAGGACACATTTGCTGAGGTTTATCGTCAGTCCGTTGTCCTGGAGTCTCTTGAAGACGATCTTCAGGTGTTTCTGATGTTCTTCTTCGTTTGTGGATCCAATGAGGATGTCATCGATATACACGACGACGAAATCCAAGTCTCTAAATATCGAATCCATGAACCTTTGGAATGTTTGCGATGCATTTCTCAATCCAAAAGGCATGACGAGGTATTCGAATAGACCCAGCGGTGTTATTATCGCTGTTTTTTCGATGTCTTTTGTTGCCATCGGGATCTGGTGATAAGCTTTGGTTAAATCAATTGTCGAGAATACCTTTTTTCCTCTGAGACCCATGAAGATGTCGTAGCTGTGTCTCGTTGGATATCGATCCGGCACCGTTTTCGAGTTTAGTGCTCGAAAGTCACCGCACAAACGCCAACCGCCTGATTGTTTCGCTTGCAGGTGGATCGGACTGGACCAGGAACTTTTTGATGGTCTTATCATGTTCCGTTCTAGCAGGTATTCGATTTCTTGGCGAAGCGCTTCCAGTTTTTCCCCAACAAGCCTTCGTGGTCGATGTGTGACTGGTGGGCCTGTCGTCTCGATGTAGTGTGCCACACTGCTGTTCTCTTCCGACTTCGTTGCGTTGGACGGTTTCGTTATATTCGGGAACTGTTCCAGTAATATAGCGTACGTCATATCGCTATTGATTGTCGAGATGCTGTGTATCGCCGTTTTCCGCATCACCCCTTTTGACGATAGCTGCGTAACGGGATCTATCAAGCGTTGATTCTTGAGATCTATGAGAAGGCCGTGATGTGCTATGAAGTCGGCTCCGATGATTGGCGTCTTCACTTCCGCGATGATGAAGGACCACCTGAATTGTCGACGGAGACCCAGGTCCAGCGTAAGGATCTTTTCGCCGTAGGTGCCAATTTCAGTCTTGTTCGCTGCGTACAGTTTGAGAGATTGTTTATTAAGGCTTTTTCTAACCAACTCATGAGGTAGTACTGTAACAACCGAACCAGAATCAATGAGAAACGTCATATTATTGTTTCTGTCACTCATCAATAAGCGGATTTCTAGATTTGGGATGTCAAGTGCGCTGTCCGCGACCGCTTCGACGAGGATCAGCGACTCTAGTTTCCCTGGTTGCCCTGCTTTAGCGGTGGTTGGAATGAGCACGGCAGTGTGCATCGATTTGATGACGTGCCGAACCTGTGGTGATAATAGCAAATCCCGTTTGTCGAAGGTCGAGATCTGTTTCGAGAGCTGGAACGAGGCCTATGTCCATGTCGATCGGCGTTGTTGTTCTTGTCCAGTTTTGAATAGAGTTTCTCTATGTCCGCTCTCAAGGCTGCGATGTCTGTTTCCATTTTCGTGTTCGATCGAGCGATCTGTTTTTCTAAGGTGTGTACCCGAGAATCGATTACATTGATTGAAGCGTCGCTCTGTGTAGCGCCAGGTTGCCCAGAGTGAGCTTGAGCAGACATCGACATCACGCTGTGTCCGTATGTTGATTCGATTATTGTGTCAGCTATTTCTGCCAATTTCGTTAGTGATAAGTCTGTGTGGCTCAACAATGCTGTTCGCACGTGTTGTGGCATGCAATGAATGAACCGCGATCGAAGGAATTCCTCGTGTACCATCTCTCCTCCTAGATCGATCATCTCACGAAGGAGTTGAGATGGTTTTCTGTTGTCAAGGTGTAGTTCGTTAAGAAACTTTCTGATTTGCGTTTCTTTCGAATCCGTGAATCGGCTGATCAGTATTTTTTTTATAGCGTTGTACTTATCTTGCTCTGGTGGATTGCGCATGAAGTCCGTTATCTGTTGTAATATTTCCGCATTTAGGGCCTCAAGCACGCAGTCGTACTTCCTGCGATCGCTTGTTATTCGCCGGTTGTTGAACGTGGCTTCAATTTGATCGAACCATCTTGCCGGTATGTTCGTCCAGAACTGTGGAAGCCTGAAGTAGTCGACTGATTCGATTCTATTCACGACGTTTCCGTGATTCGCCATGTCTCCAGTTATTGAGGAGGATGATGCCTCGCCGCCGGCACTTATTGTCGCGTTCGTTGAATCGCCGTTGTCCATGTTCGAGCACGTGTTCCTTTGTGTGAACGACGCGTCTCGTTTTTCTTTTCTTATTTATTGTCGCAATTTAACGAGGGGTCACCAATTTTGTGGTGGTCTGGTAATTAAACACACTCACAAATGTTATATAATAACTTGTTGTCTTTATTAATTGTTGTTATTTGGTTCTATAATTTATTTAAGCGTTCCTTTTGAGGAGCTTCTCCTTTTTCGGGCAACGGCTTCTTTAAGTCTTTTTTGAATGAATCTTCTTTATTCCGATTCTCTCCAGCTGAGGCTGACAACCTCCTTAGTCTAAATATCTATCTTTTTTTGTTACGAAGTTGGCAACATTTCTTTTTCCGCGAACTGACGCGCCGCTCTGCGTCCATGTCAGCGTTCTATGGAGTCGCCACATTCCCCTTGCTAGTAGCGACGCGTAGCGGCGCCTAGTGAATCGAAAATTAAAACATATAAGAGTGCCTACCCCCACCACGAAAATTTAGCTTCGTTGCAAGACCTGTATGTAAGACCGTGGTTCGGAACGAACGCGTGTTCGTTCCGAACGCGCGCTGTGACATCTAGCGGTAGGGAGTAGTAGCTCGTGCGAGCTCTGCCCTACCGATTCGAGCCGGGGCCGCGTCGGAGTTTCGCGTCGGGTGTCATTCCGTCTTAAGAGGGAATGATACGTCATCGCGGTCGGTATGGTAGAACAATTATAGATTCCCAAAAATCTCGAAAATGGCTCTTCAGATCCCGTCGAAACTTTGCCAAACGACGTCAAATAGATAGAAGAACAGCTGTCTTCCTCTCAAATTTTCTGAATTTGAGAGAAAAAAAACTAGATTGGCTTATGATAAGCCAATCTACATTTTTTTCCTCAAATTCAGGAAATTTGAGGGGAAGACAGCTGTTCGTCTATCTATTTGACGTCGTTTGGCAAAGTTTCGACGGGATCTGAAGAGCCGTTTTCGAGATTTTTGGGAATCTATAATTGTTCTACCATACCGACTGCGATGAGGTATCATTCCCTCTTAAAAATGAAATATGTGTGGAAATTCGAATGAGTGAGATGAGGTTAGGACTACAGTCAGCTATTGCCTTGCTGTCACGTCTCTTTATCGTAGCAAGTGGTAATAAATTCAATACCGGAAGTTAAAATTAAACTTGATATTACGTAAAAATTAGGTCAATGAGCGCATTTTTTCTGAGAGCACTGGATTACTACAAGTGTTAAGTATGTAAATCTGATTATTTTTAAGAATCTGACGGATTCCCACTATTATGTACACTTTGTAGCGGCCGGGAAATTGAATTTTTGTATGTCTTCTCGGAATTCCTTCACAAAAATACGCAATTTTAATATTTCTTTTCTCTGTAAAAAGGTCGATAAACGATCCTGAAATTTTACAGAGACGATTATTAATATGTTTAGTTAAACTCAAAAAAAAATTATGACAATCCTATGGACTGAAGCCTGGCGATAGTGCTACCTTAAAAAATATATTTCACTACAGCTTATGTTGTAACACGTTTACACTTACATCAGTGGTCTTCACAGCAAAAATAAGTGGACGATGATTTCAAGTTGACACGTCGTGCTGCATTGAACCACAGATTTCGACGTTTTACGTCTTATGGCACATTCAGAAATACCTCATCAGGGGAACTTTTCGTCGTATCTATGCAAAAAGAGAACGAAACAAGCCGCATACGATTTTGTCGTTGCCATCGTTGACAGAATACTCGTATTACACGAGTAGTTCCTATACCGGCTTTCGAACGGTGACGTCACAGAGCGCTCGGGTAATTTCTGATGCTCTCGGCCCGTTTTTGCTCAGCCGTACAGGACAACAATTTCAAAGTGCTATATCGTTGTTAGTTGTTGAAAAAAAAAAAGAAAAATACTTTGCTTTCAAAACCGCACATGATCTTTACAATGAAAAACAAATCATCTAATGACCCAATTACTTTAGCGGAATTGATACGATGGGTAAAATTGTAGTTGAACATGTTATTGATACGCGATCAATTGTAAAACTCCATAAATAATTTAATTGAATTCTGAACGAACGAACGCTTATAGTTGGCACTAGAAACCCATGCTCGGGGCTAGTTGATGTGAAAAGTTAGGCTAGGGGGCGTACACAAATTTGGTAACGCCCAATTTCCTAATCCCCCCTCCCGCACGTTTCAGGACCGTAACGCCTGGCCGGACCACTCCCCCTTATCCGTTACGTAACGGGTACTTTGTCGTCAATAAATGCGATTTTTTCGTAGACGTCAGTAATTATGAAAGGATCGGGTTTATACTTATTTTATGTTGTGCTTATGTTATTCATTTTATGTTATGTTATGTTGATCTACTTTTATACAAATTTTTATTAAGAAACCTTTTAAATTAATCGAGATATATGCCTTGATTTGACGACGAAAAAAAATTCTTTTCATTGTCCCATCGATATCTTTATAAAAGGTTGTCATAAATAAAAAGTCAACAATTTATCTATATGTATACAAATGTAGCTATCGTTATGCGGAGCTGTTTTTTATTTTGGTTTTTTTTTTTACAAAATGCCGACAGTTTGGACATTTTTTTTTCTATTTTCAAGGCCCTTTTTTGTATTCTAGCAGTCTTTAAAAATAGTAATTATCAAAATTTAAAGAATCGGCTACGTGCTACCTTAGTGACTGCGATTACAGAAATGTCGAAAAAAAAATGAAAATCGGTTGATAAGTTTTTGAGTATTCGCTGGGACAAGGTGGAAGAAAGAAGTTTCGAGAAAAACGCGTTCGAAGTTTTCGTTCCGTTTTTCTTGATATATAGTTGTTTCATCTAGAATACTGATACTTACATTAAAGTATCTAGTCGCGGGCGATATGACGGTTCTTCATCTTCATTATATTTCACAAAATAATAAGAGCCTGCACTTCATCTATTGTGAACGATGCCACTCCTGTAGTGACTAAGGGCACTAACCGGTCGCGCTTCCTGTTCTCACAAAAGTGACTGTAACTCCGTCAATTTTCGAACTTGTGACTAAACGTTTTGCCAATATATTTTTGAATATATGTACTTTCAAAAATTATGAAAAACCAATTTTTTTTCTTTTCAAATTTTGCTTGGGGAAAGTGGAGAGCTACTGTGCAAGTTCTTGCACAGTGACTTTCCCCGTTAATTGACATTTCGTATGGAAAGCTGTCAACTTTCCGCGGTAAAATTGCGCACGAGTTTTAAATTCAAAACTTGAACATGCATAAATTTTGATACTTCTGACAGTTCTAAAATCGTTTCGTAACGCAAACCTTGACCCTCCCCTCCCCCCACGTACGTAGACCGTAACGCCTGACCGGAGCCCCCATCAAATTGCGTTACATAATTTGCGTATGCTCCCTTATGGTTCAGAGTTAGGTTATGATTGCCAAATGCATCAGGCGTTACGCCCGACGTTGCCAAGTCTGTAGATGCTATTTAAACGTCGTGATATTTTTCAACCGGAAATTAAAATCTTTTTATAATGTAGTGCTTGAACTCACGGTGAAGTTCGATTTTCGATTTTTTGCAGAATCTATTATGTCAAATTTATCGAATTTCAGTTTTTCAACGATCTTAGTTGGATACTTGAGCAACAAAACCGTGATCACTACACTTCCGGTCGATCGTCTTCATAAGACAACGTGCTTCATTACCTTAAAGCGCTCGATTTTGCCATTTTATTACAAAAAAAATGAAACGCTCAATATAGCTCGAATTTTGCCAAAGAGTGTCTAACCTATTCGTCAACATCATATAAAAATGTCAAGTCCAAAAGTTGGGTTCTTTGTAATAATCATACCTCCTTAAACGGCAAAGTTGTGCATTTTTATATTCTTATTATGTGAAAAAGGAAAACTTGTGTGTTACTATCATGTTGAAAAAGTATAACATTATCGATGATTATTATGAAAAAACTGCGTCACCGAATGTTGTACACAACTCAGAATGAAATTTTGAGTCATTTATAATTATGCATATTTATATTTATGTCATGAGATTATTTATCATTACCATTAATTAAGGCCTTAGGCCACAGTAACGGCTATAAAATCATGTGCGAATTTAACAATTTTTATCGTATGAAAAAGTTCACTCATAAGATTAATTACACATCCATTTAGTATGAATATCAAGCTGTTAGAATTTTTTTTCGATGTACACAATGGCCAACTACTAATATTTTCTTTATCTTTTTTAGACGCTCCGCGGCGTGCCATTTAGCATCCACAATTTTTTTACCCAGAACAAAAAACAAAAATTCTCATGAATTTATATTAGAATACCTGGAGAAGTACGTGCGGAATTAAAAAAATATAGTTTTACTCAAAACTTGTAGGTATTTGAACTTAAGAAATGAATTTTCAGTGAAAAATTTCGTTAGAACTGCTCATAAACTGCTCACAAAATGAAACGTTTTCGATTAATCAGAAATTCCATACGTACTTCTCTGCGAAATGCAATTAGGGACATAACTTTTAAATTTGAAGTAAATCAAGTGAAAATTGTTGTTATTTGTTACGCCAATTGGAAAAAAAACTGTTTCGAGAAGTCTCGAGTAGTCGGCCATTTTGTACATAAAAAAAAACTTTCTAACAGCTTGATATCCATACTAAACAGATGTGTAATAAAATTTATGAGTGAATCACTTTTTCATACGAAAAAAAACTGTTAAATTCGAATATGATTTTATACCCGTTACTGTGGCCTAAGGCCTTCATATTAAGTGTCGCCGACATACGGCAACGTCGCGGACATTGAGGTTGGCAGCAATGGTCTCCATTCGTCAGCAAAGACAATTCAAATTTCATCAAACCTTGATGGTTCAATATTGAATATATATTGCTTTCGATGGGCAAGATGGGTTTTTTTCTTCTAAATGATAACAAAGGTTTAATTTTACGTTAATACGTTGTTAAAAATGGTTTGTCTTGGTGCTAAATAGCCAAAAAAAAATTACATCACCCGCAGCGCGAACGTCTTGCTCATTTAACGAGACGTGAAATTATATATATTAAACTATGTTTTATCTCTCGCGTTTTGAGGTGAGAAAAATTTAAAAAAAAATGTAAAGACAGTATAGTCTATATAATGAAAAATATATATTTTTTAAATCTTGGATTATGGGTAACGCTCAAACCACCTTAAAGCTTATCCACAATTAATATAAATAGGGAATAACGTCACGTCTGGAACGAAAACGGAAAATCGAATCGGTTGACTAGGCAGAGCGTGAATCTACGCACAATGAAAACTTCTAATTATGGATGTTGTGCCCATGAAAAAATTAATTGGATTACTGGCGCGTCGATAGTTGTGCCGGGACCCGTTTTGTCTTGTGACAAATATTTATCGTCATGTAACCCAACCGTCAGATATACCTCGTTTTCGGAATACTTTTTTCGCTGCGCTTCCTATCGGGCTGTAAAACTTGCAACATGGGTTGAAATATTGGGTCAACTGACGGAAAAATACAACGTAGTCGTCTTAAATTACACTTGTAAGTACGAAGCCTTGAATTCTCGTTCGTTGGTCCTTATTGCGCATCTTATTTCTTTCATTTTACGTACACCTTTGTGGCGTTACGAGAGCGAGCGACCGACAAAGCGAACGAGAAGCAGCAGAACTAACGCTGCGTGGATTTTTGCAATCAGCTGCGACCCTTCGCCAACGTGGACAACTTCTGTCCATCGTACAGCGCCACTACAAAACTCGGCAAAATGATGAACTACGATGGTAATAGTCGCTGAAACCGCGTGCGGCAGTGTAAAAAGTTTATTTCATCCCGACATTGGCGTAGTTAGGAGGGGGCAATGTGGTGGCGCGCGTAAGAAAAAAATCGATCCAAAATAATTTAGATAAAGTATATTCATATACTTAAAGTATATGAATATAATATATTATATATAGTATATATAGATAATGTATGTATAGTTAAATAATCGATTAATTTAACTTGTTTCACCCAAGCAAACATAAAGAAATAATTGAATAAAATTTGAACTATTTTCTTCGTGCTATTTCGTAACTTTTATAAAAGCAGCTATTTCATTATGTAAATTAAATAGATATTTAAAATTCATAATCAAGTTAACTGTGGGCAAAAGCGATGCATTAGATTTTCCGGCCGATGCACAACCAGAAGAATACTGGAAGATCAACATTTACTACCATGTAATAGATAATATCATCGTAAATCTAAAACAATGATTTGAGATTTACCGTTAGCTCGTGCAGATGACGCATTTTTTAAGTAAATATGAAGAACGGATAGGAGTTCATCAATAATTATTTTTAAATATTAATAATTGATAGGTCAGCCTTAAGGAAACATCAGTGTAAACATTTTTTTAAATCGATTTTTTTTCATTATCCGATAGTCTAGACGGTTATTAAGGCGGGATATACATTTTGACAGGAAAAATTAAGCAATATTGAGGGATTTTTAAAATTAAGAAATAAGTATTCGACAATTATCAAGCTTAAGGTATACTATAATAGTATATTTAAGTATACAAAACAATTTTTTTTAAATTAGTTCATCATCAAAATGGCGGAGCTGTGGCAAAGTGTTACAGCAAGGTCTAGCAGTCTAGCTTCCCATAGACGAATTTGCAAAAAAGTTCAAACATTTTTTCAGTCAGAACATGACTAGTTTCTATGTGACGGTATTTAAAATGAAGAAAATGCAAATTTAAGAAAATGGCACGCATTTACAACATCAAAAATCAACATTTCACGCAACATTTCTGTAAAATGTGAATTAAAAAAGTAGTTTTTTTTTTCAATTTTTCAAAAAAAAACAATTCCCGTCAAGTAGAAGGTACTAATATTTCTACCAAGTTTCAACTCAATCGGCTTAATAGTTTTTGAGGGATGCAGTTCGATGCACGCCAATTTCGATAATGCAGTTTTGAGAAAAACGCGTTTGAAGTTCACGCCCGCTCCGAATCCTAGCGGTGAGACACAGCGTTGACGGGCTGTAACGTTTGAAGTTTTTCGAATTTCGCTTTGAAACTTTGGGAAAGTATTCTACATATATAGTTCTATCGTATAAAGAAAAAAAACCGATTTTTTTTTCGTTGTAAATGTATATGCCGCCTTAAGGTAGTACGAGCGCGCAATCTTGATTTCTATAGATTTTGTTCAAATTTTAGTAATTATTTACTTTAGTGACTTTTCCGAAAAACGAGCCTAGCATTTTTTTGTTGCTATTTTCTATTTAATTGTGTTATAAATAATGATATTCAGACGGGGGAAGCTAAAATCCACCCTCCCATGAATAGTTATGGGGTTTTGAAGTTCAAGGAAACACATAATTTTCCGAAAAATGAGTCTAAAATTTTTTCGGCCACTTTCTTATTAATTGGCGTGTAAATTGTGATATTTAGTCGGAGGAAGCTCACCCCTCCTGCCCGATAAAAAGTTATGGAATTTCGAAGTTGGCGGAAACACGTGATAAAATAAGAATAGCGAGTTTCGTACATTTCGTACATTCGATTTTCGTACATTTCGAACGTATTTGTACGTTATGTACATTTGACATGTATACAATACAGCAAAATAAAAACATACGTTGCTCGTGTTTTTATGAACTTGTAAACACAAGAGCGTCGTCAATACGAGTGAAATAAATTCTTCAGGTCGAAAAATGCCTTGCTCCAATCAATGAGAAAATGACAAAACAAATCATTTGGCTTCATATTTTGGAAAATTCACTAAAGTAAATAATTACCCAAATTTTAACCAGACATTGTTCATATTATTATGCATGTTTGAGTAAAATTTCAGAACAGTCGACTATTTAGATTGGGAGATAATGGGTTTTAAAATTGCAACTTTTAACACTGCAGGGTCTGCATTGAAATTTAGACAGAATAATTTTCCGTACAAAATATTTGTCCCCTATAATAAGAAGACATATGACAACACCGCAGATAACTATTGTTCAATATTTCGAGAAAATTCCTAAGTTAAATTCCTAAAGTTAAAAATGTTGTCTTAAAAAAAATTTGCATTTTGAATGTTAATATTTTATATTGTTTATGTTATCTTCATTAACAACTAAAAGTGTTGGTTAATTCATAACTAATTAAAAACTTTGTTCGACTAAAGATTACTTCAAAATAAAAATTCGTATTGCATAATTATTTTAAATATGCCGCGCAAACTCACGTCATTGGATACGTGAAACGATGCGGTGTTGCCATATGTCTTCTTATTATAGGGGACAAATATTTTTTGGGGAAAATTGTTCTGTCTAAATTTCCATGCAGGCCCTGCAATGTTAAAAGTTGCAACTTTAAAACCCATTATCTCCCAATCTAAATAGTCGACTGTTCTGAAATTTCACTAAAACATGCATAATGATATGAACAACGTCTGGTTAAAATTTGAACAAAATCTATAGAAATTAAGATTACGCGCTCGTACTACCTTAGCATGGACCTGGCATCGTCGATTGCTCGTAAGTAGACAATTTATCCGAAAAATCCGCACTCGCAACTTTAAATGCGTTTTTTAAAACGACAATTCGACAATCGACGACAGTCAAATTTTGACACAATATTCATCATGCCATTCTTTATCTTGCTATCGAAGTTTTTTTTAAATCTTCATATTTTTTATAAAGAAAAACTAGAAAAATAGGCGAAATTCGATACTTTTTTCAAAACGCCGCCATTTCGTCAATGTTGGTTTAAAAACCTTCATAGCAAGATAGTGGCTTCCATACTGATTAATAATCTTTTTACAAATTTTGTTCCAGATAATATTTACGGCCACAACCGTGTACACCGCGAGGACTCCAATTTTTTCGAAGACGTTTTCAACCGTTAAAAAAATGTAAATAGAAATTTAAAAAATACGTTTAAAGAAATATTTTCTGTTCTTCATGAGAGCTTTCGTTTGACACAAAAAAATCAGACTGATTAGCGTATTTTAACCATTGAAAAAATATCGCGAAATTTGCTAGTTTTTTACCAGTTGCACTGTGATGATTTCTCAAAGATGAAGCGATGTCATGAAAAAATACTGTCATTGAAACAAAATGAAATAAATGCCGGTAATTTAAGAAAGCATATTAGAAAGAAGTACTGCCCTGATTAATATAAACTTATCCAAGCAGCAATAGTACTCCCAGTGAGCTCCGCCGGCTGTGAGAGCAGTTTTTCATGCAGGATAATAACATGGCTTATTGTTAGCAGCACAATGCTTCAGGAACGATTCTCTCATGTGTCACTACTGAAGATGGAGAATGACATGATTAAAGTAAAGTTGCAACTGTAAAAATGGTGGGTCGATTTAGATGGATATAAATGGATTGAATGTTGAAAAATTAGTTAATTATTTTTTATGGCGGTCATCCCATGTGATAGACATTTTTCCCTTTTGTGGGATTTTTTTATGAACCATTAAAACACATTATCTTTGAATTTTTATCACACATTTATTGATATTTTTACAGTCACTCAGAATTTTATGAAGCCAAAATAACGAGTCGAATCGACTTTACACCTTTCGGAAGACACTCATGTGTAAAAAAAATTGATTGACGGCTACCATGATGCCGGAGGTTTTGCTCATCTGAAATTAAAAATCAAACGGCATTTCAACTTATAGACCTGAGGCTATTGCAGGAACTAGAGCAAAGTAAAAATATCGAAAATGGTATTTTTGGCACAGTTTTAAAAGTTGAGTTCTAACTTTCGTAATTTTTTTCGACTTTTTCGGCTTAAAAAAACTATGGGAGATATCAGAAATATTCTAGTTCGGGTGAGATCCGTTCAATAAGTTTCCAGAAATCCGTTCAATAATTTTCCAGATATCATGGAAGTCAGTTTGAAAAATAAAGTTTTGAGAAAAACACGTTTAAAAGTTCAAGTACGATTTACAAAAAGAAAATGTTAATGTGTTATGCCAGGTTCATATAACATGCACACATTTTTCGCAATTAGGACAAACATTTTTTTTCTCGATTTTTTGGAGTTGTCGCATGAGATAACCTTAAGGTATTGCAAGCGTTTGATATTAATGTTAACGTGAACGTGTCATTAAACCTTCATATTTTGTGCGTTACGTGATTATCGACTATTATGTAAATTTTATTTTGCAAAAAACGACTGTGAAATGCACTTTTTCAGCCTCCCTCGGAAGAAAAAGGTGCCTACGCTAATGATCTCGAGCCGCACGTGTAACAACTTTCGGCTACATTTTACTTCACCGCAATGGCGACATCTATCAACTAGTTGAATCCAGTAATAAATTTTATTGTCGCACATATTACAATCATCTACGTACGATTTATTACAATCCTTTGTGCAATACACAAAATTACAGCCCAAGAAACGAAATGGATATTTAAAAAATCCATTCCTGTTATTTGCCACAATTGCGAATTTCTGAACGGAAAATATAGATACGGTCTACATCTCTAGAACTTCGGAAAAGTTTGGATTCAACATTCAACCGAATAAGTACATATGCAAGGAATTTGAGTTCGACTGCTTTGTACGATAGTCGATCGTGTATTAAATCGTGCATTCAGAAACACGATTTGATCCATGATCGTATTGTTATTCTTCATTATCTGATTCTTTATTATTTATTTCGTTATTATCTTAGCCTTTATTATCTGATGCTTTATTATCTTATTCCTTATTATTCTTTATTATCTTATATAGAAGGACGCCGGTTCATTTGCAAAGTTTCCATTTCAGCGACACTTTCGCAATATAGTTTTGATGTACTTTCATCGCACGTATGATTCGCATGTAAGTTTGTGAACACGTAGATTCTCTATTGTATCGACCAAGCTCGGGCGCCCTCTTTGTTTTCGCAGACGCAAGTGCCGACGATATTGCGTCAGCAGTTATCACAGTGATGCAAGTCTATATATTCAAAACAGGACGTCCAGCGGTCGAGTTGGAAATACACGTGCCACGTTCTGTAAAACCTTGCCGCAGTTCCGCACCAGCAGCATTGTCGAACTCGTCGAGTATACCGAGTGCTTTGGTTTTACGGCGTTGGCAATAAAATTCTGAATTTTTTCCGTTCTAAATTCCATTTAGAGGTAATATTCGTTTCCTTCGAACTTATCGTGTCATTAAAGTGCGACATTAAACAAAAATTAGGAACCCAGCAATTTGATATTCTTTCGACAATTCACACATAAAATGTTCTGAAGTACGGAAAATTATGGTGTTGAAGTTTGCATTGCCAAAGTATTATTTTGGCGGATTTGGGCTACGAAAAACACTCAAACGTTTTTCAAGATCCTTATGGAAAAATCTACAACATAAGTTGGTGATAAAATATTTTTGATAATAGAAATGAACAAACAGGAAGTATTTTTGTTGCATTCCAAACAAGCAGACTTCAACACCGTGGACAATGAATTCGGGTCCTAAAATTCCATCGGTCTTGTGTTTCTTTGAATGAATAATATCTTTCGAAATCTAATTGTTCTCTCGCTAATACACTTGGACAGCTGCTTCAGCGTGTATTTCGTGTCCATCGACAATGTGCGGAATTTGGGCGATTTTCGGTGTCGACGAAGATTCGTTGAATTGCGCGTGCCAGCAATTCAATAAAATATCGCACAGAGGCCCAGATGCGTTGAGAATCGAATTTGACAATCGTATCAAGGTACATTGAGTCAAACCATTCATTACGTTAATATTACTCTAACTGGATAAAGCAATTTGATAATTTAGGAAAAACATATGTTCAATCATAAATTCATTACGTCAATGTGTTACTTTCCAGGATGGATTTTTGGGCTTTCACAGGTTGGCCATTGTTGACAGTCTCTGCGGAATGCAGCCAATGAGGTTGAGCAAATATCCTAGCCTCTTTCTTCTTTGCAACGGAGAAATTTATAATTTTAAGAAGGTAAATATTTTTGTCGTCCATTTCACTATGTGAAAGACCCGGCGACAACAAAATATAAATCTTTAACAGAGAATAACGTTTTGCACTAAATAAATGGTGGGGAAGTTTGCATCGTTGTAATGCAGCAAAAGTTGTTTTTTTTTCTACGGCTCACTTTTTCAACAATCTAGGTAACGAAAGTCGCTGAAATGGTTTTTCATCCTCATTAGACATCCACAACCTTAGGGGAGGACACCACTGTAATTGCCCATTTTCGACTGCTTTCTTTGGATTTTTTTTTAAAGGAAGTAATAAAATACTTGGTCAAAAGAACTTTTAGGCTTTATTAGGTGTACAGGGTGTTTGGCGTATGGACGGACACGATTTTTTGGGGGATTAGGGGTGGGATTTGCTAATTTTTTCACCCTTGTCCCGAGTGTCATGGTAATTGAGATATGTTTTTTTTAATTACTCGAAATTTCGCCTTTAAATCGTCATAACTTTTTTGTTTGTGGTTGTAATAACACGAAATAATTTTCGTGATATTCTGCAATGTACGTTGATTATAAATAAACCCTCATTTGATACAATTGGTTTCCACAAAATAACTATCGAGCTTACAAAATCTTGAAAATGTGGAAATGTATAAAAAATTTCCACTTCTAAATTCATTATAAATAAATGCTTATTCTCTTAATTTTGACCACATAATGAATGATTTCTTTGCCATGTAGCATACCGTTGGGAAGGGTATAAACTAGAGACCTTTTTAAAACAAAGCTATGTTCAAAATAGCTCTTAGTGTTTTTTTAATAATGAATTTAGAAGTTTACATTTGCACAGTTTTAAGACTGGTCGGTCATGAGTCATTTTCGTGGAGCCAATTGTATCAAATAATAATTTATTTATAATAAACATACCACAAATAACAACATAACAAACCACAAATAAAAAATTTATGATGGTTTAGAGACGAAATTTCGGGTAATTAAAACAAAATCATATCAATTACTGTGACACTTAGGAAATAGGGTCTAAGGGTGAAAAAACTAGCAAATTACCCCCCCCCCCCCAATGCCCTAAAAAATGGTGTCGGTCCATGTGCCAAACACCCTGTATATTGAAGTATGTAAAAAAAAAAATTGATAAAAGAACTTCGTCGTAACTTCGAAGAAGTCGTAACTTTAATCCCGGAGCTAAGGCTGAAATATTTTCGTTAATTATATTAGTTTTAGCAGTTAAGTACAGGGGGGAATGAAAAAATAATGAAAAAAGAAACAAAGTTCGTTTTCTCGACCATAATTTTCATATGAAAAGTGATATATTTTGCGCAATTTTTAATTAATCAAAAAATAAAAACGCTCGTACGTAAAAGATAAAAACGCTCGCAATCTAAGAACCTACAGTTAAAAATTTTCCAGCCGATTGGACGAAAATTGTTAAAGTTCTGCTGCGCACCGATTTCGAAAACATGGTTTTGAGAAAAACGTGTTTGAAGTCGACGGTTTTATAGACGCTACAGCTGATGAAATTTTTTTCTGTAATGTAATGCCACCTACTGGTAGAAAATTAAACTACTTTTCGTCGGTAACTATTTCCCCAAAGATAATAGGCTTTCAAAAATAGCTCGAAAACCACTTTAAAACTGTTTTTTCAGCTATAAACGAATATGCATCATATTTTTGAAGGTTGAAAGGTTTTTAAAAAAAGTTTTTCACAAAAAACGATTTTTCGAAAACTTTACAGTGGTAACATTTTATTAAAACTTTGAAGTTTATCCCGTTATGGGTGAAAAAGTACAAAATCTATCCCTTTATGGATAAAAAAAGTTTGAAGTTTATCCCCTTAAGGATAAAAAAATTATTCATTATAATAAAAATAAAGAATCGAAGAACAATAAAAAGAAAAAGGGTCGTTGCATTCCAATATTGCAAACTTCAACGCCATCTAAAGAGAAACATTTTTATCTGCTCGCTACTATTTGGAAGATAAAAGTATTCGTAAAAGGCCAACCTCTTTGTCGATGAAAAAGGGCAACAATTTAGACGCCTGCGCCTCTGGCGTTAATCTTTTTCTTCATAACTTGCACAGGATCATAGTTACGGCAAAAGATGAATTCATGAGTCGGTGATTATTTTCCCTGATACGTTTGTGCACAACGGCATATGATTCTGATACTCATTTTATGTTTTTAAGTAGACGAGAGAAGAGCACAACTTCGACTATGTAACAAAATGCGACGTCGAAATAATATTGCATCTGTACGCCACTGGGGGTCCCGAAAATGTCGCTGCCAATTTGGACGGCGTATTTGCATTTTGCATAGTGGACATTGACAAGAGGAGAATATTAATCGGGCGGGATCCTTACGGTGTTAGGCCGCTGTTCAGACTGCGCGGTAACAACGGAGAATTGGGCATTTGCTCCGAGAGCAAAGTAAGATAAACGCTCCGCACAGAAAACAGTTCAAACATTCATTTTTTTTATCCTTGTCTATTTCCATTACTGACTTTTTTCTATTCATTATAGGCCTGCTCGCTTGGTTTCTTTTATTTCATGAGCATGAATCATTCAATATTTTACATTCAAATTTTTCAACAATATCCATACGGATTGATGAACCAGCGTCAGACCGTCGATAACGAAAGACTGAGCGAACATTGTTTCAGGGACTTGTGGGCATCACTAAGCAATTTCCCGGCGAATGGGACTTGGTCCCTTTTCCACCAGGACACATAGAACAGTACCAAATAGCCGCGGACGGCAAGACTAAACTTGTGAAGACATTGCACTATCACAAGCCAGGAGACAGACCGTCGTTCAACACATGTGTTCCGTGGAACCGTTAGTGGAACATTTTGAACATGCCTCTCGATTTTGCGCAACTGCTTTTTTATCGAAAATTTTCATGAATCTTCGTTCAATCAGGTTTGAGCAAAACGGACGTTCGCGAGAATGTGAGGAAACTGCTGTCGTCCGCCGTTGAAAAACGTCTCATGGCCGACAGGCGGATCGGTTGTTTATTGTCCGGAGGATTGGACTCCAGCTTGATATCGGCGTTGCTCGTTAAACTCGCCAAAGCTAAAAACTTGCCGTACAAGATTCAGAGCTTCGCAATCGGAATGGGCGACAGTCCCGACATTGTTGCTGCTAGACAGGTGCGAATTTTTTTCGGGCCACAGCGGATATCGTATCGTTTGGTTGTGTAAAATATTCTTGCGAAATTGGGAAACTTAAGCAAAGCTCAGCGCAGATGGCGTCACGTAAACATAACGTAAACAAACGAAGCTGTCAACGCGCGCTGTTCATTTTCGCGGTGTCAGCCTTGTGCTATAATTATACGAACGGACAACATAATGGACAATAATTGCATTCAGTTGCACAACACAGATGCATTCTTCACAATTTCTTCACAACTGGAATATTTAAGGCGTTAGGCCACAGTAACGGGTATAAAATCATGTGCGAATTTAACAATTTTTTTCGTATGAAAAAGTTCTTCATTCATAAAATTAATTACACATCTATTTAGTATGAATATCAAGCTGTTAGAAAAAATCTTTTTTTTTCGATGTACAAAATGGCCGACTACTAATATTTTCTTTTGTTATCTCTTTTTTAGGCGCTCCGCGGCGTGACACTTGGCATCCACAATTTTTTACCTAGAACAAAAAACAAAAATTCTCGTCAATCTACATTAGAATACCTAGAGAAGTACGTACGGAATTAAAAAAATATTGTTTTATTCAAAGGTTGTAGGTATTTGAACTTGACAAATGAATTTTCAGTGAAAATTTTCGTCATAACTGCTCATAAACTGCTCATAAAATGAAAAGTTATCGATTAATCAGAAATTCCATACGTACTTCTCTGCGAAATGCAATTAGGAAGATAACTTTTAAATTTGAAGTAAATTAAGTGAAAGTTGTTGAAGTTGTTTGTCACGCCAATTGGAAAAAAGCTGTTTCGAGAAGTTTCGAGTAGTCGGCCATTTTGTACATCGAAAAAATATTTTTTTTTCTAACAGCTTGATATTCATACTAAATAGATGTGTAATTAATTTTATGAGTGAAACTCACTAAGCGAATGTCACTAAACGTCATGTTCTGTTTGCGTTATAAGACAATATACCCTCTAGCGGGAGAAAGTGGCAGTTGGGTTCCCTATTACCATTTTTTGTAGACGAAATCATGGCTTGATTCTTGCAAGAGTTCAATTTTTATTGAATTTCGCTTCTTTACAAAATGCACAAAATTCCAGAAAAAAGATCTCCCTACGTGAAAATAATAATGTATTATTTATTATTTCCATTATATTACTATTTATTATAAATAATAAATAATAATTTTGAGCAAGGCTGAGCGAAATATTCCATTGCAAGTTTGTTACGCATATGTTTAGGTTGCGGACTTCATCGGAACTGATCATCACGAGATCACTTTTACCGCCCAAGATATTGCTGATGTTTTGGACGAGGTCATATATTCTCTCGAGACATTCGACATCACGACTATTCGAGCCTCGATTGGGTAAATATGAAGATAAAAAATCATCCGACATTGAAAAACTCAATAATTTGTAGTAGTTGGCCCAGTAATCGTCATCTTAAGCAATATAGGCTTCACCTTAAGATTTCTATAGCTCAACTTGGAAAGTTAGTCAATGTTATGTCAAGTCATTCCTAATCGGTTTTTTATTACGAAGAAGAACGGCGTGAAATTGTCGTGCCCAGTACAGTTTTCGAGAAAATATTTCGTAAAGGTTATAAGACGTACGGTTATTTGTTGAGCGGGTCCCACTGATCGTCACATGCGTTGAAACTGCTTTAACTAACGATGCAAATGTCCGTAGGCCTTTGTTGACTCGATCGTGTCTGCTTTTTAAAACATTTGACAAACAGCCCAAGACATAAATTGCTCTTACATACAACTTTATTAATAAAAAAATAAAACTAATGGCTATTACGTCAGAATTATAAACAACTATGTTTTAAGGAGGTTGGAGCGATTCCGTTGAGTCAAATGACGGTTTATTAATTTTTTTTTCAATGAACCTCAAAAAAGTGCATACGAGGTAAAGATTTATTCTATATATGATAATTTTTTTAAATATATAATTAAAGGGCGAAAGTATGTATTTTAACATGTATATTACGTAAAGTAGAAAAACTTTTGTGTTACTACCAACTTGAAAAAGCATAACATTATCGATGATGATTATGAAAAACTATGACAACGAATGTTTTATACAATTCACAATGAAATTTTCAGTAATTCATAATTATGCCTATTCATATTTACGTCACGAGATTATTGGCCCATGGTTTATGATGGACAAGATGAGGATTTTTTTCTAAATGTTCACAAAGGTTCAGTTTGCGTTAATCCGTTATTAGAAATGGTTTATCTTGGTGCTAAATAACCATAAAAATGTCTTAACCTTTAGTGTGAGTCTTGCCGTTCTAACCGCACGTTAAATTACATACATTAAATTATTTTTTATCTCTGGTGTTTGGTGGTGAAAAAAGTTCAAAAAATTCGTAAAGACCCAGTATAGTGTAAACAATAACATGTATTTTTATTAAATATAACCTTGGATTGTAGCTAACGCTCCAACCTCCTTAAAATAATTTTTTATATTTTTTTCGATCGAAAGGCGTTCACCTGTTTTCGAGACGTACGCAGTTCTCGGCATGGTCACGACCCAGTAATCGACAAGGTTTATTTATAGGGTAAGAGCACCAGTACCCAGCCCGGAATCGGTAGTCGGCCACTTCATGTTAAATTATATCTATATATATTTTGAGCCAACGTTAAAGTATAGGACCGGCTAACTACTGGTTAGGGGCTGGGTACTGGTCGTCTTACCCTATGTATACCTTTTTACAAGCTTTTATTTAACTTGACTTTCTGTGAGATGCAAAACGAAAAATCGGTATTTCACCCACTTCCCAACTACTTAAAGCTCTGAAATTTTGCAAATATGCATCTTAAAGGTTACAATAGATGAGTCACCTGGAAAAAAAAATATCCATGAAATTTTCAACGTTTCATGTAAAATTAGAGATATCTAATCATCTATATAAAATCTAACTAACACATAGAAACAAATTCGTAACCGACTGTGTTTGTATGTGAAAAGTTCATCAGCAGCAATTCGTCGTAAGTTCTATCTTAATTACAGTCTTTGTTATTTTTCACAAGCATTCCATGTCCCTAACGTACAAACTCGTAAATTAGTAAACTACTAGTAACAACTAACTCGTGAAATCAATTAAAAACTGAAAAGTAGAAAATAATTTATATGTAAAAAATAATATTGAAAAAAACAAGCTTTTATTTAATGTACTAAAAAGTAGAAAATAATTTTTTTACCAAGTCACCTATATGTGACTATAAATAAAAGCTTGGGGCGCTCAAAATTTAAACTTGAAATCTTTAATTTACATTAATTCGTTAACATATCAAGTGTATTTGATTTACTGTAAAACAATCTTAGATCTCTTAAATTAAAATCCGGAAACTGAGTATAAACGTATGATAGTAATTTCTCTAATTACTATTGTGCCAAATTAAATACGGTTAATGAAACTGAATTGATGAAATGTATTAAACCTTTCAAAGTTGAGCACCCCAAGCGTTTATTTATAATCACATATAGGTGACTTGATAAAAAAATTATTTTATACTTTTTAGTATACTTAATGAAAGCTTATTTTTTAAAAATATTTACTATTATCGTGAATACGTGTTTTACGATTACTGGTCCGTGGATTCTTCAGACAATGCTAATTACGGACCCAATATTTCTTTTCTGATTACGACGCTGAAGTTTGCATCGTTGGACTGTAACGAATTTAATTTCTTTCGGCAGATCTCGTTTACAAAAGTCCTTCAAATATTGTTTAAAGATATTTATGTAGCGATTAACATTATAAATCTATAAAAAAGATCGCCTATAATAATAAAAATATGGAAAATAAAATGTAAAACGGAACTTTCGTTGCGTTCCATCGATGCAAACTTCAACACCATTTTCTGATTTGTTTTTTAATATTCGATTCAGAGATTTTTTCGTCACCATTGTCCATGTCATCCACAGCCATGGCGATTAATCGGCAAAGTGGATACATTGCTGAACATTTATATTATACATTTATATCATATATTTATGTCATATATGATACAGTTTCCATATATGACGATTACCGATATATGAAAACTCGTTGAAATTATCATAAAGCGATCATTTTCTATGCTGAACGCAAACTAAGATTCTCATTTACAACTTGAAGACAAACTTCACACAAGTCCCCAGGCGTTCTCAAATCGCCCGAGATGAGACCCAGTTCACTTCAACCTCCAAATGAAGGATTCGGCTATACTCGCAGATGGACGCCGTAGCTGTATATATATGATTTGATCATTCGTGAATACGTATACATACGAGTGTGACAATGCAATACAACTTAGTAAATACCTCCTGGACGCTAATATATCACAGATCTGCACGAGCAACTGACTCTTATCGTAAAATCCTTAAGGCCTTAGGCCACAGTAACGGGTATAAATCCATGTGCGAATTTAACAATTTTTATTCGTATGAAAAAGTGATTCACTTATCAAATTAATTACACATCTATTGAGTATGAATATCCAGCTGTTAAAAAAATTATATGTTTTTTTTTCGATGTACACAATGGCCGACTACTAATATTTTCTTTTCTTATCTTTTTTTAGGCGCTCCGCGGCGTGACATTTAGCATCCACAATGTTTTACTTAGAACAAAAAACAAAAATTCTCGTCAATCTACATTAGAATACCTAGAGAAGTACGTACGGGATTTGAAAAATATTGTTTTATTCAAAAGTTGTAGGTATTTGAACTTAAGAAATGAATTTTCAGTGAAAAATTTCGTTATGACTGCTCATAAACTGCTCATAAAATGAAAAGTTTTCGATTAATCAGAAATTCCGCACGTACTTCTCTACAAAATGCAATTAGGAACATAAATTTTAAATTTGAAGTAAATCGAGTGAAAATTGTTGAAGTTATTTGTCACGCCAATTGGAAAAAAGAGTTGTTTCGAGAAGTTTCGAGAAGTTTCGAGTAGTCGGCCATTTTGGACAACGAAAAGAAAAATATTTTCTAACAGCTTGATATTCATACTAAATAGATGTGTAATTAACTTTATGAGTGAATCACTTTTTCATACGAAAAAAAATTGTTAAATTCGCACATGATTTTATACCCGTTACTGTGGCCTAAGGCCTTAAATGTCTAAAAATGACGATAACTAGGACCCTGACTACAACTGGGCCGACCTCAGGGCGAAATAAGGTTTCAGATGATTATTTAAATCGAAAGTTGCATATCTTTGGTGCGACTATATACTTCGATGACGAAAATTCAACATTCTTTCGCCGTATACAATAACAAATATGCCGACCATCTCCTCGAAATTCAGCAACGCTTTGAAATTTCACTTTCAGTATGTACCTGCTCGCCCGTTACATAAAGCAAAACACGGAAACTACGGTAATATTTAGTGGCGAGGGTGCCGACGAATTGGCTCAGGGCTACATATACTTCAGGGATGCACCAAGCTCGAAGGATGCTCACGACGAATCCCTCAGATTATTGAAAGACATATATCTTTACGATGGCCTGAGAGCCGACCGAACAACCAGCGCCCACAGTTTGGAGCTGAGAGTTCCTTTCCTCGATCTCCAATTTACCAATTATTACTTATCCCTCGATCCGGAAATGCGCCAGCCGCAGGGTACGTTTCTAATTAAATCACGAGAACATGGTCGTACTCGAGATTGCGATGATCATTTTATCCGCCGTCGACAAGAAAGTCGCCTGGGTTGACCGTTATTCTAATTTTTTTTTTTAAGACGGCGTGGAGAAGCATCTCCTGAGATCGTCGTTCGACGAAATGAATTTACTGCCAGCACACATTCTCTGGAGGCACAAGGAGGCATTCAGCGACGGTGTAGCGTCCATCAAGAAATCCTTGTTTCAAATTATTCAAGAAATTGTCGAGGATCGAGTCCAGGACGACGAGCTCGATAAGGCGGACGTCACGTTTCCGCACTGTACCCCAAAAACCAAAGAGGCGTATTATTACAGGTATATCGAGAGAAACGAGTTCGTTGTGAACGTTGGTACGTTTTCCTTCCTCTTTCGATGATTATGAGAAATTCGATCCGTGCGTATTGTAATTTTCAGGAAAATTTTCGAGAAGCATTACGGTGGATGCGCTGAGAAATTTACCCCGTACTTTTGGATGCCGCGATGGGTCAAGGGAATAACGGACCCATCGGCCCGCTTCATAAAGCATTACGCAGCCGAGGAGAAAGAAAACGCTAACGGAAAAGTGTGACATCGTCACGCGGGCGGAGCTTGAGAAATGAGAATGTTAAATATCCACGGAATTGCCAATGTATAATTTGAAAATTTCAACTCATGGTCGCCGACATTGGTCATACGAGTTCAGGAAAATAAAAATCAACGGAAGAACTGTGTTATCGATTGATTATCACCTCGTTGTTATAATTTACTCGTAATGTTGAAATCCAACGGAACTGAAACTTCATGAGATTCTAACTAATCATTGGTTTCACCACTAAAAATATTGCGTAACGTTATTTTATGAGAAAAATAAACATTAGATGGTATGTTCTAAAAAATTAAATTCCATCGCTATACTTAAGAAGAGGGTAGGGGTTTCAGCGTGAAAAAAAACCCTCTTTTGCGATTTTTTTCATCTATATGGATAGAGTAAATTTATTGAAACCTTTTGTACATTGTTAAGTGTCATTTCAAGAACATTCCGTGAAATTTGTACGTGAAAATATCCACAAATAAGTCGGTGACAAAGCTTTTCCAAGAACGCCTTTGGAAAAACACGATTTGCGGTGTTCACTGTATCTCAGCTAGAAATTATCTGAAATCAATTACCATTAAAATTTATTCAAAGTATCATCAAATCCTCCCCGCAACGGACAATGATATTTTTTTTTAATTTCTAAATTTTTGGTGGTCATGTAAAGTGAAAAGTTCTATTTTTTACGACAAATTCCCCCATTTTGGGGGTGTAAAACCCCCTCAATGTAAAAAAAAATATCGAATTAACCGTTGGAGGGAGGTATTTTATATGTAGAAAGTGTGCACCAAGTTTGAAATAAATCGGTCACATAGTTTTCAAATGGCAGTGAACACGGACTTTGAAAAAGTGGTTTCGAGAAAAACGCGTTTGAAGTTTAGAGAAGTCGGAGCTACAGTGTTAGAGGAGCGGGACTAAATAGTCAATAACTTCGAGAGTTGTGCTCTGATTGAATTGAAATTTTAGGATTATATTCTTGAAATATTTAACTATAAGAAAAGACAAAAAAAACGATTTTTCAAAAGGGCAAACCCCTCCCCTACCCTTACATTTGTGCGAACCGTGCACGTCATTTCCCGTAGATTTGTGTGGTGGGAATATTGTACTTCGTGGATATTATGCAATTATGGTTTTAATTTTTTTACATTGTATTAATTACTAATACATTCATTGTAGAAAACAATATTTTTATTTATCATCCTTTTCCAAAACTTTCAAGTTTTCACCACGTTGAATTTGCTTCAATTTTGATGATACTAAAAAAATACGTGGGTTATGCAGGCATTGGGATAGTCGGATTTTTTCTGGGGGGGGGGGGGGGAGAGGGATTGAGATAAAAGTGGTTTTGCCCACAATCCTTTTTTTTTTAACGTAGTCCTATCGCCAGGCTTCAATCCATAGGATTTTCAGAATTTTTTTTTTTTGAGCTTTACTAAATATATTAATAATCGTTTCTGTAAAATTTCAGGGTCGTTTATCGACGTAATTACAGAGAAAAGAATTATTAAAATTGCGTATTTTTGTAAAGGAATTTCGAGACGACATACAAAAACCTAATTTTCGGTCGCTACAGAAGTATATATAATAGTGGGAATCCGTCAGATTCTTAAAAATAATCAGATTTACATACTTAAGACTTATAGTAATCCAGTGCTCTCAGAAAAAAGTACGCTTATTGACCTAATTTGCATGTAATATCAAGTTTAATTAGTTAAACTCGCCTGGTTGAGTAAAAGGAGACGGAGATAGAACCAATATTGCCAAATATCAAACCTAAAAATACTTCGCGAATCGTTGGAATAACTATTTTTCATTATTCTAATTAAATGTGATAATTCATTTAACAGTTTACACATGGAAAATTTAGTTATGACAATTTTTTTTGTATATGTTATAAATATAAATTGTACAAGTCTCAAGTATGATCAGTGGTATGACTAGTGTGAAGCGATAGGATTACCTTAAGGTAGTGCTGTAGTTTTCGTCAAATCTTAGGATTTGGCTGAAATCTAAATATGGTGTAGATATGACCCTCGTGGAGTGATGCCCAAAAATTCAATTCGATTCACCGTTTAGTTCATGAGATAATTGCAATTGAATATGGGTATTTTTGTACGCGATCCCTATACCTAACACGTAAACCGATAGGACTTTGCTCGCATTGCTCGATATAGGTTCTAAACGGATCTTAGGATTTCAAAATAAAAACACACGTGTACGCAGTACTGTTGTGGGATTGAGTTTTAAAAAAATGACAAACTTTGATCGTTTAGTTTCGGAGATATCGACTTATGAAAAGTGGTAATTTTATTCCACACCGAACTCGGGCCCAACAATCTGTAACGGAATGGCAACAGTGTACGCTGCAGCTAGCTCATCGGCGTGTAGTCTGGGAACTCGAAGCGTGTTTTTTTTTTTCCCCGAGTTCTAGTAATTCTGAGACGGATGTGAAATAAATTTATTCTGCAAACAAATTTAATTTGCTTGCAGAATAAATTTCAGCGAATATAATTTCAACTGTCGGCAAGATGTTGTAAATCCACGATCCGACGACCTTCGACAGCGAATTTTTGTTGCTGATCGTTGAGGTTATGGTTATTCTCATCGCGTTTAGTCGCATTTGCTTGACACATGGCTACCACAGCTTTCAGTCTTTTAGCAAGCGCCTTTTTTCTTGTAAACTTTCCTTTGTATCGCATTTGGGTTGACATTTCCACGCTTCTTTAATTTATATAAAATATTTCGTGAAAGTCGGATCGTAGGAAGCTCAACGCTATAACTGCAGGAAAATCGCGCTGTTGCCACGATTACAGCGCCGCTCTCTATACGAGTATGAGACCTATCTATGCATGAGGTGCGAGGGGTGCGAGTGTGTGGGACATATAGAGGGTACAAGTTCAAAAATTTACAACCAACAGCATCGTATAGGCATAGGATGTTACTATACGCTTCGACCGAAACTTTTTAGCTCATACGTGTACCTACAGAACTACCTTAAATGAAATTTAAGGTACAGTCCGACCTCCGAATAAGAAACCCGCCAATAAGAAGCTTTCCCCCGTTTCTCACTCGAACGCTTCCCCCACGCCGACTCGCGCTCGAGAATTTTGTGCGCGAACCTCTGGTTAAGAAACCAGCCTGGGAGAGATTATTCGGGCAAAATAGAGTGAACGTGTAGTGTAAATTGATGTGTGCATGCGTGCGTGAGTACGTGTGTATGCGTGGGTGAATGTAACAAAAAATCCACAAGTTTATTAGACATTTTTTGTATTGATTAAGAAGATACATATATGTGTTGACAACAATTCATATAAAATAAAAACAAAGATAAGGGCGTTTAAAGATTGTCATATAAAACAGCAAAAGTTTCCGAGACGTAAAGAAAAGCGTTTTCGTCTTATTGCGTATTATTTTGATCTGCAACGCACTCAACTGACGGTGGAATATTTTCGAGAGTCGAACTCTGCCATTGAAAATGAATCCCCAGAGATATTGACTTCTTCTTTTATATAAATGGGATAAAACAATATGGACATAAAGCTCTTTGTTTAAATTATCACCTTGTGGCGCAGATTCTGTAATATTTTCTTCGACTTGTATACTACAGTCTGATTTCGTACGCTTCTTTACAGTTTCAGTCATTTTATAACAGTTAATAGTAATTCAGATACAGTAGTACACAATAATATTCAATAGTATGTATATTAACGTGAAACAAAAATTCGCTAAATAAATGTCCACGCGCAGGCGAAAACGTTTTTGCATGGGCGATGCGAATACAGTACTACCTCCCTAAGAGAGCCCTCCCTAAGAGAGAATTTCCCCGCCGTTGCGCTTGAGCGCATTTTATGGCTTCCCCCACCTAGCTCGAGCTGTCCAGTGTACCCGAGGCCTCTCGAGTTTGTCGCGGACACCTCGATAAGAGATCGCGAGCGATTTCAGAAAATCGCACGTCGCACGATTGTCAAATGGATAATATTCCTTTGTATAATAATATATACGTTTAAGCCGTAAAGTCGGAGAAAAAAACATGCACCATAATTAAATTTCAAGTAGTAATTTAATGCAAGTAAAATATATTTTCGATTCAGCCATCCCGTTTTATCTAAAAATGAAATATTTATACATATATATACATTGTATATTTCAACTTGAAGTATATACACAAGATAAATTGTTAGTTACATTTTTTTTGTACACTGTACAGTAGAACCTCAATTATCCGAACGATGACTTAGTTTATCCGAACTCTCAATTATCCGAATGTTGGCGCGAAAGATACATTGTTGCTTGCTGCCACCGCCGTGAGCAACAATGAGCAACCCAACGCAATCTCTCCTTCCCAAACGGCTGCGTGACTTAGCCGCTCAAAAACGCGTTACAGCCGTTCGTCAATTAAAAATGGACGATTTTATTTTTAAAAAATATAAAAAAAGCATTCAACTTTTTTCAGGTATTTCAAATACATTATATATATATATATATATATATATATATATATATATATATATATATATATATATATTTCAACGTTAACATATATGTCAAATTATAATATATATGTATGTACTGTTTTTATATAAAAAGGTGTTGTTTATGATCTCGTCCCAAAAAACCCACGTTTCGATTATCCGAACTTTTGATTATCCGAACTAGTCTCGGTCCCAATTGGTTCGGATAATCGAGGTTCTACTGTATATGTTCGAGTTTCGATAACGAATATACTACGTATATTTTTGCGAACAATAAGATAATTCAACAATTATTGAAAGTTTTACAAATGTTTCCTTTATATGTGTTATAATATTGCAACAACAAAATATACCAAACAGCAGAATAAAAAAAACGCGAAGAAAAAGAAAGATTTACACATCAATATTCAATGAGATATACTTACGCATGAAACGACGAAACGCCAGTACACTTTCCGCAACTTGTTTACAGTTTTCTCAACACTTTCGTTCGCGCTCTCTCATAGAGGTCGAGTGGAGAAACACATACACGCTACCACATGCGCGATTTTCGAGCGCGCTAACCTAGCGGTGGGGGAAGGCTTCGGCGACGAATTTCTCGAGAATTACTTCCCCTAACCGCCCTAGACCGCTCTCTTAGGGAGGTAGTACTGTACTAAGTTGCAACTCGTTCGAGCGAGTTTCTTGTTGAGAGGATCGCATGCGGAAAAGAGTGAGAGAGACAGACAAAGGTAGTGAGCGCGGAGCGCGCGCCTGGTGGGGGTATGCGATATATAAGAAAAACTCTTCCCCTTGGGGGCTTTTGGTTTCTTATTCGGAGGGCGGACTGTAGTCGGTAATCACGTAACACGTATAAAATATGAAGCTCCAATCACACGTCGTGTTAACATATCATTAACGTGTTAACATAATATCAATATCTCGCAATACCTTAAAAAATAATCCAATAAGTTTTCTCCATTCTTTAATCCAGTTACTAGTATTTAAACTTCACTTTTAGTAGTCACTCAATTAAATAAGTCTTCTATTTTTTCTTGACAATCGGCCCAACACTTTCCTATCTGGATTTTTTTTAACTATGTCATTCTCTTTTTTTAGTCTATGTTCAGTCGTGACACACAAGAAACTCGTTCCTGAAATATTTTGCTTCTAATAAAAGCCACGTTATTATCTGTCTCATGGTAGAAAAACAACTTTCACAGTTGGCGGAGCTTGCTGGGATTGACGACGCTCTGCGGCACGCAGATGACGCAAATTTAAATGTGGAAAAGAAAATTCTATTAATTTAAATTGAATATATTAATTTTTGTGTAATTGGCAAGCATTAAAAGTAAAAACTCAATTTTCGACAGAAAAGAGCGCTAAATTTCCGAAAAGCGAGAACCGAATTTCGATCTAAAATTTGGTATACACCTTCCCTTTAATACTTTATGACATTCTCTAAATGGATTTTTGGCGACGCGTCATACTTTTCGAGATATCGATATATGAAAGTTATTTTTTTACCGCGCTCCTACTATATCTCTAGCTGTCGGACTCAGCTCCGACTATACCTATACATCTTATCGCGCACTCCACTTTGTGCGCATCTTCGTCAAGTTTGGGCGGTAGAAACCCTCCTTCCATCGCTGCAGCGGCCGGTTACCAAGCATTATAAGGAGGTACCATGTAAAATCCCAAAAAATTGAAAACTATATAAAACCAAAAAAAAGGTTTAAAACCATACAAAATCCAAAAATTAATAACTGGTAAAAACCAACCAAAAAATCAGGAGCTAGAGACGCAAAAAAATCCCAAAACGCTTTAAAGTTAATAAAAGAACCCTAGAAATGTATTACACCTGCAAAAAATAAATTGTGAAAAAAAAAACAAAAAATGAATCTACGATGCTGTGTGTCTATGCCAATATTCCACGCACATCCGAGGTGCGCCCACACTAGTGTTTCATGTGCCCTACCATTCCGCACGCACATCCGAGGTGCTCTGCGCCCACACCAGTGTTCTACGCACCCCACCATTCGCACAAAACAGAGAGCGCGATAACATATATAGGTATAACCAGAGCTGAACCCGTCAGCTATAGATATAGTAGGAGCGCGGTAGAAAAAAAACTTTCGAAAATCGACATCTCGAAAACTGTGGCGCATCGCCAAAAATCCTTTTAGCGGATCTCTTAAAATATTAAAAGAAAGGTGCTTGCCAAATTTCAGATCGCAATTCGGTTTCCGCTTTTCGGCAGGTTATCCACTCTTTTCCCCTTATTCTAGATGGTTCAAAGCATCTCTTGAGCCAATAAAAAAATCATTTTTTTTAATTCTACCGTGGCGGTGCCTCTTAAAAGTTCAGTAACTTTCTAAGAAAGAGTTTTCAAGCTGTTCGTTTCAAATTTCGAAACAACATTTTTCACGCCATTCTTTATCTCGCTATGGAAGCTTTTTTTTAATCTTCATATTTTTTTTAACAAAAAAGAGGCTAAATTCGATACTTTTTTTTTTCAAACCGTCGCCATCAGGCCATTTTTTATTGAAAAAAACCTCCATAGCAAGATTGCGGCTTTCATATTGATTAGTAATCTTTTTACAAATTTTGTTTTAGATAATATTTACGGCCACGACCGTGTGCACCGTAAGGGCTTCTTTTTTTCGAAGACATTTGCAACCGTTAAAAAAATGTAAGTCAAAAGAAATAAACGTTAAAAAAATTATGTTCTGTTCCTCATGAGTGCTTTGATTTGACATTAAAAAATCAGGCTGATTGGCGTATTTTAACCATAAAAAAAACGCGAAAATAAGCTATTTGTCGACCCGTTACACTGCAATGATTACTTAATAGCCATCCAATATGTATTCACCCACATAAATAAACCGTCATTGCTTTTTATTCCTATCACTAAACCTCATCAATTGTTACATCGTGAAAATATCGCATCGTGTTTCCATCCAATTATAGAATGCATTCATACGATGCGGGTCGCGTTGATTGTTTACAGTTTCATCTCAAAATGCACTGCGGCAAGTTTCACCTATGGAATAGCCCTTTCGCTCTTACCGTTTTATTCAGCTCATGCGTGCCCCTTACTTTTTCTATGTCGACACTATAATTTATTATCCTACAAAGCACATAATATTGCCACAGAACAACTTTTATTTTTTATCGTCCGTGATTGCGTGGAAGAAGTGTGGAACGAAAAAAAAAAAATGAAGTGTACCCCTGGTGGGACTCGAACCCACAATCCCCGGTTTAGGAGACCGATGCCTTATCCATTAGGCCACAGGGGCGGTTGACTAGTTTGGCCATTTCTTTGAACATATTCTTGCTGTAACATTTTTCAACAGTTTTTTCCCGTTTTTCGACGGTTTTCAAACTAATTGATGCAACATTTATAAACACGCGAACGCGCGGATTATTTTCGACAAGATAAAGCCAAGATAAAAGGTAGTAAGTGGAATCAGCTGATGCGATTCGAAAATGGCTACCTCACACCACTTGTCAACTGCGTTCTGATGCATTGCATACTTTTCGCTACGTGTACGGATTGGAGATTGTAAATCTGTCATGGCCTCCACGACTTGTCGATAAATACACTTTGGTTTAACCGAAACCAGCTTATATCGTTCGATGTGAGTAAATGTTTGTTCCCTTCGTATAATATTCGTTTCGTTCGTATTCTAGTTCGTACAGCAACGTCGAAGTTATTTTGACGCCGTACAAAAAAAAATGAAATTTCGACAACTGAATGATTTTTTGCATATGGATATACTTTGGAACAATATCTGGCTCTTGTGTATGTTTAAAATTGTTGTTTCAGATGATATCGACGAGGTACGCCTCATTCATATCAGGCATTGCGATAGCCTCCGTAACGTGGGCGTTCAGCCTTTATCTCTATTCGAAGTTGTCTCAGAATGGCAGCCTTGTCAATCCCACGGAAAGGGCCTTCGGCGTGTCACCGTACCTCAAGGAATCTGTGTTCAATCAAGGTATCGCTCACGAGCACAATGAAATTCAGCCGATCAAAGACGTGCCCAGCTCTAATGGAAACACGTTCGCTGGCAAGGATGCTTACAACACGAAAGGAAATAAAAACTTTAAGAACAGCGACAAGCTCATACAAGAGTTACAAGCGGTGCCTATAAAGCCGTCTGTCACGCTTGGATACGGTACGGATTGATAAATGCTTTTTTTCCATTGTTCGCTTCTAAAGACATCGGTGTAGGGAACATGGAGCGTTAAGAGGTTAGGCTACTGTGATGAGCCAAAAATCATGCTTATTAAAAGAAATTAATTCTAAAGGAATAAGTAAGATTGAAAAATCAATTGGACATTTATTTGTGTCCACATTAATAGAGTTGTGTACCAAGTTCTGAAAAAATTATTAAAATTATAAACAATCTCGTGAAAGCCCCTGAAAGTGAGGAGCTTGACGGTGTACTTGATTTTGGCGACCTGGTTGATCTGAAGCAAAAAAAAACCAGTTTTTTTCTTAAAAAAAGATAACATTGACTGAGGCTGAGCATTTTTTGGTAGTTCTTTAGATAAGTGATCTTTCCGAAAAATGAGCAAAACATTTTTTTTGTTGCTATTTTCTCATGTATTGGATTATTAATGATGATATTCAGTCGTGGGAAGCTGAAATTCACCTCCCCCCACTAAAAGTTATGGGGTTTTGAAGTTTGCGGAAATACTTGCCAAAATAAGACATTTTTCAACATTTCCACGCCTATAATAAATTTATTTAGGTTAAAGTGTGGGTAAAAATTATGGGGTTTCAAAGTTCGCTGAAGCACGTGATAAAATGGGGCATTGAACATTTCAATGCCTATATTGGGTTTATTTGGGAACGTTTAAGAACAATTTTTCGGAAAAGTCACTTATCTAAAGTATTACCCGTTTTGTTGCTATTGTGCTTCAATCACAATTATCTTTTCGTTTCTTTCAAGGAAAAATAACATCATTGTTAATAACCAATGAAAAAAAAACATAAGAAGAAAAACGTCTTTCAAAACTAAACTACCATTACACTGAATACGTGTACTAAGTTTCAAGTCAAGCTGTTCATTATATATAGAAATCTTGTACACCATTTTGCAAAACATAGTTTCCCAAAAACGCATATAAAGTTTTACTAGCAGTTCTATCGTTGTAATCATGAGTTTCTCTTCAATTTGGGTTACCTGAGCCATATGTTGGTCCTTCGTCTTCAATTTGAGTTGCGTCAAGCAAAGAACAAATGTTTGTCATTTTCATAGTGGCCGAATCCCTTAATACGACGATTTGGGCCTCCATTTTTGTCGATGTTTCTTATTGCTCAACTCTGGTAGAAAACTGAATATTGTGGGAGGGTAAGCCTTTGAAACCTGGATATATTTTTATTCTACATTAGTAGTAGCGGGGTAAAAATATTTGTTGCACAGCGGTAATAGTGGGCCATGTGACAATAGTAGGCTACACGAATGATCAACTCAACGAACAATCAGCGTTCAAAAATCTAAGTACAGTAGTAGTTTCGGAACGTTTGGATTTGGACTCTACAAACAACTGTAGTCTCAGTAGTTTGTTTTCATTGTTCGGCTTCCCTCCATAATGACAATTATCATTTTGGAGTGATGAGAGTCGTTAAAAACTATTCCTGTCGATTTTGGGATGAAGTCCCGGTTTTGCATGTTTGCCAAACGAAGTTCAGGCCCGGATTACGTTAAGTTAGTGTCACAAAACGAAGGCTATTTGAGAAAGAAAGCTGATAAGTAAGATGGGGTTGAAGTTTTCACCATTTGAAGGCAGCAAAAAATCTTTTAAATTTCTCATTTCCATCATTATCCAAAATCATATTTTGCAAATTCGTTGCAGACCTCTAAATAACAATCCTAAAAAATGGTTGCGTCATTTTTGTAGCTTCAATCTGCCCAAGGAAATTTGGGTAATCGAAAGAAAATCATTTTCGTTGCATTCCAACGATGCAAACTTCAACCCCATAAAGTGAGAGCAAACATGGCAAGGACTGTGCAATTTATTCTCCGAATATAAAACTCTCATCACACTCCTTTAACACGAGAAAAAAATAACGCTGAAGTTTGCATCGTTGCAATGCGAACGAAAATGAATTACTTTTAATTGTTCAAATTTTTTTGGCCGGTTTGGGCTGTAAAAATCACACGAACGTTTTTACGTATTCTTATTGAAGATTCACGATCTCAATTTGGGAAGAAAAGGCTTTGCATAATGATAGAAAAAGAAGAAATGAAAAGCGAATGGAAAGAAAACGTTGCAATGCAACGATGCAAACTTCAATGTCATAGAAACAACAGCTTTGGCCTGTAATTTCTTTTTATACGAGTCGTGCATCCAAAGTACATATTTCATAGCGATCTCACGTTGCAGGTTTGGAGGAATTGGGAATGATACGTAACATGGACGATCAGCGTAAACACGAGGAAGGATACAGGCGTTACGCTTACAATATTCTCGTGTCGGACAACCTGAGTCTGCACAGACCGATACCGGACACTCGTAACAAGCTTTGCCCGCAGCAAGAATATGCGAAGAATCTGCCGAACGCGAGTATCGTCGTGTGTTTCTACAACGAGCACAATACGACTCTGTTACGCTCGGTTCACTCGATACTCGACAGAACACCGAAGCATCTATTGCACGAGGTCTTACTGATCAACGATTACAGCGACGACGAGACCCTCCACGAACAGTTGACCGGCTATATCGATGAAACATTTGACGGTCGCGTGAAATTGTACAAAACGGAAAAACGCGAGGGTCTGATAAGAGCGAGGATATTTGGCGCTAAGAAAGCATCGGGCAATGTGCTCATTTTTCTCGACAGTCATATAGAAGTCAACGAAATGTGGATCGAGCCTTTGTTGGCGAGAATAGCCGTGTCGAGGACCATCGTTCCGATGCCCGTTATCGATATTATTAACGCCGATACTTTTCAATACACCTCGAGTCCGCTCGTTCGCGGCGGCTTCAATTGGGGCTTGCACTTCACCTGGGACAATTTGCCAACTGGCACCCTCGCTCATGACGAAGACTTTGTCAAGCCAATCAAGTACGCTGAACACATCGTTATGCGATTTTTTTAAGGCGTTAGGCCACAGTAACTGGTATAAAATCATTTGTGAATTTAACAATTGTTTTTCGTATGAAAAAGTGATTCACTCATAAAATTAATTACACATCTACCTAGTACGAATATCAAGCTGCTAGAATTTTTTTCCATGTACAAAATGGCCGACTACTCGAAACTTCTCGAAACAGCTTTTTCCCAAATGGCGTGAGAAATAACTTCAACAATTTTCGCTCGATTTACTTTAAATTTGAAAGTTATGTTCCTAATTGCATTTCGCAGAGGAGTACGTACGAAATTGCAGATTAATCTAAAACTTTTCATTTTATGAGCAGTTTATGAGCAGTTACAACGAAATTTTTCACTGAACATTCATTTCTTAAGTTCAAATTCCTACAACTTTTGAATAAAACAACATTCTTTAAATTCCGTACGTACTTCTCTAGCTATTCTAATGTAGATTGACGAGAATTTTTGTTTTTTGTTCTAGGTAAAAAATTGTGGATGCTAAATGTCACGCGAAGCGCCTAAAAAAAGATAACAACAGAAAATATTAGTAGTCGGCCATTTTGTACATCGAAAAAGAAATTCTAACAGCTTGATATTCATACTAAATAGATGTGTAATTAATTTTAGAGTGAATCACTTTTTCATACGAAAAAATTGTTAAATTCGCACATGATTTTATACCCGTTACTGTCGCTTAACGCCTTAATGAAAGAAATCGGCCCATGTCTAGCATGCATTGTTTATTGTTGCTTTCGATTATTATATACTATACTTATATTATTATTGCATTATTTTATAATTGAAACGTGCTGTCGAGTTCGCACAAAATGATTACTTTTTTTTCTATTAGCCATATAAGGCGTACACTTGGCTCGAAAAATGTCTATTTTTTTAAATTAAAATTCATTTGGAATATTAACACGAGTTACAAAAATGCAGTTTCTAGGCCGCGAAGAAATGATAAATTGTGCCAATAAGAGAATTGCAAAGAAAAGTGATACGAGTAAAGGCAAAATATTTGTGAAATGAATCGAAACGTAATTAAAGATAACCCGCAATAAACAATAACAATTGCGGTCAATTTTTGTAAGTTGAAAAGGATGCGCGGTATACATTAAAAATTCATACCAGTATTCTTATCGTTAACTTTAGCAGTGAGACTTACAAGGAAAGGTTGCGAGGACGATCTCTCTGATTTCGATTCAATTCGACATGCTTGTAGGATGGGTGAAATTGCGACATGTCTTTTTTATATCTGCGGAACCCGATTTTTAAGGGGTGAAACGCACCCTCGAAAATAGGCGTGTTTTTCGTTTTTCGTCGATAACGTTATTGTTCTCATCTCCAAAGTATAGTACATGAAAAAATAAACATTGTTGCTATTTTAATTTTTTTTATATCTCGTACCGTTAAAACGTTATTGACGAAAAACTAGAAGCACCCCAATTTTCGAGGGTGCGTTTCAACCCTTAAAAATCGGGTTCCGCAGATATAAAAAATACGTGTCGCCTATTTTCACCCATTTTATAAGCATGCCAAATTTAATCGAAATCGGAGAGATCCGCAACCTTTCCTTGTTAGAGGGGGGAACAATATTTATAAAAATGTTTTATCGCCTAACACGCCCGAAAAAAATCATTATTACCTACAGGTCTCCAACCATGGCCGGTGGCCTTTTCGCTATGGACAGAAAATACTTCTTCGAACTTGGCGAGTACGACTCCGGAATGGAAGTTTGGGGTGGCGAGAATCTAGAAATTTCTTTCAGGGTAAGAATTTCGACTATCTCATGACTTCTGCTTTATGAGATGGAAATTCATAGTTCCGTGGGAATCTTATAAAAGGGGCATGATGTTGAAATTTTATGACATTGATTGTTGCATCGTTGAAATGCAGCGAAAACTAATGCTCTTAACTGCGCAATCTGTTTTTGGCCGATTTAGGCTTTGAAAATGTCTCGAAGTCTTTCACATATTCTTATCAGAGCTTTATGACCTCAATTCGCGAAGAAGGCTTTGGATAGTGATAAAGATGGAGAAATTAGAAATGGAGAAAAAAAATCGTTGTGTTCCAACGATGCAAACTTCAACGTCACGAAATTTGCATCCTTGGAATGCACCAAAAATTATTTCCGCTGTTTTCTAGTCTGATTTTTCTTATTATTCATACTTCTTTCGTAAATTTACGTTGTAAACCTGTAATTAAGATTCCAAAAAATCGTTCGAGTCATTTTGGTAGCCTGAATCCGCCAACAAAAATTAGGCAAAAAAAGTATTGCATTCCAACCATATAAACTTTGTGTTGTTGAAGTTTGCATCTGATCAAAGTTTGCCGTAGCTTTGAACTGGAACAAAAATTGGCAATTAGAAGCAAATTATTTCCGTTGCGTTCCAACGATGCAAACTTCGATATCATTAAACTTTAACATCATAAAAGAGCTGTTGATTGATAGTGCTATCAAAGTACTGCCAATTGAAAGTTTTACTCTAACTAGTAATTATTGGACGTGAGCAGTTCTATTTCAGTGAAGCATTAGTTGGTTTTGCTGATAATAATAGTTTCAAGCTGCAGACATGACTTGAGGAATAATGCAATCATTGTTTATAGTCGTTGCTGGGGTTTAGTTATTATTGAAATGGAGCAATCATTTTTAAGACTGAATACAACAAGTAGTTGAATCTTCAATTTTACTTTTACATTGAATTCCTTTGAATGTCATATTGATAAAAAAAATTCAATTTTAATAGGTCGATATACAACATTGATTTGTGGAGTCAAAAATATATATTATAATTTTTGTTGAATATGTTCATTTTTAAGATTAGAATTTTATTTAATAACGATAAAGAAACAATAATGCGCGTTGAAAATAAAAATGATAAAATCGATAGAATTATTCAAATTGATAAAAATAATAGATTCAATTTGTTATTACTTAATATAGGAATTGAATATACATTGATTGAATCTACATCTTGACAATATTCTCGATCAATCCTAACATTTTTTATCTCAGGATATTTGCCGTACCATCATGGCTTCGTTTGTTCAATGGCTCAGTCCACGTTATAAATCATTCATTCCAAATGAACAATATTCAACTTTCCGTGAAAGTTTTTAACGACACTCGGGAATTTTCTTTTTTTCCTCTGTCTGCAAGGCTCATATGATTATCTTTGTTAAATCGGTTGTTCGAATTAAACTTTTGTTTTTAGATTTGGATGTGCGGTGGTAGTATCGAGTTGGTGCCCTGTTCACGCGTGGGCCACATCTTCCGTTCGCGAAGGCCTTACGGCTCTAACGATCCATCAACGATGTTGAAGAATTCTTTGCGCGTAGCTTACGTATGGATGGACGAGTACAAGAAGTACTTCCTACGTGACGCAAAGAAAGTCGATTACGGGGACGTTGCCGATCGCATATCGCTCCGAGAGCGTTTGAAGTGCAAAGATTTCGCATGGTACCTCAGTACGGTTTATCCGGAATTACAACTGCCCGACGATACGGAAATACGTCTTCAGGAGAAACGCGCGAAGATGGAAAAGAGACCGATTCAACCTTGGCACTCGCGAAAGAGAAATTACACGAATCAATATCAAATTCGACTCGCCAACAGTAATCTTTGCATACAGAGCGAAAAAGACATCAAGACTAGAGGATCCAATTTGATAATGGCCCCATGTCTTCGTGTAAAGTCACAGGTGATAATTCTTAACGATACAATGGTATTGAAGTTTGCATCGTTGAAACGCAACGAAATTATTTCTTTTTCTCGGATGGCCCAATTTTTTTGCCACATTCAGGCTACAAATATCACAAAAATATTTTTGTATGTCGTTATTAGGGATTCGTAACCTAAAACTATGAAGGAAAATGAAGGAAACTATGAATGAAACTATGAATGAAGATAAATATGATCTTCGTTGCATTCCAGCGATGCAAACTTCAACTTCATAACGGTACACCGAGTGGGGAATTAACTGTCGAGATGAGAATATCACGTATCTCGTGCTTTTTGCAGATGTGGTACGAAACGGACAAGAATGAGTTAGTGCTCGGGCAATTGTTGTGCATGGAGGGTCACAGCGGCGCCCCAAAATTGGGAAAATGTCACGAAACAGGTGGTAATCAGGAGTGGCGCCACAAAGGAACGGTACGTAGACGAAATTATAATTCACACGTGCTATTCGTTATAGAACAAAATACGATTCTGTAATTGTGGTGTCTGATTGAAAAGTAAGGACTCTCAATAGAAGCAATTATTCACTATTACCAATTTCAACGAAGCTACTCCTTTAGGAATGTTTTCTACGTGAATCGTTGCAAGGAAATAGAGTAACAAGTTTGAAAAGTTCGCAATGTGATAAGAAACTGAAAAGAATGGTCGATAAAATGGAAGATAGCAAATTAACTTTCAATATTAATAATACCAAAAAATTGACCAGGAATTGTTCCCAAAAATAGAGTAACATAGATATTAAGGAAACGGTTGTATCGTTCCGTACCAACTACTAAAAATCAATTTTCCGAATCAACACGATCTATTTTGGAATTGCGCGAATATTTTGAAAATTACAGTTTTTGAAAATTGCGCAAGCCTTCATTTACAATACGATTCATTTAGTGGTTTGGAAAATTGTTGAGCGTAGGATAAAATTTTTTTACGGGAACATATTTGAAATTTATGATTTATCATGCACCCTTCAATATTTGCAAAAAAAATTATGATATATAGGCACATTTTTTTGGGGTCAGGCTACTGTGGGGAAGGCAAGTTTTTTTTTCAAAAACTAATTTTGACGGACTGAGTAGGATGATCGAAAAATCGTTTGGACATTTATTTGTATGTACATTAACAAAGTTGTGTATGAAATTTCATGAAAAATATTAAAAATTAAAGAAGTTATAAGCAATGTCGTGAAGGATTTTTGAACGTGAGGTGCTCAACGGTATAATTGATTTTGGCCATCCGGTTTATCTAAAAAAAAACAAGTTTTTTTCTTAATATATATAATATTGGCTGAGACTTGACCGTGATTATTTATTAACGCGTTTCAATCGTCAACATTTTTAAAAATTTTTTGGTAAAAATGACATGGTTATTGTTAAAAACTAATTTTAAAAATCTTAAAAAGAAAAACCTCGGTCAAGACTAAGCTACTATTGCACTGAATAACTGTACCGTCGTACCTCGACATAACGAAATCCTCGATATAACGAAGATTTCTTCATTCCCTTCCGATAGAAACCTGAAACCTTGATGCAACCACAAAATAATATGCATTATGCTTTAATGGCTAACTGCTTGTAAAAATTGCTCTAATTTAAACCTTTCTTGTAGTACTAATATGTTTTTTAAAGAATTTTTAAGTTACATAATCTCGATATAACGAAACTTCAGTATAACGAAAACTCGACATAATGAACTTCCCTAGAGATTCGTTATATCGAGGTTCGACTGTATCAAATTTCAAGTCAATCCGTTCATTAGATGTCGAGAAATCGTGTACACCGTTTAACAAAACATAGTTCCTATATAGTAATACTATATAGTTCTATATAAACATAGTTCTATCGTTGTAATAATAAGTTCGCCTTCAATCTGCAATTCCTGCACCATGTATTGGACCTTCCTTTTCAGCTTGAGTTTCCTCAACGAACGAACGCGTGTTCGCCATTTTCACCGTAGCGTAACCCCTTAAAACTCATACGAATTCGGATGAACGATCAAATTCCGAAAGATAATAATTTTATCTATTAGTGGAACAGATGTTTCTATAAAAAATGTATCATTCACTTATTTTATATTATCTTTATCGAAATTCGACGTTCTTCACACCTGGAGTCAGTATTATCCGGTTTCTCGTCTGTTTGCAAAGCACCGAATGGACGCAATTGTACCTGCAGTAAAAAAAAATTACACGCAAACTTTGTCAACTTTCAGAGTGCCAGCCCGATCTACAATTTGGCTGCTGGGAAGTGTTTGGGCGTTGTGCGACCGAACAAGAAGGCCCAAGTAGTTATGGATCTGTGTACGAAAAGTGACGCGTCGACAATATCGTGGGACATTGTACACTCAAAGTTACCCACGAAAGACTTCAGATGACGCAGACAAAAAAATCGTCGCAAAAGGAATCGACGTAACAGAGATTGGCTCGGAAGAGAGTGGTGATCGAGAGAGCAATAGGGAAAGATCGATAACGAGAAAAGGATTTTGGGGAAAGAGCAATTCATTTTAAAGGTCTCTCGTGTATCGATCACTATCGATACGTGGATTATTATCAAAGAGTAATGAGTTTCCGTCCTTCGTATACAATCGAGCAGGTTCTATGCACACGTCCTATTTTTTAAGTATTGCTTCACCGCATCAAGGCCAAAAAAGAATTCGATAAGCGGCAAGATGGGGGAATTTATAATGATGGTGAAGTTTGCATGTTGGAATGCAACGAAATATTTTATTTTTACTGAATTTCTCGAATTTTCTTCAACAGATTTAAGGGATCAGCACCGTGTAACGGGTCGAAAAATAGCTAATTATCGCGATTTTTTTTCGATGGTTAAAATACGCTAGTCTGATTTTTGTCAAATCAAAGCACTCATGAAGAACAGAAAATAAATTTTATAACGCTTTTTTAAATTTTGTTTACAATTTTTTAACGGTTGGCAATGTCTTCGAAAAAAAGCCTCCTCAGAGTGTACATAGTTGTGGCCGTAAATATTATCGGAAAACAAAATTTGTAAAAAGTTTATTTATCAGTATGAAAGCCGCCATCTTGCTATGGAGGTTTTTTTAAATCAAAATTGACAAAATGGCGGCGTTTTGAAAAAAAAGTATCGAATTTAGCCTACCTTTTCGACAGTTTTTCGTTAAAAAAAAAGATAAAGTTTTTTTTTAAACATCTAGCCAGATAATGAATGGCGTGACGAATGTTGTTTCAAAATTTAAGACGCATAGCTTAAAAGTCTTCCTTTGAGAGCGTACACCGTTGTGAAAAATGAAATTTCGAGAAAAACCCGTTCGACCGCGCCAGGACTCACGCAACTGGTGGAATCCCTGTTCCTGAGAAAGGCTGTAGCAACCGGAATAATTCGAATTTCGCGCCAAAAACTGAACAGCATGTTTATAACCATCTATACTGTCGGATAATGCAAAAAGAAACGATTTTTTTTTGAAAACTTTACACTGTGATGATCTCTCGATCTATTGAAATCCCGCGATCTTTTTTTAAGCTCCTTATTCACCAATGTACAACCCAAGCGTACATACAAAATATGACCTTCGACACTAATCAAAATAAGGAAGTAAAAAAAATTCGCTGTATTCCAACGATGCAAACTTCAAGTCCATGAATTGAATGTGTGTACAGAGATAGTGGGGCTGGAAAAATTGTTAAATGATCTGAAGAGTTGAGGAATGTTTTTATTAGTCGAGCCGAAGAGTGCGACATTTGAATCTTTTTATACGTTTGTTTATATTTTACATTTTTATAAATTATCATGTTGCGAACTTATCAATTCGATGTTTAGAAAATAAATCCATCCATATATATATATATATATATATATATATATATATATATATATAGCCATGACAGTTTTAAGAATTCTCGGTACGTATGTAGTCCTGAGCGGAAGTAAGGCGCAACGAGATTTAGAGTAGGTAACAAAATAATTTTCCGCCCCGACTTGGAGTATTGAATGGCTATTTTGATTCAAAGTTCGACTCACACGGTCGTTACAAGATATAAAATATACTTTTGCGCTGAGTAAAATGGCCCCTGCACTAGCAAATGTATCGAACAGAAGTTTCTTTAGGAAAAAAATTGTCTTTCTGACATTTCGATAGGAAATTGGAAGTACCCGCGGAACTCAAGTCGATCGCTTGGAAATGTTACGAGAAAACTTAGATCTATTTAACAGAAAGTATAAAAAAATTACCATCCACCGTAATCATGCAGGACCTCAATTTTTGTCGTTTAACGTATGAAATAAAGGTTGAATTGTCCATCATCCATTTTGATAAATGATTTCATTGATCAAATTAACAGAAAAAAAAATTAATCTGTACATAACTCAAGATTCCCAATACATCGATTTTTTAAATGGCATTTTCCGAAAGTTTTTTCTGTAATAATAAATTATGGTGTTCAAGTTTGCATAGATGAAATGCAACGAAAATTCTTTTTTCAAATTTATTCACTTATTTCATCATCCAAATTCTCATCCTGCAAACTTGGGCTGTATTTTTGTGAGAATCCTAAAAAACAGTTGAGATATTTTTGTAGCCGGAATTTGCCTAAGAAAAAGCTCGTTCTGCTAAATTTCCGTTGCGTGCCAACGATGCAAACTCCAATATCAGAAAAATTCTTGAGTGGCGTCTGCCATAATACATCGTACTTATATGCTTGGTCGGAATTATACAATGGGAAGTTTGGCATTTTTGAAATTCTATCCACTTCATAATGGTAACCAAGTAAAGAAGCGTGATGCTTGCGACTATCAGAGCCGCGATAACGATATAATGTTTCCATTTATAAAATCGCATTAGGCGATGAATATGGCCATTTTAAAGACGTTAGGTGGTATAACCGTCAAGGTTGAAGTACGAGGGAAGCGCCCTATGCTTATGCATACCACCATAATCTTGGCCGGGCCATTTTAACTTTCCAATGGTTTTTTTTGTAACCGTTTTGTGGTGATTGGTACCCCAATAAAAATGTTTGGTGCTCGACTGTTTTCCTATAACTAAATAACAAATTTTTTGTCGAGATGGTCGGACTTTTTTCATAATTATCGTGTTATCCATAAAATGACGAGCTTAACCCATGCGGAAGCGTTTGGTGGTGACAAATATGCTACTCCCGACGTTCGGTAGTTATTTCTTTCATTACGCCGATTGAAAAACCATCTACGTTTAGACGCAGGCGAAAGAGGACTGCAATAGGTCTCTAATGGATCCAACGAAATACAGAGTAGTGATATTTCAATTTCATTCTGTTTTCTTCACCGATCTCGTTCTGATAAGTCTCTAACGGAAGATACTCGTTTGGTAGTGATTGGTATGCTCAATTATAACGTTTGGTAGGTAATTCCTGAATCACCCCGCCCGAAAACCATCTACATTTAGGCGCTGGTGATAGATAGCCGTAATTGGTCGCGGATTGATCCAGCGGAATATGGAGCGGTGGTATTTCGATTTATTCATGTTTTCTTCATTAATTTTGTTCTAATAAATCTTTAACGAAAGATAAACATTTGTTAGTTATTGGTAACTCTATTATAACGTTTGGTAGTTAATTATTTAATTATACCGATCGAAAAACTACGTTAAGACGCTGCGATAGAGGACCGTAATTGGACGCTGGTGGATCCAATGGAATTCGGAGCAGTGATATCTGGATTTCTTCCTGTTTTCTTCACCGATCTCGTTTTAATAAGTCTCAAACGGAAGATAAGCATTTGGTAGTAATTAGTGCTTTAATTATAATGATTGGTAGTTAATTACTGAACTGCGCCAACCTAAAAACCATCTACGTTAGACGCAGGCGATAGAGGGCTGTAATTGGTCGCTGATGGATCCAACGGAATATGGAGCAGTGATATTTCGCTTCTTTTATACACGTTCGCTAGAATACGCGTTTTTTCAATCGGCGGAATTAAGGAATTGACTGTCAAATGTTATAATCGAAATAGCAAATACCACTAAACAATTATCTCATCATTGAGAGTTATTGGGATGAAGTTAGTGAATGAAGAATAAAAAGGCATCGAAATAGTATTGGTTTTTATTTCATAGGATCAACCAGTGTCCGATACAGAACCTTCATCGCATGAGCCTAGCGTACATGGGTTAATGATCGTCGTAATTGAAGAATCAACTACCAAACGTTATAACTGAACTACCGATTACCACGATTATTTTTTGTTTGCGAATTATTCAATCCAAGTGGTCAATATATAAGAGAGAAATCGAAATATCTCTACTACCCTATTCCGTTGAATACGCCAAGGACCAATTTCAGCTTTTTACCCATGCGTCTAAAGGTAAATAGTTTTTTGATCGACATCAACATGGAATTAACCACCAAATGTACCAAATTGAATCAAACTAACCCTTATCACCATACGATTATCCTTAAATTGTGATTCATTAGAGCGAAATTGATGAAGAAAACAAAGAAATTATAACTCTGCTCCGTATTCCGTTGGATCCATCAGCGGCCAATTACAGCCCTCTTTCGCCTGCGTTCAGCGTAGATGGTTTTTTCGATCGGCATAATTAAGGGACTAACTAACAAACATCGGAATTATCATATTTATCACCACCAATCAACTCTGCATGGATTTCATGGATATCTCTTTATTTCATGGATACGGGATAAATAAATAAAGTGTGGCCAACTTTACGAATAAAAAATTATTCAATCATTTCAAAAAACGGTTGACCACCCAACATTTTTATTGGGCCACCAATCACCACCACGATTAAAAAAATAAAAACATTAAAAGGTTAAAGTGGTCCGGTTAAGTTTATGGTGGTAGGTGACTACATAATGGCAATGCCACAAGGTACGCTATCGCTTGAAACACTGAACGGACAAAGTTACTTCTGAACTCAATAAGGTTTGAACCTTGCTAGACGCACATAAAGATGCGCTTTTCTCTCTAGTATTTTTTATGTTCGTTATGTTTGGTGCTCTCGCTTCTCCTTGAATACAAATAAAAAATAAGAATGAATATACCGATATCTCCAGTCTCGGTGACGTTCAAATGTACTACAGTAAAACCCCGGTTTACCTGGGTCGGATCATCCATGAAGCGCATTAACCTTGCATCTCTCAGACGCCTCGTACTTGCGACCACGCACGGTCGCTCGCGTCAAGAGCAAAACCAAAAACAAACTAAATCAATTAGCTTTTTTTAGAAAGAATAAATTATGACGCAATGTAGCCTATATGATCACCATTAAATATAAAAAGTCGTGTGTGCACTACGATAAAATTGAGATCGAGTTAATAATTATAAAAAGTTGTATACTATTCATTTCGGATTAACCGTGCTTTCAATTATTCGTGGATCGGTCGGTCCCAGCCCCCTGACACTGGTAGATAAATGCTGTTCGCAAAATGTCCTTGCCGCACTGTGGCGCTAGTAGTCGCGTGACAGGCATGCATATATATGTATGTTGCGCCGGTGTTTCGAATCTCTTACATGAATACAAGTCTATTGATATATTTGGAATGGTTTTCCGTTCTAATGATTTTCCATTTAAACACAATAAATAACGTCGCCATAAGGATAACTGACGAAAGCCACGAAAGTATCGAATCGTTCAGCTGATCGGAGGTTTAGAGTTGAAGGCTGTCACACAACAGCCAACGGTAGGCAGTGGCGATTCCAAGAACTAAAAAGCCGGGACAAAACGCGTTTTCGTTCATCGTATAGGAATAGTAGGCCAGTGTCAGGGGGCTGATCGGTCCCTAGCATCCCGGTTAATCGGGGTCTTGCTATACATCGAACTTATTTCACTTCGGGCTGGACCAGTTCTGGGTTCACGATGCAGGCTTTTCATGAGACATCTTTTTACTATTGTGCTGTTGCAGATCTTTTATTTTGTAGTATAAATTGATATACGAAATTCTTAGTCATATATATATATGCAAACGTACATGCGCGTAAAAAAGGACAATGTGCAGGAAATCAAAGCCAAAACCTGCAATATAATTTTTTACAGGATCTTAATAATGTCAAAGTAGAAAAAATGTCAAGCTATCTCTAGGTATTCCATGGCTAATGCAGCCCTGCCTCATAATTATTCAACACTAATACGGCTAGATATGATAAAAAATCGTTAACTCTTTTTGCTCCCAGCTCTCTGATATTTTGAGTTTCGGTACGGACTTTAGTAAAGGCTTGTCGAAATTGAAAAGCTAATTTCGGGAGTTAAAGAAGCTATCGAAGAAAAAGCGGGCTGCAGCGATGTCGTGCGGTTTTGGACGATGGATTAAGCCATCGCGGCCAATTTGTCTTCAATGGCCGTCACGCGCTGAAAAAGCGCATCATGGGAACTGACACTCGCGGTAACTTTGTCCATTTCTTCCGGACAACCGGCTTCATCGTCTCTCGCCTCGGTGGACGGCGACGACGCTCTGCTTCCGGACGCCGCGGCCGTGCCTGTTACCGGCTCCGCAACATCGTCAGCAGTGTTACGAATATCTCCGGACGAACCTGGTTCATCACCCTCACTCGTTTGAAGATCATTGGAGGGACAATCGGTGTCCTGGAGAATTCCCACAGTCTTCAACTCGTTCTCATACATCCTCAGTTCTTCCGACGTCACTACAATGCGCGAAAAGGATCGTTGTGATAATAGATAAATTCTTTGTGTCGATGAAAGGGGGGGCTGGTTTTTTTCGACTTACAGATCCAATCGGCCAACTTGGCAGGGTCGTCAGTAATCTCGCTGATCATTGTTGTCAGTTGTGCCACGATATTCGCGAACTGGCTCTCATCGGCTTCTACGAGATTGTGTTTGGGGAACCAAACGTTCTCAAGATGCCGCGTCTTGCACATGATCCTCAACCGATCAAGTATCTGCAAATGTAGTGCCAAGCTCAACAATTATCCAAGCGTCGCGTGTCGAGCGGGGGGAGGGGATGGCTACTTCCTTACGTGGATGAGAAGCTTGATTCCGGTTAGTTTGAACTTGTCTGGCAATCCGGAATTGTTCTCAACGCTTCTCGCGTAGTGCATAAACAGAGTCTTGATGTGAAAATACGGAATGACTTTCCACCCCAGAATGTCTCGTAGTTTCTGTCTCGCATTAACAATAATCGTAGCAAAATGAACGAACGAGTTGCAGTGATGCGCCATAAAAGTCGGCGAAGTTTGTGGGAGTATATTGCACAAGGATTACTCTATCTACCTCGAGTTGTCGAATAGCAGGCGTGAGATAGCTGTGCCTTGTCAGTAAGTCATTGTCATGATCTTTCAAGGTCATTCGCCACTGGTGAGGCCCATTTGCTTCATCTTTCAGAAGATCCGGTACAGCGTACAATTTCTGCAAGTTGCGTGAAACAATGACTATCAGATTGGCATTGTGCAAGCCTCCAATTTGGCATAAAACTGTCGAACGTACAAAATCTCCCTTGGCAAGAAAGCCCAGTTTCGTAGAGTCCAATTCTAATACCGACATGAGATTGACATTAAACTTTCGAAAGCCCTGCTTAGTGACAAACATTTGACTAAATGCAGGACCGTTCTTGCACACTTTGATCTGGAAGAAAAAAAAACAAGTACAATACGGTCAACCAACATTCTTTGTTACTATTGTCAGAAATATTCGTTCAGTACTGATTCATGAAAATCGACTATGCCCCACCGTGTATTTGTCAATTTTGGGTACATTCAGTATGGCTGATCCAAGCAAACTTTGCATTGACTGTCGAAACACGCTGCTATCGACGTAGAAACCACTACGATCATCGTCCTTCACCCAGTTTGACAGGAATATGCTACAAAATAACATTGAATGAAATGGGGCTGGCAAAAATTGTTTGTATCTATTCATTTTCTTGATACTTTTATTACCCGTGTTTTTTATATTGTGATGTGAAAGGCACTTCGTAGAGAAATTTCACCAATTTGTAGCCTGGCTTCTCTCCTACCAGCTGTAAAAAGCAAGAAGATAAAAAGCATATATTATAATGCCGACAATAATAAATCATCGTCAATTATATAGGCGAGAATGGATCACCTTGATATAGTTGTAATCCAAGGGAATCTTGATGATGATGTTTACATCAAACTCTTCTAGGTTAATGACCACCGGCCCCTTGTAATATTTCTCAACGAAGCAGAATTCCTGAAACTGATCTCGGAAGAATGCGTCTCGCCCTTTTATTGTGTCGAAAACGTCTTCCAGTATCTGGAAGCAAATACCCAAAATAACAATTCACTTATTTGGCTTTACTTTAACGGGGGCTAAATCTGAAATAACGAACCTCTGTAAGAATCGCTTTGTTCCTTTCGTAGTGGTCATCCCTTGAGCTTATACACTTGTCGATCGCTTGCAACATCCTTTCGTCTTCGCGTAATTTTTCCGCTTTCACCTCGGCGTCCATCTCGACGTGGCTCTCCCGGAGATAAAAGAAACGGAATACAAGTGTGCGAATGGTCAACGCTTTTGCTGCTGTACGCCGAAGTATTGTGCCTCGATGAAAGAAGCTTCGATTAAAAAAGAAGTAATAACGCAAACTATATTTATATAGGTAACCGTAATCCTTTTTATTATTTTACTTATTCTTTGTATTATTCTATACTTTGTACTTTTTATTATTTTATTTTTTCACTGTAAACCAGAGTCAATTGTAGCTGCGCAAAATTACAACAGATCAGAAAAGACACGTGATCGACGACGCCGTACGAAGTACGAGAACTCCACGTAAGTGACCAAGGACCCTCTTTGTCTTCGAAAATATGGCGTACATCGGCCGCGCTGGTATCTGAAAGCATCGGGAAGAACTAGGGACGCAGAAATGCCGGTATTCCCTGTGTCATAATGGAAAAGTTCTTTGTCTCGATTATTCAGGAGAGCCAACCTAGCCATATTTGCAGCTGCACCCGCCAGATTGAAACAAGTAATGTAGTGTTTTTTTTTCTCGCACCCCTCTTTGTGGTAGTCTGGTAATTAAACACACTCACAAATGTTATAACAATAACTTGTTGTCTTTATTAATTGTTGTTATTTGTTCTATAATTTATTTAAGCGTTCCTTTGAGGAGAGTCTCCTTTTTCTGGCAACGGCTTCTTCAATTCTTTTTTGAATTAATCTTCTTTGTTCCGATTCTCTCCAGCTGAGGCTGACAACCTCCTTAGTCTAAATATCTTTTTTTGTTACGAAGTTGGCAACATTTCTTTTTCCGCGAACTGACGCGCCGCTCTGCGGCCATGTCAGCGTTCTACGGAGCCGCCACATCTTGTCGTGAGGTGGCTCCACCTAGCGGCAATGTCACAAGCAATGCTACCAATGCTCGAACCGCTAAACGTAGTTACTTCCTTTAAGACGGAATGACACCTCATCGCGGTCGGTATGGTAGAACAATTATAGATACCCAAAAATCTCTGAAACGGCTCTTCAGATCCCGTCGAAACTTTGCCAAACGACGTCAAATAGATCGACGAACAGCTGTCTGCCCCCCAAATTTTCTGAATTTGAGGAAAAAAATGTAGATTGGCTGATGATAAGTCAATCTACGTTTTTTCCCTCAAATTTAGAAAATTTGAGGGGCAGACAGCTGTTCGTCTATCTATTTGACGTCGTTTGGCAAAGTTTCGACGGGATCTGAAGAGCCGTTTCAGAGATTTTTGAGTATCTACAATTTTTCTACCATACCGGCCGCGATGAGATGTCATTCTGTCTTAAGGGATAACACCACTCTAGGATTTTGGAGAAATCGTTTTTTTTGCTTAAAAAATACTTTGGGGTCATAAAAACAATATGCAATTGGTCCTGTAGCGAGCATTTTATTTGAAGGTTCAATAATCGATTTTGTCACAGCGCCTCGGACTTCTTTCAGGCGCCTCGTACAACTTCAAACGCGTTTTTCTCGAAACCACTTTTTTCAAACTGGGAGGACGGATTACTCGAACACCTTTGGATGGATCGATTTGAAATTTTTATAGTAGCTTCACAATTACATTCTCTATGGGAGTACGTAGTCGTTTTTTAAATGTAAACTTTTTTTTATAAACAATTTACTGCTTATGTTTGGGCAAAAAATCTATTTATTTCTTTCAAGGGGCGCTATTTTTTCGAAAATTGATTAAAAAAATCCCTACGTAGTTTTTGTTTTTGTTCCAGGTCTTATACTTTACGAGAAAACCGCCCTCCCATGAAGCTATTTTTTCATACTTTAATATGTTAAATAAACCCTCTCAAAAGAAAGCCTATTCCTTTTTTCATACTCCCCAAATAAATTGTCAAAGATAGGTCTTATTTTCTGTCGCTAGAGTGGTGTTACCCTTTGAGGCCATGTGTCACACCGACCGAGCGGACACGAGTGCGAGAGAGATAGATATTTACATATTCCCAGTTTTCTCCTAAGCGGTTGATTTTTTGGAAAGAAAAGAGACACCTATCACTGTTGAACGACGAACAACGTCTTTCTCTTCTTTCACACGAAATGTAGTGTGAGAGAGAACTTAGCAGTAGGATTTTTACCGACTGGACGTGTGAGCCATGTCCTCAAGGACATGTCACACGTTCGGTCGGTAAAAATCCTACTACCAAGTTCTTTCCCAAATAGATCACATGTCGGACAAAAGAAGAGATAGCGGTTGTTCACTGTTCAACAGAGCGCAACGGGTATCTTCTTTTTCCCCAAAAAAATGAACCGTTGCAGAAATACTTGGGTATCTGCTATTCAGCGGTCTCTCTCGCACTCATGGCGGCTCGGTCGGTGTGAAACTTGGCCTTAAACCAAATTAGCTTTGACCTATTCGGAACGCCCATCATGTTGCGCTTATCTCTCTTTTATTTTTCTATAATATATTGTGTAAACCTTGTTTTTTTAAATATATCGGTGTTCCCGCTTTTCTGTAGATGCATATATAAAATATAAGAATGAATACACCCATATTTCCAGCCTCGGTACATTCAAATGTACGTCTCACTTTGAGCTGGAAGAGTTCTGGATTCGCGACGCGGGCTTTTGTTAAGGGGAGATATACACTTAGGAGCTGGAAAAAGGTCATTTTTGTGAATTTTTTCAAGGAAAACTATTTGAAATTTCGGATTGGGGTTTTAATTATCCAAAAGTATATACATTTAAAAATATGTTTAATTTTCTTTATTTAAAAATATCAAAAATATGCAAGGATATTGTATGATCCTTGGAGCGTCGTAAAAAAATCTGCGTATACGGTACCCACTGGCGTTTCTTCAAAAATCATCTGAAAAAAAAACCACAAAGATTATTAAATTAGATACTATAATCTAGTACTTTTCATAGCCGATTTTGAAAATATCGATTTATGACAAAATGGCGGACGTTTGAACATAAATAGTGATTTTTGGGCCGAAAATTAGTTATTATTTTGCGTATAAAACAAAAACTAAGTATCGGGAAAAAAAATCCTATGACAAGTACTAGATAATGGTGTGTAGAATAACCACGAAAAACCTCGAGGCAATCGGTTCATTGGTTTTTCAGAAATTTTGGGTACCGATTTGAAAAACGTGGTTTTGAGAAAAACGCGTTTGAAAGTTTGGGAATGAATAAGTCATGAAATTTTTCAACTTACATGGAATCATCGATACCAGGCCCATAGTGTAGGTCTTGTACGGTCGACGGAATGTCCATAGCTTCTAAAACCTGGACCTCGACTATCTAGGTGTATATCTGCCCTTAAGGAGGTTGGAGCGATTCAGTTGAGTCAAATGACGGTTTAATAATTTTTTTTTCAATGAACCTCAAAAAATGCATACGAGGTACAGATCCATTCTGTATATGCTAATTTTTTAAAATATATAATGAAAGGGCAAAATTATGTCTTTTAATATTTTTATTACGTAAAGTAGAAAAACTTTTGTGTTACTACTAATTTGAAAAAGTATAACATTATCGAGGATTATTATGAAAAACTACGACAACGAATGTTTAATACAATTCGCAATGAAATTTTGAGTAATTTATAATTATGCCTGTTTATATCTACGTCACGAGCTTGTTGGCCCATGGTTTACGATGGGCAAGATGAGGGTTTTTTTTCTAAATGTTTACAAACATTCAGTTTGCGTTAATCCGGTTAGAAATGGTTTATCTTGGTCCTAAATAACAAAAATAATACATTTCCTTTAGTGTGAAAGTCTTGCCCATCTAACCGCACGTTAAATTACATACATTAAACTATTTTTGATCTCTGGTGTTTGGTGGTGAAAAAAGTTCAAAAAATTCGTAAAGACTCAATATAGTCTAAGCAATAACATGTATTTTTCATTCAATTTAACCTTGGATTGTGGCTAACGCTCCAACCTCCTTAAGTCCTGGTGCTCACTATGCGGTTCTGCCGGAGCGTTTTCGCCGGATCTATAGTCTATACATAGTTTTAGTCTGTAAACGTTTTTCCGGTACATTCCGTCTGTAAACCTAGGTATTTCAAGTCCTGCCGTTTTTTTTTCACCCAATTAATATATGCTAAACAAATTTGAAAAATTTCATGTTAGTGTTCGAAACATTCAATTTAATATATCAATCATTAAATTATAGGAAAATAATATTGTCGCATATTTTTTTGTTACATAAATGGAGCAGCTCGGTAGGAAAGTAGTTTGGCTAGGACACGAAATACTCAGGTTTACGAACGAAGTGTTAAGTTTTTCTTTAGAAAAAAACGAAGCATCCTGTAGAATTCATCCATGCAGGGCTCAACGAGATTCTTTCGAAAATGTCAGCTACCTCTCTCGCACTCACACCTCACGTGGTGCAACTACCACTTAGTTTGGCGGCCAGTCGATGGCGTGAAGATCTTCCATTACCATCGGTCGGTAAATTCGTTCCCGGAAATTCGATGAGCCTCGTGGTCCTAATCGTTTCTCGTCCGCAGCAGCGCGCAAACCTCGTTTCTCTCTATTCTTCTTCTCTTTCGTGTCAATGCGGGTGCGCAAAATCGAGAACCTCTGGCAAGGTCTTTGGGTTATCGTTGAAAATAGACACTGGCGAAAAATTCGTCGTGTCTTGGGCGTCTTAAGTAACGGATCGAGCGAAAAGATCGCCATTCCCGACCAAAACATCGCTTGTCCGCGTAAATAAAAAATTGAAAAAACAGTGTAATAAGAAGAAAGATACGGAAACATGGCAGCTCGATCGTTGATCAGGTATGTCCAGCCAAAATCGATAACACCGCAGATTTATCGGTGCGCGAGTGCCTTGTCGGCTTATGAGATTCAGCACAAGACACCACTCATCAAGAAGGAAATGCCCATACCGAAGGCCCATTATGGAGGTCGACACGCAGTTTCGCTCTTGCCAGGTGCCGGCATAGGCCCCGAATTAATGGGCTACGTCAAGGAGGTGAGTCCCTTCGATCAGATGCACTTTGCTCCGAAACTCAGAAACTGAATGTTACTCTCATCGTAAGAAGGATAAAAATTCTAAGAAACGATTGACCAACTTCGGACTCTTGTAACCAATCGTACAGTCAATTTTTAGTTCTGGGCAGAGCCCTTGCTCATGCTGTTCCAAGCCAGTACAAAACTCTATGAAAATTTATGACGATTTTTGCACAGTTTGAATGTAATCATTTTTTTGATAATTTTCCATTAATTTTCATGCTTATTTTAAAAATTGAATTTGTAAATCTCTAACAAGAATTATGCCTTCTTTTGCAAATTGAATGTGTAAATCTCTAACAAGAATACAGAAAAACATTTTAACGATTTGAACAGCCAAAAGAAATTGAAACAATTGAATAGAATTGATTTTCATTGGGTTCCAACGATACAAACTTCAACATCATGATAATTGATAAGAACGACACAAGAGAACAGCCAAGGTCAATCGTGTGTACGTACGATAAGATGTAAACCTTGGCTGCTACTCCATCATATTTATCAGAGGTATAGAAATGTCCCTTGTGATCGAGAGACTTTCTGGGGGAGAAAGCTTCTGACATACTGGAAGATTAGGATAAAGCAATGTGTCAGCTGCGTATCTGTCCTTTGCTTTGCTGGCTGTATTGGTCTTCATGAGGGAAAGAATAATGTATAGAACTGTAAAGAATGATAAAGTGGAGAGGTAGGGAATCTCTATGACCGTACAAAAATTTATAAAGAATATTAATGGAGACATTTTTATTAAAAGAAAACATTTTATAGAAGAAAAAATACACAAGTATTTGATTTGTACTCCAAATATTTGATATCGTCTGTAATAATTAACATAGAAGAGATATCCATGCGTGAGTGGATTTAAAAAGTACAAGTTTTTTTTACTAGGCATTTGCAAGATGGAGACAAATTTAGTTGAGGAGCAAAAATGTTACGTGAATGATGTAGAATTTTCAGAACAGAAGGTACAGCCTGGATGAGGTTGAAGTTTGTATCCTTGGAATGCAATAAAAATTAATGTGTGTGAATTCCTTCAATATCTTTTGGCTGATTTTGCTACAACAATACCTTAACCATTTTTTTTAAGATACTCATTAAGCGATTGAAAATATAAATCTATGAAATAAGATCTATGATATCAAAAATTAAAAATATAAAATGTAAAAAAAAAGTTTTGTTACGTTTCAACAATGCAATCTTCAAGAGCATCAGCCTGGCGAGGCAGGGCGAAAACTAGATGAGAAGATTTTGGATATTGTTAATCGTTTTGAGATGCATTTGTTTTTTTAAGGTGAAAAAGTAGGTCGATATATGTGAGACATAAACTTTTATGATAAAATACAGAGAACAAATGACCTGACGAACTTTGTCTTTATATTATGACATTGAAGTTGCTGAATTTCTTAATTAAAGATATGTCATTTTTACAACTGGTATTATATTTAATAATATGTACTCAGAAGATGAAGAGCCTATTAGGAGGAGGATCTGAAGGCATAAGAAGCAATATACTTTGCTGTTATTTCCAGACATTGTAATACCAAGATTCGAGATTAAGGGGTTAGGCTACTGTGATGAGCTGAAAATTATGACGTCGAAGTTTGCATCGTTTGAATGCAATGATTTTTTTGTTTTTACCATTCCTTCATTTTTATGCTTATCTAAAAACTTTTTTGCAGATAGAAATCGAAAATCTCTAGTAAGAATATGTTGAAACTTTTGAGTGATTTTTACAGCCAAAAAAATTCAAACAATTAAAAAGAATTGATATTCATTGGGTTCCAACGATGCCACCTTCAACATCACCCGAACATCAGGGTTATTTTAAAAAAAATTAGATTTAAAGGAATACGTATGATTGAAAAATCGTGGCGACATTTATTTGTATGTACATTAACAAAGTTGTGTACTAAATTTCATCGAAAAATATTAATTATTCAAGTAGTCATAAACAATCTCGTGAAAGACCTCTGAACATGAGGGGCTCAACGGTGTACTTGATTTTAGCCATGCAGTTGATCTCAAACAAAGAAAACCATTATTTCCTTAAAATAGATAATAACGGCTAAGACTTGAACGAGTCTTTTTTTATGGTTGTATTTCAATTATAAAAAAAAGGTTTGAATTTTTTTTCCATTTTTCGGGAAACATGCTATCATTGTTAATAACTAATTCAAAAAATGTCAAGATTCAAGACAAAATCAAGAAGAAAAACGTTGGTTAGGACTAAACTATTATTACACTGAATAGGTGTACCAAATTCCAAATCAATCCATTCACTAGATGTGGAGAAATCTTGTACACCGTTTTGAAAAACATAGATTCAAGGGAAATGCGTTTAAAGGGAGGAGATACTTTTGTGCAAGAAAAGCAAGGAAAAGCTAGCTGATTTTCATGATTTTTTTCTTAGAGGAAAGATCTTTGGCTGTTACATGGTATTTCTTTTTCTTAATCTTCAAAAATGGTGGAGATATGGCACGGTCTTCTAAACGGATTGCGGCGAATGTTGCCAGACAGATTGACACATAGCATTAGTGGGATTTATCTGAAAAAAAAAAACCAACGAAGATTTTTTTTTCATTAATACTCATACGCAGAATATGACCCAAGAAAAATGGCGAAATGTCGACATCAATTAAATGGTACGGTTTGAAACAAAAAGATTGAATTTTCGAGAATACTTTTTTTTAAATTTTCTATAACATTTTGGGTCACGTTTCAAACAATAAGATTTATACCAATTGTCATCAGAATCGATCGGTTAGTTTTTTAGCTATACTTTGTGTGGTTAATAGTCACGTCAGTTTTGAAAATGCAGATTAGAAGACCATCTCATACATCCACCATTTTTTAAGGTGGATAAAAAATTTAAAAAATACCGACTAACAGGCAAAAGTTGTAATAAAACATACCCTAAGTCTCGAAAATGAAGAAGAAATCTTTCCTTTAAAACAAAATTATGAAAATCAGCCAATGTTTTCCTCGCCTAAAGGTATCCCCCCTTAAGGTATTCCTTTAGCAAAGGGCCGTATTTTGTGGGGCATAACGTGGGCCCGTCTGAATCATTGATTCCATTTTTCACGAAAATTCACGCCTTTAAGGGGCTATACCAGTCTGAACGCTGAAAATTTGGGTGATTTTCGGGAATTTTTCGGAAGAAAAATTCTCAATTAAATGTTTCGGAAAATTAAGGATATATCTGGCTATATTTGACCTATATTACATAATTTTTTCATAGACAAATATTAAGATCCAAGCGACTTATGCACTGCCTTTGGAGGCCACAAAAAAAGTTCCTCCACTGCTGACTTGATTCCGGCCGGTTAAACAGCTAAAACCGAAAAAGGAAAAAATGTCGTTAACCTGGAAGGTATTTCCTGTACAATGACGTAGGATTTTCGAAAAATATCAAAATCTAACAAAATGACGTAGTTATGAAAAAAAAGTCTGTTTTCTTACCTATAAAATGGCCGTTTTTTTCAATGCCAAATCGTCAATTTTTATCCAATCAAAAATATCCTACGTCATTGTAGTGTAAATACATCCAAGAGTACTCAGTTCAAATTTCAAGTCAATCGGATAATTGCTCTTTGAGTTACAATGTCAGCAAATTTGAAAAAATCTCATTTCGAGAAAAACGCGTTTAAAGATTTAACTATCGATTTTTGCAAGATAAAATGAATAAAATACGGCCTTGGAATGTTTACAGGATATTCTTGAAAGTATAAACTGTCGAAAAGGGCAACTAAAAAATCGATTATTTTGAAAGTGTCACACTGGTATAGCCTCTTAACGTCTATTGTGTCCAGCGTGAAAACCTTGCCTTCGATGTCCACTAAGTACAGAATTATCGTTATCAGGTGTTCAAATACGCGGGTGTGCCGGTCGACTTCGAGGACATCGACATAGATCCGGACGCGCCGAACAACGACGATCTCGATTTCGCGATAACGTCGATACGTCGCAACGGCGTTGCGTTGAAGGGCAACATCGAGACGAGGAGTCGCGAGGTGGGTGTCCTCTCGCGAAACGTCGCGATGCGCAATCAGCTCGATCTGTACGTCAACGTGCTCCATTGCGTGTCTTACGTGGGTGTGAGTTCCCGCCAGAACAACATCGACATTGTGATAGTCCGACAAAATACGGAGGGCGAATACGCGATGTTGGAGCACGAGAGCGTTAGCGGTGTGGTCGAGAGTATGAAGATAATAACGCGTTCGAATTCGGAGCGCGTCGCGCGTTACGCGTTCGAGTACGCGAAGCGTAACGGGCGCAAGAAAATCACGACCGTTCACAAAGCGAACATAATGAAATTGTCGGACGGCCTGTTCCTGGAAACGGCACGTCAAGTAGCCAAAGAGTTTCCCGACATAACGCACAACGACATGATCATCGACAACACGTGTATGCAGCTTGTCTCCAATCCCCATCAGTTCGACGTTGTCCTCACGACGAATCTCTACGGCGCCATTGTCTCGAACGTCGTCTGCGGTCTGCTCGGCGGCGCTGGCCTCCTAGCCGGCAAAAATTACGGCGATCATTATACGATTTTCGAGCCCGGTACTCGCAACACCGGCTCCAAAATAGCCGGCAAAAACATCGCCAATCCGATCGCTATGCTGAACGCGGCGGTCGACATGCTGCGTCATCTTGGACACAAGCATCACGCTACCATCATACAAAACGCGATCAACAAGACGATCAATGCGAGAATACACACGCCCGACTTGTACGGTGGCACGGCGACGAGCAGGGACGTCATCGACAGTATATTGAAGCACATCAAACGGGCACAGGAATGAATCTCACAGACTCTTCCTTCGATAGACACAAAAGAAAAATACGCGCTTGGAAACTCGATATTGTTTCATAGATACGATCCAGTGATCATCCGTTTCGCTTAGGCCGCAATTATTCAGTTTTATGAAACGTACATGACGTAAATTTTATAAATCGACGTTGAATTGCGATATTTCGTAGACTCGATATCGTGTACGATGATTCTCATCTCCCCCGCCCCTTATTTATTTGATGCCATTCATAACCACGAAAATATCGAATTTCGCCAGAGCTCCGGCAAATCTTCGGAGATAGCGTGCGTCAAAGCATTTTCGGACAAGAGAAAAACGAAGATTAAGCTTGCGGAGTGTGAACTAGCAAGATTTTCGAGAATCGTGCTATCTTCGTTGTAGAGTTAATATCGACCAGTCTGAAGCGTGGCGCCGATACGGTGCATGCCTTGTAAAAATGATGCAATAAATTGGAAAGACTTTAGTATAAGTAGATGAATTGTTTTATTCAATGTACACCGTTTTCGGAGTTACGAGAATAAATATCTTGGCGTATATTCGTTATTGTACAAGCAAATGATAAAAACATGGAAACTGTGTCAACAGATTTCGTCTCAGCACTGCGTGTATGTGTTACGGTGATAATTACCACGGATCGGCGCTTTTTTCGAGATACCTCAATTTCGCAACAGCTGCAACGCTAATTCCTCGGTCGCTTGCAAATCACTACTCTCGTTTATCTCGAATTTGTGTTTTTTCTTCGACTTCTTAAGTTCCTCTTGCGTCACTAATTTCCTTTTTGGCGGTCTGAAATAATAGGAAACAACGTTAGTACAAATATATCATATTATTTTTAGCTGGAAAACATATGTTTGCGTAAAGCAAAATGCGAAGTGGTGCTGCATTAAATATTGCAATACGTTTTCATGAAAATTGATGAAAAATTAGACCAATTAACCTGTGAACATATTCGTCGATATCTTTGTCGTTGTCGTCCGAGATTTCAGATTTTTCGTCGTTCGAGTTTTCAGATTTTTCGTCATCCGAACTGTCCTTTGGTCCGTAAATTTTGTCCGGATCCGGAAGCCAGGAAAGATCGGGCTCTTCCGCTTCGCTCTCGCTCACGTAATCGGCCAATTGGACTCGAGTCTCTGGCTCGTCATCCTCGTCCTCGTCATCGCTTGCGACTACTTTTTTGCTGGCTTTGAGCTTGCGCTTTTCCTCTCGGTGTTTCTCCTTGATCTTTGCCTGAAAACGTTTCTTATCGAAACGATCCTCCTCGCGAAGAATTTTCTTGGCCATCTCGATGTTGATTCCCGACGACTCGTCATTCTCGTACTGTTTCGCGAGCTCTGAAACTTTTGATTTTGCCGAATCTACGAGTTCCTACAGAAGCGATTAGAAAATAGGAAAATTAGGATTTGCTTGGAAAAAGTGACCAATTTGGAGTTCATCGATTAGCTTACCTGGCCATCCTCGTCGAAGGTTGTCTTTTTGTTCGGAACTATTTTCTTTCGCAGTATCTTTTTAGCCATCGCTGCTTTGGTTACGGCTTTTTTGTTCTTCGACCTTGAATCCGCAATATCGTTGTCCATTTCATCTGATACATCACTCTCGATCTGTACGTTCTTCCTCTTTACCGTCAGAATATCGTCACCGTCGTCGCTATCGTCTGGAATATCGGACCGCCATTTCAACGCGTCCAGCGGTAAGTATTGGTTCACGTCGTATCAAAGTAAGCGATAATAATTGCGCAAACAAGGTTGGCAAATCTTCTTTTTCAAGGGTATTTCTCCCATTTGTGTCAAATTCGAGGCAAAAAAGCTGAAGAAACGTACCGCCATAATAATAAATTGGTATATTGCATAGTAGAGTGACCTAAATTTAAGCTCTATTTTTTTCCTTTTTCTCACCATCCAATTAGCTTCTTTAAAGAGAAAATAAAATTGTCACGAAATCTGCGAGCGGTCAGCAAAGACTTAGAGGTCGCTCAAGCCTTCCAAAAATTCAAGTTTTCATTAAAAAATCGATTTTTTTCTTCATTTGATTCTCACCCATGAATTTTACGCTTTATAATGTTTAAATTAACCGCACGAAAGCTCTAGTCGGTCAATGAATATTTAGTGGTCGCTCAAGGTTTCGAACTTTCCAATACTCGCCAATTTTTTTTATTCATTTCACTCATAAAGTTGACGCTTTGTAAAATTTTCAAAACATTCAATCGTTTTTCTTTAGAAACAGAATTTTCACACTACTAACCCAAGAATTATAATCTCTGTTCTCATAAAATAATTCTTTAAAGCCCTTGTCCGTAAACAAAATTAAAGGTTCCCCCGTTTTATCGGGTTAGAAGTGTGAGGTAAATTTAAAGAATCCGTTTCTAAAGAAAAAAAAGGATTAATTGCTTAAAAAATTTTACAAAGTGTTAAGTTTATGAGTAAGAGAAAAAAATCGCGAAAATTGCAAATTTCGAAGCTCTTGAACAACCACTAATCATTCATTGGCCGGCTAGCGCTTTCGCGGACTTAATTTAAAAATTATAAAGCGTGAAATTCGTGAGTGAGAAGTGAACGACAAAAATTGTTTTTAAAAATGAAAACTTGCATATTTGGGAGGCATAAGCGAACCTTGAATATTTTTTGAGCGCTCGCAGACTTCGCGACAATTTTTTTTTTCTTCCAAGAAGATAATTGGATAGTGAGAAAAAGGAAAAAAAATAGAGCTCAAACTTGGGCCCACATTGCATAGCTACGGGTCGTAAAATAATTGTACAAGTTGGTGGGGCACGAGAATAATAAGCCGTGAGATACATAAATGTTGATCAACTGCGAGGTGAAAATAAAAAATATTTTCGACACGCTCTCCTGCCCCAAATGACTGCACGAAACGTGCGAAGACGCAAATTGCCGAATTGTTGATACACTTGAATCAATAAACAATAAATAATTAAGGAAATTATATTTACCGTTCGCAAATAGAGCGTTATCAATATTATTTTTCGTCTCTTTCGATGAAACTTGTACCCGTTGATCGTCTTCTGAATCGTCATTGAACGAATTGTCATCGAATTCGTCACCACTGGACTTTGTACTTTGCAACATGTTTTCTAGCACTGCGTCATTCTCATTGGCGATGGATTGCAATTTTTCCTTCTTCGTTCTGCCAGGCTTGTCCTTTGCCGAGTCCTTTTGCATCCTTTGCAGAAATCGTATCCTCGGTGGGATGGCCAGACCCAAAGATCTGAACGATCCAATTTGATTAACATGCTCATATTAATTAGGAAATTGTGATCCTAAGAATTGCGGATGGGCTTACTTGGCATACGAATCCGTATCGAGTGCGTGAACATTGAAAATTTCCTTATCCTTCATCAGGAACACCGATTTTACGTAAGCTACGAAAGCACGCTGTGCCGTTTCTTTGAGAGCAACGTCCCGAGCGAGGAGGGCCTCGAGTTTACGATGAGGACTGTTCAATTTGTTTGGATTTATTCTAAATGGATCATAAAGAAAAAACATCGTCAAACGTTTATCAAGAAAAAAAACAATTCCAGGCGTGTTTGTTCCAATGTTCCAATGAACGTGAACATCCGAAAATGGGGTTTGAATAGAATTTTAAAGAATCAATTTTTTTATTTCCGATGGAAACACAGCTGACACCTGGTAAAATGTAACTGCCTATATCGGTATAGCTTTTCCAGTTTCCCTTAAGGCAGGATATACATTTACAGCGATCAGAAAATCGACTTCTTTTTTCTCTTTAAACCATAGATCTATATATGTAGAATATTTTCCCGAAGTTTCAAAGCGAAATGAATCAAATGGGGATCATTTTAAAAAGAGGGGACAAAATGATCTGTTTTTGCGTATTCGCTGGACAGCGAGCTTATAAGGTAAACCACCGCTTACATGAATTGAATCATCGCGGTCGTATTTTCTGCATGTAAAATGTCCCCACTGATTGAAAATACTCCTAAAACCTGAAATTAAATGTTTTCTCGTGTTTTAAATTTATTACACTTCTCTTGAGGGTAAAATACCCTCCATTCCATAAAATTCCATTTTATTCGCGGTTTCAACAAATGTTCAACCCGTTTCGTTGACACTACTATAATTCCATCGGTAATATGAATTTTATGTTTGAGTATACATGTATGTTTGAATTGAACTTCAGGAGCGGTGTCAAGTGACGGGGGAGGGGGGATGGGTAGCTGCATTTCGTCTACATAGGTAGTCCCTCTTAAAAAACGAGTCCTCCAAATACAAAAACGAAAATATAATAACAATACCATTATTTTAATATAGATAGTATATATAAATTTGGTTTGTTCAGTTTTTCTTGATTGCGCATTATAAATTGTCATATACGGATGTCTATGAATCGATTCTTCAATGAGCTAACATGCTAAATGAAATTTAGCGCATATGCGAAATAATAACGTACAGAGCTCTCTTTATTTACACACGTGTCACGATTTCGCGGAAAAATCCGCTAATTAAGTGCTTCAATGAAAATATTCCTATAGCGTCCATACGCGATAAGGTCCTATCTTATTGCGTCTTTCCGCGCTGAATCGTACATGATTGCGTATCATCTTACATCAAGGTTACGATACTTTGGTGGCTCGCTTTATAAGACGGTAGCCTTTCGTCTTCTTCCAGTCCACGTTGAGGCGAGCCCCAATCAGTGTTCTGCGTGTGTTAATAATATTTTTATCAAACATGAAAGTAAATCCAATAAACGTTATTCAAATTCTACTAGCTACATTTGAAGCGATAAATATTGCACAAACTCCGGTTAACAACGCGGAAATTGAACTTGCTGACAAGTTCGTAGCAATTTTGATAAATACTATGCAAGACTATAATGGAGTTGAAATGATAGAAGAAGAAACACTGGATTTTCAAGAACCATTCAAACCGTACGATGCCAATGCTGTTGAAGATACTATATGGCAAAACGACACTGATGATCAGGTGAGCTATGAGTGCAAAAAAAAGCAGTTGAATACTGGAGTCACTGGTCAAAAATACAAATCTGTCAAGTCGAAATGACAATTGCAGAGCTGTGCACATCAGTTGAATAAAGGTGGTACTTATAAAGAAACGCTGGCGCAAATTTCCGCACGTACATTGAAGAATATGAAAGCTACTATAGATTCTCGTGTTATTATACATGATATTGATCGTCAGGAGTGGGCACTTCAACCTGCAAAAGAGATAAGCTTTGGGGGATGTACGATTTAAAGCCTCTCATAATTGGCTATGGAACTTGACAAAACCGCACCGCAATGTATCTAGAAAAATTAATCCCTTCGTAACGCGCAAAACGGTGGGAGGAGAAGAACTTCTACGGAAAGACGCAGACAAATTTGTAGCTGATGTTGTACCACTGATCGAAAAAGAGCGGAAAATGTGTACAATTCGGATCAAAGCGGTTTTCAACTGGAGATCCATTCAGGGCCACGATAGCAACAAAAGGAATATAGAAAGTTGCATACGTTGTACAGTCAGTCTCTTCAACAACTCACAGCTATACGATTCAACCTACTAAAAGCGCTGACGGGAAATTACTTTCCCCGCTTTCCATTGTTTTGAAGGAGGCGAAGGGCGGATTTGGACCAAGAGCAGAGAAAGAATTATTTCGACCCGAAAACGTGTTTGTAACGGCATCCAAATCGGGTAAACTTACTTCTGGTATGTATTCGCATAAATAATAATAAATGGTCCATCGTTGTTTATTGATATAAAATGTATTTTGTATCAACAATAGATTTCTTTAAATATAAAATGCGTTTTGTTTCAACAGAGGATTTTAAAACCTGGGTGGAAAAGGTTTTCTTTCCTAATGTCGGGAGTAACAGCGTACTGTTCATAGACTCTTCGAGTGGATACTGCCCTAAATTCGTTCGTGAAGCGATCCTTCTCAACCAGATCTCCAGTATTCAACTGCTTTTTTTGTACTCATTCACCTGATCGTCAGTGGAACAGGTGTCAGAATCACCATCACCGGAGTCTTTTTCCCATATAGTGTTTTCAACAGCATTGCGTCGTACTGTTAGAATGGTTCTTGAAAATCGAGTGTTTCTTCTTCTATCATTTCAACTTCATTATAGTCTTGCATAGTATTTATCAAAATCGTTTCGAACTTGTCAGCAAGTTCAATTTCCGCGTTGTTAACCGGAGTTTGTGCAATATTTATCGCTTCAAATGTAGCTAGTAGAATTTTAATGACGTTGATTGGATTTACTTTCATGTTTGATAAAAATATTATTAACACACGCAGAACACTGATTGGGGCTCGCCTGAACGTGGACTGGAAGAAGACGAAAGGCTACCGTCTTATAAAGGGAGCCCCCGAAGTATTGTAACCTTGAAGTGCAATACAATACACAATTATGTATTGAAGAATTGATTCAGCGCGGAATGACCTAATAAGATAGGGCACCATCGCGTATAGACGCTATAGGAATATTCCCGTTGATGGACTTAATTAGCGGGTTTTTCCGAGAACGCGTGACGTATACGTAAATAAGGAGATATCTGTACGTTATCATTTCGTATATGGGCGGGTAAACAATTTGATTTAGCATGATAGCTCATTATAGAATTGAAGCGTAGACATCCGTATATGACAATGTATAATGCACAATCGAGAAAAACTGAACACCACGAACGTATTTATACATACTATCTATATGCAATTAATGGTATTGTTATTATATAATTGTTTTTGTATTTGGAAGACTCGTTTTTTAATAGGGAACACGATGTAGACGACGGAACAAATATTGTGGCAATATTTCGAGGGAATTATGGAGCCGTGTTCCGAAAATTTGGGGACCGTCTTTGAAACGTATGCTTTAAGAAAATCCCGGTGAAAGTTTGGGAAAGAAATTACGCGCTTGACGGCTCGGTACATAAACCGCCCACGACATTTACAATTTTTAGCATATCAAGATCAAATTTACAAACGATATTCTTAAGAACCAAAACTATGAGGCGAGCAAAAAAAAATTATACAAAAAACAATGTTTACTCGGACGTGGCGCCTTAAGACTTAATCTGTGAAGTATTATAATAAAATATATAACAAGTTATAATAGAAGTGTATGTTTATTTCTGTATGAATACTTCCGAATCGGAGTCGAAAGTGTCTCGACTCGAATATATGAGCCTTATGTGTAAGGGGCAGCTACCCCCCCCCGCCCCTCTCGCTACATACCTCTCATGAAGTTCAATTCAAACAAACATGGATGCTCAAACATCAAATTCATATTACCGATAGGATAATAGCAGTTTCAACGAAACGGGTTGAGAATTTGTTGAAACCACGAATGAAATGGAATTTCGAGGGGGTAGTTTACCCTTAAGAGGTGTGTAATAAATTTGAAACATGAAAAAACATTAAATTATAGGTTTTAGGAGTATTTTGAATCAGACGGGTCATTTTGAATAGAGAAAATACGACCGCGATGATTAAATTCATGTCAGCGGTGGTTTACCCCCCTAAGCTTGCTGCTGTCCCGCGAATGCGCAAAAACACGTCAACATTAATTTTGTCCCTTATTTAAAATGATCCCTATTTTGTTCATTCCCATGCAACTCTACGACGTGTGGGTTGCAAAAAAGCAGATATAGGGGTGGTTCACTCTCTATTTTGTTGTGATACCTCGATGATGATACTTGAATGGATTTTTCATCGCTTCGGATTAGCAGAATTGTCGTTTTTGTTTCATTTTGATCGGTCGACTGCTTATGGATGAAACTGCAATATTACCCCTTGACATGCTTTTCTTCGAGGGGTGGTTTCCCCCCTAAGACCGTTTTTCCGCCGATAAAAAAAAAGTGCGTGTCGCTTAGTTTTCAATGTTTCATAACATATATGAGTTCAAATAAAATCGAAGGACGACACCTGAGGGATGTTCCTTGTTAGTTTGAAAAATCCCTCAAAATTACTTAATTTCTGCCCGCCTAAATGTACATCCCGCCTTGAAAGTGGCTGTGAGCAACACTCTCAAGGATCTCTTAGGAACTGGAAATAGCGAAGTGACAAGTCTGGGGTACAAGACGAAGGGCTTTGACTTTTAAAATTGAATTATCAGGCAAGGCTGCAGGAAAGCCAACAGGGATTGTCAACAGAGAGCGGAAAACAGTTTTTTCGTCTTACTTGATCATGGAGATCGGTATTTTTCGCTCCCTCAACTTTTCGACGATTTTTTCCTCGCTGGGCAACAAAACCAGTAGAGATTCGCCGCCTCTCTGAAATCTGGCTGTCCGTCCAGCACGATGAATGTACGCGTTCACGTCCTCGGGACAATCCATCTGTACGACCCAATTGACAGCCGGGAAGTCCAAACCTCGCGCGGCGATGTCGGTCGCCAATAAAACGGCATTTTGCTTCTTACAAAAAGTCTCGTAGATACTCATGCGTTTCAATTGATGCAATTTTCCGTACAGCGCCAAAAGACTCACTCCCGGTCTCATTCGACAAAACACTTCGTACGTATATTTGACCTGAACATTGAGAAACATTAATGTTTATGTTATGCCCGAAGAGGGGGAGAAGAGGAGCGTATGTGAGAATTCGTTCGACCAATGTACCTGCTTACAGCTGGAGAAAAACACAATAACTTTTTGCTTAAGATGATGCCTTATGAAAGACCAGAGCATAGCCATTTTATCCTCCAAATTGCAAATGACGTAACTCTGCTGAAGACCCTCGGGCGTCGTGTGCTCCGCGTTCTCGTGAACCGATACGTACATGGGATTCTTCAGACTCAGTCTTGCCAAGTCTCGAACGGATCTGGATAACGTACGTACAATGATTCATGTTTATTCATCACTATGGATCTCGTCATTCCGGGATAGAGCTTGGACTATCGGAATACAGGTATTTCGATATTTTCCGGAATTTATGTGAAACATGACGTTGAAGTTTGCATCGTTGGAATGCAACGGAATATATTTTCTTTCAATTTCCCAATTTTTTAGGATTCTTATTTAGCGATCTACAACAAATTTGCAAAATGTGATTTTGGATAATGATGGAAATAAGGAATCGGAAAGAATTTTCGTTGCGTTCCAACGATGCAAACTTCAACCCCATTGTGAAACCTTCATTAAAAACGTTAGAAGCTTGTAAGTGAAGATGAAAGTTATAGAAATAATAGTGTATGGCTAACAAGGAACATCACTTAAAAGTCCATCTTCGATCTGGTTGAAACCTATGTGTGTGATAAAGTATTGAAAACGATTAGACGCGTATTTTTTTATCTTGCGGAAAAACGTTTTTAAGAGGGGAATCGACCCCTCAAAGAAAAGCGTGTCACCCCTTAATTGAATTGTTTTTCAATTATTCTATAGTGACTTTTTTATCGCTTTGCCTTAGAAAAATTTTGGTTTTTGTTTAATTCAGATCGGTGGACTGCTTGTGGGTGAAACTGCAAAACCACCCGTCGACACGGCTTTCTTTGAGGGGTGGTTTCCCTCCTTGAAACCGTTTTTCCGCGAACAAAAAAATAGTTGTATAATAGTTCACAATGCTTTATCACATATATGAGTTTCAACAAAATCGATGGTGGACACTTAAGGGGCTATACCAGTGCCACACTTTCAAAAAATCGATTTTTTTGCCTTTTTCGACAGTTTATAGTTTTAAGAATATCATTATCATTTATATAAATATAATTTTATCTTTCAAAAATCGATAGTTAAATCTTGAAATGTGTCTTTCTCGAAATAAGATTTTTCAAATTTGCTGACATTGTAACTCAAAAAGCAATTATCCGATTGACTTGAAATTGGAACTGAGTACTCTTGAATATATTTACTCTACAATGACGTAGGATATTTTTGATTGGATGAAAATTGACGATTTGGAATTGAAAAACACGACCATTTTATAGGCAAGAACACAGACATTTTTTCATAACTACGCCATTTTGTTAGATTTTGATATTTTTCGAAAATCCGACATCATTGTACAGGAAATAACTTCCAGCTTAACATTATTTCCTTTTCCGGTTTCAGGTACTCAATCGGCCGGAATCATGTCAGCAGTGGAGGAACTTTTTTTTGCGCCTCCGAAGGCAGCGCATAAGTCGCTTGGATCTCAATATTTTTCTATGAAAAAATTATGGAATATAGGTGAAATATAGCCAAATATATTCTTTATTTTCCGAAACATTTAATTGAGTACTTTTCTTCCAAAAAATTCCTGAAAATCAGCCAAATTTTCAGCGTTCACTCTGGTATACCCCCTTAAGTGATATTCCTTGTAAGTGAAACCACAGTATTTATCCAAAATCACAGTATTTAATTGAGATAATTATTTATTATACATTTCTAAACATACATTGCTAGGTTCTCAAATATATCCAACCCAACATAAAATAAATGAACCAAACAAAAAAACAAAAATAGGAACTTTTGTGCAAATCAAATAAGTAGCAAACAAGCAAAATTAAAATGAGGAAGTTCGACGCAAGTTAGCGTAGCAGTAGCTACCAGAATGCAAAAAATGGCATAGTTTGTGGCAGGCAAGCAACAGCATGGTCACTCTAATTAACGAGATTGAAAGTGTTGAAACAATGACCGCAGAAGAATAGAGGGCATCTGAAGGTTCGTCTTTCAGAGACGATCTTGCCTTATTGCAGGCGTAAGCCGCGGAAGAAAAGGCCCTTACTGATTCCACACTCGTGGTTAAATAAGTCAACACTTTGGAAATATTTAATGCATGTTATAATATTTTAAGGCTGTTAAACGTCATTAAAAAAACAAGTAAAAGTAAGTTAAATAAAAATAATAATTATGATATTTTAATTTTTTCAAGTCTGATATCGAAATATCGGTATTATTCGAGTCCTATATCGTTCTTTGGACATCGGATTTTGAATCCGATATTCCGTTTTTTCAATACTATCGAAAACCGGTATCCATGCTCTATTCCGGAATGTGCAAGATTAATGTTCAATTCATCATTTACTTTGTCTGTGTGGCTGAAAACAGGAGAGTCTGTCTTTCCGGAGGCAGGTTGGCGATGATCGCATTCATGGTGGTTTCAAAACCCATGTCGAGACATCTATCAGCCTCGTCCAAGACTAGAACCTTATGTGTTTAATAATAAGATTTTAATCATACATACAAATGACTTTAGTCGTTTTTCAATTTCGCGATACAACTTCAGAATGTTATGATCAGAAATCTCGTGCAATCTCATAATCAATTAATTGAATGAGAATGGGAAAGACAACGCAAGGCTCGGGGCAGATGGCGCCACCATAGCACGTCCCAATCATTTCAAACTCACGTCACGTCCCCGAAAGTGAATGGTTATACACATTTTCTGAAAATATAATATTTTAACGTTAAATTTTTTAAATTTTATGTTAGTTCGAAATTTTCTTGTGCTTCCGTTATTAAAACGGACTTTTTGGAGCGACCCACGTCGCTGTTTGTACCATATATCTGTAAAAGACATTGAGGGTATTGCAGAGTTTATTTCTTATTGTGTGCAGAGAAGAGATACATCTCTGCATTCTCTGTTGTGTGCAATGAGTACTCAAAATAAATTTGGTTCCTTAAGCGTCGAAGAATTGAAATCCATCCTCAGAAGCAGAGGGGCCAATGTGACAGAGCAAAAAGGATAAAGCTATTGCCCACTGATTGCGCCTGACGTCATCCTTAGGGGACAAATGTGTTCCTTCAGCAGTACATCCTACGCACAACACTAAACCACGTTTAAAAAACAGCTGTCTGCCCGTAAATAATTAGAGAAATCGTAAATAAATAAATAAGTTTGACCGTCTGGTTGAAAACAAACGCTCAGACAACGCTCGTTCGGGACGTGCTATGCTAGCGCCGCCAGTGACGAAAAGTGGCAGTTGTCCTTTCCATTAGAAGAAAAGAAACGGCTATTGAAATTACATCGATTTAAAAAAAAATTTGATTTAGCCTGCCTTCATCGTGACACAGTCGAAAAGGGGATTCTCGTCCATATGCTGCAGGAGGCGACCAGGAGTGCAAATTATTATATTGCATTGATCCATACGTTTCTTTTCGAATTGTAAATCCTTGCCGCCTATTATCAAACCGGCGGAGATGTCGTGATGATTGCCGATTTTGCGCAGTGTCTCGTATATCTGATAAGCCAACTCTCGAGTGGGAGTTATGACGAGCGCACCCACTCCGTCTAAGCGCGTCCATCTTTTACAGAACAGTATTTCCAATATCTAAAGATTGAGAAACATTTTATACTTGGCAAATGAAAATTGGCTCAATTTACTTCATAGGGGTGAACTTTGCATTGAAATACTATGGGACATAACGAAAGCTCGAAGCAAAATGCAAAACGCCGTAGATAAAGGCTAAACGGCGTTGGTAGTTTTTCAAGTTATGCATATTTATTTTAATAAACACTGAGACCAAATTATAGCAGTCAATATCCGTAGGACTATTCCATAGTTTCCATGTATCTCTATGCAATATAATTGTACCGTATTGGGACACAGGCAAGACTGCCACAAATGGATGGTAGAGAAAAACAATAGCAACAGATGACCTTGAAGTTCGCATCGTTGGTATGCAACGAAAATGAATGCTTTTTCATTGATAAAACTTAGTTTTGGCATATTTAGGCTATGAAAATCATTCGAACGTTTTTACGTATATTTGTTACAAATTTACAACCTCAAGTTGTAAAAAAAAAGGTTTCGAAATTAAAAAAAAATCGTTGCCTTCCAGTGAAGCAAGCTTCAAAATCGTGGCAGTAGGGAAGCAACAGGCAATTAAGGAGGTTGGAGCAGTCCATTGAGTCAAATGACGGTTTACATATTTTTTTTCAATGAACCTCACAACAATGCATACGAGGTATAGATGTAATCCGTATAGATGCTAATTTTTTATAAAATATATAATTAAAGGGCAGAATTATGCATTTTTATATTAGTTGTACAACTTAGTTCGGTCCGTTTTCAAAAGATGGCTCTAGGTGCTATAAATGGTTGATGGCAACAGCTGATTTTTGCTGTTTCGTGAAGTATCAACATCTCTTAACCAAATATCGCTTACAGACCTTTGAGTTTTGCGCATCAAGTCTAATTTTTACTGCGGTGAAAATATCGAATTTCGTCCCAAATATGCACCATTTGCGGGAAGTGTTGATTTTCTGTTTCAATTGGAAGAAAAGTGCAGCTGAAGCCCACCGAATGCTGGTCAAACCATCACGGGAGACTTCTACAGGCAACAATTGATCCGTTTAAGGAGTAAGGCCACTGTAACGGCCCAAAAAAAAAGGTTTTTTCACTAATTTTTTGCTCCCGAAATTGAAGGTATTTGAATAAAAACTTTTAATGGTGTTATCGGGCATACATTAAACTTTATTATAAAATTTTTTTACAGTAAAAAAAAACAAAATGGCGGTTCCACAGCTATCTTCCCGGGACATGTTTTGTTTCCAGGGCTCCGCGGCACGCAGCACCACTGGTGCACTTTTGAATCTAGAACAAACAAAAAAAAAACCATTAATCTAGAGGGCTATAGCTAGAGAATGTCGATCGGATTTTAAAAAGTATCAATTTTTGTGGATTTGGCGTGCGTTTGAAAAAAAAAATTGATTTTTGACGAAAAAAACGGCAAGTTTTTTGTTAATAAAAAATCAATAAATAAAGTTCTTGAAAATTCCGATCGACATTCTCAAGATAATGTAAATGTTCACATCTCGTTAAAATTTCAAGTAAAAAAAATGAAAATTGTTCGAGTTATGCTGCGTGCCATTTTGAAAACATGTCCCGGGAAGATAGCTGTGGAACCGCCATTTTGTTTTTTTTTTACTGTAAAAAAATTTTATAATAAAGTTTAATGTATGCCCGATAACACCATTAAAAGTTTTTTTTCAAATACCTTCAATTTCGGGAGCAAAAAATTAGTGAAAAAACCTTTTTTTTTGGGCCGTTACAGTGGCCTTACTCCTTAAAGCGAGCTATAGCCGAAAAACGTCCAGAATATGCGACCAGACACGAGTCCATAATCTTTCAACATGACAACGCTCGGCCTCACGTTGCTATTGTGGATAAAAACTATTTGAAAAATAGCGGGTGGGACATTCTGGCTCACCCGCCTCATAGACCAGACCTTGCCCCTTCCGACTACCATTTGTTTCGATCCATGAAGAACGCTTTAACTGCAATACGCTTCACGTCACAACAGGGTATCAAAAACTGGCTCGATTCATTCTTGGCTTCAAAAGATGACTGCGTCTTCCGTGACGGAATTCATAAATTACCAGAAAGATGGGAAAAAGTAGTGGCTAGCGATGGACAATATTTTGATTAACCTATTAATTCATTTTACCATTCAAATAGGTGCGTATTTTAAGCAAACAAACGGACCGAATTAAGTTGTACACCCAATATTTTTATTAAGTGAAAAAGAAAGACTCTGGTGTTACTACCAACTTGAAAAAGTATAACATTATCGATGATGATTATGAAAAAACTGGGTCAGTCAATCTTTTATACAACCCAGAATGAAATCTTGCATCATTTATAAGTATGCCTATTTATATTCATGTCGCGATAATATTTATTATTACCATTAATTAATATTAAGTGTTACTGACATACGCCAAAGCCGTGGACATTGAGGCTGTCAGCAATGCTCTTCATTCGCCGATCAAGATTTGTAATCTTTTATCGAAAACTGATGGTTCAATATTGAATATATGTGGTGTTCCACAGGCAAGATGGTTTTTTTTCTTTGAAATGGTCACAACGATTTAGATTTACGTTGATCCGTTGTTAGGAAAAGTTTATCTTGGTGCTAAATAGCCAAATAATTACATCGCCTGGAGCTTGACCGTCTCGCCTATCTAACCGCACGTAGAATTACATACCTTAAACTATTTTTTATCTGCAGTGTTTTGTGGTGAAAACATTTCGAAAAGTTTGTAAAGACAACTTAGTTTACACAATGAAATATACGTCAAACTTCTCTAGAACCGGCAGATTCTGTTCATAAATATGGTAATAATGTTCCATTTCTACGTTTTTCACTTATACATGATTAATTTTATTTCCCAGCATCAGTTTCAAGGTTCGATTTTTCTCAGTTTTACACTAATTACACTTCATATTCTTCCGCGGGAGAAAATGTTATGTGACTGCGTTTTGATATTTTGATGTATTGATGTTTTGATGTTTCTGACCTCTACTATGTATGTATGCATGTACTGTGATTACATATCTCCTATCAATGTGAACATTTCTGTTATTTACAAGTCTCAAACGTCAAAGCTTAGTGTTACAAACTTGCTTTAAATAAAAGTTCAAAACAGAATTTCAGAAACTTGAGTTGGCTCACTACTCAATTATTCCCAATCAAATTTTTAATCGGAAAACCAAACATTAACATAATAGAGATACTGCTATTGAGAAACATCAGGAATTATGCGCCTATCACCATTTTCATATGGTGAAGAGTTTCAGATACATACTGTATTTTACTTCTATGTTATTCTCACTTGTACACCATATTTGATGTATCCCTCGAGAAACATATAACTGAAGTTTTACTGTATATATATATTTTTTCAATCTTGGATTTTGGGTAACGCTACAACCTTTTTAAATGATAAAGGCAATGCAGGGACAACGATACTTATAAAAGCTCGTAAGAGATATACAATGAATCAATAGAAGATAAATCAGGTTGGGGTGAAATATTACCACAATTTGCAATATTTATAAACATACCGGGATGAGAAACGCGAGCGTTTTTCCACTGCCGGTCTTGGCTGCCCCTAAAATATCGTTTCCTCTGAGGGCCAGGCCGATACTCTGTCGTTGTATATCCGTTGGTTCCAAGTAATCATTCTCACGTAGACCTTTTTGGGTTTTTGGCGATAATGGCAAATCGCTGAATTTCGTTATCTTCGACTCGTCGATCTGAGAGGATTGAGTAAAAAAAATCACTTATTCGAGGAAGGACGGAGGATTTTGAGGTTAAGTTAACCAAGTTAAATCTTGTTTCCACTCACAGTCTCGTATCGGGCTTGCAAGTCAGCTATTAAATTTTCCTCAGGGATGTTTTTCCGTTTTTTCTTGTAAATCTTCACTTTTTTCTCTTTACTGCCACTCATTCTGGCGGTTTTTGAAAATAACGTCTAATGTCATTTACTGGAGGTACATTGCACGGTGTGCTGTGTTTGTAGGCTACAAGTGATCACGGCGCGCACGTGTGATCATCATATGCACGAGATTCTTCTTTTGCATTGGGCTGGCTCCGATTGGCTCCGATTAACACGCGTGGCCGCCGATTGCGGTGCGACCCTTCCATGCGGCTACGTGTTCTCTGAAAACAAGACTTAAGGTAATCCTATCAGTTCATACTAGTCATACCACTGATGATACTTGATACTGGTACAATTTATATTTTAAACATATGCAAAAAATAATTTGTAATAGCAAAAATGTTCCATGTGTAAACTGTTTAATAAATGTTCACATTTAATTAGAAAAATGAAAAAATAGTTATTCCAACGATTGGCGCAGTATTTCTAGGTTTTGACATTTGGCAACATTGGTTCTATCTCCGTCTCTTTTTACTCAACCAGGCGAGTTTAATCTCCATGTTTTTTTCAACGTCGATCTGTCAAAACAATGTCAGGTGCGGGAAATGTAAAGCATTGTATTCGGGCCACGACTGGTAAAAAGCGTGGAAAATTTGTGTCGGCGAAATATGTCGGTTAAAAATGAAATATGTGTGGAAATTCGAATGAGTGAGATGAGGTTAGGACTACAGTCAGCTGTTGCGTTGCTGTCACGTCTCTTTATCGTAGCAAGTGGTAATGAACCCAATACCGGAAGTTCAAATTAAACTTGATATAACATAAAAATTAGGTCAATAAGCGTCATTTTTTCTGAGAGCATTGGATTACTCCAAGTGTTAAGTGTGTAAATCTGATTATTTTGAAAAAATCTGACAGATTCCCACTATTATATGCACTTCTGTAGCGACCGGAAATTGGGTTTTTGTATGTCGTCTCGGAATTCCTTTACAAAAACAGGCAATAAAAAAATTCTCTTTAATTAGGTCGATAACCGACCCTGAAATTTTACAGAGACGATTATTAATATATTTTGTGAAGCTCAAAAGAAGATTATCAAAATTCTATGGATTGATGCCCGGCAATAGGATTACCTTCAGGAGTTTCGATACCGTTCCTTGCCTGCAAGAGTGGGGATGAAACAATGAGTTTTCGACAGGCTGCCAACTTGTGAATAAAATTTCATGTAAAAATAAATTATTATTAGGCAATATCCAACTGATATTATTGTTGATAAATATTTCTAAGTCGTGAAGTGATATCAACCCTTCGACTGCACACTGGGTCATTTTGACCCCATTTTTGTTTCAACTGACTGTATCGCAAAACGGGGTAATCTTCGGCCGCAGTGCGGCGCTCGAATGTTCCCCCACTCCTACTCTATAGGTGGACACTCGGTCCCCATCCAACATCCTGCCCGTGTACTAAGAACAGCTATCGAAAAGGACCCGGGGTCGAATCGACCCAGTTTATGCAGTAGTGCGATGAAAGTGGAAACATTTTTGTTTTATTTGGTATTTTATTACTCCAGGTAAGTTACGATAGAAAATGCTCATAGATTTTTTATTTTGCGCTACTATAGCAAATTATGTATTTAGAATGCCGATCATAAAACTAAAAACAAGTGTGAGTTGTGCAGGAGGGATACGTGCGACGAACACCGAATATACTTATGCGTCGATAGCGGTAAATGTGTATAATAATAAGTTATTGAAGTAAAAAAATGCGGAAAATATACGTTTTCAACAATTAATCTGCCGAGGGAGTCGATTTTTTCCATTTTTCACTATACCGAAAATACTTATATTCAAACCTCCGAAAAAATATACTTTTTGGAAAGAGAGTCGACACTGTCTTTTGTTCGTATCTACAAACCTTCCGCCTTAAAAACCTCAACAATTAATCTCTAAACCATTAATTCTAAATACTTAATCTACAAATCTTCCTCTTTAAAAACCTCAAAGGACTATTTATATTTTTTGAAATACAAAACATATGATTTTTTCCGTATTTTTCAACGCATCTCACACTTTGAACGAATGATTGGGAACTTAATTTTTGTTTATCTTATAAAATAAATTTTGAGCCATCATTAACTACAAGAAACGTCTCTAAAAAAATGCATATTTACCGAAATATAACGATCTGAAAAACGTCTGGGGTCGTTTGAACCTCATATGCAGTCAGAGGTTCGTGGCGGAAGTGTGCAGTCGAAGGGTTGATAATTATCATTTTTGCACTTATGTTAAACGTAAATATGTTGCAATTTCATTCAAGAAAAAATAACAGGTGGACTTTGCAAACCGACCGTTCTACCAAACAGGTAGACCGGCAAAACGACTGTTTCTACTACTGGCACGGGTAACTATCAATAAAACGTCGGCGGCTCCAAATTACTTACACGGTGAAAAATGGTTAACGTTCAACGTTTTATAAAGAATTTTCGATTCGACAAAGTCGAGAAAATGTTAAAAATGTCGAGCGGACGAAAAAATACATATTATTATAAAGTTCAAAAACTTTAATATGATGTACGTTTTAAACACCCGCCGATTTTGAAATACCCGCCAGTTAATGCTTGACTGTGAGTGGCTCACTCGCAGAGCCACTTAACGCGGTGTTGCCACGTTTAACCTACATGTTTCCTTAATGTCCGCAAACAAACCGTTCGAGCTCAAAATTCACATCTTTTTTCAAGTATTATTAATGAACGAAGTAGAGAAATCACTTAATTTTTGACACGACATTCCCAACACTATAATGACGGTTTGCTCAGTTTTTTAATTTACCTCGGAGTATTATTTTAGCCCCTTACAGCCCTATAACTAGTGTTTAGGAGGTTCCATGTGTATTTCCATATGGCCAAGAATTGAACGTGAATGTTAAAAATTTCCGAAACTATGTTGTGACACGGATTTATTTTCGGACGGTTAATCCATCCTAAATCAACCACTCGGCGATGTAAATCTCAATCGTCTACAAGCATTTCAATTTTACTCTCGAAACTTCGTAATTCCCGGGCCGAGTAAAACATTCTTTCGCTGGAAGAAAAAGTGTATTCTGAACTGTCTATAATCTGAAATTTTTAAAAAACTTCAAGAGCTTTGCGATATTAACAAAATTCTTCTACGTTTGAAGAAAATTCCACTCTATTTGGTCTTTTTCTAGAAATTTCTAGACAACTTATCATTTCTGAGATAGATCTCCAATTAATATTAAGTAATTGTTACCATTCGAGAGAATGAGAACAAATAATATTCCTCATTAATTATCTTGACCGAGTAGTTTTACCGAATGTGGATAAGGTAGGTAGCGTTTGAGTCGTTTACGAAGTAGCCATGCCTGCACAGCCTAATGTTGTGTGTGCTTGTTTTTCGCACAAATTCACGATTAAAAACATTAATAATTTTTTTAACGGTGCTGTAAATTCTTATTTTGACGGTGCCAAGGTTCAGTCCGATAATTAGTCAAACTGTACCTATTTTTCAGCTTCCTGGTAGCAGTTTTTCAGCAGAGATTAATAATGTACTGAAAGATGGCCGGGAGATTTCCATAAGCGTAATGTGATTACCCCCGAAATACGAAATTATGTCATAATTTTTTGAGCCGCTGTTGCGAATAAATTGCTCATTTTTCACGATTATAGTTATTTTTAAACTCCGAAATAGGCCCTCTTCAATTAATGAAATAAATACCTTGTTGGAAACGCCCACTGTGAAACTATTTTTTCCCTTAAACTATCATATATTAAGAGTATCAACCGATATTTTTAGTTTTTTTAAATTGACAATTGCAAGAGTTATGATTTTTTTAAGTAAAAGTGGTTTTTTTTCACACATTGATCTATTCCTGTTTTTTTCCGCCATTTTGAATGTCGATTACAATATTATTCTGAGAATGCCATATTCTAGAATGTTCAAACTAGCACCCTGCATTTTTATAAGCCATTCGGAACAATAGAACCGACGTGGCAATCGTTTAAACACGGCTGGGGTCACCGGACCCCAGTGATGCGATGTGACCGCGAAGTGAAATAAAAAATTCAGCTCAGTGGAAGCATTTTTACCTGGTCCCATTCAACCTGAAGGAGAAATGTCAGATGAACAAAACGTTAGCTTTTGAAAGCAGAGATGTGCGTCACGGTCGTCGCTTTACAGTTCGATTTCAACCGGCCGCCGCTGCGGCAGCCATACTGCCGTTCAGTTTATGACGCAGTGTAGAATTTATAAAACTGCCAGACTGCACGAAAAATTCATTTTACGGATAATTAAATTCTGAAAGTGGGAAAATCATCTCACGAAAAATTCTACCGGCAAGAAATCCCCGGTTCAAAAAACTCAGATATATTTTCCGCTAAACGGTTAATTTTTTTGATGTGTATTTTCATTATTTTCCGTTAGGAGCAGCGCTCTACGGTCCCCTGTCGAAATCCGATTGACTATGGAAAACGCATATATAATGTAAACAACGGATACCTCAATATATATTCACAAATATATAGAAAATACAACCACGTTGGCCAAATACCTTTTTAGTAATCAAACACAATAAGCGGTGAGTATTGATTGTACACCCAATTTGAAACTTACGACAGAAATGAAATAATCGTGTGAAAGTTGTTCCCCACGCCGCGATTAACCGGCTTTTCATAATTGCGCGGTTAGCTAGCAGATGTCAGGGATGGCATTTAAAAATGGCCGCGGCTGACAGGCCCCATTGCTGTTCACAACGTTTCTGCGTGCTGCTGTCAAAACTTTTTCTCCCAACTTTAACCAAACGGGTTGATATACATTGTGCAAAATGCGTCAATGTTCCGTGCTTATTTATAGCATGTACGCTTCTTCAAGTTCCAATTGCCAAATTTATTGACGCAAGCAATTCATGAGCGGCGTTCCTCTCAAGTCGCCCTTACCCAGGTTCGATATTCGCCAATTTGCCAATGCCGTATTTGTCCCCGTCCACGTATCTTTTTCGCATCTCGAGCGTTTGAAACTGTCCGGTGAGTTTGGTATGTTTACCGTCCGTTTTCCGTTATTTTACTTACTAAATCGATGTTACAAGCCCTTTTTTATTACTCTCGAAGGCCGAAAAAGAAAAGTAGGCTCTTGGGATTAGAAAACTGTTTTTGCGTGGAAATATCCTTGCCGGAAGTTCACAATGGCGCCAGGAGTCAATGACGGCCCAAGAAACACCGGTACACTCCCAAAGAGCAATCGCAGGAACAACCGGAACAGAGAAATACCCAGCGTCAATCAACAGGCCGCATCCAGATCAGTTTATCATGGCAGAGCTCAGCATCCCAACAATTTGGTAAGGCACTGTCTTTTTTTTCTCCAATTGCCTTCTGTAAATACTCATCATCGAGTTTGCTCAAAAAAAATTCTCTACTAAGGGACTGTAAAATAAAAACTCCCCGAAGCTTGAACAGTCATCTGATGATCAGATATATCGGCAGATTAAAGATTTCAAGTACTAAATATATGACTTTCAACCACCGGAAGAATGTGGGAAAAAAAGTCTATTCCATTCTAATTGCTGGAAGTTGTATTTTAGGATTAATTTTGCAGCAGCCAGTATGGAAAAATGGCTTCAATGCCATTTTTCATGACATTGAAGCTTGCATCGTCGGAGTGCAACTAAAATGCATTTTTTTATTGCTAAAATTTTGTTTGGCCCATCTAGGCCATGAACATTGCTTGAACGATTCTGCATATTCTTATTAGAAATTTACCACTTTAATGAAAAAAAAGGCTTTGGATAATGATGAAAAAAATAAAATAAAAGATAGAAGAAAAAATTCGTTGCACTCCAACGATGCAAACTTCAATGTCATCATTTTTTATACGAGACCAGGAACTCCAAAACGTACGCTGAATTCAGTTGTCGCTCATTACTTTCATGCATACTACTTGGAAGATTGAGTGATATTCGGTTGAAAGGAGATAAGGACATAAAAAATGTTTTTATTCATCTATTTTATCGAAGATTGTAATAATCAACCAATGTAATAGAAATTAGTAGTGTCATTCAAATCAGAGGCCAATCAGGAGTTATTGGTTTGTAGAAATTTATCCAGTTAGTCAGCCTTTCGAAATGAATTTGAAAGACAAGATCCAGTTCAATCACTTTCATACCCAGAAAAAATGCTAGATTCATATGGTTTTGACGTTTGCATAGTTGGAATGAAACGAAAATATCTTTTTCGTTTTGCCTCATTTTTTTCAATATATGTAACGTGAATAACTGAAACGTTTTTGAAGATTTTTATTAAGAATTTATAACCACACCTGCAAAAAAAGATTTTAGATTATAATAAAAATGATGAAATGAAGAAAATGAGGAAGAATTTTTATTGTTCCCAACTATGTAAACTTTAACACCATGTTGAAGTTTGGATCGTTGAAATGCAATGAAAATCCTCATTTATGTTTTTATTTCCTCATTTTCATTATTTTCCGAATCATTTTTTGTAGATTCAGGTTGTGGATCTCTGAATAAGCAACATAAGAAATCGTTGACGAATTTGGTAGCTCAGATGCGCCAAAAGAAGATTGAGCAATCAAGAAATCATAGTTCTTGTTGCATGCCAACGATAAAAACTTCAATCACCAACATTTATCCCATTTCATAAAAATCCTCAAAACAGTTTTCGAAGTGGAATTGAAAAGTATAGAACTGTTGTTCACTTTATAAGATAGCAATAAAGATTCCACATGTGCGAATATACAACTCTTACATGATTGATAGTAATTCAAATTTTACATTTATTGCTAGATGAGGAATGCAAAAATGATCTATAATTGTACAGTTTCATAGTAAAACAGCTACATTTGTGTGAATAATAATTTCTAAAGAACTATCTAGTAGTCCATTTCCTGATTACATAAGTACATTGACATTAAACTTTCTATTCTCTGTGCAGAAATTTCTGGCACAGAGTCATAGTGGTTTTGACTATTGATAGTTTTGTTGCAGCTTTTTGAATAAGCTCTTGAATTCTATAAGTACATACTTAAAGTAGACACAAAAAATGAATTAATTAGAGCTTTAACCTGAAAGTGTAACCGAGAAACCTAATCAATTTTTAACTCGTTGATATCAAATTGAAAAAAGATATTTGACCAAAAAAGTCCACTTTTTTCTCAATCACTCAATATTTGTTGCGTGTCGGCCGTTTACCGCTGCCTTTCTCATTGTGCCATTTATTTAGAGTCCTTGTTAATTCACGGTGTTGAAGTTTGCATCGTTCAAATGCAACGAGAGTTCTTTTATTCATTTTTATTTTATTTCTTTCTATTTTTCCTCTTTTTGTTATTATGCAAAATCGTTTTTCGTATTGATGATGTAGACCTCAGAATAAGTGGATTGAAAAATTATAATAATTTCTTTTAGATAATTTTGTAGGCAAAATTTTCTAAAAGGTATAAAAGAAATGCAGAAGTATCCATTTCCATTGCATTCTAACGACGCAAACTCCACCCTCGTGTTAATCCAGGCATTTAAGCTATTCCAATGTGCAGAATAATACGAATAAAAATCAAAAGCGGCTTAACGAATCGTAGTTTCAGCAACTGAGCATGAAAAGGTCGAGAGTTTGAACTCACAGCTCTACTAGGAAACGCGATGTATCTAGCGTTGCGAAAGCTCTTTCCCTCATGGCAAAAAATGACTCAAGGGAAAGTGATTAAAAGCATGAAAGGAGGCGAGAAAGTCCCTTAATTCGAAGGACCAAGTTTGTCATGAGTATACGTTGACAGCGCGTTGTTCTAGAAGCAAAGACTCTTGGTCGATGAACGTATCATACATTTCACACTCTTGGGAGGGAGGTTTTGAGGATTGAGGAATCTATAAATAGGCCGTTGAAACAGTGGGGAGAGTTCCTATCTAAGAATACATATCCAGAGGCTTCTAAGTCGTTTCGTTAGAGCATCAGAGTGCAGGCATTACCATCGACTATATGTGCCTTTACGAAATCGCATTTGTCCTCTCGAAAAAAAAAACGTGAGATATTATGCAATCCTGACGAATTTGCGTATGAAAACATTTCGCGATACTAATTCGCGAATGTTACGTTTCAGCTCGATTGGCAGCCTGTGAACGATCGAGAAACGGTGAGAAGCACGAAGAACAGTAACGCAAGATCAACAGCTTCGGCTCCGTCGATATCGTATCCCGACTTCGCCGATATTGGTTAGTATTTTTAGTCGTCTAATAATATTCCTTCCTTTTTTTTGTTCTTCTTTTCTCGGGATGTGAAATTTTCGATGAACCGTTTTGTCTGCTTCTCAGTCGCGTACGGTGGTGGCCGACAGTACAATTATACGACGGACGAGTGTTCCCATTGGCAAGAAATGGCTCAACCTGCCGACTCGAGAACTCAATCTCCACCTCAGCTACAAAGGACGAAACCCACCAATGTCGACAAAATGGTAAACGATCATGATTCCTCTCGTGTGATATATCAATCGAAGGTTTCGTTTTATCCAATGTAAACAATGATTTATGAACCTTGAAGATGTCAGCCATATTCAGGTGCTAAAAGTTGTTCTTTTTTATAATAATTATGGTGACAAGTTATGGAAACGTCAGTTGAAGATGTCACGGAAGTATTTTGCCTCTTATTATGACAAAAAATCGCGAAATATTTCTGTATCGATACTAACATATTATGAACTTTTTCAACTTGATCACTTTTGATCAATTCAGTCTCAAATTAATTTGAGGCGAATAAAGAGCAAGGATAGCAAACCGCAGCGAATAAATTCGATTTGGAAGACGAACCGGCGTTATCAGATGATTTGAGGAAAATTGGATGAAAAATCAAATGTTTTTCTTGTAATGCAGCCGGACAGGCGTCAGGTGGAGAGTCGTCTGTATCAGATACGCGACTACATCGGAGTCACGTCCACGATGATAGAATCGTTGAGTCAATCGTCCGATCCGGTAAATAGAATTTCCAATCGACGCGGGCCGTCATCGAATCGCTTCGTCCACAACAATTATATCATTTTTCTGTCTCCAGCGAGCACGTACGCAACACGAAAAATTGAGCAGGATGGTGGAGGATCTCTACGACAGCGAGACTAAATTGGCCAAGCTGTTGGAGGATTATAATGTCAGAGGAATTTCAGACGAGGTTAAATTTGACGATTATTTTGTTCTAAGCAACTGGTTGTCTTTCGCGTTTGTACTAACATTTGAATGCACGCGTTTTATAGTCGGGTGATCATCAGCCTCTGAGATCCGATCAGATGAAACGATTCGTCGAAATCCTCGACGTTCTCGGCTCCCAAGAACGTTTTCTCGTGACTAACTCTAACCGAAGGGTGTGTGTTTCCTTCAAACATAATTTTTAATTATTTTTATTAATCGCAAATTGATGCAATTCAAAAATTTGCTTGTCAAGCATTAAGTAGATGCTACTTATTTGCAATTGGCGAAAAAAGTAGTTTTTCCACCATTTATTTTATGAAATGCGTCTAAACTTCTTCAAGTTCGATCTGCACTTACGAAGATGAACAAAATCATCGTCTTCCTGTCGAAATACGAGATTTTAGATTTTGATTAAGGGGCTATATCTATCTAGAGTCTTGAAGAAGTGGACAATTTCCGATTTTTTTTCTTCTGGGAAACGAATGGTGAAAAAGAAACCACTTTCTTCAAAACACATGTATTGCGAGCCTTTACAAAAAAATCACCAACAAAACCATGGCCGCCAGCAGATGATGAAATTTTTTTCGCGCCGTTTGGCAGTGGACACTCCAGCTTAAGCGGTCCATCTGAAATCTAAAAACCAAACGGGTCATTCAAGTTAACAATAATTACGCTTCGTTGACGATCGTCCATTTTTTTAATCATGTTTTTTTGTAACAAAGCAGCGACAAATTGAAACTCGAGCATGCAAAGTCTATGAAAAAAGTCATTTCTACGTAACATTAAAAAATGAAGATCGATTTCAACAAAGGTCAACGACCTTTAAATATTCATCATCGTATCTCCTGTAAATTTGGAAACAATCCATCGAGTGGTTCCCGAGATATCACGTCCACTTTGAAAACAGTATCATCCGTCGACGGCCACGTTTTTGTTGTCTTTCTGCATTTTTTGATGATTGTCTATTCAAAGGCCAAGGGGAATATATGTTCTATTCAAAATAAAAAAGGTAATAAATATATGTATATTCAAAGGCAAAGGTATATGTACCTTTGTGTTTAAAAAAATCCGTTTCCTTTTTAGAAACCGTTACCCAGAAAAAAAACTTCGAAACTTTTTCCAGACCTCTGGATAAATGTAGCCCCTTAAGTGTCCCAGAATTGACAAAGCACTGCAATAGACTGTGATGCATGAGTGGGCGTTGAAAACGTTTGTGCGTTCAATCCATAAACAGGAAGTTCTTGCTCAAAGTTTTGGAAAACGAGTTTTTTTTTCTCTCCAATTATTCATTTAAACTTCTTTGCACAACGATAATTCAACTGATTAGTTATCGATGCAAAGATCGTGATTGATTCGCACGATTTAATATTTCATCGCGCTCATATTCCTGTCTAAATGTCTCAGCGACGTTCGTTGTTTCGCCTTCTGTAGAATAGCGAAAGCGGAAAAGAGGACGGTGAAGAGAACGGTAACGAGACCCTCGAGGCTCAGCTCCGCCGAAAAATGGAGGCTTCTCAGCGGAAGCTCGCGGAGCTGCAGGAACATCAGGCTAATCTCGCGGGAATGCAGCTCCAAGTGAGAGAACGATTGATGGCGGCTCGCCAGGCTCAGCAAGCTCTTCTGCAGCAAGAGAATCAAGCGCAAGCGGCACTAGCTCCGGTAACTCCGTCACCTGCGTGGGAAACACCCAGTCGCGGGTCTCAACCACCTCAGGGTGAACCTGACGAGATCGACGCGGAAACAGCTATGCTCAGAAGCAAACTCGCTCACCTTCAATCCAAGAAAAAACACATGGATCAGCTGATGGTTGATCTTCAGGCTGTCGAACTCTCCGACAGAGCTAGTGTGGTCAGTAGAATTCCCTTCAGTTCCATCTTTCTCATTCCGTTTCATGTTTAAACAAATATTGTTCATGTTTATTTGCGTTGCGGGGTTTTGCGACCATATACGTTCACGTTTATCCAATACTTGTCACTTCACTATTTCCGGTTCCTTACAGAAACTCCCCGGTCCTGTGTATTTCTCGTATGTCCTTATTACGCATAAATATCATTTTGAGACCCGCTTCCACAACTCGAATTAAACCGAGTTTAGTTAGCTAAACGCGGTTCTAATTGTTCCATTCGTCTCTAAACTTTCGTTAACTCCGGATGTCATCAATACGATGGCCCTCACTTTTCATGAACAAAATTATAGAAGCCAGCGGTTTGTTTTCATGCAGCACTTCTGAAAATTGTATTTAATATAATATAAATTAATGAGAATGAAAATGATGGTGGGACGAGTTTAAGGTATTCCTTTCACGAACCCGAATATCTAACAATAAACTCATTTTCGTCTATAATCGAGTAAAAATATATCCCAGTATAGTAGAGAAGCTACAGGGGAGATATGTGAAGATGGCGATGGGGGTAATACGAAATACGCCAAATTATTTATGGAAGATGGAGGCGAATAAGAGGAGCATTCAGGTAGAAGCAAAGCGAAGAGCAAGCGACTATCTACTACGGATAATGGATATGGGAAATGAAAGATGGCCAAAGATTTGCCTAAGAGAAGAAATTAGGAATGTATTAAATGAGGAGGGGCACTGCGGGATGCGATGCAGAAGGTACGGAAAGGGAGGATTCTGAAGCTGATGAGAGACGGAGGAAGTATGAGGGAAATCAGAAGGATTTCAAAAAAAGGTGTGGAAAAGAAAAGGGATCAAGACATCTAAAAAGACTGGGGAGGTGTAGACAGGGCCACTTTCAGCGAGGAGTACAAGGAGATAAAAGAGAAGCCGGGTAGGGAAAAATACTGGGAGGAGGAGGGGACTGCAGGAACAGTGAAGGAAGAATGGGCAAGGCTCAGGTGTGGCAACATAGCAAAAGCAGGGGGAAAAAGGGGTATGGAAACTGGATGTGCGAAGTATGTGCAAAGGAAGAAGAAACACTAAAGAAACACACAAAATTAACAGGAACTGGGTGGAAGGGGTGGACAAGTGGAGAGAGGGTAGAGAAAGAGAAAGTTTAAGAAACTGGGGGGGGGGGGGGGTCAAAACACTAAAATATGCTACTATGCAAGGGAATTCGGTAGGCTAGCAAGAGGAGAACAATAGACGGTGGCAAATAGTTTTAAAAGCTTAACTCGCAGTCATTGGCACGACGAAATAGGTTGAAAAAAGAGGGTAGAAAAGTTTAGTATTTGGCGGCTCAAAGCATCAGATATAAAGACTAGCATACAAGATAAACTGTATGAACATGTGAATGGGCTATAAAAAACGAAAAGCGTTGTATAATGAGGAATAAAATATACAATATATCCCAGTCTACTGGTAAAGTTTCAAGCGAAGTTACCGAACTTTTAACGAAAAATGATGTTAGATGCCTAAATAATTCTAGATGCCTGATACAAACTGCTTAACGCGTATGAACAATTCCACAGATCCCGCAACGTCAATACAAATAGGGAGTCACTTCATGTTTAAAGAAAATATTAATGATAAAACTTAGAAAAATATGTCGACTTTTTCAAAAAAAATGTAAAGCTGCCTAAATCCACAAAATTTGCGCGAATTTTTTAATTCCATACTATCGTTGACTATGATAATTGATTATGACTTATTTTAATTGTGTGCCACTGTAATTTACCAATGATTCAGAAGGGCCCTGCTCATGCCCCCACAAAATACGGCCCTCGGCGCAAGGAATACCTTAATGAGAGTGAAACACTCAAATAAGAAATTGAAACCGGTCGACCCGAATAGATTGCTCAACGAAAAATATACGACATATTTTCATATGACATTGCATGCCAGTTTGTTCAAGTCGAAGTATTTACCGCGCGATTCATAACAAAGCACGATGGCTTCTGGAATAATTTTCGAAAAACAATACATCGTGCGACCGTTTGTACGAGTAATTCGATTTGCAGAGTTCCGAAAGTTCGCGAAATGCAGAGCGAGACAAGTCCGCCGAGCTCGAGGTGCTGAAAGCTCAATTGGCTCACTTGAAATCGCTAATGGAGGAGGCCACGAGAGTTCGCGAAGTGACGAGTTCCACGGTCGAGCCGGAGCACGAGTCGAATGCGAACAACGCAGTGATTTCGGAAAATGCGGAAGTCGTCGAGGACGATACAGGAGCTGCAGCATCGTACAATTCTTTCGATCGTCACAGCGAAATCGACGAATTGTCAGCAGGAAAATCGCGCAATTCAAAAGAAAGGCCTAGCGTTGAGGAAATTCAGGTTCGGTATTTTAATTCTCGTCGATACTACTTGCCTTGCTCGGATAAATAATGATATTCAATGAGAATTCCGAATACAGGGAACGAAAGACTTTTCTATTTTTCAAATTAAAAACGCGATTCTTATTCGCCGTCTAAGTTGAGAAAATTCAATAGGAAAAACGAATCGGCCACGTGCAAAAAAGAATCAGAGTGAAAATTGACAACGAAACTATTAAGGGGTTAGACCACAGTAACGGGTAAACAATCATGTGCGAATTTAACGTTTTTTTTCGTATGAAAAAGTGATTCACTCATAAAATTAATTACACATCTATTTAGTATAAATATCAAGCTGTTAGAAGATATATCTTTTTTTTCGATGTACAAAATTGGCCGACTACCAATAATTTCTTTTGCTATCTTTTTTTTAGGCGCTCCGCGGTGTGACATTTAGCATCCACAATTTTTTATCTAGAACAAAAAACAAAAATTCTCGTCAATCTACATAAGACTACCCAGAGAAGTACGTACGGAATTTAAAAAAATATTGTTTTATTCAAAAGTTGTAGGTATTTGAATGAATTTTTAGTGAAAAATTTCGTATGAAACTGCTCATAAAAAGAAAAGTTTTCAATTAATCAGAAATTTCGTACGTACTTCTCTGCGAAATGCAATTAGGAATATAACTTTTATATTTTTGCGAAAGAAAAAGAAATCAATTTTTTGAAAATTCTACTGTGGCCTTACCTCTTAATGTATTTACCAAAAGTGAAATAACTCGAGCACCGGCTTATTTCCGTTAAATAAATATTGTTTTACGCTTAAGGCCGCAACGCGGGAGCTGAAGGAACAATCGACCCTCCTGCAAGCGGCGAGAGCAGAATTGCGACGTCTGAAACAAGCGAGCGGTCTTACGTGCGTCAATAATGCGGCTGCCAATTCGACCGCGCTTCCGGGTCCTACGCCGCCGCCTTCGATCGGCAGTTTTCCGGCAGCCGAGAAAAAGCAGAGCAACAACAACAACAACAACAACAGCGCGAACAATCATCACGCGAACGGTGAAATCCAGCAGGCGCAGACGAAGAAGCGTCAGATGGAGGAGCTAGTACGAAAGGTCTCGAATCTATTTTCATACTGTGTAGACGTTACCCCACACCAAGTGTACAAAAAAGATCCATTCGATGAATATAAATAGCGTCACGTTGACATAAGTACCAATGTTGTTATCAGGCGACTTCGTTGCTATTGTGGGTGTATGTAAAGCAGCTTAGCTTTATGACATTTTTACATTTCTACGAGTAATCATCTTCTAAACGGTCTTGACGTTTCATTTCTTAAGGGGAAACACCATTATGCTGGGACGTAAATTTTTATGCAGATTTCAAACTTGATTTTGGATAAATAAATTAACTTTATCGAACATTCGCAATTGATTCCTCGAAATGTACACGGAAACGAGTACAAAGTAGATTTTACGATTTTGCCTAATGCGAAAATGGCGGCACATTAGCAGTTTCTCTAAAGCCTTCAATTTTTCGAATCTTTAGAATTGAACCTGAAGCAACATACCTAAGCACTTCCCAATGTAAATATAAGGCGCTAGAGGAGTTCCAAAAATGTTCGCGAAGTATGAAAAATGTTTTAGTAATTAACGTTTTAAATAGCAAAAAAATTGAACACATGCAATGCGAATAAAAGTAAACGGCATTTCTTTAAGAAAAAACAATTTTATTTACATTCTTGGTACTTTCACAGTACTTTATAGTAATATAAAAAATGATTTGGTATTTTGCGCCAGGTTTAAATTCCAATTTTGAAAAATTACACAACTGATGGCTTCAGCGAAAATAATGGCTCCGGACTGCTAGGTGCCGCGATTATTCTATGGTGAAAACTCTTTCCCCCTTTTTGTCCTCTTTTTGTGTATAGTTTGAAGACCCAATTGTAAATTCGCAATAAATTTAAAAAATCTTAAAAGAAAGTTCACATATCGCTTTTGGTCACACCTGGTGGTGTTACCCCTTAACAGACATGGCATGGACATGGTCGTTGTTTCGATAACCAGCAAAACCTCAGGCCCTTACTGTCTTCTTTGAACTCCCAAAAAATAGAACCTAACCGACCGCTAGAAAGTAGACAGTCCGCCTCCGCGTGGCGGGACGGTAACCCCGGCTCGGAAGGGCCGAAGGCAAAAAGACTTCTAAGCCCAAATTTTCAAGCTATAATTAAACAAAAATTACAACACACGCAAATGATACGAAGTGACGATGAGCCAACGCTCGCATATCCCACCGCGATTAAGACAAATAATAACAATCATGTGTTCTTTGAGCAGGAACAAAGCAATTCATCAAGCGTGAACAGAGACGTAACCGCGCCGGATTGGGGTAGTCGTCGAGGTTCGAACTCGCAGCTCAGTCACACCAGTACCCCGGCAAACGTTTGGCCACATCCCAACGCCGCTGGTACGTCAAAAATGCAATTCTCCTCTCCCTCCCTCCATCTTTGTCCCTTTGATTCTCACTGGCCAAAAGAAAAAACAACTGAGATCGTTGAACTTTGAACAGGAGGTTCGAACGAGCCGAGCGTCGACGGCGTATCGTCATCGGAGAATTTGTTAGACATCGGGCCGCAGATAACGGCGGTTGAAAATGGTTTCGGTACTAGTTGGTGGAACGAGCCCGCCCCAATGGTCAATGCGCCGCAGAACGGTAATGAAAAATAAATCAACTTCCGGTTCGTAGGTACGCAAAGAAAAAGAGAGGGAGAGAGCGAGAGTGTTAGGAAGGTAAATTCGGACAAGCAATTCTTCGCGATATATCGCGCGCATTTTTGACGTAGCGTACATTTGTTATTGCGCTTTCGTGACACGACGGAACGAGAGGACGCAATTGTCAAGAGAGAGAGGGAGAGAAAAAAGCAAAAATGTCATAATTTGAGAAAAGAGAACATATCCCTGCACGAATGTGTTTCGTTAGGTCCGGCCGGTACCGCGGAATATTATCGTCAGCTATTGATGGGTTCGCAAGCTCAACAATTGCAGATGATGGGAACGACGATGCAACAGTGCTGTCAACTGTTGTGGGCCCAACAGCGCGAATTGCAATCAATGAGAAGCGCGATAACCCAGCTACAGCAGCAATTCCGTCAAACTCAATCGCGCAACAACGAGATACCCGAGAATCGCGAGGATTACTCGAATTTGGGTAGACCGGCGCATCATCTCGGAAGCACGCTCGACGCGTCGCTACCCCCGAGCTCCTCTCTACCCAATCTCGTCTCGTTGCCAAACACGGCGAGCGCACCCTTGCAAAATCCTCCCGTTGCCTCCGCCGGTACTTCTCAAACAACAACAACAACCACAGCAACAGCAGCAGCAACAACAACAACAACAACAACAACAGCAGCAACAACAACAACCAGCGCAGCAGCAACAACAGCAACAACAAAATCATCATCAACAATTGAACAACCAGGTTCCACCGGGCAATCGCGCCAACAACTACTGGGACAATTTTAGAAGGTAAAGCAGCAACGTCGGCAAAAAAACCAAACGCGGGGGAGAAATGAACGAAGAAAAATTCTTCCATAGCTTTCTTGTCGGTGAATACTTTTTCTTTTGCGAAAAAAATCGATATTGCGCGAATTTCTCCTCCTCCCTCGGCTTCGACTGACCCGTATGATTACACGTCGATTGTAAATCTTTCACTCAGGCCAATAAACGTTCACGGTCTTTAGAGATACTCTTTTTTTTCTTCCTTTTCTCGTGCTGCTCTCTGCGTCGTTTCGTTAATTTGACGATATCACGTCGTTGAGAGTCACTCGTAGGGCCGATTCACGAAAATGGTGCAATCATTCTACGAAGTGAGAGCACGAAAGCAAAAAGCTCGCGAGACTGAACGGGTAGTAGAGATATTAGGTACGTAAACACGCGTTCGTGAGTCAGAGTGAATTTAAAAGACAACAAATTACAATGCGTTGAACATTCCTCGCACTCCAAATGACCAATCGCTTTTTTTTTACCTGTGTTTATCGTTTTATTTTTTTACGCTTATCACTAACCAAAACGTGGCGAATTGTTAATCGGTGGGAAAAAAAATACGTATCCATTCCTTTGGTTTTTCCCCTTTTTCTTTGACCGTCGTATGAAATAACTCGCGAATCAAAAACTCCCCGAGCTTGAACACAAACTTGAGAGGCATGTGTCGACAACAAATATCGTGTGATGTGTTTTTTTTAATCGTATATTGCACTGGCGTCCCTCTCTTTTTTCTCTTTCTGCCTTCCACTCTTACAGTTACTCCAGGCAAAATCTGTTGTCGGGAAGTACGAAGACTGTGCTGGACTCGATTCCCGGACCCTCGGGGAATTCGGCCACGTCGACCAATACTGCGGGCGGAAGCGTCAACAGTGCACTCGTGTGAGTATTTCGGCAAATTGCTTTATACGTTTTGCAGATCAAATTGCTCGTTTACTACAATGGCATTGAAGAATTTTTGGAATTTGCAGGTCAATGCTTTCGGCTTGCGACATTATTCGTTCACTTTTACCCCGCATTCACCTTTTTACTTAGAGGAACCCCGCATTCGCCTTTTTATTTAGAGAGAGAGAGAGAGAGAGAGAGAGAGAGAGAGAGAGAGAGAGAAAGAGAGAGAGAGAGAGAGAGAGAGAGAGAGAGATTCCTCTGTTCTTGCGCATAGTCACTCGTTCCCTAATGCAACATTGGCTCGCATTTGCACGAGCGCACAGGGAAACTGTGGAAAACGTGGGCTGATACAGACAATTTTATTTTACTCAAGCAAAGCCAAGCATTGGTTGACCCGACTCTCCTGAATCCTGACCGCACTGCCACTATTGTCGATCACTAATTTGGGGAATTATTTGGTTTTTTTTTTCACCGAAATTCGTAAATTGTTATAACAAAATTCAAATTTGGAGAACATAATTGTTTCCAAATTGATCGTCCGAAAAACACAGTTTTTAGATGCACAGGTTTTTTTTATTCTACCGGTTCAGACACCAACTGACTATTAAGGGGTAAGATACCTTTAGGGTAGGAAGAAATTGCTAAATTTCATTTTTTTAAAAGAAAGATTTCTTCAACATATTTGAGATCTAGGGTATATTTTATCACTACTTTTGGCTTAAGGCAAAGAGAAAAACAGGTAAATATCGGGAATTTTTATCTTAAAAACTAATGATTCCATTGGATCCGGGTTTTTTTATTGGAAAATATGTACATTGAAGTATGTTTAGGAATTTTTTAAAATAAATTCGTTGACTGGAAGCGATTCAAACGCGATTATCTCGAAACATAGTTTTCAATGTCGGTGCCAGATGTATCTCGAAAACGGCTTGTCCGATTTTGTCCAAATTTGGATACAATATTCTTCGATAGTTTTTCTCGTTCGCCACGTAGGATTTTTTTGAAATTTTCATTTTTGACGGAATTGCGACCGTTTGAATTTAACATTCGTTTTTCGTTAGCCAACTTCCGACAATTTTGAATTGCAAACACATTGCATTAAAAAGCAATGATTCAATCAAATAAAAAACCCCTACGTTGCGAACGAGAAAAACTATCGAAGAATATTGTATCCAATTTTGAACAAAATAGGGCAAGCCGTTTTCGAGATACACTGGCACTGACTTTGAAAACTATGTTACGAGATAATCGCGTTTGAATCGCTTCCAGCCAACGAATTTATTTTTAAAAATTCCTAAACATACCTCAATGTTCATACTTTCCAATAAAAAAACTCCGGATCCAATCGAAACATTAGTTTTTGAGCTAAAATTCCCGAAGTTTACCTGTTTTTCTCGCCGTTTACTCAGGTCCTTCCCCTTAACAGCCAGAAGTAGTGATAAAACATACCTTAGGTCTCAAAAAAGTTAAAAAAATCTTTCCTTTTGAAAAAAAATAATGAAAATCAGCATGGTATTTAAAAAAAAAATTATTGATCGTTAAAAACGGTACAGGTATGGCACGGTATTCTAAACGGGTTGGATGTTGTTAGACAACGTGACACGTAGCGTCGACGGGATTAATCTTAAGAAAACCAACCAAGATTTTTCTTTCATTAACACTAATACGCAAAATATGAACCAAGAAAAAGCGAGAAAAGTTGAAAATCAATATTAAATGGTTTGAAACAAAAAGATTGAATATTCCGATAAAAATGGCTACATTCTTCAATCAAAAAATACTTTTCTTTTTGTTTGCAAAAACATTGATGTTCGATCTGAGAGACTAAAAAAAACTAATCGGTCCATTGGTTTTCTAGCTATACGTCACGCCAATTTTGAAAATACAATATAGAAGACCATTTTTGGTCTGGGTTTATCACCCACTATTGGGTGATAAACAATGATATTCAGTCAGATATTCAGGAAGCTGAAGTGTTTCGTTAACAATTTTTTTACGAGCAAAAAAACGTTAAATTCAATTTTAAATTTTTCAAATTCCTAAACAAACCGAATATAGGCGTCGAAATGTTCAAAATACCCTATTTGATCACGTGTTTTCGCGAACATTAAAACCCCATAACTTTTTATGCCCCCCCCCCCAATAAAAAGGTCCAAAGTTCCAAAAATTCCAGCTTCCCCCGACTGAATATCACCATTTATAACCCAATAATCGAAATAGCGAAAAAAATGTATGTCATTTTTCGGAAATGTCACTTATCTAAAGAATTACCGACATTTTCAAAGATTAATTTTAAAAAATGCTATGTAATATCCAAAACTAGTAATAAAACATACCCTCAGTCTAAAAAATAGCAAAGAAATCTTTCCTTTAAAAAAATATCATGAAAATCAGCATATGTTTTCCTCGCCTAAAGGTATCTCCCCCCTTAAAGGAACGTTTTCAAAGTATTTTGATATTTTTCTAAAAATCTGATCAATGCCGTTAATTTTTTCACGAACTTTAATTTAATGGAAATTTACTGAAACGTTTGTCATGAATTTGGGCTTTTAATTCGCAGGAGAGACAAACGCAATCGCGAGCATGGAGCCGACAATCTCCCGTTGCAATCGATCTCGAGCGCCGAGGCGCAGTACTCGCTGAATCTTCAGTTGCAATCGAATCTGCAATCTCAAGAGAGAGAAACTCCGGTTGCCCGTAGCAACATTCTGTCGAACGAGACTTCGTCGCAGCAACAGGTGGACAATTTTTGGGAGGAAAGTCACGCCTCCTTTCACCAGGTTACCGAGAATAACGACGATGCGTATTCCCTTCGTCACATGAGGTGAAAAAAGTACCCCGAGTACGATCCCTTAAGGTAGTCCTATCGCCACGCTTCGATTTTCATCATTTTTTTTGAGCTTCACTAAATATATTAACAATCGTCTCTGTAAAATTTCAGGGTCGTTCATCGACCTAATTACAGAGAAAATAAATAGTAAAATTGCGTATTTTTGTGAAGAAATTCCGAGACGACATACAAAAACCCAATTTCCGGTCGCTACAGAAGTGTATATAATAGTGGGAATCCGTCAGATTCTTAAAAATAATCAGATTTACATACTTAACACTTGTAGTAATCCAGTGCTCTCAGAAAAAATTACGCTTATTGGCCTAATTTTTATGTTATATCAAGTTTAATTTGAACTTCCGGTATTTGATTTATTACCACTTGCAACGATAAAGAGACGTGACAGCAAGGCAACAGCTGACTGTAGTCCTAACTTCATCTCACTCATTCGAATCTCCACACATATTTCATTTTTAACCGACATATTTCGCCGACACAAATTTTCCACGCTTTTCACCAGTCGTGGCCTGAATACAACGTTTTATATTTCCCGCACCTGACATTGCTTTGACAGATCGACGTTGAAAAGCATGGAGGTTAAACTCGCCTGGTTGAGTAAGAAGAGATGGAGATAGAACCAATATTACCTAATATCAAACCTAGAAATACTGCGCGAATCGTTGGAATAACTAATTTTTCATTTTTCTAATTAAATATGAACATTCATTAAACAGTTTACACATGGAAAATTTAGTTATTACAAATTTTTTTTGCATATGTTAAAAATATAATTTGTACAAGTATCAAGTATGATCAGTGGTATGACTAATGTGAAGCGATAGGACTACCTTAACGCAGTTCCACTTTATTTTCAACGCGTGCGATGCAATCGGTGCGCTTTTCTTTTCACGCTTATTTTCTTGTAGTTCAAGAGTGAAAATGTCGAGTGCAAGTAAATTTTTTTAATCTCGCATAATTTCCGTTCGAACTGAAGCGGCTAAGATGTTATGAAAATAATTCGTTGGCAAAAAGTACGCGAAGTCGATCGAGATAAAGCTTGATGTGAGAAAATGCGAAGAATTTGTTAGCTTTACAATTGTTTTTGCAGCGGCGAGATGAGAGATATCCTCGGATCTTTGGTAGCGGCGAATCGTCGAAGACCGGACTACTTGGTAATTATACTCAGAGAAATAAAAGCCATCAGCAACGATCACAGATTACGACCTCGCCTCTTGAGATCCTTGCGAGCTCTTCAGGATACTCAGTCGTTGAGTAATCCTCTGGTGAGAATTAAAATTCATCCACTAGCGATTTTCTTTTGTCGCTTTTTCATTCACGAAAAATACGAAATGCTCGTACTTTTCTCGCGATATTTTTTTTAAGCCAGATGCACCCTTGGAGTAGCGTGAAGAAAATGGATGATTTTAAATTTCGCTTTTCCCACAACTCAGGCGCTTCATCGCTCGAAAAACCTTTCGAATTTTAATCAAGCAAATATTTTTAAGCTTTAATGAACACTAGGATTTAAAAAAGCTTAATTTAAACTTTGATTAAGGGCTACATTTACCTATCGGCCCCGAAAAAATGCCAAATGCCGGTTTTTTTTTCTGGGAAACAGTTGGCGAAAAAGAAACGCATTTTTTTAACACATAATATTGAGAGCCTGTAAAAAAATCTTCAAAAAATACAGAAAAACAACATAAACATGGCCGCCGGCAGATGGCGAAATATTTTTTCACGACGTTTGGTTTTTAGATTTCCATCCGAAATCTAAAAACCAAACGGATTATTCAAATTAACAATAAATACGAGTCGTTCAGGACAGTCGATTTTTTTGAACGACGTGGCGACGAATTGAAACTAGCATACAAAATCTAAGAAAAAAGATCGTCATTTTTACGTAACGATTAAAAAATGAAGATCGATTTGAGAAGAGAGATTTTAACGACTTTTAAATGTTTCTCGTCCTATCTCCTCCAAATTTCGAAACAATCCATCAAATGGTTCTCGAGATATGTTCACCGACGTTGAAAACAGTGTATCGAGAAAAATTCGTTGAAAGTTTGAAGTATGGTGCTGCCACTGCTCGCTCGGCCACTGTTAGAAGCTGTAGCTCATTTAATATTAGAAATGATTTAAAGAAAATTTCAGAGAATATAGCTGAAAGGTTATACTATCGAATAAAAATATTTCCGGAAAATGCAATTTTTTGACCCACCCGGATAGATATAGCCCGTTAATTTAACATATTTTGCCATCATGTCGAGTGCGCTGAATGCGTTTATTTTATTTTGCTTTCCACCTTCAAATTTCCGTAGCATTTGGGAAAATCTAGAAAATTCACGATTCGACGTTTTATCTCGAATTCGATCGTCTTTAGAGTTTCCTTTTTTTTTGTAAATTATAAGGCGGCCAAAGATGAAGCAACAATGATCAAAACTGACGTTTGTTGAGCACGCATCTTGCCACGGTCTTCAAGGTAATCATCGATGCTTGGAATTTTTCTCAGAACGAAGTGACGGATCAAACGGCGAGCGAGAGTTGCCAGTCGAGCGACGAGGACTCGGACTTTGGAGCACAAGCGCGTGCATTGACGCCGTCGAACGCGTCGAATAGAATGCTGCTGTCTGAAATATATGTTCCTCTCCATTCCTCGGGGCAGGTGCAACAGATGGAACATCCGCAATTGGTCGATCATTTTGAATTTGAGGTTGGCACTGGCGTATGAATCTTTATAACTACAGAAATTTTGTCGGCCAAGAAACTCTAAATATTACGAATCTGCTAAATCGAGCGATCGTAAATCAATCGACCAAGGTATAAGCCCCCCACCCTTCCCCCGCCTCGTTGCGATTGTACAAAGTTTGTTAAAATTAGTTTATAACTGATAACCGGTAACTAACAATAGTTCTCCGCACAAAACCCGACGTGTCTCGTTACGTTCCTTCCGCGGCCGCCTTCCAGTTCCCTACTGTCCATTCTCTAATTTTTCAAAGCGGTTTATGTATGTGCACAAATCCTTCCAGGCCTTCCCTGACTGGAGTAGAAATTCTAACTCTTCTTTTGTTTTGGTCTCTTTCGTTTGCGGAAAAGTCTAAAATAAAGGTACGAATAACAATTTCCCGGAAACAATTGTACGAACACAGTTTATCGAAGGGACAATTTCTCGTACACAATTTGCCGAATAAACAATTTATCGAATACAATATCCTGAATGGACAGTTCCCCAAATGGACAATTTCCCGAGTCAATAATTGTTTGTTTGGGTTAAATATAAATATAAAAAAATAAAACAAAATTTAAAAGAATTAAATTTGAAAAAAAAATTAAATAAAAAATAAACAAATTTTTTTTAATGGAGTCAGAACCCATCACGGCCACGCAGTTGATTCTGGGTTATGCTAAGTGTTGGAACGTATATTTCTGGCGTCTGCTAATTGCGGAATCAATAACAGAAAAATGAATGTCAGAAAAATTCGACCGGAGAAAATTGGTTTCCTGAAAAAAAAACGGCGAAAATATTTGTTCGAGAAATTGTTGATTCGGGGAAACGTTCATTTGGGAAATTGTCCATTAGAGGAATTGTTCATTCAGAATATTGTATTCGAGGAATGGTTCATTTTGGAAATTGTTTATTCGGTAAATTGTTCTTTCCAATTCAGCGAATGAAAACAAATGGTTTTTTTAGTGCAAAGAAACTCGCTCATTGCCAGTGATCATCGCACAAAATTGATACCCTCGTGCGGATTCTAACGTCAGTTTATATTTCAATTATGCAACATTTAAGGTATTCCTTTCACCACCCAAATATTTAACAATTAACCGATTTTTGTCTATAATCAAATAACAATGCATTCCAATATACTGATAAACTACCAAGCCAAGATGCCGAACTTTTAACGAAAAATTACGACTCTAAAAATCGTCTCATCTATACGGCGGTTTATGGAAATGACACGCTGGCCACATTTCTATCTAATCATTTAATAATCTTAAAAATATAGAGATTCCATAATGAAAATAAACACAGGGGGTCACCGAATGTTTGAAGAAAATATTAGTGATTAAACTTAGAAAAATGTGTCTAGCAGAAGAATTTTCGTAGTCGCGACTTTTCAGAGAAAATGTAAAAATGTCTAAATCTACTAAATTTGCGCGAATTTTTAAAGTGCTGTTCATCGTTGGGTATAATAATTGATCGTGGCTTATTTTTATTAAGCGCCACTGTAATTCACCAATGATTCAGAAGGGCCCTTATGCCCCCACAAAACACGGCTCTCCGTGAAAGGATTGCCTTAAGACTTGGGCGTCCCCAGCTAATGGGGGGGGGGGTCGGGGAGGGAGGGTGATAGAAATATGAATTTTAAACATTTTAGACCCTCATTTACATATTTCCGAATCTGGGGGGAGCTGCCACCCTTTGGCGACGCTTCCCTTAAGATATAGTCGAACCGAAAAGGAACAAATGGAAATTGAATCAGAAAAATAGTATGGAAATATGCCACGCGTACCGAGGGTAGTGGACCCGCGGTCCGTTTGCGGCGTTGACGGGGCAAATACTTGTGTAGTATAATTTACCGAAACAAAATCGATAGGAAAAAATCACATTACATTGGTAAAATGTCATTAGGTTTTCGATTTGTCGCTGCGCTTTCGCGTAATGTCGATTGAAAGTTAAAAGTCGTCTGCTAAAAGCCCATCTTACTGTATAAAGAGTCGCGGCGTGTTCGTCAGAATTTTATTTTATTACTTGGCATCAAGACGCTGCCGCGTCTCTTGATTTATTGGTATAGTTCATTCATTTTTCAACAGAACATTTATTGAAAAAAGGTAAGGGATATCGTAGGTGAACAAAAATGAGCTCTGATTGTATATCTTGACTCTTCGCCCGTTGTCTGTTGACTGACTCGCTGTTGTCCACTTTTTCGTTGCTAAGCCGTTTTTTTTCTTTTTCTTGCATGACCTTGTTGATTATAAGAAAATTATTCTTTTAATTTCTTTGATCTTTCCTGGCGCTCAATGCATTTCATTGGTCACTTGACATTCCACACTTTCCCTGTGCCCTCGTGCAAATGCGACTCTGGGTGGGTTCTCCAAGGAAATGAAAATCGTGAAGTGGCAAGTGTGCGATAGAATTGAAAGCAATGGGGTAACAAAATGCCGCAAGGCCGTAAGGAACAAAACATACATTCTTTGTATATAGGAGAGAATGAACAATGCGTTAATAATTGCACAAATCAATTTAATTTCCGTCAGGCGGCGATGCCACTCGAAAGTATCAACGCCGTACCTACCTCGTCGTCTCTCACCCCGGGTTACAACGAAGATTTGGCCGAGGCTGATCAATCGAGACCCGAAGCGTCCAGCAGTCAGCAAGTACGGTTATTATTCCCACTTAAGGGGAGGTACCTGAGTAATCGGCGAGAAAAACAGGTAAACTTCGGAAATTTTTATCTCAAAAACTAATGCTTCGATTGGATCCGGAATTTTTAATGGGAAAATATGTACAGTGAGGTGTGTTTAGGAATTTTTTAAAATGAATTCGTTGACTGGAAGCTATTGAAACGCGATTATCTCGAAACATAGTTTTAAAAGTCGGTGCCAGATGTATCTCGAAAACGGCTTGTCCGATTTTGTCCAAATTTGAATACAACATTCTTCGATAGTTTTTCTCGTTTGCCACGTAGGATTTTTTTGAAATTTTCATTTTTGACGGAATCGCGACCGTTTTAATTTAACATTCGTTTTTCGTTCGCAATTTCCGACGATTTTGGATTGCATACACATTGCATAAAAAAAGCAATGGTTCAATCAAATGAAAAACCCCGACGTGGCGAACGAGAAAGACTATCGAAGAATATTGTATCCAAATTTGGACAAAATCGGACAAGCCGTTTTCGAGATACATCTGGCACCGACTTTCAAAACTATGTTTCGAAATAATCACGTTTGAATCACTTCCAGTCAACGAATTTATTTTAACCCTTGTGTTGCCACCCGGGTACACGGGTACCCATCGGCCCACGTTTCGTTGAATAATTTTTTTTCCAAAAAAGATTGGCCAAAACCTTCTCGAATCCCCATGATTTGACCGATTCTCTATCGAAATTTGCATTCTACATATTGAAAAAAAAAAACGTTAACAAAATTTTGCATTTGAAAAAAAAACACGTATAATCCACCCGGGTCCCGGCTACCCCGATAGAAAAACCATGATTTTTGTATAGTACATCATAAAAAAAGCTTGTTGTAAAAATATAATAAGTAAATATGGATTAAAATATAAATAATAACAATATATATTTATTTCAAATTGTTTATTGACTGTACTGTATGTAATAATAATAACTATCACATTTTGCAATGTGATTGTTGGACAAAAATCATGGAGTTTTCGTTTTTTGCACAGTAATATACAAATACTGTGTGAAAAATTACAAAAAAAAGAATTAAATTTCAATCTTTTACACAGATATATTAGAAATCAATTATCACAATTCAAACATTTTGTGATTTTTGCTGTGTGCTGATCACAAACGGGCTTATTACAGTCGACACAAGACTTCTTTGTCTTTCTTCTCTTTCGAATAGGCTGCTCGTTGCAAATGTAGCATGATCCAACTACAACTTTTCTACCACTAGCGTCTCGTTAATCGTTGTTATCAGTTACCACTTCTGTTACTGGCCTTTCATAGTACCTTTCGATTGCGATTTTCGTTGCACGATTTCGCATGACTTGCTGGTTATAAAATCGCTCTTCTATCATTGGCATGGCTAGTTCTGAGAGCTGGCGTAGAAAATGTCTGCGTCAGTTTTTTTTTGCAAGCATATCATTATTTCCATAGTAAGTAACGTACGCAGCCGTACGTAACCGGCTTGATCACAAACGAGCTTATTACAGTCAACGCAAGACTTCTTTGTCTTTCTTCTCTTTCGAATAAGCTGCTCGTTGCAAATGTAGCATGATCCAACTACAACTTTTCTACCACTAGCGTCTCGTTAATCGTTTTTATCAGTTACCACTTCTGTTACTGGCCTTTCATAGTACCTTTCGATTGCGATTTTCGTTGCACGATTTCGCATGACTTGCTGGTTATAAAATCGCTCTTCTATCATTGGCATGGCTAGTTCTGAGAGCTGGCGTAGAAAATGTCTGCGTCAGTTTTTTTTGCAAGCATATCATTATTTCCATAGTAAGTAACGTACGCAGCAACACCGGCGATATCCAAAATATTGTAAAAACAGCTAGCGGCCATCTGCACGTTCACCGTTGTGTGGAATATCTCATGCACATTTGATCCATAGTATCAACGCCAGCTTTGGTTTTGTTGTAAAACATCATTTCTGGTTTCTGGTAAGATGCATCAGAGATCGTAGCATCATTGTGCATCGTACTGAGAAGAATCGCCGCTTTGTTTTTCTTCGGAACATACGAACAGATGGCAACCTTTTCGTGAAATCCAAAAAGCGTTGACAATAACGGTCTAGAGTTCGACGGTTTCATTTCTTGAGGAATGCATGTTTTGCATTCTTCAATGCACTCCCTAGGCCACTGTACATCATTTAATTGTTATATTCAAGTAGGAATACCTTTCTGGAATATGAATAATTAAATATTGATCGAATGCATATCATTATTTTTAGTTACAAGGGACATTTACCAAGAATTTCGTATGCGTAGAATCCGGGTGGCAGATGCTGTGAGTTTTTTCAGGTGGCAACACAAGGGTTAACAAATTCCTCAACATACCTCAATGTACATATTCTCCAATAAAGAAAACCCCGATCCAATCGAAACATTAGTTTTTGAGATAGAAATTCCCGAAGTTTACCTGTTTTTCTCGCCGTTTACTCAGGTACCTCCCTCCCCTTAATCTTCCCTCTCGCTGGGCCAATTAACACGTGCCGTTTATTTGCGTATCGTCGCCAGGGATCTCCGGAAGACGACAATAACGACGGTGACGAGAACGAGGAGAGCCAAGGTGCGGTGGCCCTCGAAATATCACGGGACATAACGGACGCCATTTATCCCGAGGAGGACGTAGCGATCATGGAAAGTTCCATACTCGACAGAATACCAACGCGTCTTTTTCATCACTGAACTCCCCCGCTACACGCGGGAGAGCAACTTCCTAAGACTACTAGCTTGAGAAAGACGAAAGAAAGGAGAATCAGCCATCTATGGCGGACATTTGCTTTTTTGTCTATTCGACTCGAAACTTTTTAGAAACGGATGACTGATAACACTTTTGTACTACCGTCTTTTCGAAGGACAAAGGACCTACTAATGTCTTCTCCGTACACGTCTTTACATACGAATATTCGCTTACCCTTTCCCACATTTATTTATGATGTTCACGAGCTTCGTTTCTTTCGTTCATCGATACGTTTTATTATTATTGTTGTTATTTAGCTGATGAAAAAAATACTCGGCGCTCGGGAAATACTAGTTTGGCAATTCAGCTATAAATGTGACATTTAGCTTTTTGCGGTGTTGCATTACCATTGTGTATTGCGAAATATAGGAGGAGATGACTCGTCGATCGATCGAAAAGACACGAATAAATGATTAACCTAGGAAACAAAAACGGCAATGTTGTTTTGATAAGGCTTAGTGAATATTTTTATTTTAAAAAAATGTTAAGTTCTTTCAGCGATGCAATGTTGAACGCGTTGTTTTCTTTGGAATTTATAACGTCACGATTATTCGCTGTTCAAAACTTCCCGATGCCATTGAGTTTGAAGAGGAATGGAAAATAACGAAGGCGTTAAAAGGGGGCTCGGGTGTTTTCGTGAATGTTAAGGGGCTACATCTACCTAGAGGCCCGAAAAAAATGACCAAATTCCGATTTTTTCTTTCTGGGAAACGGTTGGTGAAAAAGAAACGCATTTTTTTAAACACAGAGGTACATATATTGAGCCTTAAGGCTCAATTCAATAATAAGCTAATTCAGGCCTTAAGGCCTGAATTAGAAGGTCCAAAAAAAAAACGTTTTTCCGGGAATTTTTTTAGAAGGGAAAAAAGTCCGCCTAGTAAATATTGAGGTATCTTTTCATTTATATTTGAGATGTATAAAACAAAATTTCAACATGAAACAATAAATGACTGCATATTTATCAGCCTATTCAATGTGCGTCTTGCCACTGCAGTCCCCAATCGGCGGGAAAGATGCAGCTCATAATTCTTGACTGAACCAAATAAATCAACAAAATTTTCAATTGTCATATTTTTCTTCTGGGTGAATGAAGAAAAAGTTGAAAAAATCGTGAAATTATAACTGTTCTCAGTTTTGAAAAAAAATGTGTTTGAAAAAACACTTGAACGTGCTATAAAAATTATTTAAGACTTTTTCAACAACTTTTTTTAATCACTTTGAAGAGATTTCCATACTGAAGAAAATAAACTTTGGTTTGATTCAATAGGTTGTTTAGTTTCTTTGCTATCACGCCCGCCAATTTGGAAAAAGCGTGAAAATGAAAACTGGAGAAAACGCGCTTCAAAGTTTTCAATAAGAGGAAATATCAATATATCAAATGTCAATCGCTTCTCTGCTTTTGGCATTGTATCTTCGGAAATATTTACAATTGGCCTCTGTATCTTTGTAAATATATTCTTGGGTAGTTTATCTATCGATATAAGCAATAAAAAAAAAAATTCGGAGCTTCTAATTCAGGATCCCGCCATAATTAAAATCAGCAAAAATACAGAAAAACAAAAAAAATGGCCAGCAGCATGATTTTTTTTCGCAACGTTTGGCGGTGGACACTAGCTTAAACGGTTCATCCGAAATCTAAAAACCAAACGGGTTATTCAAGTTAACAATAAATACAAGTCGTTGATGACCGTTGATTTTAAATATCATTTTTTTTTCAACAACGTGGCGGCGAATTGGAACTCGAGCATATGAAAACTATTTTTAAAAAGTCGCAATTTTTACGTAACTATTAAAAAATGAAGATCGATTTAAAAAAAAGTTGGTTCGTCAACGACCTTCAAATGTTTCTCGTCGTATCTCCGGTAAATAGGAAAACAATCCATCGAGAGGTTCTCGAGATATTATGTCCACCGACTTGGAAAACAGTGTTTCGAGAAAAATGCGTTCCAAGTTTAAAGTATGGTACTGCCACCATTCGCCCGGCCGACTGTCAGGAGCCGTGGCTCATTAAATTTTGGGCATATTTCAATGAAAATTTCAGAACGGTTTGCCCCCTCGATGTAAGTATATTATAAAGAGTGAAGAAAAAAAGATGATAAAAAGTGAAGAAGAAAAAACGATTATAATAATATTACCGCCTGATCTGATAATAATCTGATAATAATCTGAAATTCATACATGTGAGCGTGAGAGCGCACAGAGCGGCCGACCCATGTTTTTTGGATGATTGAAAACAAAAAAAATCAAGTTTCTTCATTAATTATACTTCTGTACCCTAAGCATTAACGGAAGGATTTTTCAAATTTGTCGAAGTTCGCACAATGTCAGAGTAAAAAAAGTTGAACATTCAAGATCGTTGACGACCTCACTTTTTCAAAATCGATCTTCATTTTTCAAATGCTACGTAAAAATGACGACTTTTTTCACAGATTTTGTATGCTCGAGTTTCAATTCGTCGCCATGTTGTTAAAACAAATGATTTTTAAATCAACGATCGTCATAGACGCGTATTTATTGTTAAGTTCAATAACCCGTTTGGTTTTTAGATTTTGGACGGACTGTTAAGCTGAAGTGTCCACCGCCAAACGTCGCGAAAAAAATGTTAACATCGGCCGGTAGCGATGTTTTTGTTTTTCTGTATTTTTTGGTGATTTTTTTTTTAAGTGACTCAGTATATGTACCTTGGTGTTAAAAAAAGTGCGTTTTTTCACCAACAGTTTCCCAGCATTTTTAAAATTAATTTTTAATTTTTACTTAAGGTATTCCTTTCACGAACCCAAATATTTTACACTTAACTGATTTTCGTCTATAATGAAGTAAAAATACATCCCAGTATACTGGTAAAATTTCAAGCCAAGTTACCGAACCTTTAACGAAAAATTACGGCCCTAAAAATCGTCTCACTTATACGGCGCTTTATGGACATGTCACGCTGGCCACATGTTTTTCTAATAATTTATACACTAAATAACTCTAGATACCTAATACAAACTGCTCACAGGTGTAAAAAAGTCTAAAGATTCCGTAACAACAATAAAAACAGAGGGTCACCCAACGTTTAAAGAAAATATTAATGTTAAAACTTGGAAAAGTGTGGTTAGCAGAAGAATTTTTGTAGCCGTGACGTTTCAAATAAATGTAAAAATGTCTCAATCTACTAAATTTGCGCGAATTTTGTCATTCTAGTTTATCGTTGTGTATAATAATCCATTATAACTTGTTTTTTTTATTAAGCGCAATTGTAATTTACCGACGATTCAGAAGGCCCTGCTTATGCCCCCACAAAATACGGCCCTCCGCGAAAGGAATACCTTAACTCGAATTTTTGGTGAAAAAATATTGAAATCACAAGCCCTCAAAAAGTATTAAACTCAGTACAATACATAGTGTAGTTGAAATTGTTCAAGCTGACCCTAAAAATACTCTCGTTAAGAGCCAACACGCGCCCGTCAACCATTTTTTTCTCTCGAGCTTCTAGGTAGATGTAGCCCCTTAATTAATCGGACGTTTAGTTTTCCTACCATCCGCAACTAAAAACCACATACTCCTTGAGGCCGTCAGAATATTCTAATCCCTTAAGGTAATCCTATCGCCAGGCTTCAATCCATAGGATTTGCATAATTTTTGTTTTTGAGCTTCACTAAATATATTAATAATCGTCTCTGTAAAATTTCAGGGTCGGTTCCCGACCTAATTACAGAGAAAAAAAATATCAAAATTGCGTGTTTTTGTGAAGGAGTTCCGAGACGACATACAAAAACCCAATTTCCGGTCGCTACAAAAGTGTATGTAATAGTGGGAATCTGTCAGATTCTCAAAAATAATCAGATTTACATACTTAACACTTGTAGTAATTCAATGCTCTCATAAAAAATGACGCTTATTGACCTAATTTTTATGTAATATCAAGTTTAATTTGAACTTCCGGTATTGGATTTATTACCGCTTGCTACGATAAAGAGACATGACGGCAAGGCAACAGCTGACTGTAGTCCTAAACTCATCTCACTCATTCAATTTCCACACATATTTCATTTTTAACCAACATATTTCGCCGACACAAATTTTTCACGCTTTTTACCAGTCGTGGCCCGAATACAATGCTTTATATTCCCCGCACCTGACATTGTTTTGACAGATCGACGTTGAAAAGCATGGAGGTCAAACTCGCCTGGTTGAGTAAAAAGAGACGGAGATAGAACCAATGTTGCCAAATATCAAACCTAGAAATACTGCGCGAATCGTTGGAATAACTATGTTTTCATTTTTCTAATTAAATGTGAACATTCATGAAACAGGTTACACATGGAAAATTTTAGTTATTACAAATTTTTGTTTGTAATTCATATGTTAAACATATGAATTGTACAAGTCTCAAGTATGATCAGTGGTATGACTCGTGTGAAGCGATAGGATTACCTTAAGGGCATGTACGAGGTCAACATAACCTCACATATTTTCCAACCCATTTTTCTCATAGATGGTTAATTTTTTTCGGGTAAACAAAGCACTAGGCTCTGGCGAATTCTCTGACGCAGAGCTTGATGATTTCCCTTTGCCCTAAATATTATTCATCTCTGAGAAATCTCTGTTCAAAAATTTCAGCTATCTCTCTCGCACTCATATGTCACGTGGTCAGGGGCGTAGCGTCGGGGAGCGGAGGGAGCATTCGCTCCAGGGCGCCGAGGTCTAGGGGGCGCCCCCGCGATGATCTTTTTCATCTAAGTTTGTGTCAAATCTTTGAGCGCCCAAATGAGGGGGCGCTTGAAGAATTTTGCTCCGGGGCGCTGGAAGTGTAGCTACGCCACTGCACGTGGTAGATCTTCTGCTTCGCCTTAAATTACCACGAAATGGGCATCGATCGAATACCTCAGTTAAAATTTAGTCTGCGTCGATTTGTAGCAACGCTGCTCGAACGAAAACCAGCGAGAACAAAAAAAAACAACGTACACGAATAGAAAAGTAAATATTTATTTATTCCATATACACGCTTAACTCGTAAGTTTTCCTTTCGCTCGAACTAGCTCGTAAATGCGCAACAAATTCGTACGCTAGTCCGTATAAACAAATTGGTCTTACATATGTATAAACAAAAAGGTCTCTCGCTCTCTTCCTCTCGCGAGGTCACAATATGAGTCAGAGAGAGAAAGAGCGAGAGAGAGAGATGTTACGATATTGGCTTCTTTGTCTCAGTTCAGAATTCAGCTTCCGCCGAAGCGGGACTATCCAAGTGTCGATAACGATTGTAATGATAAGCCGAACATCCGTGAGTCTCCATCAACATAATCTCGTAATCTAAGTAACTATCGCCAAACTTATGAATCCCGTTAGTTCTCGCAAGTGTGCACGAATCCTCGTGATCCGTTCGGCCGAACGAATCATAGTTACCTGCCTTTTTGTGGCAGCGAAAACTCTTCGAGCCTATATCGCAGAGTTCGTTGGTTCCATTGCCAATGACGCTTGTAACGTCATCGATCAGAGATGATGCCTGCTCATTGTACAACGCGGAAGGTCCAGACTCTCGTGAGCGTCTTGTACCATCGCGAAAGTTGCCGTTACCACCGTCTCTGAAAGGAGAATCCCTCTACCTTATCATCCAATTTGTTACCAAGGGAGAAATCATTGGGTCTATCAGTTCAACAGAATATCATGACGAATTTACGGAACATTTTCGTTTTCTTCAGTTCTAAGATCCAGCGAAAGTTTTCCACCAGAGGAATTTTTTTTTGGACCCTTTCGTAATTGGAATTGACGGATATTGTTAAAAAAAAATTCGACGTTTTTTCTTGCACGAACTCTAAGCGATAATCGTTTTTCATATCGTGAAGATGATGTTAAAATTACGAGATTGAAGTTTGCATAGTTGGAATGCAATGAAGATTAATATTTCTGAATTCTTTTAATTTCTTCAGGCAGATTTTGTCTACCAAAATCCTTCAACCATTTTTTAAAATATTTATTTACCGATCTACAATATTGACCTAGAAAAAAATCTTCTATAAAAAGAAAAATACAGAAAATACAATGTAATGAAGAATTTTCGTTACGTTCCAACGATGCAAACTTCAACGACATTTGAATGATGAAGTTTGCATCGTGGGAATGCGACGAAATATTTTGTTTTACTGCTTCTTCCATTTTTCTCTGAGAGATTTGAGGTATAAAAATCTTGCGACCATTTTTTAGGCCCCTCATTTAGCGCTCTACAATCCAAATCTGCGAAATATGTTTTTCGATACTTATAAAAATGAGAAAGTAAAAAAATCGTTCGAACGCAACGAAATTGCTCACATTTTGTTTGCCAATTAAACAAAAATCACCCAAACGAATTTTCTTATCTTCATTAGAGATTCCCCACTTTAATCGATAAAAAAAATTATACATAATGAAAATATAAAAAAGAAGGAGAGCGAAACTTTTATCGCATTCCAACAATGCAAACTTCAACGCCATTTGCGAGGACTCAAACGCGTTTCCTGATGTTCCTTATTTTCATATCGCATGTGAAAATAATTATCGTGGTTTTGGAAACGCGTAAAATTGTGATATCGAAATAACTTCAAACTCCGTTTTTTTCGTGAAGTTTTTGAACTCTTTGATAAAACAATTTGATCAACCTTTATACAATTATGAAGTATTATTATAAATAAAACTTTCATCGTATTTCAATTCCATTCATCATTTATTGAAAATTATATTACTCATCATTAAAACGCAATAAAACTTTTTGCTGTGAGTAGCTGGAAGATTTTTGAAAGCCTTATAAGACTATTCAAGAACCAAACGTGTCTTCAAAATGTTCCATGTGCAATAGCAACCTCTCTGCGATTGTGCAAAATTCGCTCTTCATCCCTCATTTCTCATTGAATCGAGTTTTTAAATATGTCAACTGAATGACTTGAAGTTTGCGTAGTTGGAATGCAACGAAAATACATTTTTGCTTGCGCAATTTTTTTTTCTCGCATGGGCTACGAAAATTACTCAAACGTTTCTCAGGATCTTTATTGAAGATCGACCGCCTGAATAGCCAAAAGAAATGCATTTTGGATAATAAGAAAAATGAAGACACTGAAAATCTTGACAGAATTTTCATTGCGTTCCAACTATGCGAACTGCAAACCATCAAACTGACCCACCCCAAACTGCTGTAGACAAGTTTATCTTTGTTGCCCAAACAGCATTTCAAGCGCCTCAAAGGAAAAGGTGAAATTCACTGGCATGATCACATAGTCTAAAAGCGAAAACTTGGATATTTTCCAAGTTCGAAAAGTCGAATTGGATACACTAAAATATTATTATTATGCGGCATTGATGATGAAGTTTGCATGGTGGGAATGGAACGGGAATTTTCTTCATATTTCGTATAGCTTTATTCTTATCACGCCCCAAAATCTTTTATCATTTTGTGGAAATTCCTTTGTAATATCCTTTGTGGAAAATAGATTGTATTCCAACAATGCAAACGCCGACATCTATATTCATCGTCATTAAGGGGTTAGGTCAGAGTAACGGGTATAAAATCATGTGCGAATTTGACCATTTTTTTCGTATGAAAAAGTGATTCACTCATAAAATTACACATCTATTTAGTACGAATATAATGCTGTTAGAATTTTTTCGATGTACAAAATGGCCGACTACTCGAAACAGCTTTTTTTTCCAATTAGCGTGACAAATAACTTCAACAATTTTCACTCGATTTACTTCAAATTTTAAAGTTATGTTCCTAATTGCATTTCGCAGAGAAGTACGTACGGAATTTCTGATTAATCGAAAACTTTTCATTTTATGAGCAGTTTATGAGCAGTTATAACGAAATTTTTCACTGAAAATTCATTTCTCAAGTTCAAATACCTACAACTTTTGAATAAAACATTTTTTTAATTCCGTGCGTACTTCTTTAGGTATTTTAATGTAGATTGACGAGAATCTTTGTTTTTTTTTCTAGGTAAAAAATTGCGGCCGCTAAATGTCACGCCGCGGAGCGTCTAAAAAAAAGATAAGACAAAATATTAGTACTCGGCCATTTTGTACATCGAAATATATATATATATATATTCTAAGAGCTTGATATTCATACTAAATAGACGTGTAATTAATTTTATCAGTGAATCACTTTTTTATACGAAAAAAAAATTGTTAAATTCGCGCATGATTTTAAACCCGTTCCTGTGGCCTAACCCATTAAAAACGTTATTATCGCTACGGTCGTTGGATTTCAGGGGCTACATTACTTCACCGGAAGTCAATGAGCCGAATCGTCATTCGTAGGAAAAGCCGGATGTCACCGGCGCGAATTTGGCTCAAGCGACACGATTCTGCGCATTCGTTTCCGGCCAATTAACATAGTCTCAACTGACTCGTCAAACGATTACGAAGCACACGCCGCAATCGTTTATTCTTACCTATGCGAAACGGAATATTGTTTGAAATCCCTACCGGAAGTGGGTCCGAGTACCACGATCCCTTGCCGCGAATCACGGCCGTCCCCCCCTCAAAGCGGCAATCGTTGGTAAATAATCGAGAATAGGGTCTTAAATAAAATTCAAAATCTCTACCCTATACCTTGTCGTGACTTCTTCGTACAATTGGCGCTACGATCGTCAATAAGATAAGCGGGATCACCGGCGCAGTTGCGTTTCCGGTTCCCGCGTCTTTTCGCAATCTCATTGGCTTCCGTATCGGCGATTAGCCGGTAAAAAGTCTCGTAGCGCCCGCCGTTCGAATGGAACGACGTTCCAACGTCCGCTGCGACCCCGACCTCTGGAATCACGCAACGGTTATTCTGGCATCGCGAGACGCCGACGTGAAACTCATCGTTACGCGGACTCTCATCTTCGTCGGTTTCCATCGCCGAACCGTATTTCCTCATCGTATCAACGTTATCGTCGTTATGATTTTTATGAAACGAAAACGTGGTCGGTTTTGGTATTGTCCAGTAATTGTTGCCGGTCGTTACCGCCGCGCAAACGGTCGCCGCGCTGATGGCCTCGTTCGCACTATCGCGCGGCTCATTTACAACGACGCTTTCGTAATTCGCGAACGGGCACGTAGGCGGCACGTAACCGTAATAACCGCTCGACGACACGTAAGAAGGCGCTATTCTCTCCTGATACAACATGCTCTCGCTCACAATCGCCATTATATGTATATAAATATATCTATGCTTCACCGATATATATATATTCGCTTATTTCTTTCTCACGCGATAATTGGGAATCGCTATATCCGCGAGACACGCTACGTTAAAAGACTTTTCTCGGTGCAATTAGTGCGTGCTTATACGTCTACTGGTGGCGGAATCGCGAGCCGGCAAACTTTCCAAAACACGTTTGTATTTTTCTAGCAGGATTTAACGAGCACGCGAAAGTTTGTTGTAACGTAAGAAAGAAAGAGCGAGACTACAAAAGAGAGCAATGGAGAATCGTGGCGTAGATCGACACTAACGCAAAACACATAAATATATATATAGATATATGTTTGTATGTTTTAACGCAACGCGTTTACAAGCGACGAGGCACAAACGCGGCAAAGACCAAACTGCTTCACGATATCGCGACGAATGATAGACGAGCGACGAGAGGGAAATCGACGATCGCTACACCCCCCACTCCTTCCCCTCGGCCCCACTCACTGTTTCTTTAACCGCGCTCCGCCCCCTCGTCGCTCTTCATCATTTAACTATCCCTGGCGCTTCGCTTTTCCTTCTCAACCCCTATACAGTGGAACCTCGATTATCCGAACGCTCGGGCGCCTCATCCTAACTTAATGATGGTCTTTTTTCTCAGTTAAGGTATCCCCTTTTTTCTCTAATAAAGCTGTTTCCTAAAACTCAGAGATATTTTCAAAATACGTTATTGCCTATATGTAACTTCATACATCAGATCGTATGTATGTACATGCATCGTACATTGTATGCGTATACGAGAAACCGCCCTGGAATGGTTTGAAACCCATCCAGAAAATAGCTGCTGTTCTTGAAACGACTAGCTGCTGTTCTTGAAACGACTTCGAGACGTAGCGATCAAGAAACGAGCAACTGCTATGAAACCGCCAAAAATGATTATTTTAAGCCGCAATTGTGATTTAAGGCCTTTGGCCACAGTAACGCGTATAAAATCATGTGCGAATTTAACAATTTTTTTTTCGTATGAAAAAGTGAGTCACTCATAAAATTAATTACACATCTATATAGTATAAATATCAAGCTGTTAGAAAAAATATATATATATTTTTTCGATGTACAAAATGGCCGACTACTAATATTTTCTTTTTTTATCTTTTTTTTAGGCGTTCGGCGGCGTGACATTAAGCATCCACAATTTTTTACCTGGAACAGAAAAAAAAAACTCTCGTCAATGTACATTAGAATACCTAGAGAAATTCGTACGGAATTTAAAAAATATCGTTTTATTCGAAAGTTGTAGGTATTTGAACTTAAGAAATGAATTTTCAGTGAAAAATTTCGTTACAAATGCTCATAAGCTGCTCATAAAATGAAAAGTTTTCGATTAATCAGAAATTCCGTACTCTGCGAAATGCAATTAGGAACATAACTTTTAAATTTGAAGTAAATCGAGTGAAAATTGTTGAAGTTATTTGTCACGCCAATTAAAAAAAAAGCTGTTTCGAGAAATTTCCAGTAGTCGGCCATTTTGTACATCGAAAAAATATACATATAGTCTAACAGCTTGATATTCATCCTAAATAGATGTGTAATTAATTTTACGAGTGAATCATTTTTTCATACGAAAAAAATTGTTCGATTCGCACATGATTTTATACCCGTTACTGTAGCCTAAGGCCTTAACTGCATAAGCAGTTGTGGTATGAAAATTGAAACTTTATTCATTGTTAATTGCTATAAAGAATTTAGAGTCGTTGGATCAATAAAGAGAGTTTTCGATACTATTTATATTATATGAGTTCATTTTGGCGAAAATCCGAGATATATTTTCGATTATCCGAACGATGTCCGGTCCCAATTATTTCGGATAATCGAGGTTCTACTGTACGGTGTTACCGTCGAATGAACAAATGGTGTATATAAATTTTGCTCGAAAGTCGTTTCTCGGGATTCTTATGAAATGGGCTGGATCTACATCGTTTTCTTATCAGTTAGCAGGTTTCTTTATCATTTAGGAACTTACGACAAACTAAATTGGTCTCTGCGAAATAATAACACTTCGTCTGCAAACGTTTTTTTCGCACCTCTCGTCCGCAAACGTGGGTATTTCGCGTCTGGCCATTATTTCATCCCCTTAATGTACTCAGAAAATTTTGAAAAAATTCAGGCTACTTCTTAAAACATTCATTTTAAAGTTCCACTTGTAAAATTTCTGAAAAATAATTTTTTTCATACATTTTTTTGTTAAATAAATAAAAAAATTTGGAAAAAAATTTTGATTCACAAAAAAAATTGTAACTCAGCGAAAAAAAAGGTAGCGTAATTTTTCAAACTGGAAATTAAAGGTAAAGATTGTATCTTTAAGAAAAAAAATATTTTGTTTCATTAATTTAAAGTTAAGTGCTTAAGTTTTGGACATGAAAATGGGCAATAAATTACGTACAATGTATATTGCTTTTTACACATTTTATTAGCAACAAATTTTTTTTTCTTTTTTTACCATAAAAATTTATTACAATAACATATTATTACGATTCTCAATCTAACAGAGTATTTTAATTGATAATTATAATCATTCTATACATTGAACACAGCAAACGACGCGATGTTCTTCGCATACGGCTTTTTTACATTTGACGCAGCAGTACTGCGTCTTTCGATCTTTTTCTGTTTTACAATAATAGCACCGCTTCCGTTTATCCATTTTATCCGACCTAAGCGTTGGTCCTGCCTTGATTTCGGTCGCCGATAAGATTTCGCGGATGTTATTTGCTAGAGACCAGTGCAATCCGGGCCGCATCACACGCTCTTGTAAATGTGGCTTTATAAGCGATAGAGCCAGATCTTTTAAAAATTCTCGACGATTTCGCATCTCATTTTCCGGTAGGAAATTGTACAAAATGCTGGCATTAACACCGGCTTGATCCAGCATACCTAAAAAGAATCGCATTGGCCAGCGCGAAGATATATGAGAACACGTATAGTTTCCACACATTTGGTCGAAAACGTCGGTGCCGCATTTGTTTTTATTATAAAAATCGATGATTTCTGGCTTTGCAGTATCTTCAGATTGTTTACCAGTTTTATGCCTAGATGACAGGACCAATACGACTTTATTTTTTTTTGGGCAGTACGAAAGTAAAATATTTTGCCCGTCGTACCCGTATCTGGCCGTGCCAAGAGAAGCATTCTTTGTAAAAGAACTGGGGATTTGTCGCTTATTTTTTCGGAGTGTGCCTACCATCGATAAGTTGAACTCCTGCTTCATCTTGTTGAAAATCTCTATTGAAGAGAACCAATTATCGCATGTTATTGTACGGTTCGTATTGTGAATAGGTTCACTCAATTTACGAACATAAAAGGAAGGCACGCTCTCGCCCGGCTCTGTTCGAATTCGTCCAGTGTACGGAATAGCGTTTTACATATAAAAAGTTCTCGCGTCGTTCATAGTGACAATCTTTATGCCATACCGCGCCGGTTTGGATTTTATATAAACAAGCGCCGAGAAACGTCCGCGAAATCCCAACAGCTGTTTATCGATGGTCATGAACTCACTGGGATTGTAATTGTTTTGACAGTTCGTCATAAACATATCCCAAATGTCACGGATTGGAGCGAGACCGTCCTTGGCGCGTCTGGCAGTACGTGTCGTTTTGTCGTCGAATCGAAGACGACAACTTATAAATTCAAATCAACGCCTCGACATCGTTACTCTACAGAACGTTGATCCAAACTCGTGAGACCACAGTTCCGACAGATTTACTTTGCTACTGTTTTGAACACCGCACAAGTACAAAATACCCAAAAACGCCTTCAACTCGGTGAGATTTGTATGTTGAAATGACGCATCATCAGCGATTTGACTCCCCGATAAAAATCGATCGATCTCCACGTTAGTAAATTTTACGATTATTTGTAGTATATCGTCGGTGAATAACGCGCTCCAAAATTGGAGGGCTGTACGCGCAGCGACCACTCCACCAATAGCTTTCGGTGAAATAATCGTTATATTTGATGACCTGCGGCCACGATTTTCTGGAGGGTTACGGCACCATTTGTATTTATCCCTACCATAAATGAATGTATGGCGTTAAACTGGCTCGGTATCGTCTTGCGCTTCCTCGACTTCACTCTCGCTCTCTGTCGATTCCACATTAGATACACTCATTTCACTGGCCTCACTATCAACTTCTTCAATTGAATCGATTTCATCTTCACTATTTTTACCGCCAAAATAATTTATTGCTTCTCGTTGACGCAGTACGCGCGTAATTTGTTCGGTCGATGGTTGCTCCATTTTTGAAAATTCTGCATAAGAAAATTCCAAAATTTTATTTAGGCATACTGACTATTTTTGGCATAATTACTGATGCCAAAATCACCGTAAAACACGAAAAAAAATTTCACGAACTTACCTATTTTGTGCACGTCGTCTGCAAACCTGGGTCGTTTGTGTCCTCTGCAAAGTTTGAGTGCTCGGTACAACAACCTGGAAGGTACAAAAATTTTGAAACTTGGGCGTAGGTTCCCCTTCCTATATAACTTTTTGTTCAGGTAAAGGAGTGTCCGCCCTTCCTCTATTTTCGCGGTACAAACCAAAAGGGTTTTCGCTCGGACACGAACGACCCACGTTTGCAGACGAAGGGATAATCTAGAAATAATACGGGTATCCGACTCTTTATCACCCAACATGCCGAATCTTTGACATTGACTTCATACTACAATCTTCCAAAACAACACAGCGAAGGGTAAAAATGTTTATATGTCCTTGAGCTGCCCTTTTGTTGACGTTCGGTCTCTACGTACAGGTATTTCCATTTGTGCTAAATGTTTCAAGCGTTTTAGACGTTTTTCGTTTCGAATATCGTATTCACATCATCCTGGCAGTACAGTACTACCTCTCTAAGAGAGCCCTCGCTAAGAGAGAATTTCCCCGCCGTTCCGCTTGAGCGCATTCTATGGCTTCCCCCACCTAGCTCGAGCTGTCCAGTGTACCCGAGGCCTCTCGAGTTTGTCGCGGACAACTCAATGGATGGTGGGGGAAGGCTTCGGCGACGAATTTCTCGATAATTTCTTCCCCTAACCGCCCTAGACCGCTCTCTTAGAGAGGTAGTACTGTATAAGAAATACAAAATTGCAAAAAATCGTAGCGTCGGGTGCCCGCAGTGTGTTTATTAGAGAGATAAAACAATATCTCGTATACATCCGTCTTTTTTCAAGCAGCTTTATGGTGGGGAGTGACCGTTGAGTTCTATACCATCAGTCGTGAGATACCCCCTCCTCGCGACATCCCCACTCTCTCCTATCGCCATTCTCCAATATCCCCTCCCCAGTTCGCAGTCTTTCGTTTCCCCCACTCTTAGACGTCGAGCTTATCCCCACTCCGTTTCCTTTCCGCCACTTGGCGTTTGCGCTCTCCGGTCACCCCCACGCCGCTCCGACTCTGTTCTCTCTCCCCACTCCTTCCGTCCTCGTACCGCCGCGCCGCCGTTTCTTCGCCGGCTTGTTTATCGCACGCATTTTTTACATAACCGGCTTTTGTACGCGAAACGCGCGAGTACGCGTGCATTACGAGATATGTTTTTTTAAGAATTTTTGCAGGTTCCGTAAGGACATTCCAATGCTTCCTCAAGCTCGCTTATTCACGCGAGTGAATAAACAATATAGTGTTGGAATGAACACGATAAGAACAGTCGCGTCCTTGAGACAACTTTTGTCGTCGTCTCGTGGCATGTTTCGATATTGTGATACGATCAATCGACAATTATGCACCTCGAGGACCTCGGCATGCGCGCAAGAAATTACGAAGAGAGTAAAATCCTATGGGAAATTGTACGTCAACTTACCGTGGAGCGTCGAAGTAAAACCTACCGATCCTCATCGATATCCCAATATGGATACGATTGTTGTCAAGATTTCGTCGTCCACGAGTAGCGACGCGAATTTACAAAAATTATTGAATATATTTGCGACCGACGAGATTTGCAGGATAACAGCGAAGGACCACGAAAATTTTAATTTTTCGAGCGACTCACGCTTTCTGATAGAAGCCCCTATACAATACGGTAAATTTGTCAACTTCTAATTGCCCGAATCTAAATGTTCGTTTTATCTGGTATCACGTCATATTTATATTTTCACGTCTTGCTGCGTGGGTCTGTCCAATGGCGAAATTATGTTGCATCAACAATGTCAGTGTGTTCAAATTGGCTAACCAAAGATGCTCTCTGTGTCATCTTTGTCATTGTAATGTGGGCTTTGCGGAAAAACTACTCAGTTGGACCTTCCGAATAATCTCAAGATTGCAAGCTCGTTAGTTGGATCGATAATATCATTTTTCCCATTTCCCCGCACAAGCAGAGTCCGGAGTAGAAATGTAGAAAAGAAACGCCAGGCTTTTCACCGCAAAGCAAGCTGTAATAATTCATGATTCTTTCACTCATATAAGACTCGTAAAATTTCAGATGTAGATGCTAGAGTGTCCGGCGATTCTAGTGTGTCAGTCGCAGGCATGGTCTCGGATTCGATAAGCGCCGAAACGGAGAGGGGAAACCTGTCGGGTGCAAAGTTACAGGCAAAGAAAATAAAATTCAACTCTAGTCAAGGCGGTTCGATATATCTGCTGAATAGCCTGCAGGGTGATATAGAAATGAGGACTGCCAAAAATGGAGTAAGTTGCGGGTCTCGATGTAAGGAGCGACTATTTTGGGCTCGAGGTAGATCGAAACGACAGATTGCTTTGTTGGTGTCGTAGTCGATTACAGCTGAAAAATGCTTGGGGACCAACCTGGAAATGAGGACTGAGGATGGAGACGTTAGTTTGGGAAGTAATTACTGCGAGAGAGCTCTGTTTACCACTGTCAACGGTAATTTGAACCTGAACAACCTTCACATGGACGCCATTGTCGATATAAAGGAAAAAGGTTCTCTGAATATCTGTGAGTATGAAAAAATATAAGTTTTCGACGACCCGTTGTCCTTGCTTATAGAATAAGCGTCTCGATTGATCCTTCCATCAGACTTGAGTGATAACACCGCTATGGGAACTTTGTCATTGATGGGGAAAAAATAATGACTTCGATGGAAAACGTACAATTGTTTCCTCATGATAGGCCTGGAAAGGAGTACAAAACAATTTTTTAGGATTTTTTTTTAATACCAAATGGGGACAAACGAGCTATTTGTTTAAAGCCATCTTTTAAAAGTATTCCTGTCGCGGAGAGCCCTATTTTGTGGTGGCATAAGAAAGATGGATCGTTGGTAAATTACAGTGGCGCATAATAAAAATTAGTCACAATCTATTATGATACCCAACGATAAACTGGAATTAATAAATTCGCGCAAATTTAGTAGATTTAGACATTTTTACATTTTCTCTGAAAAGTCGCGTCTACGAACATTCTTCTGCTAGTCACATTTTTGTAAGTTTTATCATTAATATTTTCGGCAATTCTTTAGATAAGTGACCTACGAAAAATGAGCCTAAAATTATTTTTTTTGCTACTTTCTCTTTTATTAGGTTATAGACGATGATATTCAGTCGGGGGAAGCTGAAATTTGCCCTGCCATAAAAAGTCATGGGGTTTTGAAGTTCACGGAAACACGCGATAAAACGGCATTTTTGAACATGTCGATATTTCAACCCAAACAAACCCAATAAAAGATATTTTATCGGAGGAATCGGATAATATTTTTCGGAAAAATCACTTATCTGAAGAATTAGCATATTTTCGTTAAACATTCGGCGAACCCCTGTTTTTATTGTCGTTACGGAATCTTTAGATTTTATTTAAACGCGTGAACTGTTTATATCAGGCATCGAGAGGCATCTTCTATGCATACAAAAGAGCATGTCCTGACTGATTTATTAACGCAGAGCCAAAACCGCTGACGCGAATTACAAGAAATTCGGATAGTAGGCTGCCTTTGTGACGTAAGCACCCATTAAGAAAGAATTTTTCGAATTTCAACCCTTAATGGGACATAGGGGTGGTAACGTTTGTATGGGAAGTTGAAAAATCGGGTCAAATTTACTGGATACTTCGTATTACTGCTCGTAGACGCAATGAATGAAATTTCAGCGTTGTCGAAAATTCAATCCTTAAGGGGAAAATGGGGTAACAAAGTTTGTATGGTAAAAGAAACATCGGTTCAGATTTACTTGAAACTTAGTATTAATGGTCTTCAGCACAATTCTACGTGCTTCTTAATGAAACATTCCAGGAGCATATTTCATTAAGGGGAGGGTAGGGGTTTCAGCGTGAAAAAAAACACTTTTTTGCGAATTTTTTTTCATCTATATGGATAGAGTAAATTTATTGAAACCTTTTGTACATTGTTAAGTGTCATTTCAAGAACATTCTGTGAAATTTGTACGCGAAAATATCCACAAACAAGCCGGTGACAAAGCTTTTCCAAGAACGCATTTGGAAAAACACGATTTGCGGTGTTCACTGTATCTCAGCTAGAAATTATCTGAAATCCAGTATCATTAAAATTTAGTCAAAGTATCATCAGATCCGCCCCCCAACGGTCTTTGATAATTTTTTTTTTCATTTCTAAATTTTTGGTGGTCATGTAAAGTGAAAAGTGCTGTTTTTCACGAAAAATTTCGCCATTTTGGGGGTGGAAAACCCCCTCAATATAAAAAAATCTCAAACTAACCGTTAGGGGAGGTATTTTATATGTAGAAAGTGTGTACCAAGTTTGAAATAAATCGGTCGTGTAGTTTTCAAATGGCAATGAACACGGACTTTGAAAAAGTGATTTCGAGAAAAACGCGTTTGAAGTTTAGAGAAGTCGGAGCTACAGTGTTAGAGGAGCGGGACTAAATAGTCAGTAACTTCGAGAGTTTTGCTCTGATTGACTTGAAATTTTGGGATTATATTCTTAAAATTATTAACTATAAGAAAAGACAAAAAACATCGATTCTTGAAAAGTGCAAACCCCTACTCTCCCCTTAAGAAGCTTTCAACACAAGTCTACGCGAGCGAAGCCCCGAGCGGAAAGCTAATTGAGTGTGCAAATTATTAGATACAAATGTCGCCAGTGTGTCATCTGCATGAAGCCTCGTATAAAGGAGACGATTTTTTGGAGTCGTAATTTTTCGTTAATAGTTCGGTAACTTGGCTCGAAATTTTACCAGCATACTGGGATGTATTTTTACTTGATTATAGACGAAAATAAGTTAATCGTTAAATTTTCGGATTCGAGAAAGGAATACCTAAACTGAAGCCTTCTGCAGTGAAATTTAGCGAAGCTTTTCTTAATGCAGATATAAAACATTAGAAAAGTACAAACGATTATTAAAAAGTATTTGAAAATCTTTTGGCAATTAACATTTTTGTAGAAAACAATGTTGAACAAATGCTATAAAAACGAAAGTGAGCGATGTTTCTTCGAAGAATTATTATTTTTTAGAAGCCTTCCTACATCCGCAGTATTTCAAATCTACATTAAAAACCGCTTTGGTATTATGCTCCAGGTTTTATCCTAATTTGGTAAAATTTCACCATATATGGCATCAGTAAAAGCGATGCTGCCGCACAGATTATTCAGGTACCACAATATTGTATTGAAAAGAGTCTCACGGATTTTTTTCAATCCAGCAGTACTTTATGCAAACATGAACCGTTTTCGAGATATTATTAATATTTTTTAAGGGGTGAACAACTTAAAAAATTAATAATAAAAGATCTGTGGCATGCAATCAAACTTTTTATTGTTATTTGTAGTTTGAGGACACAGTAACAAAGGATTATCAACAATAAAATAAGAACAATTATTAGACTTGCAGAGTTTTGGACCCCTAATTCAAAAATCTTTGCAGATTATTCTCATTTAATTGTTGATAATTCTTTGTTCCTGTGTCCTCAAACTACAAATAATAAAAAAATTTCATTCCATACAACATTCTTGTTAATTCATTTTCAAAGTAGCCTACCCCCCCCCCCCCCCCCCCCACTTAATGAAAATAATACTAATGTCTCTACACTACAAGGAGGATATGTTAAAATGACAATAGGCATAAATAAGAACACGCCAAATTATATCTGGCGGACGGAATCCCGACGAAGAAGCGTTAAGACGGAAACGTGGAAGAGAGCGGCTAATTATTTAATTGAAATAATGAAAATGGGAGAGGAAAGATGGCCAAAGTCTCAAAGAGGAAGCGAGAGGAGTTTTAAATGGAAACCCAACGAAATGGGGAAGGGAGGTCCAAAAAGCGATGAAGGAAGTGGGAGAAGGGGGCATGTGGAAGGCTATTGCGAACAATGATGTAAGGGAAATAAAGAATACAATAGACAGGGGGAAGAAAACAAAAGTGAACCAGGAAATCCAGCAAGACTGGAACCGAATTGAAAAAACTACGTATTGTGCACAATACAAAAATCGGAAACAAACACTAGAAACAGAAAGGTACTGGGAAGATCGAAGTATAACAGCAGGATTGAAAGAAACCTGGGCGAGACTGAGATGTGGGAATGTGGGGAAAGAAGGCAACAAGGGCTATAGCGACGATATGTGTAGGAGCTGCGGAAAGGAAGCAGAAAATGTGGTCCACATATGTAGGTGCGAGAAAATTAAAGAAAAAATTAAAAAAGAAATAGTGGATGACCTCGAAAAGTGGATTGGCGATGGGGAAAGGGAAGAGATGAATAGGAAGATAGAAATGACATTGAAAAAGGAGCCGGTAACACCACTATGTATGTATATAAGGCAATTTGAGAGAATGATAATAAACAAATAGAAATAGAACGAGAAACATAAATAGCAAAAGAATATGAGTAGATTTAAGAGTACCATGTAAAAGGGAATGAATATGTAGCGGGGGGATGACTGTGTAAACACCCTGAAAGGGTATACCTAAAATAAAATTACTTACTAATGTCTCCAAAATAGTTCACTATTGCATAAAGCATTACTGGGTTATTTGATAGCGGAAAACATGTGCAATCCTTTCACGCGATCGTGGCCAATAACCAGTAGCCGTGTATATTTTGAGAAGCCAGTCGTATATTTCCAATGAAGTTCGTTCATTTGAGGGATCATCGCAGTGTAATGGGTCGAAAAATAGCTGATTTTCGCGATTTTTTTCGATGGTTAAATTGCGCTAATCAGTCTGATTTTCAGTCAAATCAAAGCACTCATGAAGAACCGAAAACAACATTTTAAACGTTTATTTTTTTACATTTTTTTACAGTCTTAAATATCTTCGAAAAAAGGAGTCCTTACGGTGTACACGGTTGTGGCCGTAAATACTGTCTGAAACAAAGTTTGTAAAAAGATTATTAGTCAGAATGCAAGCCGCCATCTTGCTATGGTGGTTTATTAAAAATTAAAATTGACACAATGGCGGCGGTTTGAAAAAAGCATTAAATTCAGCCTATTTTTTGACAGTTTTTCGTTAAAAAGAATATGAACATTTCAAAGAAAATGAAACTTCCAAAGCAAGCTAAATAATGCCGAGAAGAATGTTGGGTCTAAATTTAAGACTGATAGCTTGAAAACTCGTCCGTCCGCGCCAGGCTCACACGACTGGTTGAAGCCCTTTTCCTGAGAAAGGCTGTAGCAACCGGAATAATTCGGATTCGCCCAAAAATTGAACAGCATGTTTATTATCGTCTAGACCAGCGGTTCTCAAGCTTTTTTGCCGACGGAACCCTTTTGAAGCACTAAATGTTTCACGGAACCCTAAAATAAGCAAAACCTGGTTTTATGTAAATTTTGTAATCAAAATCATACAAAAATAAGAACTTTACATAACAATGTATTAATTCCACTGTAAATTTACGAAATTGTTTCAATTTATTGAAAGGTATGAAGTTGTTTTTTTTTCGGTTTATAATGCGGAAATAAAATCGATTTTTTGAAAATTTTACACTGTGATGATCCTTAAAAAAACATCAACTTCAAAGTTTCCATATCAATTTTCAGTCCAATCCGATGGTGTTACCCCGCAAATGCTAACATTTCGACAACGGGCGGAAAACTTTCAATTGTTCATTGTATCTATCTTTATTGATGCAAGCACGAGCACAAAAACTTTTATTTTCTAGCCTGCCTGGATGGTTCGTTGCAGGCGAAATTACACCACGGCGATGCGAAGGTTCACGTCGTAAGGCTGACGGGAAAATCCCAAATTGTTTCCGAGGGTTCCATCGATCTAATTGTTCCAAGAGAGAACAATGTGCGCTTGAACTTAAGGAGCAATAAAATGACCATCGACAAGAGTTTGACTGGAACGCACTCGTGTTCGGGGGAGGAACAGGTATTCGATACGCCTGGTGAAATTCCCTTGATCGTTAAAACCCCCGGTAATCTTCAGGTTACCGGCTTAAGCTGGGCTGAGTCATTTCAGCTGGGAAAATTCGCGAAATAGTCCTACCGGCCTGACATAGAATATTTATAGACCATCGATATTGTATTCCGAGCTACTTAACGAGCAAGCGTTCTATATTTGAACATCTGTAAATATTATCTTTAATACGAGCCAGCGCATCTTGATGAAACGGCGTGAATCCCTCGGGTACGAGAAAGCCATTTAGCTACCGTGGGAAAATCCATTTGAGGATTTCGATAATCAGATCGATTCCTAAGAAGTAATGCTCTAATAATAAAATTAATTTATCTCTTTTCATCTTGCATTATTAATAATCAGAATTTCGACTGTTTTTTTCGACCCTGTTAATCCAGTATTTCCAGTTTTTCAGATGACCCTCAGAATCATTAACCCTTTGAAGCGTTCATTTTATCTTTGCGTGCACGTGTTTTTTGCACTTTCGTTATTACACCCACTACGTGAGAAATACACCCGCTACGTGAGAAATAAAAATTTAAGAGGCGAGATGCAGTCCGAATTTTCAAAAATCGATTTTTTTAAAACATTGTCTTGAAGTATGACGTTTCAAAAAAATTCCCTGAAAATTTCAAGTCAATCCGATGAATAGTTTCCGGGATATCCCACAATTAGTGAAGGGGCGTCGGGTCCCCATGGCAGGTAGCGGCTGACAAACGCGCAAACGATAATACCCGCGAAGGCAGAATGCTTCGAAGACAACAACAAATTGATATTTTGGAAGCTTCCACATCGGCAGAAGCCCTATTGTATGGGCCAGGAATTGATGATTCGATGTAAGTAATTTTTTAATCGGTATTTCTATACATAAATCAAGTGTAATATTGGAAAACTCTTTCAGAAGTTTTTAAAATTTTATTTCTCAAAAACTATGAACTTTAGCAACATTTTATAAGGAATACTTTCGTTTTAACATTTCCCAAAATGTTAAAAAAATAATAATTCATCCCGAAAAACTTTAATTTTTTGAAAATTGTTTTAACAATTGGTTATAAGCAATTTAATGCTCGACTTTTCGGCAAAAAAATATGATATTCGGATTCAGCGGATCAAAATACATTTAAAAAGTTTAGCTTCATCCATCGAGCTCAACATTTTACGAACATATAATACCGTATCCACATCGAAAAACTTTAAACGCGTTTTTCTCGAAACTATGTTTTTCAAGTCGGTGACCACTATAATTAAAAAACCATTCGATGGATTTTGATGAAATTTGGTGTGCTTATTGATAGCATTAAAAACTAGTCTTTAATCGAAGGATTTCCATTTATTGTTGAAAATTTCTATTTTTTTAAACGATAAACAAGCGATTTTTTGGTCGAAAATCGAAAGTTATCTGTCGGAAACCGCCATTTTGTTAATAAAAAAAAGCTTCGATTAAGGACCAGATTTATTATTAAACTAATGAGTTTTTTTGGTTTTTTAAATTTCAGATGATCCAGTAAAATTTTATGATGGTCACCGCAAAGCACTACATGCCGAAGGGGATTCGACAAAGATGGCGATGTTCTTATAAATAATCAATATTTTTTTTTTTGAACATTTGTACAAGTCAAGTTGCAATATAACATAAAAGGTCTGTGTAACCACTTTTGTAAAACAAACTTAATTACTATAAAAGTTTTTATTGAAAATGCTCGTTTTTTCACGCGTCTGACTGCATCTCACCCCTTAATAGGAATGTTTTAGTAGTTATCGAAGTCCTAGGAACCTTGAAACGCATTTACAACCGCCATATTGAATTTAAAAAACTTTTGAATCGTCAAAATCTGAATTGAATTAGGTGTAACACCAGTGTTACACTATGCCGTAAAGGGTTAAGGGATAGCACCACTCTAGCGGCGGAAAATAAGGCCTAACTTTGACGATTTATTTTTGGAGCATGAAAAAAGGAATAGGATTTCTTTTGAGAGGGTTTATTTAACACATATTAAAGTATACAAAACAATTTTATTATAATTTTCGTACAAAATGGCGGCGACAGAGCACATCTTGAAAAACGTGTTTTTAAAAAATAGCTTCACGGGAAGACTTAACTGTTTTTAAAAAAACTTAACATTTAATCAAAAAACGGCAACGTACTCCTATAGAGAATGTAATTGTAAAGCTACTATCAAAATGGCAAATCAATCCATGCAAAGGTGTCCGAGTAATCCGTCCTCCCAGTTTGAAAAAAGTGGTTTCGAGAAAAACGCGTTTAACGTTGTACGAGACGCCTGAAAGAAGTCCGAGGCGCTGTAAAAAATATCGCTTCAGGACCAATTGCATATAGTTTTTATGACCTCAAAGTCTTTTAAGCAAAAAAAAAACGATTTTCCCAAAATCCTAGAGTGGTGTTATCCCTTAAGGGAATATAGCTAAAAAGTGATCCTATAGAATAAAAATATTTTTGGAATATGCAATTTTTCGATCCACATAGGTCCACATTCGATCCACATAGCCCGTTGACGGGTTATGCCCAGTTAAAACAGTCGAAAATAGCTAATTTTTTAGATAAAAAAAAAAAATCGTGATAAATTTCTACAAAAATTAGATATTTGAAAAAGTGACGGTGTTCTTCAGATAATACTGAAATCAGTATTATCTGAAGAACACTGTCATTTTTTGTGTCAAAATATTTGATTATAATCGATTCACAGCCGATGTCCGGGAAGCACCCCTCGAAAACGTATTTTGCGGTGAGAAATGCCCTTCTGAACCAGGTTATTTAAGTAATCCAAAGTGAGTCTTGATTTTCCAAAAAACTGGGCCTTTTCGCTCATCAAATCGAAAGCTTACATCGGGAAAAAAATCCTTCGATCAAATGCTATATTTTTTAATCTAAAAAAAGCCCTGAATTTCAGAAAGATCGACGCAGTAGTTATCGAGATATTTTCCTCACCAACTTTGAAAACGTACTTTCGAGAAAAACGCGTTGAAAGTTTCAAACGACGCTCCGAGCATTCCGACAGGTGGCAACATAACTATAAATTTGTCAATTTTGATTCGATCACCTTGACATATTCAGGGAACATTTATAATTTAATAAAAACTATTATAAGCGTGATATATAGATAATATACTATTAAAATATATTGGTTTCGAAAAAAGTGATTTCTGGACTTTTACAACCGGGCATAACACCTTAATTACTATCTTTGAACGTAATATAACAGAATATACTTACAGTTTTTGTTACGCGCTCAGCCGACATTTATCTAACATCGCTCGTTTTTCCAAGCATGGAAAAAATAGACTGACAGACGTTAAATATAATATTTTATCTGAATAAACGCATGGACTTTGCAAATAATATAGTGTAACAATAGAATAAATAACAGATTTATATTGAATATAAAATATTATTCCGCCGAATATTTAAAGGGGGGGATTTTTTCTCGCCTTAGGCGAGAAAAAAATTTGCTAATTTCTTTTTAAAGGAAAGATTTCTTCGCCATTTTTTAGACTTAGGGTATGTTTTATTACTACTTTTGGCTGTTACATTGTATCTTTTTCAAAATTAATCTCTAAAAATGGCGGAGGTATGGCACGGTCTTCGAAACTGCATTTTCAAAGCTGGCGTGATGTGCTAAAACACTAATCGATCGATTCTGATAAAATTTGGTATAAATCTTTCTAACCTTATTGTCTGAAATATGACCTAAATGTTTTTGAAAAAAAAAAGTATTTTTTTGTTGCAGAATGTAGCCAATATTTCGGAAAATTCAATCTTTTTGTTGGAAGGCGTACCATTTCATCAATTTTTAAGATTTCTCACTTTTTCTTGCTTTAAATTCTGGGTATGAGTGCTAACGAAAGAAAAATCTGGGTCGATTTTTTTTCCGATTAATCCCGCCGACGCTACGTGTCACGTCGTCTGACAACATCCGCCGCAACCCGTTTAGAAGACCGTACCATACTTCCGCCATTTTTTAAAATTGATAATTAAAAAGAATACCATGTAATAGCCAAAAGTAGCAAAAAACATACCCCAAGTCTAAAAAATGGTGAAAAAGTCTTTCCTTTAAAAAAATCATGAAAATTAGCCTAAAGGTATCTTCTCCCTTAAGGGAGATTTCTACTCTGTTGGGTCAAAAATTGTTCGATTTCTCACTAGTTCTTTATGCGAAAAATATTGAATATAGGATGCTGAAATTTGGTATGTTTGCTAAGCGATCTTTATTGAACATTATAATATTTTTTAAAGTTTGACAAAACATTGTACTGGGAGTGGGAAGAGCCATGTATATCGTTGCGCCGGCAATGATATTCCTCGCTTGCGGAAGTGCTCCTACACGTTCAGATGAGCAACCGTTATGAAATTTAGCAGGCACGTGTACAACAAACGTCTTCATTAGTTGAACTAGAATTATCCAAAAATATTCAAACGTTTTTATTTTACGAACAAAAAACTGCAAAAATAGTTTGTAAAAAATTAAACTCCACCTTCGATCGCTCGCGATTTTCTTATTTTTCAATTTTTCTTTTTGATTCTAGTTCGACTTATGCACAATATTGTACAAAGTAAAAATAACTGTCATTTTTTGCTTCTTCATTAGTTGAACTAGAATTATCCAAAAATAATCAAACGTTTTTATTTTACGAACAAAAAACTGTAAAAATAGTTTGTAAAAAACTAAACTCCACCTTCGATCGCTCGCTATTTTCGTATTTTTCAATTTTTCTTCTTGATTCTAGTTCGACTTACGCACAATATTGTACAAAGTACAAATAAGTGTCTTTTTTGCTCCAGGTCACCTGTTCAGGACATAGGATTTCCGCAAGCGAAGAATATCATCGCCGGCCCACCGACATACGTGGCTCCTCCCACTCCCAGTACCATGTTTTGTCAAACTTTAAGAAATATTATCATGTTCACTAAAGACCGCTTATTAAGGGGAGGGTAGGGGTTTCAGCGTGAAAAAAACACTCTTGCGATTTTTTTCATATATATGAATTGAGTAAAATTATTGACACCTTTTGTACATTATTAAGTGTCATTTCAAGAACATTCCGTGAAATTTGTACGCGAAAATAGCCACAAACAAGCCGATGACAAAGCTTTTCCAAGAACGCCTTTGGAAAAACACGATTTGCGGTGTTCACTGTTCTCAGCTAGGAATTATCTAAAATCAAGTACCATTAAAATTTAGTCAAAGTATCATCAAATCCTCCCCCCAACGGTCTTTGATAATTTTTTTTTCCATTTCTAAATTTTTGGTGGTCATGTAAAGTGAAAAATGCTATTTTTCACGAAAAATTCCGCCATTTTGAGGGTAGAAAACCCCCTCAATGTAAAAAAAAATCTCAAACTAACCGTTGGGGGGAGGTATTTTGTATGTAGATAGTGTGTACCAAGTTTGAAATAAATCGGTCATGTAGTTTTCAAATGGCAATGAAAACGGACTTTAAAAAAGTGGTTTCGAGAAAAACGCGGCACCGGCTTGTTTGTGGATATTTTCGCGTACAAATTTCACGGAATGTTCTTCAAATGACACTTAACAATGTACAAAAGGTTTCAATAAATTTACTCTACCCATATAGATGAAAAAAAATCGCAAAAAAGTGCTTTTTTTCACCCCTACCCTCTCCTTAAACATTCCAAATTTCAACATTCTATGTTTAATATTTTTCGCATCAGAAAATGGTGGAAAATCGAACATTCTTCGCCCAACAAAGTAAAAATCTCCCTCAATAAAAATCGGAAAATAATACTATGAATAAAGGCAACCAGTGTGCTGGTCCAGTGGTTAGCGTGTTTGCCGCTAAACCGAAACATTGGGAGATCGCAGTTTCGGCGAAAAATAAATACGGGAGTGACGTAGGCCCAGTTGTACACGGACGTCACGCACACGGACTGGCACGTATGTATGCCGAGTGTAAGTATACCTGTAGCCCGTGATTCATTTCTCGAACAAACGCGAGTTCGCTCCAAAATTGGGAAGCTATCCTGGGACCGGCTGTGTTGGTATAGTTTTTCCGCAGTTTCCCTGTGCCCATGGTGAATGCGATGGCAAGGGGGAAGTCGGCCGCAACGTGGAGAAAAGTGTTGAAATAAGGCGAATACGTAAGGGCGAAGAATCCCGTACAGATGGAACAAATCGAGTATGGCGGATCCATTAATGAAATTTAAAAAACTATAAACGGTTGCAACAATTATTCCGCATTCCAGAATGAAATATATATTTTATATACGTTTCATTATATCGTGCACAGAAGGACGATTGGATTGTAACTACAGGACCGACAGCCGTTCTTTACGTCTCCAAATGATGTGTAAGACGGGATATACATTTACAACGATAAAAAAAAAACATTTTTTTTTCTTTCTTTAAACGATAGAACTATATATGTAGAATATTTTCCCAAAGTTTCAAAGCGAAACTTCAAATGCGTTTTTCTCAAAACTGCATTATCGAAATTGGCGTGCAGGATTACTCGAAAACTATTAAGCCGATTGAGTTGAAACTTAGTAGAAATATTGGTACCTTCTACTTGACGAAAATTGTTTTTAAGAAATTGTAAAAAAAAACTACTTTTTCAATCCACATTTTACAGAAATGTTGCGTGAAATGTTGATTTTTTTTTGTAAATGCGTGCCATTTTCTCAAATTTGCATTTTCTTCATTTTAATTATCGTCACATAGAACCTATACATGTTCTAATTGAAAAAATGTTTGAACTTTTTTGCAAATCAAAGTCTACGGGAAGCTAGACTGCACGCCGATTCGCAACTCCAGTGGCAACCTTGCTGTAACACTCTGCAACAGCTCCTCCATTTTGATGATGAATTAATTAAAAAAAATTGTTTCGTATACTTAAATATACTATTAAAGTATACCTAAAGTTTGATAATTGTAGAAAAATTGTTTCTTAGTTTAAAAAATCCCTCAATACTGCTTATTTTTTTCCTGTCTAAATGTATATCTCGCCTTAAGTGAAAAAATGCCCATCTCAACATAAAAACACATTGTTTTCCATCGTAACATTCTTCGCGTGAGTTTTCCATCGTATCGTCCTAATTACATTTTACGCCTTGCAAAGGTTTTTGGATGTTGGTTTCCGCAGATGCGGGACTCTGCTGACCGAGAGAGTAGAGCGAGGGACCGGGTTGAAGTATGACGGCGCTACCGAGGCACTCCTCGCCGGAGTAAAACACGGCGAACTGCGAATGAATGTACGAAAGAAATATTAAAAAAAATGTTACATCGATGGTGCGCTTTTTTAAAAAACTTTTTTTGTTTTTCCACCTGTCCCGGTGTGATGGCTCTTTGGGGAACGTCCACGTTGATGATCAGTCGACCGTTCGAACATTTGTACACCGAGCATGGACTGAATGGCCACTGATGCTGGAAACGAAAATTGCAATAGAAGATATTCCGACTGTTCAGTTGCTCGGGCTCCTCGTGTATCCAGTGAGGATTCGAAGCTATTATCAGTTGGGTAAACAGTGCTGGATGATCGGTTCCTCCAACCTGTGCAATAAAACGAAACAATGCATCTTTTATATTTCCAAATTGTCTTCATACACCTTTCGGGTAAGGTTCCGACAAACCTTCCTTTTAATATTTTAAGACAACCTCTAAAGGGATTTTTGGCGACGCGCAATAGTTTTTGGGTTTGGATTTGTTTGGACAAAACGGAGGACGCGATAAAATATATAGTACGGTGGTACAAATTTGACCTCTATTTTCTTGCTTTTTCTCACCATCCAATTATCTTCTTTAAAAAAAAAAATTGTCGCCGAAGCTGCGAGCGGTAAAAAAATATTTCGAGGTCGCTGAAGCCTCCCGAATTTCAAACTTTCATTAAAAAATAGATTCTTTTTTTCGTCCACTTCTCATCCATGAAATTCAAGCTTTATAATTTTTAAATTAACCTCGCGAAAGCTCTAGCCGACCAATGAATATTTAGTGGTCGCCCAAAAGCATCGAAATTTCCAATTTTCGCCAATTTTTTTATTACTCTTCACACTTACAAATTTGACGCTTTGTAAAATTTTCAAAACAATTAATCCTTTTTTCTTTACAAACATATTTTGCAAATTTACCTCACCCTTCTAACCCACGAATTATAATCTTTGTTCTCATATAACAATTCTTTGAAGCTCTTGTCCGTGAACAAAATTATAGGTCGTTTTATTCGTAAAACTGAAATAGCAGCTGTTTTCTGCGCATCGTAATGCGTCCCACAGTTGGCCTCGTTGGTCAAACTGCGGACCAATCGTAGCTGTACTCTGTGACGAGCGACGCCATAATACAATAATACATAATAATACATAATAACATATCGTCTACTTGGTGTTAGTTGAAAATTATTATAATAAATTATTCAGAAAATGTAACACTTCCCTGTTTATATTGTTTTTATGCTACAAGGAATTATGGTGCATGCGAGATTTATTTTTTGGCGGAAATTGTAACTTTCGAGAACCTTGATTGACCACTAAATATTCATTGGCCGGCTAGAGGTTTCGCGAGGTTAATTAAGGGGTGAGATGCAGTCAGAATTTTCAAAAAATCGATTTTTTAAAATACATTTTCTTGAAGTATGAGGTTTCGAAAATATTCCTTGGAAATTTCAAATCAATCCCATGAAGAGTTTCCGGGATATCCCACAATTAGTGAAGGGGCGTCGGATCCCCATGGCAGGTAGCGGACGGCAGCTGCAAGCAACCGGTTACGACCCCCCCCCCCCCCCCCCCTATTATATTGACCCCCCAATTATATTCAAATTGATATTTTGGAAGCTTCCACATCGGCAGAAGCCCTATTGTATGAGCCAGGAATTAATGATTTGATGTAAGTAATTTTTTAATTAGTATTTCTATACATAAATCGAGTGCAAAATTGGAAAACTCTTTCAGAAATTTTCAAAAATTTATTACTCAAAAACTATGAACTTCAGCAAAATTTTATAAAGAATACTTTCATTTTAAAATTCCCCAAAATGATAAAAAAAATAATTCATGCCGAAAACCGCGGCAATTTTTTTTTCTTTCAAGAAGATAATTGGATGGTGAGAAAAAGGAAAAAATAGACCTCTCGGTATAAACCTCTAGGTATAAACGGAGACGTAGCAGATATAGATATAGTCGCCGCGCGTTAAAAAAAAACATAAAAATTCAATATCTCGAAAACTATTGCAAGTCGCCAAAAATCCCTTTAGGGGTTGTCTTAAAATATTGAAAGGAATATTTGTGCAAAATTTTCGCTCGATCGAGGCGGGGGGTTCGGAACCTTATCCCACCTTTCGACTGATGCACTCACCGCCAGTATATTATTCGTCTCGATCTCTTTGTGATACACAAAATAGGGCTTCACCAAACCACTTATTTTACATCTCTGTCCCAAAGTCCATTGGTGGATACCTTCGTGTTGGCCGATTATCGAGCCCGTGTCATAATCGATGAAATTTCCCGGCTTATCGTCCACGTACTATACGAAGAAAAGACAAAAAGCAGATTAATATTGCTCGGAGTAGATCGCGCGGAATAATTATCGGCGTAATTGTCGAGTTCGTGTAAACCTGCCTCGGAAATGAATTGTTTGAAATATCGTGATCCTATGAAGCATATTCCCATGCTCTCTTTCTTCTTGACGACGTGATCCAAGTTCGCCTCTTGAGCGATCTTTTTCACCTCGCACTTCTCATACTCACCCAGAGGAAACATGCATTTCTGGAGCGGCTCCTGAGCCACCTGAGACATAAAAAACGTTTGGTCTTTCTCGCGATCCAAAGCCTGCAAGAGTTTCACTTCTGAAAATATTAAAAAGAATGTTTTTTTTTTCCTTTTACATCCTCGTTTGCAATTTTTATCGCGGAAAGGAGCCTAAGGGATCTTATTCAATGAAAACTGAGCTAGATCTCGACTTTGGAAAAAATAATCCAAGATGTTAAGGAATCATCACAGTGTAAGATTTTCAAAAACTTGATTTTTTTGCATTATCCGATAGTATAGACCTATCATACATAAACATGGACCTGGCATCCCTGATTGACCGTAAGTAGACAATTTATATTAAAATTCCGCACTCGAAACTTTAAACGTGTTTTTTCTCGAAATGTAATTTTTTTAAACGGTGTACGCTCTCAAAGGATGAATTTTCAAGCTATCCGTCTCAAATTTTGACACACATTCTTCACGCCATTCTTTATCTTGCTATTACTTTAGCTTTTTTTGCAATTTTCATATTTTTTTTTAACGAAAAACTGTCGAAAAAATAGGCTATATCGTTACTTTTTTTTTCATGCCGCTGCCATTTTGTCAATTTTTATGAAAAAAACCTCCATAGCAAGATAACGGCTCTGATACTGAATCATAATCTTTTTACAAATTTTGTTTCAGATAATACGGCCCCAAACGTGTACACCGCGAGGACTCCTTTTTTTCGGAAATATTTTCAACCGTTGAAAAAAAGGTAAAAAAGTACAAACAAACGTTTAAAAAATTATTTTCTGTTCTTCATGAGTGCGTTGATTTGACAGTGAAAAATCAGACTGGTTGGCGTAATTTAACCATCGAAAAAAAAAAATCGCGAAAATCAGCTATTTTCGACCCGTTACACCGTGATGATCCCTTAAGTAGCCGGATTGATTTCTGCGAACTTACGATCTACTAATCATAGAAGAAATTTGAAAAAAAAACAGCAATTCCGGACATTTGGAATACATATTCTGTTGTTGATTTTAATCGATATTTGTCTGATCTTGTTTGATGTTTATATTGTAGATATTGATATAAAAGTTGTTACACTTAGTAAATACACTTTCGAAATACATTTTTTTTTAAATTTGTTTATTTAAGTCACTATTAATAGAGGAACATGGTAGTTGTTAAAAGAATGTCCTAAAAAAATTGTAGACCTGCGCTGTTGATGAAATCTCGGAGATGGATCATCCGAAACAAAACAAATTAAACGGTTTTAGATTCAGTATGTTAATGGCTAAAAGGCATATCATACGATATTTTATATATGAGAAAATAACAAAACGGCGGACATTTTTCGAAAAAAAAAAAAAAAAAACGAAAAAAGTGTTTTTTTTCACCGTTTTTTGGCAAAAATGAATAGTAAATATCGAAATTTAAAAAAATCCTCGATATGTGTTATAGCTATAGTTGTAAAGAATACGTGGTTAAGATTTGAGGATCGGTTCAGCAGTTTCGAAGATTTTATCAACAAACCGTCGAAAAACGTTGTTTAGAGAAAAACGCATTTCAAGTTTGTTTTAGGTTACTTAAGGAGGTTGGAGCGATTCAGTTGAGTCAAATGACGGTTTATTCATTTTTTTTTCAATGAACCTCAAAAAAATGCATACGAGGTACAGATTTATTCTATATATGGTAATTTGTTTAAATATATAATTAAAGGGAAAAATTATGCATTTTAACATTTTTATTACGTAAAGTAGAAAAACTTTTGTGTTACTACCAACTTGAAAAAGCCTAACATTATCGATGATTATTATGAAAAAACTACGACAACGAATGTTTTATACAATTCACAATGAAATTTTGAGTAATTCATAATTATGCCTATTCATATTTACGTCACGAGATTATTGGTTCATGGTTTACGATGAGCAAGATGAGGTTTTTTTTTCTAAATGTTCACAAAGGTTCAGTTTGCGTTAATCCGTTATTAGAAATGGTTTATCTTGGTGCTAAATAACAATAAAAATTACATAACCTTTAGTGTTAAAGTCTTGCCCATCTAACCGCACGTTAAATTACATACATTAAACTATTTTTTATGTCTGGTGTTTAGTTGTGAAAAAGTTCAAAAAATTCGTAAAGACTCAGTATAGTGTAAACAATAACATGTATTTTTTTTATTAAACTCAACCTTGGATTGTGGCTAACGCTCCAACCTCCTTAAATACATAAACATTTTTTTTAATGTACTTCTAAAGTGTATTTGTTAAGTGTAACAACTTTTATATTAATATCTATAATATAAACCTATGAAAAAAAATCATGAACATAGCCTTTTTTAGCGTCTAAAGTGAGAAGACCACTTAGGTCCGATTCCACAACTCTCGGTTAACCGAGTTAACCGAAGTTTAAGGGCGCCTGGACCATTCAGAACCACGCTGAGCTGGCTAAACTCTGGTTAACTCGGTTCACCGAGAGTTGTAGAACCGGGCCTTAAAAGAACACGTATCAGAGGGGCTATTACGGTTCTCGGGTGAATACTTTCCCGTTTCGCACTTTCATGTCACGTGAATTTTTTTCACTCTATTACGGATCAGTCGGGCGAAAATGTGAGATCACTATGAACTTCCGGCTCGTAATTTCACATTTTCACGTCGCCGTAGTAGGGATATACTAGCACGCGAATCGAACCTAGCCCAAAACAAAGCACGTGTGCACCAACGAAGACGTAATCTCCTTATCCGACAAAACAGCAAGTTAAAATAGAATATAAGTTCGCAACATGAACGTTACAGAAAAACAAAACATGTTATTCGATTTTATAAAAGAACACGAAAACTTAGCAGAAGGCAGATCACGGTAAAGCAGTTCAAATAAAAAACACTAGTAAGTTTTGTATCATATTAAAACATACGGGAATTCTTATAAGGCAGTGTTAGAATTATTGTTTCATATTGATAAATCAAACGATTATGTAATATATCCAGGACAATATTTGAGTCACAATTTCCATCTCATTAAACTCTGTCGGAAGCGGAACACAGTAACGAGCTAAAGAATGGCAAAAGCACAATCATTATCACATTATTTATTATTATCCAATAATAATACTTTACTGTTTGCGGTATAACTCTTAAGTTGCTAATTATTATTAAGTATTTGCGCCGAGATGTTGTCGTCTCCGAATGAACGACTTCGTAGTAACTCGTTTTGTTATACAGCTTTGGATGTGTCGTCGCTGCTTTAGGAAGACGCTGATGCAAGCGCACTACGATTTTCGACACGAAATTTCGTGCCGGCTAAACTCACGTGAATAATCTCGCATTTTCACTAGGTGAAAAGAACCGTAATAGGGTGAGCTGTTCACTTTTGTCATTTTCATCCAAACTGAGAGCCATAATAGCCCTCCAGACTCCAAGAACGCTCAGCTTACTCAGAAAGGATACGCAGAATTGTGAAGTTTAATTTTCCAAAATATAACTGCATCAGAGCTGGGACAACGGATCGACAATCAATCTTATGGTTCAAACTCACTGGTATTAGGTTCGTAGGCTTCAAGATAGGGCCCGAAGGAAGTTCTAGCGTAGTGACCGGTTGCAATTGCGTCAGCTTTGAGATTCTCACGCGCGTAGTGGTAGAATTTGTCAAACTTGATTTTTCTGTTGCATTCTATGTCGGGATTTGGTGTGTGGCCGTTTTGGTAACTTTCCAACAGATAGCTACAAACAATTGTTCACATTGAATAAACGTAGGAACGGAGGAGAAGAATTGACAACGACAAGAATGATATAGGTAAAAAAAACTGCGAAACATCTTGACATTTCTCTGAATAAGTTTGTCGTAAAAAATGAAAAATGAATGCTTTCCTTTTTTTTCCTTAAAAATCTAGGATTTGTCTTTAAGCTTCTATTCAGCTAGGGAACATAAGACTATGGGATTGGAATACTTTAAGAGTTACCTAAATACATCGTTCCAGTATTCCTTGACGAAGTCTACGCGTATCAGTGGCACATCCAGTTTTTTGCAAACCCATTCCGCATCTCTATAATCTCTGTCGGTGACACATAGTCCACTCTCATCCGTAGTGTCCCAATTCTTTATGAACACAGCGGTAACATTGAAGCCTAAAAAAGAAATCGTGAATTTCAGTGCAGTTTCGAAAATGTATGAAGGAGATATAGAATCCTTGGATATTTTCTTATGTAGCAATCGAGTACGGATTTACCTTACGAGAGAATTAAAACATTAAGGGGTAAAACATTAAAACATTCTTGTTCGCCACGTAGGGGTTTTTCATTTGTTTGAACCATTGCTTTTTATGCAATGTGTATGCAATCCAAAATCGTCGGAAATTGCGAACGAAAAACGAATGTTAAATTAACACGGTCGAAATTCCGTCAAAAATGAAAATTTCAAAAAAATCCTACGTGGCGAACGACAAAAACTATCGAAGAATATTGTATCCAAATTTGGACAAAATCGGATGAGCCGTTTTCGAGTTACATCTGACACTGACTTTTAAAACTATGTTTCGAGATAATCGCGTTTGAACCGCTTCCAGTCAACGAATTTATTCCAAAAATTCCCTAAACATACCTCGTTGTACATATTTTCCCATAAAAAAAACCCGGATCCAATCGAAACATTAGTTTTTGAGATAAAAATTCCCGAAGTTTACCTGTTGTTCTCACCGTTTACTCAGGTACCTCCCCTTAAGGGGAAGATCCATTTATAACGTAAAGAGCCTGTGGCCGAAAACGAACTCCACGAGGAAGCTGAGGAACTACTTTATGACCTCCGCAATCGCAGATTAATCGGTAGGTCATTTAGTAACAACTACTTTTTCGTGAACCTCGTGAAATATAGCACAAAAAATATCTAATCGATCTTTTTCAAACCTCGCACACTTTTAGATAACATAATTACCGTATATGTGAACCTAGAGTACCTTAAAGGATTATTTTTAAAAACTACTTATTTATTAACAAATACTATAGTAAAAATCTCATGAAAAATATAATATTTTTGCGAATATGTACCATTTTTCGAGTTTTCATTTTTCTTCGGATTTTTTAGGTTTGCATAGAACGTGTGCGTGTTAGAAATCTAAAACTTCTTGACACTGATGATTCAGATCAATGCACCAGACACTCGGTTATACGCCGTGGAACAAATCAGCCGGCAACCGTTCTTGAAGCAAGTGTCATACAGCCGTCATTTTTAAATATTAAAAAAATATTTTTTTTTCGATGATTAAAAGATGTAGTCTTTTTTTTTGGAAAATCAAAAGATGTACAGGCGTGATTTTTTCTTTTTTTTTTCTTTTCAAAATGACCAGACGTGATATTTTTTTTTTTGGAAAATTAGAAGATGTCATATTTTTTTGGAAGATTAGAAGATGGATAATTCTTTTTTGAAAATCAAACGATGTACATTAATAATATGTACATCAAATTTGAATTGTCTAGAATAAATAGTTTCGACATAAGTAAATCTTGAAAATTTGCTTATTTCCGGCTGCCTAAAGGGCTGGAACCCACCCCCCTTAAGGGGAGGGTAGCGGTTTGCACTTTTGAAAAATAGATTTTTTGTCTTTTCTTATAGTTAAACATTTCGAGAATATAATCCCAAAATTTCAAATCAATCAGAGCAAAACTCTCGAAGTTATTGACAATTTAGTCCAGCTCCTCTAACACTGTAGCTCCGACTTCTCTAAACTTCAAACGCATTTTTCTCAAAACCACTTTTTCAAAGTCCGTGTTTACTGCCATTTGAAAACGACATGACCGATTTATTTCAAACTTGGTACACACTTTCTACATATAAAACACCTCCCCCCAACGGTTTGTTTGAGATTTTTTTTTACATTGAGGGGGTTTTCCACCCTCAAAGTGGCGAAATTTTTCGTGAAAAATAGCACTTTTAACTTTACATGACCACCAAAAATGTATAAATGAAAAAAAAAAATTATCGAAGACCGTTGTGGGGAGGATTTGATGATACTTTGACTAAATTTTAATGGTACTTTATTTCAGATAATTTCTAGCTGAGATACAGTCAACACCGCAAATCGTGTTTTTCCAAATGCGTTCTTGGAAAAGCTTTGTCACCGGCTTGTTTGTGGATATTTTCGCGTACAAATTTCACGGAATGTTCTTGAAATGACACTTAACAATGTACAAAAGGATTCAATAAATTTACTCTATCCATATAGATGAAAAAAATTCGCAAAAAAGGGTTTTTTTCACGCTAAAACCTCTACCCTCCCCTTAACGAAAGAGTTAACAACCATTATTTTGTTGAACTTGGCGGTTCTTTTTCATTCGTAAAAATTCCGGTAGGAAGCGTAGATACGGACTTCGAATTTTTCGGCATCACGTAATACGCGATACAGAGATTAGTAGGGAGATGTACAACGCTCCCCTTTTTGGCGTGCCTCGCAAATGGCGCTAAATCGCGGCGGCCAGTTCGGGAATATGATTTTGTGTGCCTCGCCTCTATCGAGGTTGCAGATTGCCTTGTAGCCGCGCGAGTCGTGAGCACCGCTCCAGTCGATATCGCAGCAGCGTGCACACGAATGGGTAGCTCGGTGGGGGAAAAGTCTCTGCCCCTCGCTCCGTATCAGTACATTTCCCCGAAAACATTTCCCCGAATGACACTTCTCCGAATGACATTTCCCCGAAAACACTTCCCCGAAAACATTTCCCCGAATCGACATTTCCCCGAATGACACTTCCCCGAACGACACTTCCCCGAAAAACAGTTCCCCGAATCGACATTTCCCCGAATGACACTTCCCCGAAAAACAGTTCCCCGAATCGACACTTCCCCGAAAAACAGTTCCCCGAATGACACTTCCCCGAATGACACTTCCCCGAATGACACTTCCCCGAATGACACTTCCCCGAATGACATTTCCCCGAAAACACTTCCCCGAAAAACAGTTCCCCGAATCGACATTTCCCTGAATGACACTTCCCCGAAAAACAGTTCCCCGAATCGACACTTCCCCGAAAAACAGTTTGTTTGGGTCTGTTTGGGTTCCACGCACCCCACTATTCCAAGCACATCCGAGGTGCCCTGCGCCCACACCAGTGTTCCACGCAATCCACTATTCCACACGCACATTCGAGGTGCCGTGCGCCCACACGAGTGTTCCACGCACCCCACTATTCCACACGCACATTCGAGGTGCCCTGCGCCCACAACAGTGTTTCACGCACCCCAATATTCCACACGCACATTCGAAGTGCCCTGAGCCCACACCAGTGTTCCACGGACCCCACTATTCCCCACGCATATCCGACGTGCCCTGCGCTCACACCCATTTACGCATTTACCCATTTTGACCCAATTTGACTTTAAATAAATAATCTTTTTACTCATTTTTTCTTGTCATCTTATTTACTCTTCGATTAATGATTTTTACCCATTTTGACTTTGACTTTAAATATAATAACCTTTTCACTCATTTTTTCTTGTCATCTTATTTACCCTTCGATTAATGATTTTTATCCATTTTGACTTTGACTTTAAATAAATAACCTTTCCACTCATTTTCGGGGAAGTGTCGTTCGTGGAAGTGTTCATTCGGGAAAATGTCATTCGGTGAAATGTTTTTTCGAGGAAGTGTCATTCGGGGAAATGTCGATTCGGGGAACTGTTTTTCGGGGAAGTGTCGATTCGGGGAACTGTTTTTCGGGGAAGTGTCATTCGGGGAAGTGTTATTCGGGGAACTGTTTTTCGGGGAAGTGTCGATTCGGGGAACTGTTATTCGGGGAAGTGTCATTCGGGGAACTGTTTTTCGGGGAAGTGTCGATTCGGGGAACTGTTTTTCGGGGAAGTGTCGTTCGGGGAAGTGTCATTCGGGGAAATGTCGGTTCGGGGAACTGTTTTTCGGGGAAGTGCCGTTCGGGGAAGTGTCATTCGGGGAAATGTCGATTCGGGGAAATGTTTTCGGGGAAGTGTTTTCGGGGAAATGTCATTCGGGGAAGTGTCATTCGGGGAAGTGTTTTCGGGGAAAAGTATGGGTACCCCCTCGCTCAGTGCAGCCAGATCGCGCGTAAAAGTTACCCCCTCTCTAGTCTCTTGCGCGCCCATCACACAATCATAGTAGCGCATGTCCGTGAGCGAGCGACGCTCGGACGCTTCGGGAAGAGCCGAGCGCCGGCGAAGTTTCCCGATCGCGCCTTCGGCAGCTACACCAACACATGGACGCTGAGCACGTTCGTGTGCGGCCAAGCCGAACCGAAGGATTCGAGGGAAAAAGCAATCTGAGCACGACTCGCGCGTGACGTCATGCGACGGCACGAGCGAGGCTTTTAGATGATTTCAATGCTTATTTAGCCCTTGATTCTCTGCGTTATTAATGCATAAAAAAAATGTATCGCACACTCTCAAGGCTTATTTTTTTCAGTTTATACGTTAATTTAAATACAATAATAAATCTAAATTACAACTTATGTATCCTCTAAAATATTGTTTACGCTTTACTCACACCCGTCCTTATGCCAAATAAATTATAATTCATAAAAGTAAGCGGAAATATATTTATATTCGTATTATTATATTAATTCTCATAGCTCTCATATGAAAACTCTTATATGAAACTCTCATATGAAAAAATCCAAAAAACCTCAAAACCTTAGATTTCAACTAACCGAGAGCATACATCTTCACATTTTCAATCATGACGAATTTTTAAGAACAATATCATCACAAACACATCTGAACCAAAACAATATACATCACCTAAATTATCAAAACATAAATCAAACAACACAACATCACAACATCTTATACTACTAATAGACAACAGGACACAAATAATAATCTTTCCACTGACCCTCTGAATAATATAAATTCGACAATCACATTAAATAAAACGAAAGAATGGCTTATAAACTCTCCAACATTGATATTCCGCTACACATTTCCACATTCTTGTCTCTAGGTGAAAAGTTTTGTTTTCCTTACCTCAAACTCTCAAACATAAAAACTCATATCCACAAATCAATCTCCGAACTCGAGTCCAAATTAGACTTTTTACTGGACAAACCTAGACAAATCGAAATTAGAACCAGATTCACTAAAATCTTAAACAAAATAAACATTCCCACATCATTTTCCAACACTAATCAAATTATAAAACACACGTCCTCATTCTTAAAAAACAACCCTCAACTTTTAGTTACACGAGCTGACAAAGGAAATTCAACAGTCATTCTTAACAAATCAGATTACATTACAAAAACTCATAATTTACTCGCAGATTCCTCAACTTACAAATTAACAAATAGAAATCCCATCAACACTCTACAAAAAGGCATTAACAATATTCTCTCCAGATGGAAAACCCTAAAAACTATTGATGAAACAAAATACGAATACTTAAAAGCTGAAAATTGCAACCTATTTCGTCTCTATTGGCTGCCAAAAATTCATAAAAATAATTATTCACTTCGTCCAATAGTATCATCAATAAATAGTCCAACGCATAAACTAGCTGAATTTATACAATCTAAACTTTCTAAATTAATCAGTACGACTAATTCACACGTCAAAGATAGTTTCCACCTAAAACATTCGCTTTCTAACATCTCAATTCCACTCAACTACAAATTGGTCTCGTTTGATGCTGTTTCTCTCTATACCAACATCCCATTACAACTTGTTATTCAAAGCCTTCAAAAAAGACCAAATCTATTTTCGAAAAAATTTCCGTTAAACGAAATAATTAAAGCCATAGAATACATCATGTTCTCAACTTTCTTTACATTTCAAAATAAAATTTACCAACACATCTCAGGGTTACCAATGGGCTCACCTCTGCCTGCAATACTATCTAACATCGTCATGATCGATGACGAAACAAATTGTCTGGAAAAATTTACATTTTCGTTACCACTATATAAAAGATATATTGATGATATTATTATTCATCTACCAACAGACAAAATTGAATCCACCAAAAAGATTTTTAACTCATATAACTCAAAATTACAATTTACATCAGAAAATGAAGTAGATAAAAAATCCCGTTTCTTGATATACTTTTAATCCATAAACAAAATTCAATTATCAAAAATTGGTATAGGAAACCAACCTGGTCAGGCAGATTCATAAATTTCTTTTCACACCACCCACTTTCCCAAAAAAGGCCATAATTTACATGCTAGTTGACAGAGCAATAAAATTATCTCATCCTCCATTTCACAAAGAAAACCTCAAACTTATTACTAACAAGATGACACAAAATTGCTATCCGATCTCTTTCACAGAAAAAATAATAAAACATCGGCTTTCCACAATCAACAATCAAAAAAAGAATAACAACAATTTTGATTCTTCCAGACTAATAAATGTTCCTTACACAAAAAAAAACATTCATCATCAACTAATTCGTCTTTTCCAACAATACAACATAACATCAGTCACAAACAATAAACACAACATTTCATCGATTACTGGCTCCGTCAAAGACAAAATGAATAAGAACCAAAAATCCAACATAGTTTACAAAATCGATTGTAAGGATTGCAATGTCACATACATCGGCCAAACCAAAAGATACCTTGAAACCAGAATAAAAGAACATAAAAATAGCCTAAAACATACTACCACAATACACACAGCCTTAGCACAACATGCAATAGAACAAAAACATGCCTTTCAATTCGACAATGTAAAAATTTTGAACAATGAAAATTGGCTCAAAAAAGATTAATCCTAGAAATTATCCAAAGTAGGGCACACTCCAACGTCATAAATTTTAGAACTGACATACAAAAACTAAGCTCGATCTATAACTCTATTATATAACTATTAAAATATTTTACAATACTTTACTTGACATAACAATTTTAAAATTATTGACACTATAACTTAATTTTAAATACTCTTAATATGACGCACCAATTTTATTTCTCTTGATACGTCACTGCCTAAAGGATCTTTCTCGCCCGATTCGCAAAATAGAGACTCTAATAAGCTTCATGAAATTAAGACACCACTCAGTTTCTCTCGAACTCTCCGTGATCACACAACTCAATATGTAACTGAGTAATGTAAATTTCGAGTTTTTGTTTATTTTGGAAGAAAATTTAAAAAATCTTAAACTCAATAGGCAATCATCACAGTCATTTGATACTTTATTAAAATTTCTTTTAAATCAATCACGTACATTAAATTTTCACAAATAAAACACAAAACTTTCTTATAATTATTAATTTCTTACAAATGATAAAAATCGCTAAAAAACGATAAATTCTTCCATCTGTTGAGTATACTCCAACACAACAGTACTTACTTCCATAAATACTGTCTTTTGAAATAACCTTCCAAATATCAGCAAAAGCTAGAAACATCAACAACATCGAGGTTAGTCGTTTCTCATATTTCATTTCTTTATAACTCCATAGTATAATAAACCACACACTCACACATCACTCATTTCAAACACCGATGAATAAGAAGAATTAACGCAATACAAGAACTTATGCATATCAAATCAATATAGTTATAACCAAAACAGAATTAACATATCAGTTATACAAAACGGCACAACAATTTTATAACACAATCATAACATACAACATTCGTGTATTTAATTCCTTCAAACTTGATTTGGAAAATTCGTGTATCAAAATTTAGAGAGAAAAATATAATTTCTGTAGAGGACCCGAACCAAAGGGTCGAAACGTAAGAAAGCATAATTTATTTCCATCGCTGACCTTGGAAAACCTCTATTGGTCGGATTGAAGCCGAATCTTCATCATCCATCCGGCCGCGAATCGTCAGTATCAGAAAGTGCACATATTCTACAAGCGATGAGATGGTCTCGTTGGTAGCGTTCCTGGCTTCGGTCCGCAGGGGCGCGGGATCGTTCCCCGCGCTCAGTACTTTTTTTTAAATTTATTATTAGTATTAATTCTTGTTTGATTAGTTCTCATTATTATTTTTATTAGTTATCTTATAGTGTAGAAAAATGTATCGCGCACTCCGATCGCTTATTTTATTAGATTGTACGTTAATTTAAATGTAATAATACAACTAAATTACAACTTATTTATCTTCTAAAAAATTGTTTACGCTTTACTGACACCCGTCCCTATGCCAAATAAATTGTAATTCATAAAAGTAAGGGGAAATATATCTATATTCGTATTATTATATTCATTCTCAAACTTTCATCAACCGATGAAGCATTATTTCCAAAAACAAGTCAACCATCTATCCGGCCGCGAATCGTACGTGCCAGAAAGGGGCATTTTTGTATGTTTTTACATTTACAGGTAATTTGCATTGTAATGGGGTGAATTGTTTATTTGTGAACACTTATCATTGACAGAACAAACAAAAATTTAATCGTAAAACATCATGAGCAGTTTTCCTATTTTCAGAATAATGTTCTTTCAATGAGCGTGTTGCACGTATAAACAATTCACCCCATACAAAAAGAAAATAATAATTTAAAAAAAAACAGATAAGCACTGAGCGCGGGGAACGATCCCGCGCCCCTAAGCTAGGAACGCTACCAACGGGACCATCTTTAATGTACGTGATTTGTGATTTGAAATGTGAAATTTGTGAAAATTTAATGTACGTGATTGATTTAAAAGAAATTTTAATAAAGTATCGAATGACTGTGATGATTACCTATTGAGTTTAAGATTTTAAAAATTTTCTTCCAAAATAAACAAAAACTCGAAATTTACATTACTCAGTTACACATTGAGTTGTGTGATCACGGAGAGTTCGAGAGAAACTGAGTGTTGTCTTAATTTCATGAAGCTTATTAGAGTCTCTATTTTGCGAATCGGGCGAGAAAGATCCTTTAGGCAGTGACGTATCAAGAGAAATAAAATTGGTGCGTCATATTAAGAGTATTTAAAATTAAGTTATAGTGTCAATAATTTTAAAATTGTTATGTCAAGTAAAGTATTGTAAAATATTTTAATAGTTATATAATAGAGTTATAGATCGAGCTTAGTTTTTGTATGTCAGTTCTAAAATTTATGACGTTGGAGTGTGCCTTACTTTGGATCATTTCTAGGATTAGTCTTTTTTGAGCCAACTTTCATTGTTCAAAATTTTTACATTGTCGAATTGAAAGGCATGTTTTTGTTCTATTGCATGTTGTGCTAAGTCTGTGTGTATTGTGGTAGTATGTTTTAGGCTATTTTTATGTTCTTTTATTCTGGTTTCAAGGTATCTTTTGGTTTGGCCGATGTATGTGACATTGCAATCCTTACAATCGATTTTGTAAACTATGTTGGATTTTTGGTTCTTATTCATTTTGTCTTTGGTGGAGCCAGTAATCGATGAAATTTTGTGTTTATTGTTTGTGACTAATGTTATGTTGTATTGTTGGAAAAGACGAATTAGTTGATGATGAATGTTTTTTTTGTGTAAGGAATATTTATTAGTCTAGAAGAATCAAAATTGTTGTTATTCTTTTTTTGATTGTTGATTGTGGAAAGCCGATGTTTTATTATTTTTTCTGTGAAAGAGATCGGATAGCAATTTTGTGTCATCTTGTTAGTAATAAGTTTGAGGTTTTCTTTGTGAAATGAAGGATGAGATAATTTTATTGCTCTGTCAACTAGCATGTAAATTATGGCCTGTTTTGGGAAAGTGAGTGGTGTGAAAAGAAATTTATGAATCTGCCTGACCAGGTTGGTTTCCTATACCAATTTGTGATAATTGAATTTTGTTTATGGATTAAAAGTATATCAAGAAACGGTTTTTTTATCTACTTCATTTTTTTATGTAAATTGTAATTTTGAGTTATATGAGTTAAAAATCTTTTTGGTGGATTCAATTTTGTCTGTTGGTAGATGAATAATAATATCATCAATATATCTTTTATATAGTGGTAACGAAAATTTTAATTTTTCCAGACAATTTGTTTCATCATCGATCATGACGATGTTAGATAGTATTGGAGCCAGAGGTGAGCCCATTGGTAACCCTGAGATGTGTTGGTAAATTTTATTTTAAAATGTAAAGAAAGTTGAGAACATGATGTATTCTATGGCTTTAATTATTTCGTTTAAAGGAAATGTTTTTGAAAATAGATTTGATCTTTTTTTGAAGGCTTTGAATAACAAGTTGTAATGGGATGTTGGTATAGAGAGAAACAGCATCAAACGAGACCAATTTGTAGTTGAGTGGAATTGAGATGTTAGAAAGCGAATGTTTTAGGTGGAAACTATCTTTGACGTGTGAATTAGTCGTACTGATTAATTTAGAAAGTTTAGATTGTATAAATTCAGCTAGTCTATGCGTTGGACTATTTATTGATGATACTATTGGACAAAGTGAATAATTATTTTTATGAATTTTTGGCAGCCAATAGAGACGAAATAGGTTGCAATTTTCAGCTTTTAAGTATTCGTATTTTGTTTCATCAATAATTTTTAGGGTTTTCCATCTGGAGAGAATATTGTTGATGCCTTTTAGTAGAGTGTTGATGGGATTTCTATTTGTTAATTTGTAAGTTGAGGAATCTGCGAGTAAATTATGAGTTTTTGCGATGTAATCTGATTTGTTAAGAATGACTGTTGAATTTCCTTTGTCAGCTCGTGTAACTAAAAGTTGAGGGTTGTTTTTTAAGAATGAGGACGTGTGTTTTATAATTTGATTAGTGTTGGAAAATGATGTTGGAATATTTATTTTGTTTAAGATTTTAGTGAATCTGGTTCTAATTTCGATTTGTCTAGGTTTGTCGAGTAAAAAATCTAATTTGGACTCGAGTTCGGAGATTGATTTGTGGATATGAGTTTTTATGTTTGAGAGTTTGAGGTAAGGAAAACAAAACTTTTCACCTAGAGACAAGAATGTGGAAATGTGTAGCGGAATATCAATGTTGGAGAGATTTATAAGCCATTCTTTCGTTTTATTTAATGTGATTGTCAAATTTATATTATTCAGAGGATCAGTGGAAAGATTATTATTTGTGTCCTGTTGTCTATTAGTAAGGGTTGAGTATAAGATGTTGTGATTTTGTGTTGTTTGATTTATGTTTTGATAATTTAGGTGATGTATATTGTTTTGGTTCAGATGTGTTTGTGATGATATTGTTCTTAAAAATTCGTCACGATTGAAAATGTGAAGATGTATGTTCTTGGTTAGTTGAAATCTAAGGTTTTGAGGTTTTTTGGATTTTTTCATATGAGAGTTTCATATAAGAGTTTTCATATGAGAGCTATGAGAATTAATATAATAATACGAATATAAATATATTTCAGCGTACTTTTATGAATTATAATTTATTTGGCATAAGGACGGGTGTGAGTAAAGCGTAAACAATATTTTAGAAGATACATAAGTTGTAATTTAGATTTATTATTATATTTAAATTAACGTATAAACTGAAAAAAATAAGCCTTGAGAGTGTGCGATACATTTTTTTATGCATTAATAACGCAGAGAATCAAGGGCTAAATAAGCATTGAAATCATCTAAAAGCCTCGCTCGTGCCGTCGGGTGACGTCACGCGCGAGTCGTGCTCAGATTGCTTTTTCCCTCGAATCCTTCGGTTCGGCTTGGCCGCACACGAACGTGCTCAGCGTCCATGTGTTGGTGTAGCTGCCGAAGGCGCGATCGGGAAACTTCGCCGGCGCTCGGCTCTTCATGAAGCGTCCGAGCGTCGCGGGCTCACGGACATGCGCTACTATGATTGTGTGATGGGCGCGCAAGAGACTAGAGAGGGGGTAACTTTTACGCGCGATCTGGCTGCACTGTCGACAGGCGAACGGAGCGAGGTTTTTCGTCCGATCGATCTCGACATATGTGTGGCCGTACTGCGAATTGGAATATGCATTAAATGAATTTCAAAGAGGAAAACATGTATCGAAAAAATTGTTTTCTTTCGGTTGACCGTTTATGCCGAGAATGCGGGTTAAAAAAATTAACGACGAACCGCGTTGAAAAATAAAACGCCGAAACGGCCGTGGAAGGTTCAAAAAGAAATCTTGAGCCTTTGCCGTAACTGTCATTCGTTACGGCGTTTTTTTCAACAGTAAACATTATGAATAAGCGTGTATCATAAATGTTTTTCTATCCTCAATGAGCGTCGTGGCTGAGTTGGCAGCGTGACGGATTGACGATGTTTGCGGTCCGGGTTCGATCCCTGGGTAATCGACTTTTTTAAATCTATTTTTGTTCTTCATTTTATATTCAAAAAATTTCGAACTTACTCTCGCTTTAGCTATTCTCGCCGGTCCAGGCATTATTTATGATATTTAATTCGTATATGTTTAATTTAAAAACAGACATTGGCTACCGTGGATCGAACCCGCGTCGTCTGCACTCAGAGCCCGCACGCTGATATATCAACCGCGAGGCTCTTGGGACTGCAAACCTGCCTTACGTATACACACTTATCCAACCTTAAAAAAAATCGCTGCATACCAATTGCATATTGTTTTTATGACCCCAAAGTATTATTGAAGACAAATGAAAACGATTTCTCTCAAGTGGTGTTATCCCTTAAAGAAAAGAAATTAATTTTTTGATCGTTGTAAATGTATATCCCCTCTTAAAGACTTTAAGGCGTCTGGCCACCTTGGCCGATCGAAAAATGGGTATATTAAAAAAAAAATGAACTTGAAAGTATGGGTCGGAATATTTTTATTTTTTTACACGTCAGAAAGGGCTTTAAGAATAACGTTAATAAATTTCCGTTCAAAATATTAAAAAATGGCCCCGTATGCACATTGCCGCGGAGGCCCTCCGCACGATACGCGCGGTCGTTGTCCCAGCTGTTACTCGGTCATGTCACATCTGTAAAAAAAACAGTTCATTCGTGAGTAGTGTCGCTACAATGTAGCGTAGCGGTTTTTTTCCGACCATTAAAAAAATTATGGTGAACCGAAGAAAAAATTTGTATTTTTCACCGAAATTATGGCTCACTATAATTTTTTTAATGGTCGAAAAAAACTGCTACGTTACATTGTAGTGACACTACTCACGAATGAGCTGATTTTTGTTCAGATGTGACATGGCCGGGTAACAGCTGGGACAACGACCGCGCGTATCGTGCGGAGGGCCTCCGTGGCAATGTGCATAACGGCGCTATTTTTTAATATTTTGAACGGAAATTTGTTAACTTTATTCTTAAAGCCCTTTCTGACGTTACGTAAAAAAATAAAAATATTCCGGCCCATACTTTCGAGTTTATTATTTTTTTTTAAATACCTATTTTCGATCGGCCAAGGTGGCCAGACGCCTTAAAGTCTTTAAGAGGGCATATGCATTTACAACAATCAAAAAATCAATTTCTATTCTTTAAGGGATAACACCACTCTAAGAATTTGGAAAAATCGTTTTCATTTGTCTTCAATAATACTTTAGGGTCATAAAAACAATATGCAATTGGTATGCAGCGATTTTTTTTAAGGTTGGATAAGTGTGTATACGTAAGGCAGGTTTGCAATCACAAGAGCCTCGCGGTTGATATATCAGCGTGCGGGCTCTGAGTGCAGACGCGGGTTTGATCCACGGTAGCCAATGTCTTTTTTTAAATTAAATATATGTGAATTAAATATCATAAATAGGGCCTGGACAGGCAACAATAGCTAAAGCGAAAGTAAGTTCGAAATTTTTTTAATATAAAATGAAGAAAAAAATAGATTAAAAAAGTCGATTCGTCAGGGATCGAACCCGGACCGCAAGCATCGTCAATCCGTCACGCTGACAACTCAGCCACGACGCTCATTGAGGATAGAAAAACATTTATGATACACGATTATTCATAATGTTTACTGTTGAAAAAAAACGCCGTAATGACCGCGGCAAAGGCTCGAGATTTCTTTTTGAACCTTCCACGGTCGTTTCGGCGTTTTATTTCTCAACGCGGTTCGTCGTTTATTTTTTTAACCCGCATTCTCGGTATAAACGGCAAACCGAGAGAAAACAATTTTCTCGATACATGTTTTTCTCTTTGAAATTCATTTAATGCATATTCCAATCCGCAGTACGGCCACACATATGTCGAGATCGATCGGACGGAAAACCTCGCTCCGTTCACCTGTCGAGTGAGCGAGGGGCAGAGACTTTTCCCCCACCGAGCTACCCATTCATGTGCGCGCTGCTGCGATATCGACTGGAGCGGTGCTCACGACTCGCGCGGCTACAAGGCAATCTGCAACCTCGACAGAGGCGAGGCACACAAAATCATATTCCCGAACTCGCCGCCGCGATTTAGCGCCATTTGCGAGGCACGCCGAAAAGGGGAGCGTTGTACATCTCCCTACTAATCTCTGCGCGATACAGCTTCGTGTTTCTTTACCGACTGATGGTAATAGAAATATCCAAGAGCGAATGCATTCTCGACTTAAAAATGCCCACATTTTAACAGATATTCCGGCATAATAATTAAGAGGATCAAGAACAATAAACGAGAGTTGCAACATTACCTTTGCGTTTCAAGAGAAGTGTGGCTACGGCACTGTCCACACCGCCGGACAAGCCAACAACAATATTCCTCAGCATAATTCCGCTAGCCGCGAGTGACAGTCCAGAAGCAGGAAATTTCCGAAAATAGACGACCGTCGTTCATTCGAACGATCTTTGTTGTACAAAAAATTGCTTCGAACCGGAAAATCGTTGGAAAAAAACGACATAGCCATCAATCCATGTGCGCCATGACAGTTTTTTAGCTCCTCCGGCGTGCGCTTCATGCAGCGCGCCTGTTCAAGCCTCGTTATCGTGTGTGTTTCTGTTTACGATGGCAGCGGCCGCTTCGTTTGGTCTTTATTTGGGAAACACGTCCGCGTGTTTGGCAATATACAAAGTAAGTATCCTCGCAATTATTAACGAGTACTCTTGACGTTATCGCGACACTTACGATTAACGAAAACGTAAAAACGGCTCTACCACGTGCTCGCGACTTGACAACGCGTTGAGACCTCAAAACCAAAGAAATCTCGGTATCTTATACGAGGCAAAAGTTTCAACTAATTTTGGGGGATAAACGTAGTCGAACGATCTTGCCATTCTTCTGCGCCGATCGTGAAAATTTCATCGTTATTCGTCGAGCTGTTCGAGGGCGAATTGCGCTTGGAGGTTGCAACCGGCACCTAACCTCTAGTGATATCGAATCGTCAAAAAAATAAAAATTGTACGCTGAATTTTGTCTCCGTTTTTAGGATGACAACGTTGACGTCGTGGCTAACAATGCCGGAGACAGGGTCACTGCCGCAGTCGTTGCGTTCAACGATTCCGAGAAGGTTCGTTAAGGCGTTTCTCTTTAACCACAATTTTGAGGTTAGAATTGTCGATTACTTCGTCGTACTCACCGGCGCTATGATAACGACGCTCTGTTACAATCGTCGAACGTCAGATCATCGGCTTGGCAGCCAAGGCCGGTTTGTTCAGGAACGCCGCTGTCTCCGTTATCCATAACAAGCGGCTCATGAACAAGGACATCGATCCGGCCGAGTTGGAGTCAGCTATGAAAAGTAGCTCCAGCAAACTGATAAATGATTCCCAGCGTCTCCACTATTCCATCAAGAGGGGAGAGAAAAATGAGAAGATAACGCCCGCCGATATATCCACCATTCTATTCGAAGCAATGTACGATATATCGACGACGGCTGCGCACGACGACGAGGAGCACAACGTCGTACTCTGCACACCCCTGAGATTCAGCCCCGAGAGCATCAAAGGCTGGAGTCGCTCTGCCGAAGCTGCCGGCTTCAAGGTTCTTCAGAACGTAAGCGAACCTACCGCTACTTGTCTCGCTCACGGTATAGGAAAGGACAAGAAAAAAACAGAGTACGTAAATTTCAAAGGATCTTCCGTCGTATCGCCGTTTGACAGATGAAATAAGGTCACGAAATTTTGGTAACTGCACAAGCCTGCCAAGTGCATGGAACATGCCTAAAGTAGGGTTCCGTAGTTACTTGTTTGTGCAATCGTTTGAAAAATCGATGTTTAGCGATGTAGTTATTATCGCCGTGTATGTTGTACCACAATTATTTATTGTATACTGATTTCATTTTTATTCCTTAAGGCGGAAAACCAGTTTAGGAGTATGTTTTTTTTAGTGATTTTCGTGATTTTTTTTAAACGGAATGAATGAATAGAATTTATTCAAACTTGAGGAATATTTCATACATATTTTCGAACAAATATATTAATTTTTTTGAAGCATTTCCTTCGAAAATATGGAATTGAAGTATACTTCATATATGGTTCGAATATTACTTTGAGAACATGTTTTCTTTGTGTATGAACCTAACTCGGACAAAAAAATTAATAATTGCGTTTTGTTAGAGGTGTTTAAACGAAAGTGTATAATTTTTGCAATTTTTTTATAACCTTTTTTGCTATAAAAAATATACTTTAAACAATGATCCCAAATTTAGATTCATATAGAACGTAATTATATAAAGAAACTAACTATCACTTCTTAAAGTTATAGGTTAGAAACTTTTCGAGCTAGAGTGTTGACCAGTGTTTGTCAATCTTTTTATAAAGCGGCACACTTAAGGGGAGATATACACCTAGGAGCCGGAAAAAAGGTCATTTTTGTGAATTTTTTCGAGGGAAACTATTTGAATTTTCGGATTGGGGTTTTAATTATCTAAAAGTATATATATTCAAAAATATGTTTAATTTTCTTTATTTAAACATATCAAAAATATACAAAGATATTGTATGATCCTTGGGGCGTCGTAAAAAAATCTGCATATACGGTACCCACTGGCGTTTCTTCAAAAATCATCTAAAAAAAACCAAAAAGATTATTAAATTAGATACTATAATCGAGTACCTGTCAGCCGATTTTGAAAATATCGATTTATGACAAAATGGCCGACGTTTGAACATAAATAGTGATTTTTGGGCAAAAAATTAGTTATTATTTTGCCTATAAAACAAAAACTAAGTAACGGAAAAAAAATCCTATGACAAGTACTAGATAATGGTACTATGACAAGTACTAGAAAAACGTGTTTGAAAATTTGGGAATAAATAAATCATGAAATTTGTCAAATTACATGGAATTATCGATACCAGGCCCATAGTGTAGGTCTTCTACGGTCGACGGAATGTTCATAGCTTCTAAATCTTCGACCTCGACCACCTAGGTGTATATCTCCCGTTAAATGTCTGTAAAGTTTTTACGGCACACCTTCGTATTAGGCGTCACCCCGCGCCGCCCGCCTGGCGAGTCAACACTCGTCCCGATCGGTGCTGACTTTATCACATGGTAAATCTGTCTATTTTTAGCGGCACACCGGTTGAAATTCACTGGTGTACACAAATTGAAAAGGTCGTTTCGAGAAAACCGCGTTCGAAAAAAAAAATCCGCAAACGAAGAATTCAAGGGAGTAATGAATTATTTATACTACTTTGGCAACATGTTCTTAAATAGTTTCCCTAACAATGTATGGAATTTAAAAAAAAACGATTTTTTTAGTCATCTAAACTGGTTTCCCTTCTTAGGGGGACATCTACCTAGATGCCCGAAAAAAATCGCTAAGTCCCGAATTTTTTTTTCCCGGGAAACCATTGGTAAAGAATAAACGCAATTTTTAACACAAAGGTACATAGCCTGAGAGAGCCTTTCAATAAATTACCAAGAAATACAGAAAAATCGCGATTTTTTTCGCGACGTTTCGCGATGGACAATCTCCATTTTGTTTTAACAGAGTAGCGACGAGGTGAATTTCGAGCAAACAAAATCTATGCAAAAGTCGTCATTTTTACGTAACTATCAAAAAATGAAGGTCGATCAGAAAAATAGTGAGATCGTCTACGACCTTTAAATGTTTCTCATCGTATGTCTTGTGAATTTGGAAACAATCCATCAAGTGATTCTCGAGATATCATATTCACCGACTTTGAAAACAGTATCATTTACCGGCGGCCATGTTTTTGTTGTTTTACTATATTTTCTGGTGATTTTTTTTAAAGCTCTCAATATATGTATCTTTGTGTTTAAAAAATGCGTTTCTTTTTCACCAATCGTTTCCCAGAAAAAAATTCAGAATCTGTGAATTTTTTCGGGCCTCTAGGTACATGTAGCCCCTTAGTTCCTTAATCTGCAATCATAATACTTTGATGTTACAGGCGGGCTGAAGATGGGGGGCATTGTTGATGTTTAATATTTTATTACCAAGGCGTCAAACAACATGGCACAAAGTTATTTGTGCAGACCTCATATGAACTTTCCGGGAAGTCAACTTAGCGGTAACTTGGTTGTCCATGTCTCCTGAATTTGTTGATGTTACTCAACCGACATAATGTTCATTTAAAGTTCTAATCCAATACTAGTACCTACAATTTTTCCGATTTCTCAAATTAATGGTTGAAAAATTTGAGAGAGTGAGAGAGAGAGCGAGAGAGAGAGAGAGAGAGAGAGAGAGAGAGAGGTATACTTATCATATCACTCGAAAAACTGATATCTCGTAAACAGTGCTTAAAAATGACAAAAATAGTTGATGAAACCTCAATTTTATTTCGAAATACCTATCATTTGAACTTCGCTCGGTATCCCCATTTGAAGCATCGACTTGCAAAATTTCTTACATATAGGCATAAATCTGTAATAATTGTGGGACTATGGATAGACGGATGAATTGTAAGGCAAATTCATAAGGGTTTTTTGTGACTACGGAACCCTAAAATTGAAATGTCTTTAAACCGTTATACATTTGTGAAGACAAACGAATAGACAAACACACACACGCACGCACGCACGCACACCCCCACACACACACACACACACACACACACACACACACACACACACACACACATACTATATATAAAAAGGGGAGGTGATTTTAAAATCATTCGACTTTGACGACCATCCTCATATCAGGTAATGAACCTCATGCAAACCACGATATCCTCACATTCACTTTCAAAAAACTGTAAAAGTCATTTGACCCACCAAGCGAACGCCATTTCAGAACTGTCCTGTCAGTGCAATGAACTAAACTTCATTTTGAAAAATTTAAGGGCCATTCACAAATCGGCAGTTGTGGTTGATAGTCAACATTACGTAGATACAACGGGTCCAAAGATTCTTTCCTCATATGCTGAAGCTCTCATATTCTCATATTCTGAATTTCGAGACTCGATTGATCTTCCGGATTGTTAAGGGGTTGGGCTACTGTGACGATGATCAGGGTTAGTTAAAAAAAAAAGTTTCAAAGTAATAAGTAACATGATTGAAAAATCGTTTAATCAACATTAACAAAGTTGTATACTCAATTTTATTTTAGATGATTAATAATTAAAGAAGTTATAAATAATCTCGTGAAGGATTTTTGTACGTGAGGGACTCAACATTGTACTTGATTTTGGCCACCCGGTTTATCCGAGACATAAAAAAACGAGTTTTTTTTCTAAAAATAGATAATATTGGCTAAAACTTGACCGAGTTTTCTTTTGTTATATTTTAATTATCGAAAAAAATGAACATTTTTCGAGCAATAATGACATCATTATTGTTAATAACTGATGATACTTTATTTTTGAGCAATCCTTTCATCAGATGTCAAGTAATCGTGTACACCGTTTTGAAAAACATCGTTTCGAGAAAAACGCTTTTAAAGTTTCACTAGCAGTTCTATCGTCATAATCATAAGTTTACCTTCAATCTGCGATTCCTGCACCATATGCCGGATCTTCCTCTTCAATTTGAGTTGCCTGAAGCGACGAGCGAGTTTTAAAAAATTCACTGTAACCTAATCCCTTAAGCATTCAGCGTTTAAGTACCCGTCAGCATCGATGGATTTTTTCAAATGCTTTTTCTGTGAACTGGGTCATTCGGAGGCGCGATCTCTAAAAAAAACCAAGCGAACAAATAGTATAATGGGCTATTGAATAGTTGAAATCTCATAACAATAGATCCAATTGTTCTCGCAATTTGCCTGAAGGGACGTCTCCAAAACACGTTATTTAACGCCATGTATATATTTGCATGTATGTGTGTGTGCGTGTGTAGAAGTACAAAAAACAAAAAATGTTGCCACAGTTGGTCGCGCTCTTGACTGGGATCTCAAAGGAAGTCCAATATCATGGCTGTTACGCATATGGAAAGTCGGAAAAACTTAGGGAATTTCTTTCCTCCTGGCGTAATCAGGAAAAAGTCAGAGAATTTTGAAATATTTTTCGATTTTTTCGAGTTTACTTTTTGCAAGAATTACGAAAAATGAAACCGACTTGAAAAAAAAAACTGGAAAGTAGAAAAATAAATATTTTTGTATATTTTTATTATTTATATTGTTCTTTATTATATACAAAAAAAGTGATGTCAGTGCCAAACATTGGAATTTAAAAAAAAATAATATTCTTTAGAGCTCTATACATTTGCATTCGATTTGTCGATACACAACAACACAATTATTATTGTAGATAAGTGTTTATATTTCTATTTCATTAATGGACACCTATATGAAAATTTCTGTTTACAACAAAGAACAAGTTCTATTGCTTTTAATATATTTTTTTTAACTCTACTGTTTACATTATTTATCGAATTTCAGTTTTTTAAACTTCATTTCAATATTTAATATTTTCATATATTTGATCTTTAAAAAAATGTTCTTTATCTAACCCGAATCTCCCTGGAATATTTGGAAAACCTGGGGAAATCCGGGAATTTCTGAGTCAATAATGCGTAATAACCATGAATACTGGCATTAATGGATTTTTCTAAATGCTTATTGGTGTGAGCTCTTTCGTTGTGAACCTAACTTCAAAATTGTAGATCTTTTCCGCATGCACTGGCTTGATATTGAAGATATTGCAAAAATAACAGAAACAATGACGTCCGAAAGTGTTCAGAAAAACTGAGTGACCAGTGTGTGAGAGAAGTCACTCCCAACAGGGCAACAGGTGTCCTTAAGGTAATCCTATCGCCAGACTTCAATCCATAGGATTTTCATAATTTTTTTTTTGTGCTTCACAAAATATATTAATAGTCGTCTCTGTAAGATTTCAGGGTCGGTTATCGACCTATTTACAAAGAAAAACAATATTAATATCGCCTATTTCGTGAAAGAATTCCGAGACTACATACAAAAACCCAATTTCCGATCGGTACAAAAGTGTATATAATAGTGGGAATCCGTGAGATTCTTAAAAATAATCAGATTTATATACCTAACACTTGTAGTAATCCAATGCTCTCAGCAAAAATTACGCTTATTGACCTAATTTTTATGTAATATCAAGTTTAATTTGAACTTCCCGTATTGGATTTATGACTACTTGCTACGATAAAGAGACGTGACAGCAAGGCAACAGCTGACTGTAGTCCTAACCTCATCTCACTCATTCGAATTTCCACACATATTTCATTTTTAACCGACATATTTCGCCGACACAAATTTTCCACCCTTTTATCCGTCGTGGCCCGAATGCAATGCTTTATATTTCCCGCACCTGACATTGTTTTGACAGATCGACGTTGAAAAGCATGGAGGTTAAACTCGCCTGGTTGAGTAAAAAAAGACGGAGCTAGAACCAACGTTGCCAAATATCAAACCTAGAAATACCGCGCGAATCGTTGGACTTACTATTTTTTCATTTTTCTAATTGAATGAGAACATTCATTAAACAGTTTACACATGGAAAATTTTAGTTATTACAAATTGTTTTTTTGCGTATGTTGAAAATATAAGTTGTATAAGTCTCAAGTATGATCAGTGGTATGACTAGCGTGAAGCGATAGGATTACCTCAAAAGCTACGATTTCACATATATATGTAAATTTTCGCATTTAAAGATGAATGTTTAAAAAAGAATGTGCGGCCCGACTGAAACTTTCCAGGTTGGTTCTAGTCTACAGAATAGGCGGTGTTACTAGCGAGGTAACATTGATAAAGGTGGTCGGAGGAGCTTACGTGATCCTCGCGACGAATTACTACCCAGCCTTGGGTGGCAACAAATTGACTCAGTTGCTGACGAAATATCTCGGCAACGAGTTCAGCAACAAATACAAATTGGATCCGACGGAGAGTCGAAGATCAATATCGAAATTGAACACGGAGGCGGACAAGTGCAAGCACATATTGTCGACGATGTCATCGGCGCACTGCTTCGTCGAGTCCCTCTACGATGGGGTTGACTTCAGTTACAACATAAGTCGCGCGAGATTCGAGAATCTTATCGGTCCGTGTATTTCGGAGTACGTGGCGCCGATCGACGACATATTACGAGCTACGGAACACACGCCCGAGGATATCGACAAAATCATCCTCGCCGGTGGTACGATGAAGATACCAAAGCTGCAGGAGAAAATTGGCGCGCTGTTCCCGAATGGAGAAGTATTGACCAGCAGATGGAGTCCCGACGAGACAATGGCGATCGGCGCAGCGATTCAATCCTCCATACTCCTGTCCCATGGCATGTACGATCGCGAGCTCAATTCCAGTAACGTTGAACTTCACTGCTTGGACAAGGCCATAGGCGTGCAATTCGACGATCTCGAGCCAATTATTATACCCGAGGGGACGATCGTGCCCATTAAAATATCGACGAACTTGGACGTACCGAAGAGCACCGAAGGCAAAACTAAAGTCCAGATATTCGAGAGACCGAGCAAAGAGGATGGTGTCTCGAAAAAAATTGGATTGGTAAGTCCTTGCCCGATGCGATGGATTCGCACATTGAGGTATTCCTCTCACGAACCCGAATATTTAACAATTAACTGAATTTCGTCTATAATCAAGTTAAAATACATCCCGGTATTACTGGTAAAATTTCAAGCCAAGTTACCGAACTTTTAACGGAAAAATACGGCTCCTTAAATCGTCTTATTTGTACGGCTCTTTATGGAGATGATATACTTATCTTTCTTAGGCGTTATTTCTATATAATGATTTTTATACTAAAAAAACTCTAGATGCCTGACTAAACGACTCACGCGTGTAAAAAAATTCTGGAGACTCCGTAACGACGATGAAGGCGGAGGGTCACTGAATGTTTAACCCTTACTTGCCACTGTGGGGTTCGAAAGCTACAATAAGCTTGGGGCTCAAAAAACTGATCGATTTTTATTATTTTTTCTTACACGAGTATTGGGATGACGAGGTCGAGATTTTACACAATACATAGTCTTATCAAGTTTGAGTTCCTTTTTGTAGTGAAAAATATTGATAACTAATGGAGTTATTATTATTGTAAAAAAGTGCCGCCATTCCTGCATAGCCAATCGGTGTAGGAGGTTCTGTCAACCAGGATAATCGGAAAGGAAAAATTGAATAATGACCTTTTAGTAGAATAATACAATTTTCGTACGATCGGATACTTTTTTGAAGTTTTCAAACTTTCAACTATCGCAAAGTATAAGAAAAGTTTGTTCCTCAACCAAAAAAACAATAATCATTGGTTATGAACAAATGGATAAACATATTCAAAAATCGTTCGATCATACGATACATTTTTTTAGAAACTATGCTCTGCCCGAATTTAAGGAGGTTCGATGATTGGAGCGAGTCCAAGATAAAAGCCCGATTTTTTTTTATAGCATTGTCGAGACCTTCGTCCATGCGTATGCGAAGTTTCCACGAGATTTACCGTACAGTTTGCGAGTTATTGTTAAAGTTCGTAAATTAGTCACACGCAGACGAAACGTGACTGTCCTCTCATATATCGATTTTTTGCCTACTTGGAGCCAAGACACACGTAAAAAAAACTGACGATTGCGTTCGTTGAATCTTTGTGATCAATAAGGCCCCTTGAATTGGAAAGCTCACCACAGAAATAAGCAATAAATTTAGAAATAAAGTCGCGAAACGCCGAAGTATTCGGAGAGCGAGACTTCTCGTGACGTAACAGCAGCCATCTTGGTCGGGGTGTGGCAACGCCGGATACCCGCGCAAATTTGATTCGTCCATCGGATATTTTCAATGCGAATAAAAAATATGATTGCGCGAAGCCGTACATTTTCTAATGGATTATAAAGGGCCTTTCGTCGATATTTACTTGAAGTTCTTTTATGCGTAGCCAAGCCATCTCAATTTTTCTGACGACTTGTTTACAACGCATCTATATACAAATTCAGCATGGAAGAACCGTCATATAAAATGAACGTCCCTTTTTATATCTGTAAATATTGTGAAAATTGGGAAAGGGAAAAATAACATAACAATCGATGAAATATGTTTTGATTTTGGGCAGATCGGACATTTGACATTGAGGTTAACCTCAACGCGACGTTTTTTATTTGCAGCCGCAATATCATCTGTTCACTTTCTAATTCTCGTCCGACAGAATCTACCTTTGTCTCTAAAGTGGACTTCAGGTACAATCCCGTTACTCTCTTGATAAACTTCTACAGTATTTTCATTCTCCATGTCTACTGGCTACAAAAAATAATAAGCCAGGCGCGTGGGCCCGATGGCAGCCATAAAAAATGCGACGATGCTAAACGCCGACGATATGGCGTACTACTGAAGTCGATTAGTAGATTATTACGTTCTTTTCCATATTATAAAAATAATAGGTAGCTCGAAATTCAATACTTAAAAAATATTTCTCCAAAAATAGGCCATATACATATGTCTAAAACGTGGTGGTATTACGGCGCAAAATAGACTCTAAGTTTACTAGCGTGGTCATCACCGTACCTCCTTAAAGTGAATCGGATGAATCACTTTTCGAAATACGACTTACACCGTTTCGTAAAATCGTTTCGAGAAAAACGGGAAAGAAAAAAGGCCAAATTGCGGCAGGGCGGTTCGTTGTAGCACAATGGGCGATCTAACCCGTCACGAAAATCGTAAAAACTCGGTGAACTTTTTTTAACTTTCACCCAATCTTTGTCGCATATTGAAGTTAAGACCTTTACGTTGATTTTTTAGAAGTGACTGAAATTTATTGAAAATTAATAACCCGTTTTCTACGATATACTAAAAATAATTCATGTTTTTCAATTATAAAATGGCGGCAAACTAGCAATTGGTCCAAAACCATCTTTTTCGCTGAAGACCTTCACGGTTAAGTCTTTCCAATTTAAAAAAAATTAGAATACCAATGGATACCAATTTAGAATTGGAAAATAGAATACCAGAGACGTACCACGGATTTGAAGAAAAAAAAATGATTTCCGAAGAAAATATGTATACTTGCACATTTTTAAAAAAGATTTTTATTATAGATATGGTGATTGCAAAAAGATTTTTCAATATTTTTCACAAATCTTCAGTATTTCGCCAGTCTTGTATATCTATATTGAGAAACGCGGTGGTTTTTTGCTCTAGGTTTAATCCAGACTGCTAGTGCACCGCCATTTTGTATTGAGAAAAATCGGTAAGAAGTTTTCTATACTTTTCGCGTATATTTCGAAGAACCAATTATAAATGTTCAATACAGTTCATTAATTATTTTAAATCAACTTCAAAGTCCCCGCAGTTTTCTTTCCAGCATGGTGGTGTTACCTCTTAATTGTCGTACATACAGATAAATCCTAAGTTGTTTGTAGTTTTAGCGAGTGCGTAAATTGATTGCCACGAAATCTCATGCATATGAGCGCGTGAGAGATAGAAATAGTGATGCATCGCCGCAAGGCGTAGTAAAACTCCTGTTGATCCTTCATCTACACCTCAAAATTCGATGATGTTGAAGTTTGCATCGTTGGAATGCAATGAAAATCATTATTTTTTCAATCGACCAATTTTTTTAAACAAATTTAAACTACGAAAATTCCACTAGCGTGTTTTTGAGATCCTTGTCGGCCGTCTACATAAATCTGCAAAAACAGGTTACGGATGATAAAAATAAAAGAGGAAAACATTTCTTTAAATAATTTTCGATGTATTCTTACTACGCAAACCATAAATCCAAGACCATAAATTTCGACAATTTGCTATGGGGCATTGCTTTATCAAACGTAGAGACAGTTTCGTTTGTCGAAATAATAGGTGCAACCCCCAAAAGTCAATGGTATTGAAGTTTGCATCGTTAGAGTGCAACGAAAATAGTTTGTTTTTCGTGTTGCCTAATTTTTTTCTGGCCCATTTAGGCTACAAATATTATTGGACTACTGTTGAACATCCTTATCAGGCATCCGAAATCTAAACCTGCCAAAGAAAAGTTCAGATCGTAATCAAAATGAAAAAATAAAGAATGATTTTCGTCGCATTCCAACGATGCAACCTTCAATACCATAAAACTCGGCATTTTCAGCAAAACTTCAGAATCTACGGAAATAAAGCTTGTAGTTTTTGGGACCGACTAAGCGCGGTTCACCTCATTTGGTGATAATATGGCGCGTAACGCCTGAGACGCCGTGAGCGCGAGAGAGATAGCTGTATGGCTGCTTTAGTTTTTTTCTTCAGAATAATTGATATCTCGAGAGAAAAAAAGAACCACCGCTTGCCCCATACAAAGACGATCACACACGCTTTTGCATAGCATTCGCGGTCCTCAAAAGTCTTGGCGCCTCCCGCGGTCTAAGACCGCAAGTAGAACGTCTAAGGTAGAACCGCACACTATGCAGTTCTACCGGAGCGTTTTTGCCGGATCTATAGTGTAATATAAGACTTAAACTATGCTTACACTAAACATCCAGCAAAAACGCTCCGGGAGAACCGCATAGTGTGTACCCGGCCTAAGACAGAATAGACAGACGGACTAGTTTATTAAACTTTGTCAAAATATATTGATAACAATGGACAAAATTTAAAAAACGAAGAATTACTCGAGTTTCTGCTGAGTTCCAGGGTGAAAGACGGATAATAAAAGTGAATTGTCATCTCAACAGCCTTGTAAAAATGAAGTCTTTTTAAAAAAGAGGTTGTTTGCTCGAAAAATGACTCTCTTTAGGCTATCAAGGTCTTTGTCAAGGCAAGTAATCCTTTGTGAAAATACATTGATAACAATGGACATTAAAAAAAAAAAAAAAAGATAAGTAGTGGTTCTGCTGTGTTCCAGGGTGAGAGACGGATAATAAAAGTGAATTGTCATTCAATAAGACACCTAAAATAGAAGTATTTCAAAAAATATGGTTGTTGGCTCGGAAAATGACTTTCTTTATTTTTAGTCACTCCACTCCACATAAATGTATAAATATAATTTTAGAAGTGTCTTGTAAAAAGTATGCTCTATAAATATAGAATCACTCCTTCTCGAAACCTGCGATCGACTCTACTAACCGCAAAAAATCTAAATCGAAAGCTGAGAGAGTTAAAAAAAGAGCGAAAAATTATTCGCTGCAGTAGCATCTTTACAATCTACCATAGAGGTAAATCCAATAGCAACCAGCAGGGAATCAATAACGGAGTAATTGTTTACGTTTGAGGCTATACTTTGATCGGCCATATTGAAATATCACTGCGCCATCTCTAGGACGTGAAAATCGCGAATAGCACAACGTAACATAAGATGTTTCGGCCAATCACATGCTCGATGATAGCATAGCATAGCGTAAAGTTGAAAAATCCGTATGGTCGAAATTTTTCTTTGTGCTATGCTAACATAATTACGGGCAGCCAATCATAAGCGAGCAGGTCGCCATAGCAACAGCGTCTGGCGTCACAGCAGTAAATGAACATAACCTTACAAGCGTTGAAAATGAACGTGGCCCATTTCGTGGTTGCTAGGCGTGTGGTTGATAGGCAAATGTTCTATGTTATGCGCATGTGGGTCTGCTTAATCTTCATGCTACGTTATGCTACGCTATGCAAAAGCGTGTGTGATCGGCTTATATCGTTGACTGTCCGAAACTCAATCCGTCTGGAAGGGATCTTTTCCGTAGGATTTTTAACGACCTGACGTGTGATACAATGAGGCAATATCTAGCACGTTTAGTTGGTAAACATTCTTTTCACAAGTTTCCTTCCAAACGCCGATTGTATCGGAGGCAAAGGTCTGAATAATTCCATCCGGCATTCAATTGTTCACCCGACCATTCCTTTCGTTTATCCAAAACATTGATCATTTGGGAGAAAACGAATTTTCGGTAACTGGATCACATCGTGTCGGAAAACGACACACGCTCCGGCCCTTCTCTCTTCAAACAAATCATGAAAAAGGAACTCCATCTTCATTCTATCACGAAGCAGATCGTGTATCTCATTTTTTCTTCGGAATATTAGTTTTTTTAGGGAAAAAAGCTATGCACAAAGCATCTGTGTCTCTGTCGCCCTCGTATAGCGTTTAGATAGTTGCGGATTTCCGGAAGCAGCGTTGTCAGAGGCTGCTGACCTTTTCTGAAATCAGGCCGCACCTCTGACTACGCATGTTCAAATATATTTGAGTTATGGAAAAAGGGCTAAGGGCCGTCATCCACCAAAACGGAGATGAGCGGAGCTGGGAAAAAGCAACCAATCAACCGTCTGAATTCGTATCCATCGAAGCTGAGCGGGGCGATTCTATTGGGTGTTTTTTTTTCCTAGTTCCGCACATCTCCGCTTGGTTGATGACGACATGAAATTCGTTTTCCCGAAAAATGTATCGACTTCTAGGCATATTTGGATCTACGCTGCAGAGTCGAAGACAAGTTCAAGGTATTCCTTTCACGAACCCGAACATTGAACAATTAACTGATTTTCGTTTATAATCAAGTAAAAATACATCCCAGTATACTGGTAAAATTTCAAGCCAAGTTACCGAATTTTTAACCAACATTTAAAACTCTAAAAATCGTCTCACTCATATGGCACTTTATGGCGATGATACGTTGGGCACATTTATATCTAATCATTTATGCACTCAATCACTCTAGATGCCTTATATAAACTGCTCAACGCGTGTAAACAATTCCAAATATTCCGTAACGACAATAAAAAAAAGGGCTCACCGGATGTTTAAAGAAATTTTAATGATAAAACTTGCAAGGAACATCACTTAAGTGTCGGCCTTTAATTTTGTTGAAACTCAGATATGTGATAAAGCATTGAAAACTATTAGGCACATTTTTTTCTATCTGCTGAAAAACGGTTTTAAGGAGAACAACCACCCCTTAAAGGAAGGCTTGTCGAGGGGTGGATTTGCAGTTTCACCCAAAAGCAGTCCACCGATCTGAATGAAACAAAAACCAAAGCGATAAAAAAATCCACTATAGAAATATTGAAAACAAATTAAATTAAGGGGTAACACGCCTTTCTTTCGGTGGTCGGTTGCCCCCCTAAACCCGTTTTTCCGTCGATAAAAAAAATACTTCTCTAATAGTTTTCAATGCTTTATCACATATATGAGTTTCAACGAAATCGACGGCGGGCACTCAAGTGCTAGTCAAATTTCTCTTGTTAGGAAAATTTTGACTCGCAGAAAACTTTTCGTAGCCGCAACATTTCAGAGAAAATGTAAGGATGTCTAAATCTACTAAATTTCCGCAAATTGTTCTATTCCAGTCTATGGTTAAGTAATTATCCATAATTGATGGTGATCTTTTTTATGAAGCGCCACTTGAACTTACCAATCATTCAGAAAGGCCCTCCTTATGCCCCCGCAAAATACGGCCCTCCGCGATAGAAATGGCTTAAGGCAAAGTCCATGCTGTACCACGTGACACATGAGTACGAGAACGAATTTTCCAACAGAGATTTCTCAGAGATGAATATTACTAACGGTAAAAGAAAATCATCAAGCTCTGCGTCACTGAATTCTAAAGAGCGTGATGCGTTGTTTTGTCTGCAAAACGTCACAATGTATGAGAAAACTCTGTTCGAAAATTTGTGAGGTTATGACGCCTTTGTACATGCCCTCAAGGCGACGTAGTTGCTGTACCACGTAACACATGAGTGCAAGAGGAATCAAATTTTCCAATAGAGATTGCTCAAAGATGGATATTACTTTGGGTAAAAGAAACAGTCCTCAATCTCTGCGTCAGTGAATTCTACAGAGGTTGATGCGTTGTTTTTCCTTAAAAAAAACAACCATCTACGAGAAAATTCCGTTCGAAAATTTGTAAGGTTATGTCGACCTCGCACATGTCCTTAAATGGAAGTTCGTCACGACGTTGAAAGAGGCGGGCGCACGCGCAACGCTCGACACAGAAGTCCGGAAGAGATAGAAGATGGCGATCGGTGGAGAGCGAGAACGAGAGATAGCAGACGAGTGCGCCTTCCCCTTACTAGGTAGATGTGGCGTGAATTTACTGTTTCTCGCAATATCAACAGCCTCTAAATGGCCTTGTTTGCAGTTTTTGTTATCGTCTTGGCGTGTTTCGAATTGCCTTGAGATGAATTGACACGAGATTGGGATGCGAGATAGATATCAATAGCGGTACGTTTAAGGTGGCAGAGCGAGATGGACAGTGAATGTACTTCACATCAAGTTGCGGCGCCGTTGCGCACTTTTGAATACGAAAGAAATAGCTGCAATTACGGAACTAGTACCCCCAATTAACCACTTCCCAAGGCCATTCTATGATCCGCCTGTTCGTTAATGATCGGATCAATTTTTTTTTTAGATTTCCCTCAATACGAACGGTGGAAAGCTCAAGGTCGATACGGATCTCACCGAGGCGAGCTTGAACGTCCACATAACGGATATCTCGACGAACAAAAAATCATCTTTTCGCTTCGGCATTCACGAAGATGACTCCTAATAAGTGTCCTCGCTGATGTACATATTTAACAGTTTCAACAGGTCAATAAAACAATTGATACCGAACCTAACAAGGTCCCAACTTTTTATCCATCCCCTCTCCCCTTCTTCGTCCTCTCCTCAACCTCATCATTCTTATTTCAAAGTACGTACATCCGAATGTATCGCGTACGGATTATCTTTACCACGCTCTCCCACCACTCGCCCACTCGGCCCCCCACTACTCGAGTGACGAACCAATGCGGGACGTGGCATTATCCCCGCCAGGAATAGACGAAGTACTCCTTCCTCGTTTATCTCCGTCAGCTTGCCCGTTTGCAACGTAAGGCCTTTTTTCTCTCGGATATTGACGAATACGGGTACTCGTACGACTCAGTTGGTCAAACCGCGATTTTGTTCCTCCTACGCGTTTCTTCTCGCGTCGCATCCGGTGTGGCCGCCATTTCGTGTTACGCTCGTCAAATGAAAATATCTTTGCTGAGCAATCCGGTGTTTCTTTTGTCGTCGAACAATCGAATATCGGGCTTGAATAAAACGGGTTGCTCGATTTTCACGTTATTCTTTGTACTTAATCGAAAAAACGCGATTGATAAAAAAAAAAAAAAGAATTTGCTCATTGAAAATTCTTTGAAAGATGATCGGATGCCGCGAGCGCCACACCTGCGTCAGATCAGTGAACCAAAGGTCCGAGAAGCCGTAAAAAATAGCGACGTGAATGAAAAAAGCCGGAAATAAAGCATCAGCGTGCCGAATCGTCGTTCCGCATAACAAATTCGACCTTATTGGATCGCCCCAAATATCTCACGATTTTCGGCAATCGTTTTTGCGCCAAAAAAGTTCATTCGGGGTGCTTCGTTGGTACCCGATTTTGTCGTGGTGGCGCTCACGTCGATCGTTCCACCGTCTATTGTCTAGAATTGTGTGGAAGGGAGAAGGGGCCTTAAGCCCTGCTGTGTGCCGCACACAGCATTTTCTTTTCATTATTTATTTTTATTTTTTCCCTCGTTGCGCTTTGTTGCAAAACTTGTGGAGAAGTGAAAGGCATCGGATAGGACTCGGGAGGTGAGTAATCGTATTCGTTGACAAAATTATTGGCAATCGTCGGGGGCTCGCGGACGAGGAAGCGGGTTGATGACATTGTGAAAGCTCACGAGAGAATCCCCTCCGCTTGTTGCATGGGCAAAACGGAAAATGAAGAGCGCGCGTTCGTGCGGCCTTCGCCTCGCGCGGCCATCTTGGCTTCTATAGTGAGGACAGCCCTCTGAGAAACACGGACTTTCGGGAGGGAGCTGTCAGTCGATCTATCGTGGCATCTTTTTTTTTCTACCACGTCCGTATGTTGTGTACTTTTTTTTCTCCCGATTATGCCTCTGCTCGTCAACCGATAAAAAGGGAAGGCGGGATTTTTTTGCAATTCCGCTCGTGTTCTTCCCCGTTATTCGATAACTGCGAAGTCGCGATCGAATCGATATAGTGAAGCTCGGTGCACCCACTCGGACACATACACGACACGCGCGCAGATTCGGCGGTGAAGTTGCTTTTGGTTAACTATACGCGGCCTCTTTCCCTTGTCCCGAGTTCCACACACATACACACACATCGTCTGAGGGGCATTGTTGAAAATATATCGTTCGTCAGAATAGCGCCCAGTGCTTCCTAGGGCATCGGTCATTTTAACCAATTTTTACGTATCGCGACTTGTTTTCTCGAGTAGCTCGAGGCAAACTTTGATTTTTTTCGTTAGCGATTCTTTTTCTCGTGATTCACGAGCAGTGTGAACGGAGTCGCTTTGTGTGTGAACGTCGAGTACTTACGTGTGGTGAAGGTATAAACAGTCGACGGAGAGGCGGCCCTCGATTGTGACTTAACGTACGGGACGGAAAACGGAAGGAAAAAAAACAACAACACGGAGAAGGGGATTCGCGTGATTCTGTGAAATGCAGAGGTACAGACGAAGCCCTCCCCCCATGCACACACATGCACACGCATTCTTTTCAAATCTACGCGTAAACTTTGGATAATCCCTAAAGTCATGCAATCCTTCGCTTACCTCCGGATTTTATTTCTGTACACTATTGCGCCTCTTGTATGCCGCGGAATTCTTTGATTATTTTTCCCCCAAGGGCCTTTATGTCCCGCCTAAACTAAAGGAATAAACAAAAAACGCAACTCGCTACAAAAGTTCGGGAATATAGGTTGGAATGTCGAGTTTCGAAGGTTTCGCTTTCCATAATAGCGCACACAAAGGTCATTCATAGATCGGATTTTTCTGGTTCGCCTCGTGGCTTTTTCCGGAATTTTACAGACTTTTTTGTAGGCCTGTCGATTTTTTTTTAAACTAATGAACATTGCTTCGAGTTTCAAAAAGGGATATTTTTTTGGGTTTTGGTTTTTTTTTTAAGTCAACTGAACATCGTATGTTAGGCCTTGGGATTTTGTTCGTGGCATAGTCATTTACTTTGACACACAGAGTTCGCAGCGATAACTGACGATCGAAACCTAAATCTAGTGTAATGGTACGCTGCTGAATCTGCGTAATTTAACACGCTGTATTGTTATGCTTGACGATAGCTGATATCATTATCAGGAACTTTTACTCGTATGTGGCTTAGAGTTGGTTTGTCGTGGAGTTTCGCTGCCAAACTGCAGATGCACATGAAAATGAATACGCCTCTTTGCAAGCACTTTTGAAATTTCTTGGATACTTTGTTGCTCTGTACCTCGATGGCTGTGTCATCCACAGCCCCTCTTTCCTACTGTGCTACTGTATCTTATTTGCACAAGGGTACAGGCAAACTGTGGAAAGTCCGTGCTGATAGGGGGTAGCTACATGTAACTGAGTTTTAGTTGCACTGGCCATTGAACAGTCCGTAGATTGTCTCCTGTTTGGTTAGCCTGCGCTCAAGCCCTTTGTACAGCAAAGCCGCTCATTGTGAAAAACCACCAACCACATGTCCATTTCTGTTGATCGCACTCGATCTTGACTTTTATCTATCGCACTTGACGACCTTTCAAACCGCTCTGTTTAGGTAAATTACGAGGAACCGCGTTGGTGATGACCATTAGGGAAGCGTTTGACCCTCCTCAGAATCATGTAACTTCCTTTCCTGCATAAGCCTAGTCTGCAGCTCTTGCATTGTTGTGAATGTGGTCCGTGATTAAGGCTTTTTTAGGCTACCGTAACGGGTATAAAAACATGTGCGAATTTAGCAATTTTTTTCGTATTAGAAAGCGTTTCACTCATAAAATTAATTACACATCTATTTACTATGAATATCAAGTTGTTAGAAAATATACATATATTTTTTTTTTCGATGTACAAAATTGCCGACTACTCGAAACTTCTCGAAACAGCTTTTTTTCCAATTGGCATGAAAAATAATTTCAACAATTTTCACTCGATTTACTTCAAATTTAAAAGTTGTGTTCCTAATTGCGATTCGCCGAGAAGTACGTACGAAATTTCTGATTAATCGAAAACTTCATTTTATGAGCAGTTTATGAGCAGTTATAACAAAATTTTTCACTGAAAATCCTTTTCTTAAGTTCAAATACCTACAACTTTTGAATATTTACTACAACAACAATATTTTTTAAATTCCGTACGTACTTCTCTAGGTATTCTAATGTAGATGGACGAGAATTTTTGTTTTTTGTTCTATTTAAAAAATTGTGGATGCTAAATGTCACAGTGTAGAGCGCCTAAAAAAAACATATCAAAAGAAAATATTAGTAGTCTGCCATTTTGTGCATCGAAAAAAAATATATATATTTTCTATGCTATGATATTCATGCTAAATAGATGTGTAATTAATTTTATGAGTGAATCACTTTTTCATACAAAAAAAATTGTTAAATTCGCACATGATTTTATACCCGCTGCTGTGGCCTAAGGCCTTAAGAATAACACGCTGAAAGGATGCAGCCCCTTGCACTAAAGGATTAGCTAATGATATCTTAGACAGTTTCTCCGGACAGTTTAGTTTAGATTGACGCTTTTGAAGCTCACATAGCTTGAATGTGATGAAAATTCACTGCTTTGGGTTCACCAAATTCTCTTTCGTCGTTTTAAAGCTCTAAAAATGCCGTAAATGTTCTTCAGAGCCGCTATTACAGATGTAAAATTTAAGTTTGCAAAAAACCTGCACAATACTAAGATTTAAAAAATAAGAATTGTAAAGAATTTTTTTCCCTGAACGATGCAAACTTATACAGCATCTAGATTGCCGATAGGCTTTACAGGAATGCAGAAAAAAAAGAGTTGAATTTTGTAAAGGAATGCAAGAGTTACAACATTGCGAAAGAAAATGAAAATGTTCCTTCAGTGGCGAAAAACAACAGGGTCCAGATTGTATTCCTTGAAATAGTACAAAAGTAAAATTGTAGTTGCATTGTCCTATATATTATTTCCTTGCATCAGCAGGTTTAAAAGTTCTACTAATATCAAGTTTGCGTGGTAGTTCGACAAGCAGAGAGAGTAGCCTAGTATAGCGTTTGTTTGCGTATAAAACATGACATTGAGAATGGATGTTTTGTTGAATTTTTCAGAGCATCCGAGACCAGATGAGTAAAATTGGGCAAGAAGGTGACAAGGAGGCAACGACAATCTAATGATTTTAGAGAGGCAAGAGAGGATGTTGATGCGGAAAAGATGAGGTTCTTAGCCACACAGGAGAATGGGTATGGGGTAGGTTTGGTTCAGGACCGACTCCCCGACGATGCAGATGAGAGCATGATGGCTGCCACTGGTGATACACAGCCAGATGAGCTACCTAGGGTGGAAGAAGGTTCAATGGTATCGAACCTTCCTCTTCTCTTTGTCGACGGATATCCTACATCGCTGGATAAAATCTCATTGGTGAGTTCTTTCTTCGGACATTGAATCGCTCGATCTAATAACCCAACTGAATTACGAGAGAATGAATTCTGAAAACATTACGTGGAAGAAACTGTTTGGATTCAGGAGTATTCATTTGGCGAAATATATATTTTGTGTCCGTTTGTCGGACACATTCTTTCTGGTATAAGGTTTTTGCATTGAAACCCCTGTTTTTTAATCTCATTTTTCAAACGTTTGTTTTGTTAAAGCCTGTTGGATTACATTAATCAAAGTATTTTCCCTTGGATGATACTAATTTCTACCACCCCTCTGGTAAAAGCTGAATCCCACGTTAAAAGAAGTGCTGTCTTCGGCGTTATCTACAAATCTACTTATTTTTGGATATCGCGACCCATCGATCGGAACAAGTGATAATCAGGAAGGATCCCTTATTTCAGTTTCATAAGTACTGTTCTCACCGTCAATGCAAAGTGGAACCGAGCGTTGAAGTGCAGCAGAATCATCATTCTGATTTGATGCTACCGACAGCCTTGTTTCAATTGAATTCTCATTCAAACGCTCCCACTGCTATTGGCAACGTTTGGCAGTAATGGTTTCCTTGGGTTTCAAGAGCTCGTGAAGCACTGATTCCATATTCCCCCAGAAACACAGCATGACTTTTTGTGCATACTCCGTTTTAGCTTAGGAGGTGATGGTCGGCTAGGATTAACCCATGACTTTCTGCGTTTAGGGTTATTGAAGTAAATCCATTCTTCATCTTCAGTTTCAATACCCCACGAGAAACTTTTTGTTGTGCCTTGCAAGCAAAGAAATAAGGATGCGCAGTCGACTAGCAATGTCATTATAGCTCAGCTTGTGTGACAGCCACTTTCCGTCGTCCTGTATTTTCCCCATGGCATGCAAATGTCGGGATACTGTTGACTTGCCAACATTGAGCTGTTCGGCTAATTCTTTAAGTCTTGAGAAGAGTTTCCGCAAATATGCAGAAGTGAGGCTCCAGCTGAAAATCGGTCGAACATTTTTTTTACGGCCAATATCGAGATGGTGGGGCGGGGGGGGGGGGGGGGGGGTATTTAGAATTGTAAAACTTCGCTATTTTTCACCATTTGACATGATCTCGAAATATTCCTTTATTGCGATACACAGAGAGTGAAAACGGTCAGTGTGATCGGAGTAATACTAACGGGACATAAATAGGGTAGGGCTTCAGCTGAAAATCACCTCGATGCGTGCGATATTGGTGTGGGTGCCAGGCACCTCTGGTGCACGGTTTTACAAACAGATCTGGAAACAAAGCCAGATTTCAATGAAGCCGTGAGGCAACGTTACGAGATCCACTTTGTATTCCGCTTGCCGCCACATGCGTCGCTGCTATCGGAGGGTTCCCCTCACCCACGGTCTTCTGTGATCTCACCCTTTGCAGCTTATTAGTTTCCGTGTTGTCATGTGAACGATAACCTCGGTCCGTGTGTCATCTCATGCCCTTAAGATATTTTTTCACGGACTCGAATATTTAACAATTAATTGATCTTCATCTATAGTCAAGTAAAAATACATCCCCGTATAATGGTGAAATTTCAAACCAAGTTAATGAACTTTTAACGAAAAATTACGACGCTCAAGTGGGTAGGCGTTGAGGTCGGCGGCGCATGCGCCTTGATCAGGAGAGTGAGAGAGACAGACAGAAGCTATTCTGTCCTCGAAGGGTACCCTTTAACAGTAATGCCACGTAATGGCGAAAAATGTAAAGAAAAGTGGATCGGCTTAGCGTGCCTACCATATCGTGGCCGTTTGTATATGAGACCGTGAGAGCGCGGCACTCCGGATGTGGGTGTGGAATCGTGGGGTGCGTGCAAGACCGCACGAATCGAGGTCCTTTTCAGCTGGAGCCTCACTTCTGCATATTTATTGAGTTTTCATCCAGCAAACATTCGGCATCTTCAAATGTTTTAAACTGATCTGACCTTTGCTTTTCACAAGGGTTACGAGTGCCACTGTTGAATTGTCAAAGCCAACCGCGATACATAGTTTCGGATGGTGTCCACTTAACACAAGTCTGTGAGCAATCTGTGAGTTTAGGTTGCATAGTTTTTCAAATCGAGGCAGTGGATCAGTATACATCGGGAAAACAACTTTTCACGGTCCATCTTTTACTTGCTCATTTAAGGCACGTGTTTCAACTAAATATAGCGTCTTTCGGCTGGAATTTAGCAGCAAAAGGCCGTCCTTCAAGCTAACATAAGCGATATTTATCCGTACCGAAGTATAAAACCCCTAGAGATCTACAGCCGAACAGCAGGTTTTAATGCAACCACCGAATACTATGCTTGTCAACTTACATGATTAATATGCCGTATAAAAATATCCCCTTGCAGGCTTTTATGATACCTCCACGCTTTTACCACTTGTTTCTCCACTATTTCCGATTTTGAAGCCCCTCCAGCGTGCTGCCCACAGCCACTCGTATCCTAATGGACTATCGTATCGCCTTTGCACTAGGGCCTTTGGGAACTGTGACAACCTGTGCCGATACAGGCGGCTATATTTTGACCCTTTCTCTCCAGAAAACGTATATATGCATTTGGCTGAAAATAATGCAATCTGGCAGTCACGTTGTGAATTTAAGAAAAATTCTAACGTTATACGTTAAATAGCGTTTATTAGGCCAGAAGCAACAATTTCGTTGCTTTAAGTTCTTTGTAAAATTCTTTACGACTTTTTTCCTGACTCCGGACACAAGATATGAGTGTAAAGAATGCAACGTCCGGCTTTGTGTAGATCCTTGTTTCCGGGAATATCACCTTGCAATGTAACTAACAACATTTTGTTTGTTCAAATCACATATTATGTTTTTTTAAAGTTAATGAAAATTATGATAAAAAAGAAAGCCTGGAGCGAAAGGGTGCCCTGAGTTTCAGCTGTGTTCAGCTAAGCGCAGCTTAGCGGCAACCCATTCAAGATTGGTCTAGGCCTTTCCATGAACTGGAAGGCCGACAAAGCCGCGTACCAAGTGCTTGTTTTTTTTAAAACAATTTTCCCAACTTTGTACTACTAACATAAAAACAAGATTCCGTTGCGACATTTAAAAAAACCGGTCGCTCCAATAAACTAGTAGAAAATTAAAAAATCGCACTTTCATTTGTAGCAACAACTAGAACGTTTCATAGCATTCATGGTACAGTGCTCGTTGGGTCACGACACGGCAGAGGTGATAAGCGAGCCTCAATGGTGGCCTAAGGAAGTCAAATTCACTAACCCTCTCATTCGACCTAAGAAGCTCAACGACGTGAGTATTACAATTTTTTTTCTCCTGCATTCCCTTCCCCACGATATTCGAGCGGAGCGAGCGGCGTTTTAATTACAATATGGTTTATTATTTGGTGGCCTCGACAGAGCTGGATGGCGAACCTGAAGAAACTCGTGTTTAGGTGCTACACGTACCACAGGAGCGAGTATCTGTTGCGCTTCTGTTCCTATCTCGCGCAATATCCGCGCGACAAGCTCTACTATGTCAATAATTGGGACTCGACGACGAGTCTGTACCACAAAGTCACGGGGAAGTTGCTAGTTACATTCCGTAACGAAAATATGGTGAGCCATTCAAACTTTGATTCCGCAATTCCGAAAGTTAACTAGTTTGCTTCTATGTTTTCACAGAAATAATATCGAAAATATTCGGTAACCGTGTGAGCTTGAATGAAACCCGTAGAGATTTTACGTTGGACAAAAGAAGTACGCAACGTACTGTTTACTTATTTCCATAGCTAACGATGATACGATTTTTGTCCAAGGTTGCTTGAAAGAACAGGCGTAATGTAAACAAATAGAATCAATCTTTTTTTTATCAGTTATCGTTGTTCTGCCAAAGTAAATGGTATCAAGAAGTGCGCAATGCCGAAAATTTCGATCTGTATGAGGAACCTCGTTTTTAGAGACGAGAAGAAAGGTCGATCTACGAGGGGCATCGGAAGAAAATAGGAAGTAAGTAAAGGTGCAGTGACGAAAATACGTGAGAAGTTTACCAAGCTTGGCGTAGTAACGGATGAGGACGGACGTGGAATAAAAAGAAAGACGAGCTTATTCGATGACCGTAGAATGATCAGGGAAACAAAAAAATCCTATAATGACCAGTTGCGTAATTTTATAAAACACATCGTCGTTCTTTGATTCGAAAGGCGAATAAAATCAAGCGCGTAGAATTCGCTAAAAAATATGTTGATAAACCCGTGGAATTTTGGAAAAAAGTTATCTGGAATAATGAGAGAAAATTTGATCTCTTCGGTCATAAGCAGCGACCCCGAGCGTGGTTAAAGCCCGGAGAACAGCTTCTTGAAGAATATGTATAGAAAACTGTTGAATTCGGAGGATGCGGCGTGATAGTTTTGGTGGTCAGGAATGGGAAATTCTGTTGAAATCAACGATATGATGACAGCAGAAATTAATATTAATATTGTCAATCAAAAAACCTGGAGGACCTCTGCTGAAGGTCGGTCTTCAGGATTACTGTACGTTCCAGCAAGGCAATCGGCCCAAGTATACGGCTTACCAAACAGTGACTTTTTTGTTCGTCACAGATCAAAGTCATAGACTGGCCAGTGCATTCGCCAGATTTATTTAGTAGGAAAATTGGGAGAAAATACTAAGTAAGTGAAGATGCCGTGAGGAAAATATGTGAGAAGTTTACCAAGCTTGGCGTAGTAACGGATAAAGACGGACGTGGGAGAAAAAGAAAGACGAGCTTATTCGATGATCGTAGAACTATCAGGGAAACAACAAAAAATCCGATGACCACCAGTCGTGTAATTTTAGAAAACACAGGGTTGAACATCTCTGATCGTATAGTGCATAGAAGGTGGTTGGAAACAGGACTGAAAAATAGTTTCGCACAGCGTCGTTTTTTGATTCGGAAGGCAAATATAATCAAGCGCCTAGAATTTACACAAAAATACATTGATAAACCCGTAGAATTTGGGCAAAAAGTTATCTGAAGTGATGAGAGCAAATTTGACCTCTTCGGTTATAAGAAGTGACCACGCGTGTAGGTGAAGCTCCGAGAACAGCTTCATGAACAAAATGTACAGAAAAATGTTAAATTCAGACGTGGCGGCGTGCTAGTTTGGGGCTGTTTTGCGAAGTCAGGAATGGGAACGTCAGTTGAAATTGGCGGTACGATGACGGCAGAAATTTTTATTAATATTGTCAATAAAAACGTGGAGCATATCTGCTGAAAGTCGGTCTACAGGATGACTTTACTTTCCAACAAGACAATGATCCACAGCATACGGCTTGCCCAATGGCTTTTTTCAAAGCACAAGTGGCTTTTTGCGATCGTCACAGATAACAATACCGGCCAGCGTAGTCGCCAGATTTAAATCCTATAAAAAATCTATGGTCGATTTTACACCAATAGGTTGACAAAAGCGAAGTGAAGGATTAAATGAAACTTTTTAAGGCCTATTGCAAAGTGTGGAATGATATAGACGAGCAGTACACCCATTACCTTGCGGGAATTATGCCTCGACCTTTACAAGCTGTCATTCGGGCAAAGGTCACACAAACTATTAGGTACGAATGCGATTGCATATGCACTCTTTGTCGCGTGCGTATTTTTTTGTCCAACGTTAAATTGGTACTCTATAAGCTTCACTCAATCTTACACTGTTATCGACATTATTTCTGTGAAAACAGAGGAGCAGACTAGTTAACTTTCCTCGAGATAGCTTAATGCCTATTCTATTTTCTATTTTCATACATATATTAGCACAAATGTCGAAATTACACCGGTGCGTACCTTTTTTGTGAAATACTGCACATCGAAGACTTTAAGGGAGGACACCACTGTAACTGCCTATTTTCGACCAATTTCGTTGAAGTTTTTTTTTAAAAGGAAGAAAATACATGGTCAAAAAAACTTTTGGGCTTTATTAAGTATATATTGAAGTATGTAAAAAAATGTATTTGTCAAAAGAATAAGAAATGACAGCGCACGAGTCGCTATAGCACTACTGATTTCGAGCCAACTCGCGCAGTAGAACTGTCGTTAATTTAATCCCGGAATTGACAGTGAGATATTTCCGTTAATTATATTAGGTTTAGCAGTCAGGTACGGGGGGAAACTAAAAAATAATGAAAACAAAAAATAGAGATGAGTATGAAAAAAGTTAGTTTTTTCGATCTTCATTTTCATATAAACAGTGATATATCTTTTACAATTTTCAGTTAATCGAAAAAAGCGCTTGTACTTGACTGTTAAAGCAATCTAAGAAGTTACAGTTAAAATTTCAAGTCGGTTGGACGAAAATTGTTCGAGTTCTGCTGCGTGCTGATTTAAAAAACATGGTTTTGAGAAAAACGTTTGAAGTTTTCGGTACGCTTTTCAGCGCTCGGAGACTTCCCCCAAAAATAGTTCGAAAACAACTTTAAGACATTTTTTCACCTATAAACGAATATGCATCATATTTTTGAATGTTCAAAGGATTCTTTAAAAGTGTTTCCAATAAAACTATTTTTCGAAAATTTTACAGAAATGTCCTCCTTTAATGCATATCGTGTGAAATTTCACGGTCGGTTGTCGGCCATTTGAAGAGCTATTAGCCCTTCGGTTGCACACGGACGCTAATTCGCACTAGCCTTTTTGAAGTTGTTTACCTTACGTTCAAAAATAATGAATATCGTTGATAAACTGCGCCTGTGTGACTATTAAACTATAAAATGTACTATTTCGACTGAAAAAAAAGGTTTTTCCTGCATCAAAGTGTGACACCATTCCACTTACTTTTTAGAATTGACAATTCAGTCCAACAGAAAAAGGGAGAGCCATTCTAATTCGTCGGCTACTTTCTGAAAAAACCAGTGTTATTATTATTAAAATAAATTTTTTAGCGTTTCGTCGTGAGCCCTTGAGGGGTTGTATGTAGTGCCCGACTTTGCGGTCACTGATCCAAATTTTGGCGCAGACCAACGCTGTTTGACATAGAAGGCTAACAACTGTCCTTTTTATTTACATCATTGTTTTGAAAACACATTCAGTTATTGTCATTCAATTGGGAACATTTTAAAGTTCAAAAATCACCTCTGACAAATTCAGATCGGTCAATTGAAATCGGAGTTACAGACTTTACGCCAGTATTGTTGTCTAGAGCGCTGTTTTGGAGGTGATTGTTAGGATGGAATGATTTTAAAAAATCAACACACGTGTTTATTGATCCTTTAAGAACATTATCATGGACTTTCGTACGTTTGTTTAAAACGATGCGCGGAAAACGCCCCTGATTGGCGATCAGTATTGTGGATGTTGTATAAATGTCAAAGAAAACGAAACATATTCTTAATTTGTATGAGCGATGTTTGGTACCAGATTCAGCAAAAAGATAATTACAAAATGACGGCATGCTAAACTTTGGTTATCAATTTTTCTTATTTTATGGTCATTCTACGAGTTACATGTGAAAAAAATATATATTTCGACTCAATTCTGCTGCCAACGTTGAGAAACAGTCTTCTAAAGGTGTATGCTAAATCTGAGCTCGAACAGCCAATTGGTTATCAACATAACGGGGTTGCCGATTTAAAAAGCATAGTTTCGATAAAAACGCGTTTGAAATTGCTGCGTCTCGACCGCGCTTCCCGAGCGTACTCCTTATCATTTCTATAACTCAGCTAATTTTATGAGTATCATTGAACGGTTCTCATAGTATTCAGAAAGGTGTCTCATAGTAAGATCTCATAGTATTCAGAATGATTTTTAACCATTTCTAAACAATATGGCCTTGGAAGAAAGGCAAGTGCCAATTCACACCAGTCTTGGTCCGAAAGATCGAGAAATGAGTGTGGATGCGGCTTTGCGGTACCTTCCCAACATCTACATTTCAATAGCAATGAGGATTCGGCCGAAAAAGAAAACATTGCACATTGCCAATGGAAGGTCACCGTGTCCACGAAAGTTATATCAATTGCAGAACTATGACAAAGTTTTGGAGAGTCCTCGAAGATCTTTGCTGCCTCAGCATGGATGTACGCCCGGTTTCCCCGGCAAAACGAAGCAGCTTCAGCAGCAGCAACAATCGCACTCGCTCGTCGTCATACAACCGCCATCGGGAGAAATTTACCTGTGCGACAGTTGCGACGCGGAATTTGTGGGTCTTGAGAAAATGAAGGTACAAATCGAAGCGAGAATAAAAAACAGAAAGGAGAACGACGAAGTTGCGTGGAACCCCCTTTAAGTGTTGTTTTGTTTGCATCTTCGTTGATGAAATTCTCCAGGATCATGAAAGGACCTGCGGCGAACATACACAGAGCAGTACAACGGTGTCGAGGTCTCAGACGCCCAACGAAATACCGGTAGCTGCGGAATTGGCGCAAAATCAATTTCTCGAATACTTTCGACTGCACTCGGAGAGTCAACCTTGCAAACGATCGGTGCCCGAGAGATCGCAACCCGGTGATCCAGTAACGTTGGTAACGGAAAACCGAACGTCGCGACGCGTTCGCGGTTCCGTGAACTTAACGAGATGTCCAGCGATACCGTTCTCGTCCCCGGCGGGACTGGCTATGGCGAAAAAATCGAAAATGATGACCGAGGGTACGCAGCAGGAACGATTGGACAGAATAGAACGCCACATGAACGCGCCCGCTCTCAGCAAATCGGTAAGACCGAAGTGGCTCGACAGACTGGTCGAATACAATCGATGGGTCGTTACATACAAGCCAAATCGTGATAGGCCGACCTCCGATGACGTTCAGCACCACACGCACGAGTACAAATTTAACGCTCGCAAACACAAAATGGGTACGTACGGTTTTAAAAAATTATTTTCTACCTTCTTAGGCTTCATTTTTGTTCATTATTTGTAAATTTTTTATTATTCGTATTTGTTTTATATCAGCATCTCATTTTGTAAAAATATTCCACAATGCCCTAAAATCTTTCGCGCCGTTGCGAATTACTCAAAATTCCTCAAGGCCGATAATATCGGTCAACATGGATTTTGCAATTCGGATTTTACATCCGGGACTTCCCTTCTTTTGTTTTTTTAACCCTTCGACTGCACACTTCTGCTACGAACCTCTGACTGCATATGGGGTCGATCCTCCCCCAGACGTTTTTCAGATCGTTGTATTTCGGTAAATATGCAATTTCTTTTGTAGAAACGTTTTTTGTAGCCAATGATTCTTATTTTGTGGCCCAACATGTATTTTGTATAAAAAACAAAAATTCAATGCCGAAATATTTGTTCAAAGTGGGAGATGCGTTGAAAAGTAGGTACTTGCACGAAAAAGATCATCATTTTTTTTCTTCATAATATAAAAAAACTCCTTTGAGGTTTTTAACGAGGAAGGTTTGTAAATACGAAAAAAGACAGTGTCAACCGCGTCTTTCCAAAAAGTATATTTATTGGGAGGTTTGAATAGGAGCATTTTCTGGATAGTGAAAAATGGAAAAATCACCTTATTCGGCAGATTAATTGTTGTATATTTTCCGCATTTTTTTATTTCAATGATTATTATTCACATTTACCACAATCGACGCATAAGTACATGCTCGTTGCACATAGCCCTTCTGCATAACGGACACTTGCTTTTAGTTTTACGATCGGCATTCTAAATACATAATTTACTATAGCAGCGCAAAATAAAAAATAACTATGAGCATTTTCTATCTTAAGGCGGGATATACATTTAGACAGGAAAAAGCAATATTGAGGGATTTTTTAAACTGAGAAATAATTATTCTACAATTATGAAACTTTATGTATACTTTAATAGTATATTCAAGTATACAAAAGAATTTGTTTAAAGTAATTAATGATCAAAATGACGGAGCTGTGGCAGAGTGTTACAGCAAGGTCGCCGCGGGAGTTGCGAATCGGCGTGCAGTCTAGCTTCCCGTAGACTTTGATTTGCAAAAAAGTTCCAACACTTTTTCAGTTAGAACATGTATAGTTTCTATGTGAGGGTAATTAAAATGAAGAAAATGCAAATTTAAAAAAATGGCATGCATTTACAAAAAAAATCAACATTTCACGCAACATTTCTGTAAAATGTGGATTAAAAAAGTAGTTTTATTTCCAATTTTACAAAAACATTTCTACCAAGTTTCAACTCAATCGGCTTAATAGTTTTTGAGTAATCCTACACGTCAATTTCGATAAAGCAGTTTTGAGAAAAACGCGTTTGAAGTTCACGCCTGCTCCGAATCCGAGCGATGAGGGACAACGTTAACGGGCTGTAACGTTTGAAGTTTTTCGAATTTCGCTTTGAAACGTTAGGAAAATATTCTACATATATAGTTCTGTCGTTTAAAGAAAGAAAAAAAGACATCGATTTTTTTATCGTTGTAAATGTATATCTCGCCTTAACTCACATGTAGTAATATAACATTAAGTTTCACAACAGAAAAAAATGTTTTCACTTTCACGGCACTACTGCATAAACGGGGTCGATTCGACCCCAGGTCCTTTTTCGACAGCTGTCCTCAGTACACGAGCGGGATGTAGGATGGGGGCCGAGTGCCCACCTATAGAGTAGGAGTGGGGGAACATTGAGCGCCGCACTGCGGCCGAATAGAATACCCCGTTTTGCGATTCGGTCAGTTGAAAAAAAAATGGGGCCAAAATGACCCAATGTGCAGTCGTAGGGTTAAGAGACAACATTGATGTTTTGTTAAAAAGCCGATTCTTGGAACTAAGAGAACGATGTGTATTTTAGCGAAAAAGAAATGGTGGAATTTGCAATGGGCGTCCAGGTGAAGTAAAGTAACACATATAACGTTTCCGCTGGCTTCATTTTCGAGTAATACCGTTTGAAAAATAAATTCAAAACTAAAAAAAGAACATTGTTGCTCCTTTTTATAATCGAAAATACTCTTCCGAATGTAGCGAATAGTCCCCATCATGCTTTTACTGTTTTCCCTCACTCTTCCTCTCTCGCACCAGTCCCTTATCGTTCTCACTTGCTCAAGCAAACAGACAAACATTTGATGTTGAACAGGTGACATTTTTATCGCGAAAGTATATTGAAAATAGAACTTCTCCATATGTTCATCCTGACCAAGAAAACAATATCAAGTAAGAGTCATTGGCAGTTTTTGTTGTTTTCGAGATGGAAAACAAAAAAAAATCGATTCACACCCAGTCGCAATTTCGACATACAGTTGCATGCAAAAGTGTCCCGCCAACGTTTCCGACGAACGTTTAAAGGATGCAAAATGGAAACGCAAACATATCACCGTAAAGTTCTTTTTATTATGCAATAGAAACGCGTTATTAAACAATTATATAAAACTATTCATAATTATTTATAACCAAAATAACCATTTTCGCTTTTTCATAACTATCCGTCCAAATACGAATTACGCACTATATACAAAGAAAAAATATAGCAACTCAAGAAAAAAAATTGAAAACGGTAATGTAAGGTTTTCATCAATACTTGGTAGCCATGCCCTTCGAAACTATCACGGCAGCACATAGGTGAGGCCTCGATTCAATAAGTTTGATAATTAGAAGAGTAGGTGGCTTCCGGATGGAGGCCGTGTTGAGGATCAGCGTTGTGCCGACGTTTCGCAAACGTTACAGTCTGCATCATCAGGGCTGAGAGCTCCGATACTGAAGCTCTCGTGTCTCAGGTATTCCTTATATAGTTGCAGTCATCGTTCTGGATCGCTGCACCAGCCAATCAGATGTTTTAATTGATCAGCTGGTCAATTAAAAAACCGGGAGGACGGTGTGCCAAATAGGATTGACGTGATATCCTCCATCTCTGTTTAGATTGTCCAGATGTTTTCGGATTTCCAAGCCTTCTCGGTGTTTCCTGGAAAAATAGCTGTTTGATGGGGCCAGGCTTTGGGCTTTGTCGAACTGGATGGCATGACCAGTCTCCATCCAATGTTCGGCCAGCGCTGATTGTGTAATATGGCCATATTTGATACACCGTTGATGTTCTTTGATCCGTGTACTGATCTTCCTCCCGGTTTCTCCTATGTGGTCTTTGGTCTTTTGCACTCGGAATCACTTGTGCTAGTTTCTTCTGAGGTTTGAAGATGACTCGCACGTTATGTTTTCCAATGACCCTCCCTATGCGATCGGTTATGCCCTGAAGGTATGGAAGGGAAGTTGTTGCGGTTATTTGTCCTTCATTCTCCCTATCAGGTGCTGTAACCGTTTTCGGATCAGCTATTTTTCTTTTTAGATTTTTGATCGTTCTTTCGATGTTGCCTGGCTTGTAGCCATTGTCTCCTAAAGCTTTTCGTAAGTGTTCTAGTTCAACCTCCAAGGAGTCTGGTTCGGAGATCGCTAGAACTCTGTAGACCAGAGAGCTTATGACCGACTGTTTTTGGGAAGGGTGGTGATGGGACGTAGCATGGAGGTATCTATCCGTATGCGTTGGCTTCCGGTAAACTTTATGGCCCAAAGTGCCATCGCTTTTCCGTTGAACCAGTACATCCAGAAAAGGGATTTGATTTTCCTGTTCTATCTCCATGGTGAATTGAATATTGGGGTGCTGGGAGTTGAGGAAGGTTAAGAAATGATTGAGGTTTTCTTTGCCGTGACTTCAAATGACGAAGGTGTCATCGACATATCGGAACCAGGTGGAGGGCTTGAGGGAAGCTTCTTGCAGAATTCTGTTCTCGAAGTTCTCCATAAAGATGTTGGCGATGATAGGAGAAATAGGGGAACCCATGGCTGCGCCTGAAGTTTGTTCATAAAATTGGGATTGAAATTGGAAATATGTAGAGTTTAGGCAATGTTCTATGAGGGGCAGTAGGTTAGGGGCAACTTTTTTGGAATTTTTAACTATGCTTAGGGTTTCATTGGTTGGGACGTTTGTAAACAGGGATACAACGTCGAAACTCACTAAAATGTCTTCTGGTTGTACCTTGATAGTCTGGATCTTGTTCACAAAATCCCGAGAGTTTTGGATATGGGAGTTGTTGAGGCCTACGAGTTCCTGCAAAGGTTTGCAGAGAAAACGTGCCAAATGATATGTAGGACTGCCTATGTTGCTAACAATGGGCCTAAGTGGGATGTTGTTTTTGTGTATTTTTGGCAGACCGTAAAGCCTGGGTGGTAGGGATTCCTTGGGTGCTAGGGCTTTGGTTAGGTTTTCTGATAGACCAGCCTTCTTTAGAAGTGTTGTTGTTTTCTTTTCTACACTCGATGTGGGGTCACGTGATAATTTCTTGTACGTGTTGGTGTCCTCGAGCAGGTTCAAAATTTTACTGCAGTAGTCCGTTTTATCCATGATGACAGTTGCATTCCCTTTGTCAGCTGGTAGTATTAAGATGTCCTTGTTTTTCTTCAAATTGTGAAGAGCAAGGTGTTCTTCCTTCGTGATATTCTGCTGTGGAGGTTTTGCCTTGTGTAGAATATTGCTTATCCGTTTCCTGATGTCGTTGCCAGTATCCAGTGGGAGACGATAGATGGCCGTTTCCACCTGGCTGATGATTTATCTGGTTGGAATTTCTGTTGGTGTAATGGCGAAATTGTGCCCTTTTGCGAGGACTGATGTTTCAGCTGCGGAGAGTGTGGTTACTTAGGTTTTTAACTGTGTGGGTTAGGATGGGCTGCTTTGATTGCGGACATAGTTTCCTGAATTTTTCTATCTGATTCTTGGATCTTAGGTCTGCACAGTAGAGGGCTTGTTCGTGAGTGACACGGTCAAGATCTTCCCACAGCCGTGGTTCCAAAGAGTCAGATAGACGTAGGTGAAGTTTAAGGAGTTTTTGGGAATTTTGGTCCAAAAGCTTTTTGGTGACAGATATTCTCTCTTTCACCAGTCTCAGCGAGGCCTGGTGGAGGATAGTTTTGGCTTGTTTTGATGGAAAGGGGTTTTTCAATTGAAAACATTTTGGTACCACTTGATGGTCGCGGCACCTTTTTAGGAATGTTAACGAGCACAGTTGGATGTGCAGAGTTTTCCTGAGTTTGGAAAAGGTGTTAACAGAACCCAAAATAGCCTCTCCGTGTAGGCGTCTGATTTTAGTTTTAAGGCTTTCACGGCTCTTTATGTAATGAGAAGAGTAGGTGGCTTCCGTACACGGATCAAAGAACATCAACGGTGTATCAAATATGGCCATATTACACAATCAGCGCTGGCCGAACATTGGATGGAGACTGGTCATGCCATCCAGTTCGACAAAGCCCAAAGCCTGGCCCCATCAAACAGCTATTTTTCCAGCAAACACCGAGAAGGCTTGGAAATCCGAAAACATCCGGACAATCTAAACAGAGATGGAGGATATCACGTCAATCCTATTTGGCACACCGTCCTCCCGGTTTTTTAATTGACCAGCTGATCAATTAAAACATCTGATTGGCTGGCGCAGCGATCCAGAACGATGACTGCAACTATATAAGGAATACCTGAGACACGAGAGCTTCAGTATCGGAGCTCTCAGCCCTGATGATGCAGACTGTAACGTTTGCGAAACGTCGGCACAACGCTGATCCTCAACACGGCCTCCATCCGGAAGCCACCTACTCTTCTCATTACATAAAGAGCCGTGAAAGCCTTAAAACTAAGTTTGATAATTCTATCTTGAGAGATATTTTTACACTCTTCTCGAACTTTTCCCCACAAAGCAGCTTTATTGGGACAATATTCAGTTCCTACTCTTAGTTTTAACTTTTGCCATAAATGTTCTATGGTATTCGAGTCCGGAGGTTGACTCGGCCACTCTAAAACTGAAATATTTTTCTTGCTAAAAACCTGCTGAAGGCGCTGTGATCGATGTTTTGGATCATTATCTCGATGAAAAATTCATCCTCGTGGCATATTCTGACGAGCATAAGGCAGCATTTCTTTTAATATAATATCTCTATACATAGCAGAGCTCATAGTGCCTTCAATTTTAAAGATTGGACCGACGCCTTTCCAAGATAATGCACCCCATAGCATAATGCTCCCTCCACCGTGTTTCACAGTTGGTGTTTGATCTCGCGAATCATTCCTAGTTCCTTTTGGTCATCGAACGTACCTTCTCCCATCATTTCCAAACAAATTAATTTTAGTTTCGTCTGAGAACAGCACTTTTTTCCAATATTCAACAGTCCAGCTCTGGTATTCTTTCGCGAATTCTAATCTGGCCTTCTTATTTTTTTCACTGATGAGCGGTTTTTTAACTTCAACACGTCCAAAAAATCCCACTTCTGTCAGTCTACGTAAAACAGTACTTTGGCTAATGTCAGCCAAATTTTCGTCGCGTAATTCACGTGCGATGATTGCAGCATTCTTTTTTACGTCTGCGACAGCCTTTCTTTTGATCACTTTATCGACACGATTTGTCGTTTTTCTAGGTCTCCCAGGACAGTATTTATCTTCTAGAGTACTTGTAGTCTTGAACTTATTTATTATATCGTTAACAGTCGATTTTCCAATCGCCAAAATTTTAGCTATTTCACGTGAAACTTTTCCTTCGTTGTGCAACTCGATAACCATTTTACGGATATCTAAAGACGTGCGTTTCGACATCTTGACTGAGTGTTACTGATCGTACAGTGCAAAAGGCACAGAGCTCTCAATGTTTACATTATTTCGCGACTGATAACGTAAACAAAGCGAAGTGAAGTATATCTTCTTGGAATTTTGCCGGACATTTATGAAGCAGCAAAACGTGTTATTTTCCTTACAAATAATTGTTAATCGTTATGAACAATTTTCGAATTAAATATTTTGATTGCATAATAAAAGAACTTTACGATGATATATTTGTCTTTCCATTTGGCATCCTTTAAACGTTACTTAATCATAAAATTATCTTTGTCCGGACACTTTCGCATGCAACTGTATACATATTTTTTCTTCCGTTGACCGGCGTGATTAGTGCCGAACGAGCAAAAAAAGCCCCGAATCCCCTTGAATCCTAAAAAGCGTATTGAATTGTCACCCTTTCGTTTTTCCAGTGCTCAGTATTCGGTCTCAGCTGCTTTACATCGCCTGCAAACCGATCTACGTTTCCATCGAGCGTCTGAGTTCGGAAAGGCTAGAGGAATTGAAGCGTGATCCTTCGAAGTATTCTTGCCCCGTGCGTCGCATAGCGTCGCGCGCGCGACCGCGGCCCGGGCCAAAGTCGTTACCAAAGTCGTTTCGTCGCGCGGCGCATTCGATAACGTTTTTCAAGCGCAAGTTGCTGGAAAAAACGGACGCTAACGCCGCGAGGCTCGAGCCTCGGACGATTGACGGGGCGAGTCGGCCTATCGGTGGTGACAGTGGCCGGGGCTTGGACGATCTCGCGGAAATAACCGTTATCCGGAAACGGCCGGAACAAGCGGCGGCCGCGAAAAATCTCAACGCCGAATTGACGAGAAACATCGTGATAGTCGATCTCTGCTCGTCGGACGAGGAGAGCGAAACGGTAAAGATCACCTCGGACGAGAATCGGGATCCTATGCGTATAACCGTTAGCCCGAGTGGCAGAGCGTCGTTTCCAAAAAATTTACCGATCAACAAGTATCGCGCGAAAGCCTGTGTTCATCCGGCCGACTCGACGAGCGACTGGCTACGCGATAACGTTCTCACCGACGACAATGACAAATGCGGCAGCAAGTGCCACGGCAATGTCGTTTTAGAGACTTGTACCCAATTCACGCCGATTATCAAACCATCCCCATAAAAACGTTGACGCAGAAGGAGAAGAAGAAGATGAACATCGTCATCCGAAGACATATACACAGGATAGCATTACGAGATCATTTTTTTTTAAAGTCGTAATACGCGTTAAGTTTGTTATAATATTTATTGTTTATACGTTACGGACACGAGTGCGTGCGATGTGCGGTTGTGTATGTGTGTGCGTATCTACGTGCGTGTGTGTGCGTATGCGCGCGCGTTTCTGCCTCGCCCGTTTATACCGTCGTTTTCAAGATGACTTTTCGTACCTATACCCATTGCCGATGGGTAGAGACAAATCTCACAAGCGACTCGGGAAGTGCGCCAACGCGGTTACACCGAAAAAGTTCTTACGCTCTTGCATCTTATAATTTGCAGGAACAACAGGCGGACGGATGATCGACGAGAGTGACGAATGAGAAAGAAAAAAAGCCATTGAAGACAAAGAGGAAGTAAAATGCTGCAAATCGTTGCGACGTTGGTCGATTTTCTCAGAGACCCTTTATATTTTCTACGGCCGAGGGATCGGCTGTTGAGAATGTACGACTGGTAGTTTCTAGTCGAATCAGTGTCGGAGACTCGAAGAATTATTTTTACACGCTTTACACGTTTAATGAAAGTTACGAATGTTGATGTTTTTTTTTTGGTTCAAACGTGTTCATTGACATGTCACGAAACAAAGCCGATGAATCTTTTAAATCAAATGCAATCGCGTGCTCACTGTACACTCGCGCAAGTTCATCGAGCTTGAGACTCTTGCCTGTTTGCGACACCGTCAAATCCATATGCGTTTTTTTTTTATCAGACAAATTTGGTTCCGAAATATAAACGTTGAACAAACGGCGTTTAATATTGATTTATTGATTCATATTGTGCTAGCTGTCAGTTTAAATCGATGGCTTGTCTTCGCGATTTTAGAGAGTTCGATGAAGATCGTACAGCGGTCGGTACGAAAAAGCTGTATATAACTTTTGGAAAGTTTGTACGATGTCAAAGTACACGTGGTAGCCTTTATTTCTGTACATAAATACTCATAAATGCCAGTTCGAACAAAAAGAAGGTCATCATTGTTGCTTTTTACGAACTGCTAGTACAAGACACTTCAGAAACGGATTTTCATCCATGTTAGCTCTCTCGCCCCATAAATCCACAATTATCGTCGATCCTTGGAAAGCGTGTTCAAATGTTTTTCTATTTTTGTTTTTTTCGTCACACTGATTTTCACCGGAAATTATCCGCACAAAACCGTTGGTTCTTCCAGTTCAAAATATAACGCGTTTCTGAGAAAATGAGAAAAACCGAACGGGACCTCGCAACTTTTTTCTCAGTTGACTAAATGTAAGAGAGTAATAATCCCGTCGATGGAAATTCTACGATCTCGTTGAGGCGGACCAATGCTTACACGCAATTGACACACACACACACACATTCGATGCGTTAACCGTGAGGCTTATTTGACCTTCGCGTATACTGTGCGACACACCGAATGAATACCCACGCACGTTGCCACGCATTGTTATGCACGAAGACGTATGTTGCGGCTATCGCTCGTTTGAAGTTCGCAACCCAAACAGACGCGGAAAAACGCCCTCAACCACCGAGGGGGGGGGGGGGGGGGGCGAACTAGAATCGCAGAGCTACGCAAATTCAGTTGACCAAATGGATATTGTTTTGCTTTTTTGTAAAAAGCGCATATATTTGATAGTACTGTATCAAATCCGAAATTCGTTCGTCGCGGACACGACGCGAAGTTATTCCCAGAAACATTTGAACGAACATGCACTCGATTGTCGATGAATGTCTAGTGAGCTCGTGTGTATGTGCGAAGCGCGAAAAACATGTATACCGGAAACTGTGGGAAGAAGAGAAATGAACTGCGAAGAAAAGGAAAAAAGAAGAAATTCATCAATTTTCGGTTATGCGAGAACATTTTATACGCAATATGTGTTTGGCATCCGGAATGGTTCGAACCCCTTGAGTACGATATTTTTATATAAAAAAAATCATTTGGTTCTTATATATATATATATATATATATATATATATATATATATATATATATATATATATATAATGAATAATCAGGATGCATTTAGAAAAATAAAAAGGCAACAAGCCCATCGTTCGAGCGTATATTATCTCCGTGTTATCTCGAAACCTTACGAGGTTATCTATAATCAATGCGCGTTCGTTGAATTTTTTTCTCTTTTCTTTTTCTCCCGTCTCATTGGAGTATAGACTGTTACATATATAGTAAGTAGGTAGTTTAATTTAAGATATTTTCTATCTCGAGTCCTGATACGTGTTCGATTACCCACATACACACACAAACGCACACACGCACGCGCGCAAAGGAAAGCAAAGTTCTATATTGTGAGAGCCACTTATTTCAATGGATTGAAAAAAGAAAACTGTACGTATACATGAGTTCGATTCGAGCGAATGGGTTTATTACTATGCCTGTTGTACTTTACAAAAATGTACATATTAAAGTATCCATCATCATTGTAAGAATGTGAGAATTATCCCCTTGTTCTTTCTCTACCGAATGATCGATCATATTCGTATCGTTCGTAATTTTGATTTATGAATGAGTGTACACTGGATCATTTTGGTCAGTGGCGTGGTCAGCATTTTTTTCTGGGCGGCTGGGAGGAGGGCCGGCCTGACAAGAAAACTGGTTTTGTTCGCAATCATTTTTTTTTACATACATTTTTTGCATAATAGTCGATAATCGCGTGACACAAAATATGAAAGTCGATCTACTCGCACACTCACGTTATCGGTAATATCAAACTCTTGGAATATCTAAAAAATAACGAACTAATTGTTCATCATTCAACTGGTTATGTCTAATTGTAATAGTCAAAAACAGCTCATTTTTGGGATTTTTCTTTGAATATCGCGATGATAGATTTGTACAAAAAAAAATAAGTATTTGAAAAAGTATCATTTGCATAATACTCTGTATTTTTGGTGTAAAAATAGTTAATTATAATCGATTTACAGTCGATGTTTTTGGTATATCAGTTCATCCTATAATTATTCGAAGGAATTTCCGAAATATCAAATTTTAAAAAATTGCGCGTGTTCAAATTGACTTGATTTTAGCGAAAAAATGGATATTTTTCTTTCATCAAATCGCAACTGTACATCGAAAAAAAAGTCCTTTGATCAAATACTATATTTTTACATATAGAAAAAGGCCCAAAAAATTGAGAAAGATGGACGCAGTAGTTCTTGAGATATTTTGCTCAGCGACTTTGATAACGAACTTTCGAAAAAAAAGTGGATAAAGTTTTGAATGACGCACAGTGGTGCCATTTTGGAAAAACGTGGACATAAGGTCGTAAGTCGGAATTTCGATCTGTTTTTTTTTTTTACAGAGTAGGTCTCAACTATCCTGGGAACTGTTATCTTATGAATAAAATCTGAAGGGTGCGTCGTTTTAGAGAAAAAAAAATAATTTTTTTTGTATGCAAAAACAAATACTTAATTTTTTTCTCAAATTGGATCAACTTGTCGCGTGTTTTGTTGATACTATGTGGTAGTCCTAGTGATATACCAAAATAAAAATGAAATACGCGCGTTCACTCGCGGCCGCGTGAGAAACTTGACATTGAGTTCTTATTTCTCCATATCTATTAATGCATTTTCGTGTACTGCAGTATATTTTTATTGACTTTGTGAAGATCATAGTAATGGAAAATTACGTTTTAATTACTTCTTTCTGCCATTTTGAAGATTTTCGCTAAGGTAAAAAGCACTGTACGTATTTAATTTCAAGGGAAGATCTAAAATTACGTTGCAAAATAAAACTATTAGGCGTAAACCTTATTCCTTTACTTTCAAAACACTTTATAAATAAATGACTCATTTTTAGTGAGCGGCCTTCATAAGTTTGATGTTACGATCTATATAAGTAGATAAGGTAACACGTTAGCAATAATCACTTAGCCACTTGCAAATTTGTTTATAGCCCTTTAGCCACCTGCAAATTTATTGTTACCTGCACGAATGAATAAGTAATCTTGGGCACTCGGCCCCGCTTAACAACAAACACCACCTAAAAACTTATCAAGTCTAAAAATGTTACCTTTTACCTTAGCAAAAATCTTTAATATGGCAGACAAAAAATAATTAAACCGTAAATTTCCGTTGCTTTGGTCTTCACAAAGTCGACTTGAATATATTGAAGTACACGTAAATCCACGAATAGATATGGAGAAATAAGAACTCTTTGCCAAACAAGCAAACTTTTTTTGTCAAATTTCTCGCGCGGCCGCAAGTGAACGCGCGTGTTCTACTTATTTTTGGTATAATATCTTATTATGTTTTTTTTCTCAAAAACTACACATCTTACAGATTTCCTTTATAGAATAAAAGTTGTCAAGATAGCTGACACCTATTCTGTAAAAAAATCAGATCGAAATTCCGACTTACGACCCTATGCCCACCTTTTTCCGAAATAGAACCACTGTGCGACAGTTCGTGCGTTTCGACGGGCGTCAACATAACGGCCTATAAATCTGTCAATTTTGATCCGATGACCTTGGAAATTCAGGGAACATTTATAAGATGATATAGTGTCAAAATATATTGGTTTTGAAAAAGTTATTTTTTGCTGTCTACAACCAGGCACAACCTCTCAATTCAGCTACCAGTCCTTAAGGCCAATTCAGCTACCAGTCCTTAAGGCCCAATTAAGCTACCAGTCCTTAAGGCGGGCGAAAAGACGTGATTTTCTTGATTTTTTTCGGCGGGACAATAAATGTTTATTGAAAAACTGTGAACAACATCGATTAGTACACATTTTTATGTACTTGTACAATTTCGTTTATTAAAAAATATTTAAAAATGGTGGAACTCCATCTGTCTTCCAGGAGCGCCTTCTTTTGAGCATCAGTAATGGTGGACATGATAACTCGAGAACGGTTATCTGAAATCAGAATTTGAAACAGATTTCATTAGTATATTGCATTGGCTTGGGCGTGGACGAATGATTTGAAAAAATGTCGATTAAAAAAAATGACGATAATTATAACAAAAAAATTATTTTCTGAAGTGCTAAATTTTCGGTTTTTTAGTTACAAAATTTTTTTTCAACAAAATTAAAAATCCTTCGTCCAGGCCCTAGATATTATCATAATAAATAAGTGGTATACATTTCGTATGGATCGGATTAATAGGTTTTTAGTAATTGTGTCCACCGCAAAAGTGTTTCTCAAAAAGGACGATTCTGAGATAATCGCGTTGGAATAAATGGTTGAAAGAAAACATTGGCATAGCCAAAAACTTCGAATTTCCTTGCGACGAAAATACTCAGTTAAGGTTACCTCTGCCGGAAGACTTCTACAGTTTAAGGGGTGAGATGCGATCAGAGTTTTCAAAAAATCGATTTTTTTAAAAACATTTTCTTGAAATATGATGTTTCGAAAAAATTCCCTGAAAATTTCAAGTCGTTCCGATGAATAGTTTCCGGGATATCCCACAATTAGTGAAGGGGTGTCGGGTCCCCATGGCAGGTAGCGGCTGACAAACGCGCAAAGGATAATACCCGGGAAGGCAGAATGCTTCGAAGACAACAAGAAATTGATATTTTGGAAGCTTCCACATAGGCAGAAGCCCTATTGTATGGGCCAGAAATTGATGATTCGATGTAAGTAATTTTTTAATTAGTATTCCTATACATAAATCAAGTGTAAAATTGGAAAACTCAGGAATTTTCAATAATTAATTACTCAAAAACTATGAACTTTAGCAACATTTTATAAAGAATACTTTCGTTTTAAAATTGCCCAAAATGTTTTAAAAAAATAATTCATCCCGAAACACTTTAATTTTTGAAAAAATTGTTTTAACAATTGGCTGTAAACCATTGAATGCTCGACTTTTCGGCAAAAAATTGTGATATTCGGAATTAGCGGATCAAAATACATAAAAAAATTTAGCTTCAACCATCGAGCTCAAAAGTTTACCAACATATAATACAGTATCCACATAAAAAAACTTTAAATATGTTTTTCTCGAAATTATGTTTTTCAAGTCGTGGCCACTATAATTCAAAAACCACTTGATGGATTTTGATGAAATTTGATGTGCTTATTGATAGCATTGAAAGTAGTCCTTAATCGAAGGATTTTCATATTTGTTGAAAATTTCTATTTTTTTAAAACAAATGAGCGATTTTTTGGTCGAAAATCGAAAGTTATCTGTCGGAAGCCGCCATTTTATTAATGTTTGAAAAAAAGCTTCGATTAAGGACTAGATTCATTATTAAACTAATGCTTTTTTTTGTTTTTGTATTTATTTCAGATGATTTAGTAAAATTTTATGATGGTCACCGCAAAGCACTACATGCCGAAGAGGGTCCGACAAAGATGGCGATACTTTTATAAATAATCAATTCTTTGAAAATTTGTATAAGTCAAGTTGAAATATAACACAAAAAGTTTGTGTAACCACTTTTGAAAAACAAACTCAATTATTATAAATTTTGTTTATTGAAAATGCTCATTTTTTCACGCCTCTGACTGCACCTCACTCCTTAAGATTCAAGTATGTTTATTTTACATTTAAAATTAATTTATTCATACTAACATAGAGTCGTCGATTCCAGGGCCATACAGTAATCCTTCTGCATCCTCTGCAGCCTCTAAAACATTGATTTGATACTGCCTACGAGCCATTCTTCCTTCTCTTGCGGCTGCTTGCGCTTGCTGCTCGGCAAGCGTAACACGTGACTCGTCCTCTTGACTAATATAGGCGTGGATAACTACGAATCTAATGCTCCGATCTTTATTAAATTTGGTGAGAATATTCTTGAGACATTGTACTTAAAGAATATGCAATAAAATTTTTTTTCCTTTTTTCCAACCACCACAGGTGTATATAAGGCCTTAAACTTTACTGTCAGTAGGTACTCAATTTAATAAGTCGTAGTTTTATTTTTTTTTCTGCCAATTGGCCGAAAACTTTTTCAGCTAAATTTTTTGGTCAATGTCATTCTCCATGTTCAGCTGTGACATATGACAGCATCGTTCTGAAGCGATGAAACTTCATTGTGCTTCTACATTGTGCTTCTAGCCACGTTTTGATCCGCCTTGTGGCAGAAAAACTACTCTCACAGCCGGCGAAGCTCACTGGGAGTACTATTGCTGATTGGAAAAGATTATATAAGTCAGGGCAGTATGTTCTCCGTTTTCATATGCTTTCTTCAATTTACAGCATTTGTTTTTCTTATTTTAAAATTAAAGTATGTTGTTCATGACCATCGCTTCACGATTTTAAGGCTGACGTATTGATTATCAAGATCTTTGTATAGATCGATGGAATGGTCGTCGTTTTTTAAATCCGATTTAAAAAATGCGTCATCTGCATGCACTAACAGTAGATTCTCAAATTGGCGTTTCAGATGTACAATGGTATTATCTATTACTTGATAGTAAATGTCGAACTTCCAGTATTCTTCTGGTTGCGTGTCGGCCGGCAAATCTATTGCCGGCCCACAGTGGACTCTGTTGTGGGTATTGCTTTTGCCCACAGTGGACTCTGTTGTGAAATTTAAATGTCTATTTGATTTACCAAATGAAATAGCTACTTTTTATACAAACTACGAAATTACGCAGAAGAAAATAGTTCAAGTTTTATTAATTTATTTCTTTATGCTTGCTTGGATAATTCTTGAGGTATTCCTTTTACGAACCCGAATATTTAATAATTAACTGATTGCCGTCTATAATCAAGTAAAAATATACCCCAGCATACTGGTAAAATTTCACGTTTGCGGAAAATTCGAAAAAGATTGCCCGAATGGGAATTTCTCTAATATAATTTCCCGACAGAATTATTTCCCGAACGCAGTTTATCGAACGGACAATTTCTCGTACACATTTTGCCGAATGAAAGAATTTCTCGAATGAACAAATTCTTTCAGATTCAACGATCAAATTACAAATAAATTGCATAACTTCAATTTTGAATAATTAATATTCGCTGAATATGATATCATTAATCGAGGCAAATACTTCGCGGAACGCATTTTTTTACGTTGGTCAATCGTAACATTTATTTCACTGGATCATTATGCATTAATAATATTGCGATTTTTTTCAGTTTGACTTACTAAAAAAATAATATAAAATGTTAAATTATACTTGCGATTAGTATATGTTAGTCAAGATAATAATTTAATAAAAACTGAATAATTAAACTATTATAAAATTATAAAATTATTCATTTAGTTATTAAATGAAAATTCGGTTTGTTCGGGTTTGTTTGTTTGGGTTCATTTGGGAAACATTCATTCGAGGAATTGTCCATTCGGGATATTGTATTCGAGAAATTTTTCATTTTGGAAATTGTTTATTCGGTAAATTGTTTTCGGCGAATTGTATTTGAGAAATTTTCCGCAAAGCAAAATTTCATCCCACGATTCCAAAAATCGTCTCATTCATACGGCTTCTTATGGAAATGACACGCTGGCCACATTTCTATCTAATAATGTATACATTAAATAACTCTAGATGCTTAATGTGAACTGCTCAACGCGTGTAAAAAGTGCTAAAGATTCCGTAATGGCAATAAAAACAGGGTGTCCCCGAATGTTTAAAGAGAATATTAATGATAAAACTTAGAAAAATGTGACTACATCTACTAAATCTACTAAATTTGCACGAAATGTTTTATTCCAATTTATCGTTGGGTATAATAATTGATTGTGACTTATTTTTATCAAGCGCCACTGCAATTTACCAATGTGTCAGAAAAGCCCTGTTTATGCCCCACAAAATACAGCCCTCCGCGAAAGAAATACTTTAAATAAAATGAATGGATTCTTTGCATTTATTTATTGAGGTGGAATGCGGATGTGCCGAAATTAAAGAAATTAAACGCACAACGTCGGATAAGTTTTAACAATAATCTTTGGCAATAATCAACACCTGCATTCAACTGCTACTCAAATGGTTATTTTTTCAGGAAGCACCGACAAGGCCAGAAAAGTCTAAAGCAGCCGGACAATCTAAACAGACACAGAGGGTATCGCATCAATCCTATTTGGCACACGAACTCCCGGTTTTTAAGGGGCGAAATTCAGTCAGAATTTTCAAAAAATCGATTTTTTTCTACATTTTCTTGGATTTTGATGATGTTTTGAAAATATTCCCGGAAAATTTCGAGTCAATCTGATGAATAGTTTCTGGGATATCCCACAATTAGTGAAGGGGCGTCGGGTCCCCATGGCAGGTAGCGGACGGCCGCTGCAAGCAATCGATTTCGACCCCCCTCCCCCTATTATATTCCATAAATAGCCTTGTTCGTAACTAAAAATTGATATTTTGGAAGCTTCCGAGTCGGCAGAAGCCCTATGGGCTTACATCGAATCATCAAGTCCTGGGCCAGGAATTGATGGTTCGATGTAAGTAATTTTTAAATTAGTATTTCTATACATAAATCAAGTATAAAATTGGAAAACTCTTTCCGAAATTTTCAAAATCTTATTACTCAAAAACTATGAACTTTAGCAAAATTTTATAAAATATACTTGAGTGTTAAAATTGACCAAAATGTTTTTTTTTTAATCATTCATCCCGAAAAACTTTAATTTTTTGAAAAATTGTTTTAACAATTGGCTATGAACAATTGAATGTTCGACTTTTCGGCAAAAAATTGTGATATTCGGATTCAGCGGATCAAAATACATAAAAAAGTTTAGCTTCATCCATCGAGCTCCAAATTTTACGAACATATAATACCGTATCCACATCGAAAAACTTTAAACACGTTTTTCTCGGAACTATGTTTTCCAAGTCGGTGACCACTATAATTCAAAAACCACTCGATGGATTTTTATGAAATTTGGTGTGCTTATTGATGCATTAAAAGCTAGTCCTTAATCGAAGGATTTTAATTTTTGTTGAAAATTGCTATTTTTTCAACAATAAACGAGCGATGTTTTGGACGAAAATCGAAAGTTATCTGTCGGAAGCTGCCATTTTGTTAATTTTTTTAAAAAGCTTCGCTTAAGGAGTAGATTTATTATTAGACTAATGATTTTTGTTTGATTTTGATTTCAGATGATCCAGTAAAATTTTATGGTGGTCACTGCATAGCACTACACGCCGAAGGGTCCGACAAAGATGGTGATATTTTTATAAATGATAAATATTTTTCTTTGAAAATTTGTACAAGTCAAGTTGAAATATAACATAAAAAGTCTGTGTAACCACTTTTGTATAACAAACTTAATTGCTATAAAAAAAATTATTGAAAATGCTAGTTTTTTCACGCCTCTGACTGCATCTCACCCCTTAAATTGATCAGCTATTCGATTAAAGGAGGACATCACTGTAACTGCCCATTAATGGTGTCCATTCGCACGCCGTCATCATCAAATCGAGATACAAAGAACGAATGAAAATAAATTAAAAAGGTAATCAATCAAATCAATAAAATTAAATTTTATTGGCTTAAACATCCTTTTTCAGAAAATCATCATCAGAAGCCTTTTTTACAAATTCCGGTCGTAACACTCTAATGAGAATATGTAAAAACGTGTGAGTTATTTTCACAGCCTGAAGAGGCAAAACAAATCCGGTAAAAAATCAATTATCGTTGCATTGCAAACTTCAACGTCATGAACAAAATTATTGGCATTCCTTAGAATAGAATTTGAATGATAAAAATATGCAAAAAAAAATTAAGTTTGCACAAGTGTTGGAATGGCTAAATAGGTAGCGCGCCCAGCTCAAGAATTAGAAGACCTAGGTTCAATCGCGAGGGTAGGAAAAAAAAACTTTCACGAGGCAGGATACATTTTATTCCAATTATCATATAGGCAGGATCATAAATAAAGCACATAGGAACAAAAAAACTACCAGAATTTTTTTATTCGTAGTTTTTTGATTTTTTTGTTTCACTTCAGGCATGTTATTCATATGGCAACCGAATCAGGGCCTGAAAAGATATACTGATCGGTTACGTTACCGGTATCCACGTCATGTCCGGATGCAAAAAAAGCGGTTCACGCCCGGTAAAGCCCCGATCCGGCGACCCGTATCGTGCCGTGATACGGAATACGGTATGCCGGATGCAGCCCTAGTCTGCCCCGTAGCAACATTTCTACTTGGATTTTCGACCATTTTCTTTGTAATTTTTTTTGCTAAAAGAAATAAAATACAAGGTCAAAAGAACTTTTCGGCTTTATTAGGTATATATTGAAGTACGTAAAAAGAATTATTTGTCAAAAGAATACAAAATGGCGGCGCATGAATGGCCATAGCACTACTGGTTTTCAGCCAACCCTCTCCGCCGCACCCAATAGAACTGTCGTAAATTTAATCCCAGAACTAAGAGTGAAATATTTTTGTTAATTATATCAGTTTAAGCAGTTATTACGGTGGGGCATTAAAGAATAATGAAAAAAGAGACGAATTTGAAAAAAAGTTCGTTTTTTCGACCATAATTTCCACATAAAAAGTGATATATTTTCTACAATTTTCAATTAATCGGAAAAAGCGCTCGTACTTGACTGTTAAAGCAATCTAAGAAACTACATTACCTGTAGTTTCTTAGATTGCTTTAACAGTCAAGTACGAGCGCTTTTTCCGATTAATTGAAAATTGTAGAAAATATATCACTTTTTATGTGGAAATTATGGTCGAAAAAACGAACTTTTTTTCAAACTCGTCTCTTTTTTCATTGACTTGAAATTTTACCAATTTCAAGTCAATTGGACGAAAGTTGTTCGAGTTCTGCAGCGTGCCGATTTCAAAAACATGGTTTTGAAAAAAAAACGTGATTGAAGTCAACGGTTTTATAGACGCTACAGCTGATTATTTTTCCCTCACTCTAATGCTACTTATTGGTAGAAAATGAAACTATTTTAGTCAGTAAATTTTTTCCCAAAGATAATAGGCTTACAAGACCCTCCTAAAAAATAGCTCGAAAATCACTTTAAAACTGTTTTTTTCCAGCTGTAAACGAATATTCATCATATTTTTGAAGGTTCAAAGGATTTTTTCAAGTGTTTTAAAAAAATGATTCTTCGAAAATTTTACAGCGGTGTCCTCCCTTGAAAAACATCCGATTGGCTGATGCAGTGATCTGAAACGATTACTGCAATTATATACGGAAAACCAGAGACACGAGAGCTTCTGTATGGGAGCTCGAAGCCCTGATAATGCGGACTGCAACGTTGGCCCAACGTCGGCATAACGCTGATTCTCAACGCGGCGTCCAACCGGAAGTCACAAACTTTTGTAATAACGGCATTCCTTTTTTTTCTCCTCAGTTTGGTAGCTATATGTAAACACTCGATGGTCACAATAGTAGACGGAAAATATAATGTTCGGCATTAGAGTCACTGAGTATCAATAAAGAAATTACATAGAGAATGGCCTATTTTACGAAAAAAATGGATTTTCGATCGAAAATAAGTTAATTATGCATAATCGGGGCACCACCCTAATTTCAATGGCAACATTTTTTTTTGCCTACCCTGCTGTAATTGGTCACCGTTGATCATATTGGGTTGGTACAAAAATCTTGCAACACATAATACGAGTAAAAAAGAAAAATATTTTATTTTAACAATAAACGATTATTCAGTAATGTAGGCTCCCTCTACATCTACAACTCTTGCCCAACGCTCTGGTAGACTTTGCACGCCCGCAGAGCAGAATTCTTTTGATCGTGAATTAAGAAAGTCGTCCAACGTATTTTTGAGATCTGACAGATCATCAAATTTTTTATCCCGTAAATAGTTCATCAAAGCTCGAAACAGGTGATAGCCGGTAGGTGCTAAGTCTGGTGAATACGGTGGGTGTGGTAGAACTTCCCATCCTAGCTGCGAAATAGTTTCTTGTGTCATCTTAGCGAGGTGGGGTCGAGCATTGTCATGGAGAAGCCGAACTTGAAGACGTTTACGCCTTTTCTGTTTCATAATTTTAGCCACCTTTTGCAGTTGTGCAGAATAAATCTCTGCCTGTATTGTGGTGTTGGTTGGCAGAAATTCGTAATAGAGCATGCCCTTAGAATCCCACCAACAACAGAGTAAAACTTTCTTTATTTCACAGGGCCGTTTAGGGGTCGGTTCTGGTTTTTCCCTTTTCGGTAACCACTGACGGTTGCGCGTGTGATTAACATGCAACACCCAGCTTTCATCCCCAGTGACTATTTCTTGAAGAAAATCCTTTCTTTGCGGACGATGCAGGAGTGAAAGACAGATGGACATGCGTGTTGCTTTGTTTGATTCGCTGAGACTGTGCGGTATCCAAGACGAAACAACTTTCCTATATCCCATCTTTTGTAAATGTCGAAGGATAGTAGGATGACTGCAGTTGAGTTTGTTGGCTAATTCTCGTGACGACATATTAGGCTTTGCCCTTATAAGTGCTCGCAGTTCTTCATCGTCCACAATCGATTCCCTGCCGGATCTAGGTTTGTCTTCAAAAGCTGTATCGCCAGAATGAAAACGCTGATACCAACGGGAGAGCGTTGAATAATTAACTACATTAGCCTTGAACGCACTGCAGATATTACGAGCTGCGGCTCTTGCAGAATGTCCTTGCAAGAATTCGTAATATGCGATTGCTCGAAGTGCACGTTGATCCATCTTTGCTCATACTGACTCCGCGGAACAACTGACTCGCTTATATATCCTGCGGCATGGAAGGTTCTAGACCATTCTTGTATTTCCTATTCTCGAATGTTCTCGAACTTCGTTATTAGGAAAAATGTTTTAATTGAAAAAAAAGGGTTGCAAGATTTTTGTACCAACCCAATATTTTGGCGGGGGAGGCTGACATTTTTCATTAATTACATAAGTTATGAGGATTTTGAAGTTTCCTGAAACACGTGGTGTCCCGATTTCCATTACGTTTCGGAGGGTATCCCTGTTGCAAAGGACCGATAGGATCCTGTAGCCAACGATAAAAATCCGATACATTGCTGTTTGGTCTATTGGCAGCCCGGATAGCGGATTTTCGTATTTTATCTGGACTCATTGGAATGTTCGCATATACGGTTTCTATTTGGATAAACCGATATGGAATGTATCAGTTTCTATTGTTTTTATGAGCAAGATGGAATCTATAGGGAATAACGTATGTGCGATCTACTGCATCAAATTTGCATTTTACACTGATCGACAAGTTGCGTGCATTTATCAGCAACTACGGATTTGATTTGAATATTTTTCTAATTGTATTTCCACAAGTTATAAATTTATAAGTTTCAAATGGACTTGACCGTTTGGAAGCGAATGTGCATAAAACGGGAAAGTCCACGATTTTTAGCTATCAGATCTCGAATGCAAAAACTGATACGTATGAAACTGTACTTATTTCGCCTTATGAGAAATGACAGATATATTAGGACCAAGTTTTGTTTGGGTCGCATCATTTTCCGATAAAAATGTACATTTTCAACATGAATGAATCAGATATTTCAGATAAGTCACTTCATCAGCAGTAATTGGTATTGACTGATTAACATTTAATGGGGATATACAGATTCAACGATCTTATTGATAAATATGGGTTTAACCTGTATATGTATTAATGAGAGTTTCCAAACTTATCCGGGGTGAAGATAGAATACTTCAGATAGGGCTCTATATGGATTATCTAATGCAAAACTGACCTTTAAGTCTATGTGAATGCATATGTTGATGCAGATTATAATGTATCTGCCCATCTTGGCATTTATTCGTACAGTCAAAGATTCAGCTTAAAAATGAAGCTCGGGTGCTTGCATGCAAATATGAGTCAAACTTATACCCGTTCGAATCCTGTATCTGTTTTAAATTGGTGGTTTCCAACCTATGCAGACTTGAGCGATAATGCTTCGGTCGGTCTATATATGGATATCCAATAAAAAATGGCATCTGCGTCTATGGTAATGTATGCGTAAGTAGAAAACTAGTCTATTTGTGCATATATGTATTTATTTGTATTGTAAAAGATTCAGCCTCAGAATCGGGTCTGCTTTACGTGAAATAGCCTCTTTGTTACACAAAACACAGAAAGCGTTTACGGTTTTCATTATTTTGTTTACATTTGTTGCATTTTGAAAAATGTTTAAAAAAATAGAAAGAGACGGCAGTTCACACTTGTACGTGGGTATACTTCCGAAAAGCCAATACCCTTTGTCTATCTAAAATTTTGCACAGTTTTTTGTTGCTACATTTCACGGTCATGATTTTTACCGTAACATTTTGTTTCTACTGAATATCCAGTGCATGCTAGGAAATGCAATAAAAAATTCAAAGACTAGACTAATCCGAAGAGTAATACAAATACTAAAAAAATCACAATACTGCCTCTACAGTGTAACTGAGTGTTAACCGATTTAATGAATCCTCACTCTGAGTTATGTGCATAGGAAAAAACCGATTCACACAGTTAAATGATTGGCCCGTATTTACTGAAGAAAACCGGCGCCTCCTCTTGAGAGTGAAACATTTACAATATTAGTACATTCCGATAGGTGCGGATAAAAAACAATTTGGAGATACACATACATTCTCATACAACAAAGGATTATTGTTGGATTGTAGAATCCATATAGGAAACGATTGAATGGATCCCACCCTTATAAATACCAGACCCGCATTTACTGATAAAAAACCGTGCCACGTTCTGAGGACGAATCTTTTATAATACAAGTACATGCAAATAGGTGCGGATATCAAATAATCTCCAAATACGAATACATTCTCCCACAGTAAAAGCTAAGTTTTCGACCTGAAAAGTCGAGTAGGTTCAGACAAAAAATAATTGCGAATACGTATATATTCCCGTACAGCTAAAGATAAGTTTTCGATCTGAAAAGTCACATACAAACTGATTGCTGCCAAATTTAGATTGTAGCATATAACTTCCTATAAGAACTATAATTGGATTCTGTCGATTAGTACCAATAGAATTCCAGTTTGTGAGTGCAAGTTCGTTCCGTTAGAATGTAATGGACATTTTAAAGTAATCTGCTGTTGCAGATTAATTACGATTGAAATTTAAAAGGTATCTGCATTTACAAATTGAACTACGCGGAACCGTTTTCGGATTTTATAGGTAATCTATGGGTACCGTAGATACGTACAAAACCCAATAGAATCATATATTTCAAAAAGTCGTCAATCCTATCGGAATTCATAAGCGTTTCTGGGGACTAAAACATCATTTTCCGATAGTATTTCTTTTTTTATTGGTTTGTATCGGTTCTTTGCAACAGGGTATGACCACGAATAGAGCACACACACACACACAAACAGCAGTTTTTGGGTTTGTTTGGATTCTGTCTGTGTGTGTGTGTGTGTGTGTGTGTGTGTGTGTGTGTGTGTGTGTGTGTGTGTGTGTGTGTGTGTGTGTGTGTGTTTGGGTTGGTTTGGGTTATGTGTCATGTGTGTGTATTTGGGTATTCGGGAAGACTTTTTCTATGAATCCCCTACCCCCACCCCCAACATCGGCGTTGAAATGTTGGAAAATGCCCTATCTCATCACGTTTTTCCGGGAACTTCAAAACTCCATAATTTATGGAATTCATAGAAAATGTCAGCCTTCCCCAACGTAATATCACTTACTATAATGGAATTAACAAATTCATGGCGAAAAAAAAATGTTGCCATCGAAATTAGGGTGGTGCCCCGATTATGCATAATTACCAAAAATAATACGACTTGCTCGCAAATACAATTTGTCCGAATTGATTCATTTCTATTCTCTTCTCGAAGGTTAGTGTAATATTCGAACTTTTGGTAATGGAATAATCAATCTTTTCGTACATATCATCCTGAGTCAAGGTTCAAAGTGAGCGTATATGTTACCGGCAATCTGTATACTGCCGGCATCCTATGGAATACCTATTTTATATACTATATATTCCATATTCTATATTCTATATACTAGAATACGGTATTCTATACAATACCGGGTTCGTCAAGGCAATGTATAAAGTGATTTATCTATCGGCAACCATTACATACTGTACTTAGGTAATTTATGCAATACCTAGGAATTATATAGAATGCCATTAGGAGATCAGGTAAAGTATAAAATGATGGACAAATAAAACATCTTTTGTTTGCTCAAAATCATTCAATAAATTGTTTCAATAGAATGGTATTTATTTGTTCTTACATGTTGCACTATTGTGACGTTTTGTTTGGGTTGGTTGGGGTATTCACTAATTCATCATGTCTTACATGTTGAAATATTGTGACATTGTGTTTGGATTTGTATACCCATACCCATACCCATGCGCCCTTTCGCCAACCGCATCTATTAAGGGGCCAGTCCACTTTGAAAATTTCAAAAAATTGTTTTTTTTTACTGTTTTGGAAAGTACATACATTCAGAAATATTGTGTCAAAATTTTATGAAAATCCGAGCTCTCTAAGTATGTTTTTTTACCTGAACGCCAGGACCTCATTTAGTCTACCTGAGCGTATAGCGCGCTCGGCCGACCCATCGTATAAACTTCAAACGCGTTTTTCTCGAAACAGGGTTTTCAAAATCTAGCTCCATCGTATCTCTGAAAGTAATAAACCGATTCTCTTGAAATTTGAACCACATATTGTAAATATGATTCGCAACAAGATGACCCTTGATGGTTTTTTTTACTATTTTCTTTTTTCATATGCCATTTTTTTTTAACTTTATATTCGAGGGTCATTTTGTAGCTCGTGTCATACTGAATCTAATGGACTTTGATTTTTTGTTTCGGACAAGCCGTTGCCGAGTTGTGATGGAGCTACCCAGCCCACCTATTTTTGAGGAGTTACGTTAAACTATAGTTTTTACACTTAAAAATGAATAAAAATGAATACATTTAAAAAAAAAATGTATTTCAAGACTTTATTGATCAAGCCCAACAACTTTTATATTCATAACTTTGATAAAATCCTTTAAAAAATCGCGAAAATAGCCTTTTTCGTGGCTCCAAAGTGGACTGGCCCCTTAAAGACTTTGCCGGCTATACATTTGGTATTGCATAGAATGCATATAGATAAAGTATGGAATAACGGATATTTTATACATTGCCTGAACGTTTTAGGAATTCTATACAATGCGTAGGTATTCTATAGAATACCAGATTATACAGATTACCGGTAACATATAGATTCAATTTAGACACCTACAGGCGAAAGCTTTAGTAAGAAAACAGACTACTTTACCGACGGTACAAGCACGCCGGCTGTCGAATGGTTCATGTAAGACGGCAGTTTCTCTTCGTATCGAAAAAGTGATTCACTCATAAAGTTAATCACTCATCTATTTAGTATGAATATCAAGCTGTTAGAATTTTTTTCGATGTTCAAAATGGCCGTCTACTCGAAACACCTTTTTTCCAATTGGCGTGACAAATAACTTCAACAATTTTCACTCGATTTATTTCAAATTTAAAAGTTATGTTCCTAATTGCGATTTGCAGAGAAGTACGTACGGAATTTCTGATTAATCGAAAACTTTTCATTTTATGAACAGTTTATGAGCAGTTATAACGAAATTATTCACTGAAAATTCATTTCTTAAGTTCAAATACCTACAACTTTTGAACAAAACAATATTTTTTAAATTCCGTACGTACTTCTCTAGGTATTCTAATGTAGATTGACGAAAAATTTTGGTTTTCGTTCTAGCTAAAAAATTGTAGATGCTAAATTTCACGCCGCGGAGCGCCTAAAAAAATAACAAAAGAAAATATTAGTAGTCGGCCATTTGGTACATTGAAAAAAAAAATATTCTTCTAACAGCTTGATATTCATACTAAATAGATGTGTAATTAATTTTATGAGTGAATCACTTTTACATACGAAAAAATTGTTAAATTCGCACATGATTGTATACCCGTTACTATGGCCTAAGGCCTTAATTAGGAAAATTTTGCTACGCAAAATATCCGCTTGCTACGCAGCGTAGGACACGCAAAATGTTTGCGGTGTCCTACGCTGCCACTCGCATCGCCAGTTCTCCACAATGCTGATGCGCACGCAGGGTCTATGCATCTTATACACACACGTACACATATAATCGGGCAATACCCATATAACACCATTAATACACATTGATAGTGTTATATGGTCTATATCTATACACGCCCAATTTATCATGCTACCATTGTTGTCTTATTAATTTATCTATTATTCAGTAATCGTCCATTGACTATAACTAAAAAGTCTATAAGACTATAACTAAAAAGTCATTAATAGACCTAAAAAAGAGCTTGATCGCTGATTATATGCTTATATAACGAGAACTGAAGCATTTAAAAAAAACTTTATAACTAATAACATTTGCAAGAACCGACGAGTTAGAGATAAATAGTTATATTGTCCATATGCACCTCCACATTGCAAAATTGAGTGTGTTACTTTTACACACTTTACATGTGTAAACGGCTGTAGAGACTTTTTGCACATTTTAACGTGTGTGAAAAATAATAGTGTAAAAATAACACGGATATATGCGTTCAAACACACTTACGTGTGGTATTTTATTAAATACGTTAAAACGTGTGTATAGCCATTTGCACACTCAAAGTGTGTAAAAACAACACACTTATTAGTGCAGTACTTATATATTACTCTGTAGTATGTATGAGAAGTGTCACTGTTTTTATTATCTTCGTATAGGCTAGGTTATCATACAGCTTCACGATGACGGCCACTCGTTGCTTGTCGGTGATGACCTTGAAACAAAAATACGTCGCTAAAGATTAAATGCAGCTATCGAGGTTTTGGAAAATAGATTCCAATTTCACGTTTTTCACGTGACAAACTCAAAAATGATCTAGAAATGGAACAAAAAGTTAAGGCCAAATGTGCTCTTCAATTAACCGGTGAATCGATCGATGTCAAATCAACTAATAAGTTTCACGTGATGCGGTAACCGAGGTGATTTTGAAAACATATGAACAATAACTCGTAATTAACACAATTAAACTGTGTTGCCTTTTCTCGTGTTATTTTTGCTCGTTGTTATCAACGTATGTTGTTTAGTCCAATGTGTGTAAATATGCGTCTTGTATGTTGATTCTACACGCTTTATGTGTTCGAATAAGCGCGTTATTTATGGGGACAGCTACGAAGGTGTGTAATACCTTAATGTGTAAAAATTGCATACTCACGTGTGTAATTTTAACGCATTTCATGTGTAATTGAAATGCAAAATGCATAAGTGTGTAGAATCAACATGGCGACGATTGTCTAGCCTTTATGTTGTGTTACTTCTACATACTTTGAACACACGTCAAACACGGCTAATTTTTACAGTGCATAATTGTGTACCGACATACTTATGTTTGTATACTTACGGAATGAAGTTACTACTTAAGGCGCAGTAGAAGATCTACCACGTGACATGAGTGCGGGAGAGATAGCTGAAATTTTCGAACAGATATTTCTCAGAGATGAATAATATTTAGGGCAAAAGGAAATCGTCAAGCTCTGCGTCAGGAAATGCTCCAGAGCCTAATGCTTTGTTTTTCCTAAAAAATTCAACGAGAAAATTGGGTTGGAAAATTTGTGAGGCTATGTTGACGTTGTACATGCCCTTAAATATGAAGCATGTTTTTAGTTATTAAAGCGCCATGCATACAAAAGCACATAATTCACAGGAAAATGATAACGCAAGCGCATAGATGGGTACAATTGTATTATTCTTTATTATCGTATTATTCTGGATTATTCTTATAATTGTATTATTGTTGTATTATTGTATTTGGTTGTATTACGTAATATTTCCAATTTTTTGTTGTCGCAAGCCTTGTTGCTCTTAATGCAGAGCGGGCTCTCGTATGCAATAGGGATCCTTTCAGTTTTTCCTCCATTAGACTTGAACATTCCTCTTTTTGTTTGCTCTCTTCTCGTTGTACCTGGATGCGTTTAAATTTACTTATGGCATCTTTGGCCTTATTGCAATTCACACAAACTTCATTGGTCAAAAGGAGAAGACATTCAGTATGACGCCAGGTATCATTCGCATCTTTTTTCAAAATCTTGAATTCCTGTTCCAGTCCTAATGTGGTTGAGTTTGGGACACCGCTGCATACATTCAGACGATGGATGCGCAATAACAAATCTTGCAGTTCCTCGATGCTAGTAGCATGACGAGGAACAGTTACCTCATTTGCTCTGTAGAGGCAGCCGCTAACTTTCATCTCGATAGTCATATCTTCCGTTACCATAACACTTTTCATAACACGAATATCACAAGTTTCTTCAACTCGTACATATTGAGTATTAAAGAACGTAATCAACCTTTTCCCGTCACAGCCACTTGAATCCTCGAACCATCCTGGTGGAAGACGCAATTTTGTTGTCAGAAGCTCTTCAAATGTTAACGTGTCTTTTTCAACCTTTGGAATTATTTCGTTGGCCTGCTTCCCGTCGACTGAAATTGTGCATGCTTCACCGATAAGCATAAGCGATTGTCGACCGAACATTTTTTCCTCGTTGCTCGACGATCTTGCTTGCTGTTCTTGCCCAGGAAGCACGCTAGTACGTTTTCCCTTGTTCAATTGACTCTGCTCATTCTGTTCCTTTCTTGACGATTCTATCTCCAGTGTAACCTTTTTCGTCCACGGAAACATTGACGGCACGGTTCCTTTTCGCAACCGTGGAACTTTATATTGCCCCTGGAAATGTGAGATAAGAAATTATTTATGATCTAAACGACTACTAGGTGCATACCTAAGTTCCCGGGTTTCACACATGGATGGCGCTAGCGACACATGAGTCGGCATACAGGTCTAAAATTGGGTGTCTTTATAGCTTGGACATCTGTTAAGAATACCCAGTCGTAATATAAACAAATATCGCAACACAACGACCTTTTTTCTAACCTCGAAAATGTCAAAGTTTGTGCCAAAATAAACTGCATTTGTGGGGAGCATTGCTTTTCTGCTCCAATCTAAAAAAACAGCAGCTGAAGCACATCGGTTTCTTGAGGAGGCCTACGGTGAACATATACCATCTAAAACAACGTGTGAAGATTGGTTTAAACGGTTCAGAAGTGGCGATTTTGAGACTGGGGACAAGGAGCGCTGGGGAAGACCGCAAATATTCGCAGACGCCAATCTGCAAGCGTTATTGGATGAAGATGACACTCAAACAGAAGATCAACTTGCCGAGGCATTAAATGTGACTTGGCAATGTTTTTAGAAACGTTTGCACGCCAAGGGAAAAATTCATAAGGAAGGAAAGTGGGTGCCACATGAGTTGACTGAGAGACAAATGGAAAATCGAAGAGCAACTTCCAAAATTTTGCTTTTGCGGCAGAACAGAAAGAGTTTCCTGCATTGAATTGTTACTGGCAATGAAAAATGGATATATTTCGAGAATCCCAAATGCAGAAAATCGTGGCTTTTTCTTGGCGAAGCGTCAACATCAACGGCATGGCCAAATTGCTTCGGAAAAAAGACAATGCTCTGCGTTTGGTAGGATCAGAAAGGAATTGTGTACTATGAGCTGCTGAAACTGGACGAAACTGTCAATGGGCATCGCTACCAACAACAACTAATCAATTTGAACCATGCATTGCTCGAAAAACGGCCAGAATGGGACACGAGACACGAACATGTGATATTGCAGCACGACAACGCTCCGTGCCATTGCAGTTCCATCAGCCAGGAAACCATAAAAACACTGAAATGGGATCTGCTACTGCACCCGCTGTATTCGCCAGACCTGGCCCCTTCACACTATCACTTGTTTCGGTCTATGGCGCATGGGTTGGGTGGGCTACACTTGGCCAATTACGATGCTGTATAAAATTGGTTGGACGGATGGTTTCAGTCCAAAGACGCGTCTTTTTATCGTCGCGGTATTTATGTATTGCCAGAGAGATGGCAAAAATGTGTAAATAGCGAAGGACAATACTTCGAATGAACCATTTTTTGTATTTATCTTGAAATTTTCGATTTTTGATTGGTCAAAAAAACCCGAAAACTTAGTTGCGCACCTAGTACATGATTTATTTAAATATCGAGAATAAGAAAATCGAGCTTCGATTTTACTTACCACTCCGACAACCTCTCCAAGAGGACTCATGAAATACCGTTGCCACCGGATTTCGTCCTGCTGAAAGTGTTTCTCACACACCGCTCTTCCAGCCTTTACACTATAATTTTTTATAGCCTCTTGCCATAGTCGTCGAATACGAGGATCAGCTGGTACGGTGAAATAATGCACCTTTTCAGGATTCCGCGGGTAGCCTGAGGTACAACCGCGCACAATACACGGCATATTAGCGCACGAGTATAAGTAATTTCGAGACTTTTATCAATTCCGCACTGTGACTGAAACCCCAAACTCCAAACGTTAACATAGTCGTATTCGGCGTGTGGTGGTTGTGTACGCCGAGCCGGCCTCGCGCCTGCGCAATAAGAATATCGTTAGTGACCTACTAGCGCCACGGGGAGAGGGAAAATAAAGCTGGCAAGGTTTTTGAACGCGTTGCAGGTTACAGTCGGGCAACGCGACCAGGAGATATCGCGTGGCCAGGATAAAATCAAATGACGATAAACAAGAAATGTTCGTCGTGCAGTGGTGAAAAAGTACATCCGTCATTTTCTGCAACTCATATACAAATTGCAACAACAAAATTGAGCATTTTCATCCAGAACCGACGATTGCATCTTCGGCATGAAAAATCATTCTCCTTGAAAATATTAGTCTTTGCTTAAAAGGATTTTTGGCGCATCGCAATAGTTTCCGTAATACCGCATTTTTTTAATTGACCAATTAACGCGCGTGTAGATCTGTATCTATCATAGCGCGCTATTGCTATTCCTACCTTATAAACATGATTGCCTCAACAAACCCACAAAATCCAAACCAACAACCGAGCCCAAGCAATTGCGAAACCAACCCAAACAAACTAAACTAAATTCAAACAATCCAAAACCACCCCTACAAAGCCCAACCAAAGAGACCGTAGCCCAATCAATCTCAAACGAACTCTACACACCCAAGCAAACACAACCAAGCCAAACAAAACCGTAGAAAACTCAGACAAGCTCGACCAAGCTCGAAGAAACTAAAACAAACACAACCGAGCACAAACAGCCCTAAACAAACAAAGACAGCCAAGCTCAAAAAACCCAAACATAACCAAGCCCAGACAAATCGTACAAAAGCCTAAACAACACAATCAATGCGAAACAAACCGAAACAAACACAACCAAACCCTACAGAACCCGAGCAAATCTAAACACACCCAAACTCAACAAATCCAGAACCCGATCAAATCAAAAGCACCCCAAACAAACAACCATTTGACACGACACGAGTGACGAACGTGTCTTATCATATCGATAAAATAGGTATAGTACGCAACTACGCCCTTCTAGCATCTGGTACGAAAAAAAATTCAGAGACGAAAAGTCCTTAGTCATTTTTTGATGAGACGCATAGATAATTATGAATTAAAATAGATAGCCAATCAGGTGCGCGCTACAGCGGAAACGCAGCGTAGAGGGGAGGGATAGGGGAATGTGTTGTAATTTCGTGCGCCTGAAAATGTGTGCGGAGGGAAAAGTCCGAAAGCATGTGTGCAAGTGCACCCGCACGAGGGTGCACACACTTGCACACACGCACACTTGCATACACACACATACACACTAGCGCATACTCTCTCAATTACGCACACCACACACACACGCGCACACACACTAGCACACACGCACACACATCTCTCTCAATTACACACACACACACACACACACACACACACACACACACAGAGAGAGAGAGAGAGAGAGAGAGAGAGAGAGAGAGAGAGAGAGAGAGAGAGAGAGACGCGCGCGCGCGCACATACCCAACAAACACACACCCGACACGCACACACACACACACACTTGCACACATGCTTTCGGAATTTTCTCTCCGCACACATTTTCAGGCGCACGCAATTACAACGCCTTCCCCTATCCCCCCCCTGCGTTGCCTTTCCGCTGTAGAGCGCACCTGATTGGCTATTTATTTTAATTCATAATTAATTATCTATGCGTCTCATAAAAAAATGACTCAGGACTTTTCGTCTCATAATTTTGTTTCCTACCAGATGCTAGAAGGGCGTACGTTACTTCTGGGACACCCTGTAGATGTACACGTGCGTTAATTTATTAATTTCCAAAATTCGACTCTTCGAAAACTATCGAGTCGCGCCAAAAATCCATTGAGGCAGTGATTTGTAAAAATATAAAAAAGAAGCTCTGTGCGAAATTTCAGCCGAATCGGAGGTAACCGCCAAAAAGAGTATTTGAAGTGGAAAAAACGCGCGCGCGCAACCGCCGGTTGCGTGGCGTCGTCGGAGTTTCGTTTCGTCTCCAGAGTAGAGCGCCACTGTAGCTTCCGTTTCCGTTATCGACCTCCCGGTCCACCGCCATTGCCGTCTTTCGCGCGTTCCCCACTCTCTTCTCGTCGCTTCGACTCGTCCGTTTTCCCGATGCGCGAAGAGAGCACAACGTAAGCGCGAGAGGGAGAGAGCCAGAGAGAGAGTGTGCGAGCGAGAGCGAGAGGTGCGGTGTTGCGTGACTGCTGCGAGAGAGTCGAGAGAGCGTGTGTGTTTGTTGTGTTGTACGGATAATTATTTTTTAAACAAAAATATATTGCCGATTTGTTCCTCTCGTGCGTTAACGAGAGAGAGAGAGAGAGAGAGAGTGCAAGAGAGCAAGAAAGCAAGAAAGAGAGAGAGAAAGTAACGAGAGAAAGAGAGAGCACGCGCGCGAGACAGAGAACAAGAGTGCTTCGTTAGTTCTTTTTTTTTTTCGTTGACGCCGAGAACTTTGGTGTCCGGTGGAAATATGTCATCGTACATTCAGGTTGCCGAAGATGAAGGCGAGGAGCCGATAGAGTTGCCAACCGAGGACGATAGTACATTGTTGTTGACGACTTTAGCGGCACAGTTTCCCGGTACTTGCGGCCTCAAATATCGCAATCCGGAGTCAAGAACGATGCGCGGCGTCCGTCTCGTCGACGGTCGCCTTCACGCGCCCGAGAGTGGATGGGGCAAAGCCGTCTATTTCTGCGTTTTTCCAAAAGGTATGTACGCCTCAGCCGCATACGTATACGCGTACACACGCGATATATGCGCGTAAAAAAAAGCTCACGTACAGATATATGCGATGGGGGCTTCGGACGCGTACCCTTCCCCCACCACACACCCTTTTTGAGAATACGAACGCGAATTGAAGAGAGAGGGAGAGAGACGGTAGATTCTTCACCGCGAACACGATACACGCCTCGGGCCCTTTTCTTCTCAGTCGAGGTCCGAATCACGAGGAAAAAAAATATCCTCCTGTTTAACTCGTCTTTTCATGGCGGCGCTTGTCGCACGCTCGTTTATTAGGACCAATTATACAGAGAGAGGAATTTCATGATAAACTTGGAATTTCATGACAAACTTTAAATAACGATGCGTGTACTTTCAGCCTTCGTTTTCGATAGCTCGAGGCTGCTTCGCTTCTGTGATTTCTATTTTTGTAGTATTCTCGCTTGTAAACAAGCTTGCCGAGAGCCAAATTTTGACACTAGTGGCAAATTTTTGCCTCGTCGGAAGAAAAGAATACACTTATTCGTTTAGTGCCGTCGCTCGATGCCAGAGTATCGGGGGAAGAGTTCCGATAACTTGGCACGAGCTCAAATTCCCGCTAAACAAAACTTTCCATCGGTAGGCTATAGTATCTATCGGTAAAAGGCGATAATAACGACGTTGAGCCTCTGCAACCGAAAAAATGCATATAGCGAACGAGAGTCGGTATTTAGATACTTTTTTGTATCACTGTAAGCGGGGATAAATTTGGGATTGGGAGTACAACTTTGAGACATCCCGTAATATTGGCCTTCAATTTTCCACCATTGCCATGCCGTAGGAATTGGCGCAGTAGCGCAACCACCGCTACTGCCATACGCTGGTATGTGCTCCTATGCGGCAAATATTTGGAGTCATAGTTGTACCGTGTCCCAAAGTTACCACGGCTTACGGTAAAAACGTTTAGGATGCTGGGACTAAGAAAGAAATGTGGGAAGATTGGCTTTGTCTCTACCTCTCCTAACCGAAAGATGAAAAAGTCGATGACATTGAGTTTGCATCATTGGAATGCAACAAAAATGATTTTTTTTCGATTTCCTAAATTTCCTTGGGCAGATTTGAGCTACAAAGATCATGCGAACATTTTTTACGATTCTTATTCAGCAATCTACAGCCAATTTGAAAAATATGATTTTGGATAATGATGGAAATAAGAAATTTAAAAGAATTCTTGTTGCGCTCCGACGATGCAAACTTCATCCACATAAAAGTAGCTCAATGTTGGTGTGTTGCGCATTTCACAGGATGTGCGCATGTGTTTGAAAATATTGCGCCCTTGAACGTCGTGTTTTTTGGCATTTAGTTTATCATGTGCTTGCGACATGATAAAAAAAAAATCGTAAATATACGTAAAAAAGACTTCAAAATTCAATCTTCGATCTTCGAACTTCAATCACTGTCCCAGACACGTACATTCAATGTGCACTTCCTCGGCAGAGCCGTTTTTAAAGATTCGTTATTTTTACATTTTATCGTCTACTCCGAAAGATTCTGATTAAACTTATTCGAAAAACATGTTCTGTTTGAAAAAAAAGAATTTTTTCAACTTTTTCAAATGTTGCAACCTTTGAGTTTACGAGAAAACGAGCTTCAAGAGAAAAGGAAAAGTCTCCGCACGCAGGGTGCAATGATGTCTCCTGTATGATTAGGCATGATGAGCGAGGAGCCGAACTCTGAATGCATGGCGAACGCAACTTTAATCGGGGCCTTTTTTATCATTTCAGAAAACAAACGCAAATCCGATGACAATTTGGAGAATTCCACAGCTAAGACCAAGAGAATGGAAACAAAGTTACGCTGCACCGATCTCATTGTACTCGGCCTTCCGTGGAAGACTACGGAGCAAAATCTGCGCGATTATTTCGAGACTTTTGGCGAGGTCTTGATGGCACAGGTGAGTGAGCGTCTTCGAAAATTTTTGTTGCGGAAATACCTATTTTCCTCCTGAGTACCAGAAACGATAAAAACAAAGGAATCCGGTAAAACGATTTTCCTCTCTTGTCCAACCTATTCAGGTCAAGAAAGACGCAAAGTCCGGTCAGAGCAAAGGTTTCGGCTTCATAAGATTCGGTAGTTACGAGTCCCAGCTGAGATGCCTAGCTCAGAGACACATGATAGACGGACGATGGTGCGACGTCAAGGTTCCCAACAGTAAGGTAAGCACGTGGTAGGGGAAACAGACGAAAAAATAAACACCACCGATCGAAAGCAAAAACCGTAAATGATTCCACTTTGGATTCATTGATAAACGAGAAGAGTGAAAAATAAAAAGAACAGTGATCGGAAGCTAAAAAAAAAGGAAAAAGAAAAAACATGCGTGTGAGCGATAAATACATGTACGAGATTGAGATCGCTATTTTCATGACTTTTCCCTCGAGCTTCAACAACGCGAGCTCGTCACGCTCGTTTGTACACTGCTATTTATGAGATTCGAGCAATTCACTAGTTTTATCGTATTTTTTTTTCTCACGAAAGTCCGATAAATTTGAAAAGGAAGAGAACAACATATGTATATATGGATAATTCGCGATTGCACAAAGTTTTGAAAAAATCGATCGGTACATCTCCCAGAGAGTGACTTGACGATCTTTTGTACTGAGAATGGGTTGCGTGTTTGGGTGAAAATTGATGAATGGCGCTGGAAAAACGAGGAACAAAGGAAATAACAATTTTCCGAGAAACGAAACGACGAAACTGTAAAGTACGAATGTTTTCGTTTTATTTATTTTTCTTTACGTGCCTCGCTTGTATGGATCGAGAATGGAAGTCCGGGACTGGGAGCTTGATCAAATTGATTGGCGAGTGTTCGTGTGTGTGGGAGACAGAGGGAGGATATATAAAGAGAAACTAGAAAACGATCTACAAGAGCGGTTTCGGAACACTAAAAAAAAATTATTTCCGGAATAAATCCCACGTGCCAACCTTCGCGATGAACCCTCAACGTTTCTTCGTTGTATGGAGAACGGTGCTCGTGTTTCTATTTTTTTTTGTTCTCGTACGCGTGTCTGTATGTGATTCGTGAATGAACATCGGCGCAACATGCTGCTGGTTCGCCGAGTGTGAGAGTGTGCAATAAAACAAAAATCAATGCAAAATATTCACAGCGAACGTCATGGGGGGATGGAGGGAAGGTAAATAACAAATAACGAATTGTGGGAAGAAACTGAAGGTTGATGTGATATGGACGAGGGTGCCGAGTGTGTCGACTGTTTTTCTAATGACCATTCTTCGAGACTGTGGAAATGAGATTTGAATGGAAGACGAGTTGACGGATTGCTCATAAAGATCTTTGATCATTTGTTTAAAAGGGAACGAATGCAAAAACAATGATTTTTGTCTCGGAAACCAAATTCGGTTGTACAAAGTAAAGTATATATGCTACGTAATTGGACAGCTACATTTATTATTACTTTGTTTGTAATTTATTTACTTTTTTCCGATCGTACATTTGATTATTCGTCGGCATTTTGCACCAGAGTAATTTACGTCCCCCCTTTTCGGGCTTGTAGCCTCATGCGTGTCACGCTTGTATTCATCCAAAAATGCTTTTTTTTTTCTGCAAGATATAATCATAGAGACAAAACGTAATAGAATACAGAAAAGTGATACGATGTTAAAGTTCGCATTTTGAAACGCAACGAAAGTACTCTTTTAATTTTTGTTTCTTTACTTTCTTTATCATCTTAAAAATTGACCTGCAAATTTGGGCAGTAGATTTCCTACGAAGATCCTAAAAAACTTTTGAGTGTTTATCGTAGGCCAAATTTGCGGAAAATAGTTCGAGCTACTAAACTCTTGTTGCGTTCCAACGATGCAAACTTCAATATCATAAAGTCATAGAAATGAAATGGGAGCTAAAGTTTCATTAAATCACTCCTCTTATGGCGGCGGTTTGAAAAAAAGTATTGAATTTAGCCTATTTTTTCGACAGTTTTTCGTTTAAAAGAAATACAAAAAGCTTCCATAGCAAGATAAAGAATAGCGTGAAAAATGTTGTGTCAAAATTTGAGACGGATAGCTTGAAAACTTTTCGTTTGAGGGTGTACACCGTTTTGAAACGCGGCATTTCGAGAAAAACGCGTTTAAAGTTTCGAGTACGGAATTTTCATATAAATTGTCTACTTACGTTTATGTAAGTATATGTACAGTATGTGTATAACGTGTGTGCAAAAAAAAAACGATTTTTTGGAAATGTTACACTATGGTGATCCCTTAAAGCCGTAAACCACTAATAAAAATAAATAAAACCGTACAAGTAATTTTCACAGCCAAAAAAATCGAACCATAAAAAATAATTCACTTTTCTTGCATTCCAACGATGCCAAGAACATTAATTTTATCCTTTGGTCCTTGCAGATACAAAAAAAGTTTTTGGGACCGAGCCAGAGATAATTTTAAATTATTATTGAAATTCCTCCTTTAATTATGCGTCCAATACGTCCTTGTAACTGTATTTTCTTTAAACCCTTTCAGATATGTATTTCCGAACGATTTTCAGAAACCAATGCATTGTTTTTGCACCGAGTGTACAGAAAATATGACAACGGCAAGAAGTACAAAACAAAAATAGAATACTGAAGAACCGTACGGGGTGTATAAAAAAAATTGAGTACAAAAGAGTTGTACAAAGTACGTTAAAAAACCGAGTACAAAACAATCGTATCAAGTACATTAAAAAATAATTCTCGTATAACTTGACGTTTGCTTGAAAATGCAAATGCCTTGAAGATGAATTATTTCTATTGTTCGTCATCGATCGCAGTATATTTCGCCTCAGTGAGCCGAGAGGTTGAAGAGAAAAACAATAGAACGTGAAAAATATTACCGTCATACCGACAGACGAGAAGCCGACACGGAATACGTTGCAAATTTTATGATATGCCGTCTTTTTGTCTCGGCAAATAATCAATGTAGGAAAAGTACTATTGTAAAGTGTACGGAGGACCACGTGAGTTATGGAAGAATGCGTGACGTGAAGAAAAAGTAATCATCTGTACTCGCGAAGTATGCTTCGATAGTTCTTACGCAAATTTGTTCGCGATTCCATTTTTTTTTATCGAGCTTGAGGGTGTCGAGGAGAGTGCCGCGACGAAATGGATGAGCAATCGGGCCCGAAGGTGGATTAAGTGGTGAACGATTGAATGGGTATCCAGCGGATTCACGGGTGCACGAATGATCGTGAACATTTAAGGGGTGAGATGCACTCAGAGGCGTGAAAAAACGAGCATTTTCAATCATTTTTTTTGAATAGTATTGAAGTTTGTTTTACAAAAGTGGTTACACAGACTTTATGTTATATTTCAACTTGACTTGTACAAATTTTCAAAGAAAAATATTGATTATTTATAAAAATATCGCCATCTTTGTCGGACCACCTTCGGCATGTAGTGCTTTGCGGTGAGCATCATAAAATTTTACTGGATCATCTGAAATCAGAAAACCAAAAAAAAAAACATAGTTTAATAATAAATCTAGTCCTTAATCGAAGCTTTTTTTCAAAAATCCACAAAATGGTGGCTTCCGACAGATAACTTTCGATTTTCGACCAAAAAATCGTTCATTTGTTGTTAAAAAAATATAAATTTTCAACAAAAATGAAAATTAAGGATTAGTTTTTAATGCTATCAATAAGCACACCAAATTTCATCAAAATCCATCGAGTGGTTTTGAATTATAGTGGTCACCGACTTGAAAAACATAGTTACGAGAAAAACGCGTTTAAAGTTTTTCTATGTGGATACGGTATTATATGTTCGTAAAATTTGAGCTCGATGGATGAAGCTCAACTTTTTTTTATGTATTTTGATCCGCTGAATTCGAATATCACAATTTTTGCCGAAAAGTCGAGCATTCAATTCTTTATAGCCAATTGTTAAAACAATTTTTCAAAAAATTAAAGTTTTTCGGGATGAATTATTTTTTTAAAACATTTTGGGCAATTCTAAAACGAAAGTATTCTTTATAAAATTTTGCTAAAGTTCATAGTTTTTGAGTAATTTATTATTGAAAATTTCTGAAAGAGTTTTCCAATTTTACACTTGATTTATGTATAGAAATACTAATTAAAAAATTACTTACATCGGATCATCAATTCCTGGCCCATACAATAGGGCTTCTGCCGATGTGGAAGCTTCCAAATTATCAATTTGTTGTTGTCTTCGAAGCATTCTGCCTTCCCGGGTATTATCGTTTGCGCGTTTGTCAGCCGCTACCTGCCATGGGGACCCGACGCCCGTTCACTAATTCTGGGATATCCCGGAAACTATTCATCGGATTGACTTGAAATTTTCAGGGAATATTTTCGAAACCTTATACGTCAAAAAAATGTAAAAAAATCGATTTTTTGAAAATTCTGACTGCATCTCACCCCTTAATGAATTTCGAGTGAGAACAAATCTAATCTAGAATCGATGGATACGGATCGTAAGATTGAATGGTCGCCAGCAACCGCCGGCAACTCTTTTGGGCAAATTGACTGCAGCTTTTTTCTCACCGTTGGTTGATATTTCACAAATCTTTCGGACACGACGAGATTTCATAAAGTTTTACCGACTTTACACAAAATCTTTGTACTTGCTGTGCCGTTGCATTGAGTAGAAATATTACTGTCAATTGTTCAAAACGTGATTCGGTAGATGAAAAAAATTGCGTTTTTACTGCGATGGGAAATCCAGCCGGTTTTTTCTCACCCAACGATGTTGAAGTTTGCATCGTTGGAACGCAAAGAGAATTCTTTTTTTATTATTTTTTATTCTTCATATTCATTATTATGCAGAATATATTTTCTTACAATTTAGGCTGAAAATCTCTAATAAGGATCTTGAAAAACGTTCGAGTGTTCGTGGAGGGCTAAACGTGCCAAAAAAATTGAGCTACGAAACTTTCGTTACGGTCCAACGATGCATACTTCAATATCATCTCACCTGGCCTGTGTGCTAGATAACACTTGAAGGTTTTGTCAACTCTTTAAAAGCCACTCTTTTCCATGCAGTCCTTCAGTCATAATTCTATGCTTCAACGTTTATTTTTATTCCGCGTCTCGTAAATAGTTTTAAGTAACGTGTTGGAAATATTGAGACTATAATTGTAGCTGATAACGGAGCTTTACGCTTTGAAAGAAAAGCTTGAGTAAGAAGAAAATCAAGATACACGAAGTCACGAGAGAGTTCGACTATGAAAATTTTCAAATGCCCCTAGTTCAATATAAAAAAAAACTTAATATGATAAAGTTTAATTTTACATATTGCATATGTGCATAGATTCATAGAAAACTCGTCGCTGTAGGCTTATACAAAGGTATTCAAGTTATAAAATATAAATTAAATTCTGAACATGGAAAATTTGTTGCTATAATTTCACGAACGATTATAAATGTGCAAATGATTTATTCTCGAATTTCGCGGGTTTTATTTGGCTGTCTTCGTCACCCAGAGACTTGGCGTGACTAATGAGTCAGTGGTCCCGAATTCGCCATCTTGGTTCATAGTGAGTTCGAACCGCACACAAATCGCTGCCGTTAAGGAATCATCACGATGTAACGGGTCAAGAAATAGCTGAATTTCGCGTTTTTTTTGTTTCAATTGTTAAAATACACTAATCAGTCTGATTCTTTCATGTCCAATCAAAGCACTCATGAAGACCAGAAAATCATTTTTTAAACGTTTATATTTGTCTTTTTAAACGGTTGGAAATGTCTTCGAAAAAAGGAGTCCTCCCGGTGTACACGGTTGTGGCCGAAAATGTTATGGAAACAAAATTTGTAAAAAGATTATTAACCAGTATGAAAGTCGCTATCTTGCTGTGGAGATTTTTTAAAATCAAAATTAACAAAATGGTGGCCGTTTGAAAAAAACGTATTGAATTTAGCGTATTTTTTAGAGTTTTTCGTTGAAAAAAAATGAAAGTTGGAAAAAAGCTTCCATAGCAAGATAAAGAATGGCGTGAAGAATGTTGTGTCAAAATTTGAGACGGATAGTTTGAAAACTATTCATGTGAGAGTGTACATCGTTTTGAAAAACCTTTCGAGAAAAACGCGTCTAATGTTTCGAGTGCGGAATTTTCATATAAATTGTCTACTTGCGATCAATCAGCGATGACAGGTCCATGTTTATAACCGTCTATACTATCGGATAATGCAACAAACAAACACTTTTTCGAAAATTTCACACTGTGATGATCCCTTAATGACAGAATTCTCATTGAAACATTGAGTATCCGCCATTTTTGCCAATACTATTCTGGTCCTCCAAGTAATTGAAGCACACTTTTTTCTTCCATATCCATTTAACACTTACGCCTATTATTTCCATATCCATTTAATTCCGAAATATGAATAAAACTGATCGAGGGAACGCCTTTGCCATATGAAAACTCGGCAAGCTCCCAAGTTTGTATCCGTCTCGTGCTCGTCTCGCGGTATGAGCAAGTACGTGGTCGTTCTAGCATACGTCTCGATGACGTTATGGCCACTGGTTGAAAAAATCTACTTCACATTTCATCCCTCAAAAAGATAACAAACTTTTTATTGAAAAGAAATAAGTCCAAACAAACTCAAGTTTTCTATAGGAGAGGAATGTCCTAGAAAAAAACGATGTTGAAGTTTGCATCGTTCGAATGCAACGAAAATTCTTAATTTTTTTTCTATTTCCTCATTTTCATTATCATTCAGATTCTTGTCTTACATATTTAGACTGAAAATCTCTATCCTGAAAAGCGTTCGAGTAATTTTGGAGGGCCAAAGGTGCCAAAAGAAAATTGTGCTGCTAAACATTCGTTGCGTTCCAGCGATGCAAACTTCAATTTTATCTAGAAAAAGTAAATATAATAAACATTAATTGGGCATGTGAAAAATTGCCAGTGAACAACTGCTTAGGCACGTATTGTACAAAAAAAACCAGTCATAATGTTCGATGTGTGACATCCTAGAATTTTTTTTCTTGCGAGTATTACTTATCAATACATTTAGCATCACGCCCAAGGTTTTAAAGATTGTTATTTTTTAAATAGTGATTCGTGTGCCCTTGCGGGCTTTTACGAGCCGATCTCTGACTTTTACCCCACATTAGTCACTTCGCTATATCTAATTCCCTATAGCACTTCCGCTGCAATACTGTCCCGTATGTGCTTCGGGAGCACAGAAAAAATGGCAAACCTGTAGCATCCAAATATTGGCCTCCGTGGATTAACCACCGGCAAGACAGTAAATTATTAATGCGTAAACGTTCTTCGAATTACGTTTGCAAAAGTGATAAGAAAAGTCAAAGAATCCTTAAAACCAAAAAAGTAATGAAAAAACATTTGATTCGAATTTGTTTGCCATGTTGAAGTTTGCATCGTTGGAATGCAACGAAAATTCTTTTTAATATTATGACTTCCATCGTCATCCAAAATCATATTTTGCAGATTGAGCTCGCCGATCGCTAAATAAGAATCCTAAAAATTCTTTGCCCGATTTTCGCAGCTCGAATCTGCCCGAGCAAATATGGGAAATAAGAAGAAGAAAAAAACGATTTTCGTTGCTTTGCAACGATGCAAACTCCAACGCCATATTTGTTTCACCAACGAGCCACAATAATTTTCGACTGACGCAGTCATTCGGGTCCTTGAAAAATACCCTGCCCGAGCAATCCCAAAAATCGAAGAAAAAAAAACAATGGATTGCTCCCGACCACAGCAAATACAAACACATGCAAACATCTAAGAAAAAGTAATGAGGGAGTGATAATGTGGGAAAAGTAGATAAAGACGAGAGCACGTAAATTCCAGGGGCCAGGTTGAAACTCCGACCTTTGAATGCTCCGACGGTTAAAAAAATCCGAATTTTAGTGTTCCGAAATTCAAGATGGAGCCGGGTTGAAATTCCGAACTTTGAATGGTCAGAACGCTCAAAACTCCGGAAGAATAGTACCCCGAAAGATCAAAACTCGGAAAGAATTTTACACGAAAGACCAAAACTCCGAAAACCTTAACACCGTCAAAATAATTCGGCCATGGGCGTTTTAAAAATTTCAAAATTTCAATAAATCGCCGAATTATTTCAAGAATTTTTTTTATTAAGAAGTGATTTTGCGTCAATTTTGGAATTTGTCTAGACAATGTTATACGTTCTACATAATTTGCAGTCAACTGTGTAGACTTTCGCTAGCATGATCTTGACATGAGGGCCGGGTTGAAATTCCGAACTTTGAATGCGCCGACGGTTTAAGGCGTTACCCCCACTTGTAGCGCAAAAAAAGGCCTTTTTCATGAATTTTTTAAAAGAAAACTACAAAACTTCTTTAAGCGATCAATATACCATCTTAAAGAACGCATCTTGAAGAACTTTCAGTAATTTTTTTATTGAAAAATATTACATTGTTTAGTGGCAAATGGCCGTCAATGAAATAATGTTTTTATATACACGGTTTGCGGTGACCAACATTGCGGTGAAGTGGATCATCTGAAAAAAAAATGCGGATGGATTTAGTCAAATATAAGTATAAACTAGTATTTAATCGAAGGATTTTAAAAAATATTCATTTTTCACAAAATGGCGGACAGTCATAGTTAATGGGTCGATTTTAACGAAAAAAAACGCCCGTTTTTTTGCTATAAAACGGCCATTTTTTTTCGAAAAAAAAAATCGAACGATTAAAGACTACATTTTTATGTATTAAATAAGCCTGCAAAATTTCAAGAAGATCGGTTCATTAGTGTTCGAGTAATCCTGGTCACCGACTTCAGAAATGCCATTTTGAGAAAAACGCGTTTAAAGTTTCAATTTCCGGTCGTTTACACAACAGATTCTTCTCTTTCAACGCTCATATCTCAGTCAATTTTGTTTGGATCGACTTGAAATTTTCAGGACATATTCTCAGATACTTATACTTCTAAAAAATGCAATAAAAAAAAATCGATTTTTTCAAATCGCAAGTGGGGGTAACCCCTTAAAATTCCTAATTTTAATGTTCCGAAATTACAAGGTTCGTCAAGGTTATGCCAGCGAAAGTCTACACAGTTGACTGTAAATTATGTAGAACGTATAACATTGTTTAGATAAATTTCAAAACTGACGTAAAATCCCTTCTTAAGGCCACAGTAACAGGTATAAAATCAGGTGCGAATTTAACAATTTTTTTCGTATGAAAAAGTGATCCACATAAAATCAATTACACATCTACTTACTATGAATATCAAGCTGTTAGAATTTTTTTTTGATGTACGAAATGGCTGACTACTAATATTTTCTTTTGTTACCTTTTTTTAGGCGCTTCGTGGCGTGACATTTAGCATCCACAATTTTTTACCTAGAACAAAAAACAAAAATTCTCGTCAATCTACATTAGAATACCTAGAGAAGTACGTGCGGAATTTAAAAAATATTGTTTTATTCAAAAGTTGTAGGTATTTGAACTTAAGAAATGAATTTTTCAGTGAAAATATTTCGTTATAACTGCTCCGTACTTCTCTGCGAAATGCAATTAGGAACATAACTTTTAAATTTAAAGTAAATCGGGTGAAAATTGTTGAAGTTATTTGTCACGCCAATTGGAAAAAAGCTGTTTCGAGAAGTTTCGAGTTCTCGGCCATTTTGTACATCGAAAAAAATATATATATATTTTCTAACAGCTTGATATTCATACTAAATAGGTGTAATTAATTTAATGAGTGAATCACTTTTTCATATGAAAAAAAATTGTTAAATTCGCACATGATTTCATACCCGTTACTGTGGCCTGAGGCCTTAATAAAAAAAAATCTTGAAATAATTCGCCGATTTATTGAAAATTTAGAAATTTTTAAAACTTCCATAGCCGAATTATTTTTACCGTGCTAAGATTTTCGGAGTTTTGGTCTTCCGTGTAAAATTCTTTCGTGGTAGTATATTTTCGGAGTTTTGAGCGGTCTGATCATTCAACGTTCGGAATTTCAACCCGGCTCCGTTAAGATTTTCGCATTTTTGGTCTTTCGGGTAAAATTCTTTCGGCATTTTGATCTTTCGGAGTTTCTAGGGTTCTGATCATTAAAAGTTCGGAATTTCAACCCGGCCCCAAATTCCATTACTTTTTCACTCCGGGCCTAGAACTCGTCCCTTCCGTTCTTTTCTCTTTGCTCGTCAAACGTCACAACACTCTAGTGCGTACAGAATGCAATGGGTGCAGGTTTGCGTATGCGTGATTTCCGGTCGAGTGTGTTCTTTTTTTCCAGCGTAACGAAAGTATGAGAAAAAAGAGAAATTTAAAAGAGAGAGAGAGAGTATGTGTGTGTGTGTGTGTGTGTGTGTGTGTGTGTGTGTGTGTGAACAATGAAATGAAAAAAAAAAACCAACATAAAACAAACTGTGAGTCATTGTCGAAGGGATGGTGTGTGTGTCTGGTTCCAGAACATTGACGGCATAATGATGGCACGTCAGTTTGATACGGGTAAGCACAGCGAGTGTTATCGTCCTATACCGGTTCACACGCCAAGTAGCAGACGCCTACCGCCGTCGGGCAAAGCCTACATGAGCGCAAATTCGGAAACGTCAACGTCGCCACGTTACGACGCGGACTACGACTACAAAACGACCCACTATCCGTCCTATCCGTCTAATTATCCGTACGACGACGCCAAGTACAAGTACGAGGCTCAATCGTACAATCATTACGAGAAGCAAACTGTGTACGGCTCGCCTTACGACGACGTCGTAACATACGACTCGAGAAATTACGCGTCTACGTCACATCCGACGAGCGTGACCGCGTCCTCGTATCCGAACGATCAGGAGTACACTAGATACAGCAGCTACGAGGCTGGCAGATCGTCCTATCCGAGTACCGTCGAGACACCCCCGGAATACGCGGATAAAGCCCGTTACGGTAGCGCCACTTACGGCACGAGTTACGAGAGAACGTACTACGAGTCCGAGTCGAGATACATGTCGAGCGACGTAAGACACGGCAACGAGGTTAGATACGCGGACTCGAGACACTCGGACAATCGAAACGCTCTGGACACTCGCGAGAGCGAGCTTCGTTACAGCGTCGAGGGACGCGACAGCGAGAGAAGATACTCAACGGATCCACGCGACGACGAGGGCGCCCGATACGTCAGCGACTCCAGAGACCCCGAGGGCCGTTACAGCATCGAGGGACGTGGCAACGACGCGCGTTTCAACGATTCCACCAGATATCAAACCAAGGAGAATTATTACGATCGTTATTACAAGCATCGACCCTCGAGGGATCATCACACCTCGGAAACCTCGAGATACTGAATGCGCCCATCCACAATCGGATTATTGTTTGCAGACATCTTCTTCTTCTTTTGTTTTCCCCACTGTTTTTTTTGTCCATCACGGATTGCGACGGGCAATTTGAGCTTTTGTGCGAAACGGACCTGGACCTTGGGGAAGTGAGGATGTATACTTTTTCAAGCTTGTGGATATTGGGGGGTATCTGTGTCATCGCGCTGTTATGCGGAAGTGAGACGAAGTGGAGCGAGAGCGGTAAAGTAAAATATTCATGCGACGAAAAAGCTCGAAGCCAAGCTACAATTGCAATTTCGATTGTTTTTAGTTTTGTTTTGATGTTTTTATTTTGGTTTGACGTTTTCTTCCTGTAGATTCTCAGTTTTTTTTCTGCAACGTTTAATTTCGGTCGTTGAGACGCGATGAGTACAATAATCAATTTACCTGTATATTATATATGAAATCAAACATAAACATCGCGAGTGATATTTGGTGTACCGTATATCGTTTCGTGGTTTCATTTCACACTCGATGTTTGGGGGAAAGCGCATTCATCGTGGATGCCTGGTGGTGCAGTGTACTCTTTACTTTTTCTTCTTTGTGCGCTTCGAACGACGTTTTTTGAGGGAAACACTTACTTGGGATACGAAATCGTAGAATTTTCAATCGAAGATCGAAAATTCCGTTTACCTTGGCATGCTTAATTATTTTCTTAAATGCCTATTTGATCATTGTTGCAATTCCCTTCTCGATTATGTTCTTTTCTTTTCTCGTAATCAACAAATTGGCGTGACACATTGAATGCGGTCATTTGCCATTCTTTTTCTTGCAGTTCACCATAGTCGTAGTGTATTGGAGAAGTACTCGACTAATTGTTTATTTTTCGAGCTTTCGTTTCTGTGTCTTTTGCAGATTTTAAAATTGAAATTGTGCGCTGAACGGTTACACTTTTTTTTTATTCATGAAGAAATTCCGTACAACTTTTTTTTTAAGACAAAAATTAAATTGTTCAGTTCTGGCTTGATTCAAACAAATTGAATACAAAAATCGATAGTTTTATTCAATCGTGTTGAATTTTTACGACGAAAAGAAAATTGCAACTTTGTTGACGTTCTTTTCAAATCTTTTTTTATACGAATGCGGAATTATGAAAATTACATAGTTTTTTTTAGCAATGGATATTATTTTTAAGCTAACGTCGATTATGTCGAATTTGACGGCCAGTACGTCAATTATTAACATCCACCACCGGGTTTGCGCTTCTTTGATCCGTCTTCCCGATACACAATTATCGTGTACCATATATAAATATCTATAAATATGCATGCATATGGAGTTAAGAATATTCTTTGAAATTTCGCCTAGGCCATCAAACGAAAAATCACGGGACAATTCAATTTTAAGTGTACATAATTACAGTGTATCGATTGTTATAGCGCATCTCTCATTTCGTTTGCGTAAAGACAGAAAACGAGTAAAATAAAAAAAACGAACACCGAACCGTTACATGTACGTTTGATTTGAAGTAACGATTATTTCGATTTTCTCGACAGCGACATCCTTTCTGGGTTTTTGGAAGATGAACATTTCTCACACACACACACACACGTCACATATACATAAACACAAACGAGCGTTGCGAGATCCTTAAAACTTTCGTTATTAAAAGTGGTTCCGAAGTAACGTAAGAATTTCGCTCAAATGCGAAGTATCTCTGTCGTTCACACGTGTTTGTTCTCGGTACGAAGTAAAAGACGATTTATTTTCCCTTTTTTTGTTCGTACTTTCAATGAGTTAGACGGTATGTGACAATGAAATGGATTGACAAAATTCGTATGTATTGTATAAATTTATACCGCAATGATCCTCGTTATTCACTGAGATTTCGCTCAACATTTATTTCTCTTGATTTATTTATATTTTGTTGCCGTTTCGTTGCCATTTACTCCCGAAAATGACAAGTTGAATGGAATTTGATGGATCATTCGGTACTTGACGACGGTGCGGATTGATCGTTATTGATTGTTCGCCGTTACGCGCTAATAACTAAAAGTTCACATTCGAGTCCACGGAAACCTCTAATCGGAAATTCTTTCATTTTCGTTTTCATTCCATTCTTTTGCATTTCGAAATATAAAATTCAATTTGATCCCTCGTGTCGATGCCAATTTGTAAACTAAGCGAAAGGAAAAAGAGAGACACGGCCAACGTGTACTTAGACGCAAGTGCCGAATGATCGAGCAAAAATAAACGGAGAGAGAGAGAGCAAAGCCTGAATCGGTTTTGCGAAAAGGCGAAAGGGGAAGATGGGAGAAGCGTCGGGAGGAAACAAAAAGTAAGTTTGATTGATTGTGCGTTTGTGTGTAGGAGGGAATGGTTCAGCAAGTACCCTGCAAGGTATTCGTGGGACGCTGTACGGAAGACCTTACGGCCGAGGACCTTCGCGAGTACTTCACGAAATTCGGCGAAGTCACGGACGTATTCATCCCAAAGCCATTTCGCGCGTTCTCGTTCGTAACTTTCCTCGATCCCGAGGTCGCCCAGTCTCTGTGCGGCGAGGATCACATTATAAAGGGAGTCTCGGTGCACGTCTCGAACGCGGCGCCAAAGTCCGATGGAAACAATCGTAATTTCAATAATCAGATGAACACGAACATGCGCGGACGTGGTATGACTGGTCCGATCGACAATAACATGCAGGGAAACTATCAGGGAAACAGGTACATGGGTCATTCGGGCAATAACATGGGTCCTAACGGTTGGAACAATCCTGGCAATCGTGGAAATCTCGATATGCCAAATCTACAGGCACTCGGGATAACCGGACAGAACAACGGCGGTGGAGGCGGTGGTGGTATGTCAAATCCATTGGCAATGGGAGGATTGAATCTGTCGGCATTACCCGTCAATCCGGCCCTCGTTGCTGCCGCACTTAATCAAGCTTCTTGGGGTCTTATGAGTAATCTACAGAATCAAGGAAACGATCAGGGCTATTCGAATCAGCCTGGGCCACCCGGACAACCACCAGCTGGCAACAACAGTCTCGGTAATAGCGGTAATTCCGGTTTTTTAAGCTGGATGAATCAGGGCGGGGGCGACGGTAATACCGGTAATCCCGGTACCGGTGGCCCCGGACCCAATAATCCGAACGCTTCGCAGGGCGCTTGGCAAAATCATCCGGGCCAGCGGGATCAAAAGTCGAATACATTTCTTAAGTACGAGTAAATTTCAACGGGACTCTGAGTCTACTCGTAAAAGACGGGCGCGTTCCCTGAGTCCCGAGGCACTGGCTTCGAAGAATTGCAAACCTTACGATAATCAACACAAATACGTTAGACAGAACACGAGAAATACCGATTCTCTCGTCGTTATCGAGACTACGAAGGATTGAAGGGGAAGAAAACAACAACAATCGACAACACGATCATTGTTTTTTTCTCCTCTTAAATCTTCAACTTTTCTTTCTTTGATCCATAGTCTTTTTTTTTCTGTCTTGACGCACTCTCTCTCTGCGATACGTATAGACACACACGAATACATAAAGATACTTCTTCATCGTCTAATTTTGTCTGTAAACCACAGCAACATAGACGCTCCGTTGATGCAAAAATCTACTTTTACAATTCTCAAGGTAGAAAAATATATTTTTCTCGAAAACGTTGCAATTCTTCGAACTAAGGTGTTTTTTTTTTTTTTTTTCGTTTTTTTTTGCCAATCGCGATTTCTTGTATCGACATGGCACCATCACAATCCCGCGAAACAAAGAACTGGTCTTACAGGAGAGACATACCTTTTCGATTTTGTTTTCTCTTCCGTCATTGACTATACTACTGTATTACGAAACGAGTCGATATAATTTTCGTTGTTTTTTTTCCACCACCATTGCGGTTAGCTTCGATCATCCAAATGTGCATACCTCCGCACTGCGTTTACGCGGTGCACCGAACGTTTGTAGTTATATAAAAGTAAGACTAAAGAGATAGAAAATGGTGCATTGGAAGCGAGCGAGAGAAAGAAAGAGAGAGAACGAGAGTACGCGAGAGAACGAAAGCACGAGAGAGCGCGAGAGAACGAAAGAACGAGAGAGCGCGAGAGAACGAAAGAACGAGAGAGCGCGAGAGAACGAAAGAACGAGAGAGCGGGAGAGAAAGAGAGCGAGAGGGTGAGAAAGTGGAAATAATAATAATAAACACAGGATTAAAATTTAAGCCAGGACCGATAAAAAGTCAATGAATGTGAATGTGCATTAACGTACAGAAAAGATATGTAAGATTCTAATGTTAAAGGAAGAATAATCGGGAGATGGAAGAAAAACTCAAATATAAAAGCGGCGTACATGTGCTTGGTTTTACTGAAAGTTTATTGCAGTGTGTTTAATATTTAAACTGAGAAGTATGTCTTGCTGTAATGTGGTTGAATACATTTTAGAAGCTATATAAACGATGTGAGAACAAAAGAGAGCGAGAGAGAGAGAGAGACAGGAACGGAGAGAGAAAGAGAGCGAGAGAGAGAGAGAGAGAGCGAGCGAGCGAGCGAGCGAGAGAGAGAAAGGGAGAGAAAGAGCGAGCGAGCGAGCGAGAGAGAGAAAGGGAGAGAAAGAGCGAGCGAGCGAGCGAGCGAGCGAGAGAACGAGAGTTTCTTAATTATATAATTACGAAGGGCTATATAGATGGTCCATATGATTGTCACCCAAGTATGTGAGTGTATTTGTAATATTGACAATGAACAAAATTCATTAACAAAAGAAAATCTGAATAGTAACGAGAGAAAAAAAACCAGAGAAAGGGAGGAGAAACAAAAAGATAAACGAAGAAAAAAGAGAAAACACACACACAGTAAGCCATGCTATTATTGAAAAATAATTCTTAAGTGTAGATTAATGAAGCAAAAAAAAAATTAATAAAAACTAGCAATAGATATTTGATTGAAGAGAGCTTAATTGTTGTATACATGCTTGTGGATAGATACTCGGGTCGCATGTCCATGGTCGAAGTCGGTCGAGGAAATCGAGGCGTCCTTAGATTCGCGCGACACATTTGCAAATCATAAAACGGGAATAACAAAATGGATTTTTCGAAAACATTTTTAACGCGAAAGAAGCAACCTTTGTCATCGCTAATGAGCAGTCACTTATGTATCCGAAAATGTGCACCAAATGTTGGAAGATTTGTACAATCGTTTTTTCCCTTCATTCAAGTACCTCGATGCTCTAAATGAAACGACTCATATTACACTTCTTTTTTTTTTGTTTTTGTTTTTTGTAAACACGAAATAAAAGGGAAATATCTGGCGCGCCGAAAGAGGGACTCCGGATTAATGGACGAAGAAAAGAAAAATATATAACCATTGTTGTAACGAGCGTTTAATAACGCGAAGCCAAGATAGTTCCTCTTTCATATTCATAAAGATTTTTGAGTAGACCGTGTAGACATTCTCGTTCGCCGATGGTCGAAATAATCGCAGAGTATTGCAAACGTTTTTTTCTTCTACGTCCAGACGAGAGAAAGCGAGACCGAGAGGGAGAGAAAGAGAGAGAGAGAGAGAGCGATAGAGAGGGAGAGAACGAGAGTGAGAGAAAGAGAGCGAAAGAGAATTACGGGAGCGATTAATACGACAACGATTTACGGTAGACGAGATTGTGAATAATAATTAATTCAAATATCTCCAACACTTGAGTGCGATGAAATACTTTGAACTATCAAAGGCGCAAGCAAAACACGATTCGAAAGGCTAGTTAGGACAAACGGAAAGAGTCTCCTCCCCCCAACCCCTTTGACCTCGTTAGCTTTGATCAATCAAGGTTACAGTGACGATAAAAGAACAAATTTACGTCTCGCTCATAGGGGCGACAATTCGTAGAAAACGAAATATACCACGCGAAAAGTGACGACTGGTTCATCCTCGAAAAAGTTATGGTCGAGGTAGAAATATACGACGAGTTAATCTGCTGTAATTCGTTTGCCCTGCGATTCGGAAGAACTTTTACAAAATAATCTTGTGCACAGTCGAAAGAGGAGCGTTTTGCTTCCTGTAAGAGGCTTGTAACTTTTTTATTTTTTCGGTATGGCGTTCTGAGAATGTCGTTTAGTGGTTTACAGGCCAAACTTGTAATAACGAAAAAATGTAGAAGTTACGCGAGTCCGTAAAAAAGCGAAATATTCCTTGTCCAACTGTGTTTGTCTGAATTGGATGGCAAAGAAATGTCGGCAAGTCTCGTCAGTGTTCGTTTTTCATTGATCCCCTCAAGGCAAACGTAAATACAATATTAACGAGGATGCATTATTGTAGATTGATCGTAGCTATCCGACGTAAAATGTGTAATCCACCCCTGCCACACGCCGTCTCAATCCTTCGACTTCTCTCTTTAGGTACGTAGGCGTATTCGTTAGTTTTTGTTTTCTCGACCACCCCGCCCACTGCTCCCCTCCTTTGTGTATGAACAGATTTTACACTGGTGCGCGAAGGTGTGTAAAAATTATTGATCGGTTGTGTGTGGAAGAATTAATACTCGAATTTGATTGAATAAAGTTTGATTTGTGGCTTTTTTTTTAGTTGAATGGTTTGCAAGTGATTCGAGTTGAAAAGAAGAAAAAAAAACACGAGTGTAAGGTTTTTTTACCGCTGTACAACTACGCAGAGTCAGTCTCGTTTTTCTTTGACGAATTAATCTTCGTCCTGGCTTTCGCTCGGGACGAAGCGTAACAAAAATTGAAGACTCGACTTCACGAATTATTTTTGTTTTCCTTTTCCTTTCGCTTTGAGATAAACGACAAAATTTCATTATTAATTCGGTTTTCGACTCGTTATTTAACGATGAGAATCACAACTCACAATTGTAGTCAATAACTTTAACATACAACACCCGTTGTATTGCGGCAACGAACCGACCTTGAACAAAAAAAATTAAAACTGCAAACAACTCATTGAACAAAAAAAAAAGATATCGAGACAAAAGTAGCGTTACGTAAGTTCGTTGTATGCTGCAGTAATTAATATTCACATTAAATATTTCAAACCACTGATTATCTTACGAGTAAAGATGAAATATTGACGAATAAAAAAACTCTTATACGTGATATATGTGTGCTGTTGTGTATCTTTCATTTGTTTTTTGAAGATGGATTTCTTGGTCAGCATTTTGATACTTCGGATGATTCTGATTTGTATGATGCTTTTTTTTCTCACAAATCAAGTCGTTACGGGAATCCAGTTTGCAGGAAAACGGCTTTACACTTTCTCTTATTGATTTCGGCTGTGTTTTACGTTAATTATCCTTTAAGGAGGCTTCAGCGGCACTGTCGGAACAATTGAGTACCGAGGCTTCACAAATTCGTACAGTATTCGATTTTTACGGGAGTTACTGTGAATTTTGACACAAGACTATCTTCGTACGATGAACAAAAATTTCCGATTTGCAAAACGAAAGTTCAACACGTTAATTGGATCTTCGGGGGAAAAATACATAGGTATACAAGTAATTGGGAGACCAGTCTTATTTCATCGATTGATTTTATTTTGAAAACAGTTTTTTTTATCGAATTGAGTTTTTTTATTTCACGCTTGTCCGATTAATCAAAATTGACAGTTACTTTCCGCTTTACACTTCACGTGGAACAATTATTGAAGTTCCGGTATTCTATCGACAACGACGGTTACGCTGAAAGCAACCTTGAGGATATATACTTGGACGTGAAGTCAGTTTCGATGATTGGTCAATTCTAAAAATGCAGTTTTTTTCAATTATTCATAGCTGCAACGATGATTTTTGACGACAGAGCACGATAAATGTAAACAACTATTTCTTTACGTAGAAATTGTCGAATCTATAGTAATTTGTTCGAAACGTAAATTGTGTCTCCATTTCTATAATGGAAAATTGATGAAAATAACAAAATAGCAAGTTCATTTTGGACGCAGTGAGACAAATATTTTTTTCCTTATACGACAATGATACGTTCATTGATTATTATGTTTTTTCCGCACTGCGGAGATGCTAACTCTACGGATAAATTAAAGAAGCGTCATATATAAGTGAATAGCTCGCACAGTGTGAAGCTTGTGAAAGCATTTTTTAGAAGTTGACGAACATTCGGAGATTATTTTACGTCGAGTGAAAATCCGAAAATTCAGATGGAAGTGGAAGGAACTTGAATGTTTATACGAGTTGTGCTTCTTTCTCATGGTGTCTGGAAGGTTCACAAGTGGGGCAGAGACTGGATTGAATGAAGCTGATGGATCAATGTGAGTATGTCGGTTGAATGTACTTGTTAATGGTCGTCTAAGAACTACAGAAGTGAAAGTTTGTCTGAATAAGAACTTGGATTTGAACAAAAAAAAGAGAGATAATCCGTTACGTGCATTTTTTAAAGATTTTTTTTTAAATTAACAAATGAATGAGAAAAAGCTGTATTAAATAGGGCTCGAGAGTTTTGCTTTGTCGCGATGAGTGAAGAGTAGTATGAAGATAAACAAAAAGATGAGATATGAACGGTGAATTTTATACTGTTACGTTGAACACATAATATGACAAACGAATGGAATGAAATGCTGTTATATATTTGACGCGACACGGTGTGTCTATATTTCTCTTGTTTCTTCCTTTCTGTTGTTTCTTGATAAAAATATTTCCTCTGCGTCGACTGAGAAGATGATTGAGTGTTTATACAATACAGTGAAGCGTGATTATTTGAGAGTTAAAATATTTTAAAAAACGACAACGAGAATGGAATCGTTTAGATTGCGTACAGCTAGGGAAAGAGAGAAATAAATAATGTTGTTCGAACATACACGAAATGACAGCTAATAGACAAAGACTGTAGTTTAAGACAACTTTTAACAAACATTAGCACCGTTTAGCGAGTTCGCCGGAAGAAAACAAAAAACGGATAAACGAAAGTTCAACAAGAAATAAAAAAACAATGAATATGCAAGAACAATTATGCTCGGTCCCTTCCAAACCGTTTTTTTACGATACATTTGTAATATAAAAGAAAATTCCATTTGGTCCGAGTATATGCTGCATTGAAACATACACACGATTCGTTTTATCTCTTTGATTTTCTTTCATTTCTCAATAATCCCGCGAATAATGAACTCCGAATGAATTTGTTTTTCGTCAAAAAATTGACTAAGAATTTGTCATTGTGTACTATAAATCTCTTAAGTCAATTAGGATTAGTCGAATATTGAAGACGAAATAATAATGATAATTATTATAAATATAATAATCGTTGCTCAAGAGTTGCCTTGCAGAGCGATTGGGAAGCGATTGTACGAGAGAAAAAAAAATTGTAAATAATCCATGATGAACTTTGACGTTGGTTACGAACTTTGAAAGTTTGCTAATAATAAAGAGAGAAAAAAAGGAAGAAATATGAACAAAGTAACAATGGAACGTGTCTGAGGGTAAGCCCGCGGGTGAGCGGAACTTTTGTGTGTTTTTGTAAGTACATTATGCGTACGTTTATAGATAAACAAAACGATTGAATTATTGAATAATGATAGAGCCCGAAGAACGAATCGCGAAGGAGAAAAGAACAAAAAATCTTGTCATACTTGTAGCATCGAATCAAAAAACTCCGTTTCAATACGTTCGCCAAATCATTCTCTGTATAACACTGTATCTTTTTGTTTACGCGTTTCATTCGAATTTTCATTAGTTTCACACGTTTTACAATATGTTCGTTGTCACGCATAAAAAATTGTAAATAAATTATCCGCAATATTGTTTCACCTGCAATTTCTAATTTGTTGCGATAATGGAACGCGAACGGAAATACACGTTTACACAATGCCACTAATAATAAGCAAAAATTCCATTGACCATTTTCTTTTCGAGAAAAATAAAATTACTCGTCTTCATAATTTTGTACTGCTTGTATCTGTGTTCACGTTCTTTGGGAGATATATCGCCATTGTAGGTCTTTTGACGCCTAAATGAGTGTTTCGAATATGATAGAATCGTTGTGATCGTATTTTTTTTTGTTACTCTGACGCACTGCTGCCAATGCCAATGTCATTTGAAGAAAAAAAATGGTACAAATAGATTTTCAGTTGAATGGGATTGACATAGATAAAGTGTTTAAAGAGAGCGCGAGGGAGAGAGAGAGAGACAACAGTGGAACGAAAGGAATCGAATTGCATTTTTTAAATGATTTATTTATTATGAATGTGACGTGTGTGTGTAAGATCAAAAAGTTTTTTTCTTCAATCCACCATGGCGAATTGCGTATTAGCTCGAAAAATTGTGCATGGTGACAATATTCAATTATTTGTCGTATGTTTGCCGTAACAAGGCCTAAAAGGATAAAAAAATTATACTTTTCACCGCATTTTCCGTACAACGTCGCCGTAATTTCGATAAAATATAACATCGCAATACACATATGGTTACTGCGTACCGTTTAATGAGAAACATTTGTTGAATTATAAAGCAATAAAAACGAACGCACGTTTTGATCTTAAACACATCATCATAATCATTGTTATTCAGTGAACGAAAAGAATAAGGACACCAAATGAGCAATGCGTTCGTTATTTTATTTAATTATTATAAATAAACGTAAAAATATAAGTCAAAAGCCTTATCGTTTGTTTTTTTATCTTTTTTCCAATCCTCGCAGCGATCACAACTCTGAAGTACTTGCAAACTGAAGCTACGTGGCTGTATCTGATTTATCGTTAAGTCATAACAATTATGGTAAGTGAGAAACATTTCAATATGCACGAGTATCGCAAAACAAAGAGTTATACCGTAACGATTGATTTTTAAAAGACTAAGATAAGAAGATAAAGGGAGATAGCTAAAAAATAAAAACGACAATTTCTCAGAGGTTGACGATATTTAGGGCAAAGAAAATTGTCAAGCCCTGCATTAGTGAATTCTCCATAGCCTGATGATGTGTTTGTCCTGAAAAACCTTAACTGTATGAGAAAACGCTGTTCGAAAATTTGTGAGGTTATGTTGAACTTGTACATGCCTCTAAGCATTGCTAAATGATATATAAACTTGCGGTATCTTATATACAATACTTAGAAACAGCTTTTGATCAATTGAATACATATGTATCTGCCATAATCATTGTCCACGGGGGATTGAAGTTCGAAAAAACGTTTGTTTCGTACTTTTACCGCGCTTTTTCCCTTCGCAGCGGGCGCCCTCGGTCGGCTTTTGATCGCTAGTCTCGCATATTCGCCAGTACTGTAACATTCCCGGTACCTTTTTGTTTTCAATTATGAGCTAAAAATATAGTAACGGTTAAGTAAAAATTGAAGGGTCTTGTCGTTTAGAAAGACCTGCAAAGAAATATGGAGTTCGCGCTAATCGTGTTATCTTTATTGTTAATCGTAACAAATGTGTTCAGAGTCGTGTCGACACAGAAAGACTCGTTCGACGAGGAATTGTTGCTAAAACCTTTGCCGAGCGGTCACGTTTACGCGTATTTTCAATTCACAACGTTGTGGCACATACCGAGAAATTCACCGTCACGTGAGTAGAGTGTTTTTTGTTGTTTTTAAAATTGCCCGTAAAAGACGATAGGTCGAGTGTTAATCGGAAATGTTGCGCGTCAGTTCAACATTCCCACCTGTTTCCCCGAGGTCTGGCTGTGACGATAGGACGTCATCAGGTCGACGAGCTGCACATTTCTTTGACCGAGGGCTTGTGGAAATATCAGAAATGGGGCTACCCGGTACACGACGCCGGGCCTGGAGCTGAAATATGGGCCTGGTTCAACAGGAACGTAACCGAGTAAGATAAACACGCTTATCGTAACGCATAGGCGTTCGCGCCTTTGCTATCATCTCATGCGCTTCGGCACACTCGTATACACTATTTGTTGCCTCGATTCTTGAAAATGTATGAGAGTCCTGCAGAAACGCTTCCGTGCCGATAATTGTCGCATGGGCAAGACAACAACTCTATTGTTTATTTCTCTATTCCCAGACATCTCTCTTCTTGAATATCTCTAGTCTTGAGCAGGTTTAATCAGAAACATCTCTATTCCAAAATATCTCATGTCTAAACCATTTCTCTGCCAAAACATCTCCATTCGTAAAGATCACAATGCTACAATAATTCAGTTCTGAAATATTACTGCTCTTAAGGGGAGATATACACCTAGGAGCTGGAAAAAAAGGTCATTTTTGTGAATTTTTTCAAGGAACACTATTTGAAATATCGAATTGAGGTTTTAATTATCTAAAAGTATATACATTCAAAAATATGTAGTATCGTTTATTTCCATATGTACAGCTTTCGCTTTTTTACAAAAACCCGCCTTCTTTTCGCCTTACCACTAAACAATTTTTCTTAAAAAACGCCGCAAAACAATCAGTCCCGCCTCTCTTTTCCTCTGTTTTCTATTCCTCCGCCCCTCGGTCCCCCTCGGTGCTCGCCCTTTTCAGCCTCGCGAACGTCCTCAGGTATTCGCATATCACCGCCACTGGCTCCCCCCTTAGCGTATCTTTGGTCCATTGCTCTAGCTCCTCGCCTTCTCTTCCACCCCTCCAGACATCCACCCCCCTAACCCAATCCTCTCTTATCTTCCCTCTCGCCACCTCACATTTCCATATGTGCTCTAGACTCTCATCCTCCATTCGACAAATTCCGCAGGCCCAGCTGTCGAATCCCTTTTTTCCCACTTTCCCTACGTTTCCGCATCTCAGTCTGGCCCACTGTTCCTTCGCATCCCCACCTACCCCTTTGCTCTCCCAGTATCTCTCTCTCTCGCATCCCACCTTTATGTCCTTGTACCTGTTGCAAAAGGACGACTTATCTGCTTTAACCCAATCCCCTTGGATGTCCTGCTCCATTTTTCTACTTACCCCCTCGCTCAGGCATCCCTTTACCCTCTCGCTGCTCCCCGCCTTTGTCCATATCAGGTCGACAACTCTGCCATCTCCTACGTCATCCATTGCTTTCTTGAACTCCTTTCCCCACCTTGACGGGTTTCCGTTCCGAATATTTCTTACTTCCTCTCTTAAACATACCCTCGGCCACCTCCCTTCTTCCATCTTCAGTATTTGCACTACGTAACTTCCTGCCCTTCTCCGCGCCTCCACCTCCACGCTCCTCCTGCCTGCTTCTAACTTCCATAGGTAGCTTGGAGTATTCCTTGCTACCCCGAGTGCCATTTTTACCAATTTCCCGTGTAACTTTTCTATTTCTTCCCTTCTCTTCCACCCCCATACTTCCACCCCATACAGCGCTCCCGCTTTGACAAGCGAATCGAACAACTGTAACCGCTCCTTCAAGCCATCTACCTTCGCCCTCTTCATTACCCCCCATACCGCATTTGCCGCCTTTTGCGCCCTAGCCACCATTTTCCTCAAGTGCCACCCTCCCGTGTTTCGAGTCGAGAACCAGAACCCCAGGTATTTGAATTCGTTAACCACCTCTATCTTTCCTCCTCTGTAACTCCATTCTCTGATTTCTTTCTCCCTCCTCCGTTTCTAAACACCATGATTTTTGTTTTCTGAATATTTACCTCCATCTTTGCTCCTTCAACATATTTTTCCAACCATTCAAAAATATGTTTATTTTTATTCATTTAAAAATATCAAAAATATACAAGGGTATTGTATGATCCTTGGAGCGTCGTATAAAAAACTGCGTATATGGTACCCACTGGCGTTTCTTCAAAAATCATCTGAAAAAAAAAAACACCAAAGAGATTATTAGATTAGATACTATAATCTAGGACTTGTCATAGCCGATTTTGAAAATATCGATTTATGACAAAATGGCGGACGTTTGAAGATTAATAGTGATTTTTGGACCAAAAATTAGTTATTATTTTGCCTATAAAACAACAACGAAGTAAGGGAAAAAAAATCCTATGACAAGTACTAGATAATGGTGTATAGAATGACCACAAAAAACCTCAAGGCAATCGGTTCATTGGTTTTCGATAAATTTTGGGCACTGATTTGAAAAACGTGGTTTTGAGAAAAACTTGAAAATTTTGGAATGAATAAATCATGAAATTTGTCAATTTACATGAAATCATCGATACCAGGCCCACAGTGTAGGTCTTCTATTGTTGACAGAATGTTTATAGCTTCTAAATCCTCGACCTCGATTATCTAGGTGTTTATCACTCCTTAAATATCTTCATTCCACAATTTTTCGTATCCGAAACCTTTATATTCTCAAATGTCTGTATTCTTCAAAATCTCACGTGACATCCAGAACATCTGTATTCCGACAATTTCATCGCACTATATCTCTCTTCTGAAATATCTCTATTCCAAGAGTCTCTGTGTTGCGCTTGTTTTATTCATGGCCAATATAGTAAATGCAATATTAGACGTGGAATAGACATATTGTGAGATGAAATTGTTGGAATACAGATGTTTTGGATGTGACTTGAGATTTTGAAGGATACAAATATTACGAATAGTAAAGTTTCGGATACGAAAGATTATGGAACCATAGTGCAGATGTTTTTTCCGAAAAACTCCGATTTTTTCCGGAAAATTTTTCTGAATGTTTCTATGAGTTGGAACAAATATAAAGAATTCGGAGTTTTGCGGACAATTATTTTTACGCAAACATCCGAGTTTCTCCGAATTTCTCCGAATTTTTTCGAATATTTCATCATTTTAATTACGATCGCGGGAAAATCTCGGAAATTATATCAAATAAAAAATATAGATAAAAAATGAATTCTTACTTTTTGTTTGCTCAAATTATACTTCCTCCGGTTATCAAGTAACGCAAACTAACAAAATGAAAATGCATGATCACCTGTTCATCAGTTATATTTATTAATATAAAAGTACAATATTTTAGTTATTAAATAAAATCTTTTCTTGTTTTTATCGAAAATGCGTTTTTTGCTTTTCATCTATAACTGTTCTCCGAATATCTCCGCAGCCGTTCACTCAGGTCATCGGAAAAAGAGAAATTTCCGGGAAAAAAATGAGAAATCATGAATTTTCAGTAAAAAAAAATGTATTTTTGGGAAATAGACCAGTACTTGAATCTGTTTTAAATCAATTTTTCTCCGAAAATCTCAAATATGACTAAAGTATGAGAAATTATGAAAAATTTGGAGACAAATTTGCACTAGGGAATGGAGATATTTAAGAGCAGTAATACTTCAGAACTGTATTATTGTGGCATTGTGATCTTTACGAATAGAGATGTTTCGGCAGAGAAATGCTTTAGACACGAGATATTTTGGAATAGAGATTTTTCTGCTTAAACCCACTCCAGAATAGAGATACTTAACGGGTTACACCTAGTTTGCGGCCGAAAAAAAGAGGTGTTTCAGTGAATTGTTTTTTGGGAAATGGGTACAGGCTTTTAACTTTTTGTCATAGTAAAGGGTATAACTTCAAATATCTTTGAAAAAAAAAAAAAAAATTCGGGAAATATTTATAAGCGACGGAGATACAGTAAACTGCAAAAAAGGTCCTTCGCGGTGACCACTCCTGCTCGGAAACAAATCATCTGAAATCAAAAAACCAAATGAATTTGGTTTGTACCGTATTATCTAGTTTTCAATCGAAGGATTCAATAAAATAATGATTTTTGAAAAAATGGTCGTCGATCGAAAGTGTTTGGGGCCACAATTGGGGTCCGAATGCTTTTGAAATTCTTTATTGAGAACTAGAGAAAAAAAACTGCAAGTATCAATTACGGCAAGCAGGTTATTATGGTTTCCCAAAAAGAGTGTGGCTTAGGGGCCGTCCATATATTACGTGATTCTAAATTTGGGGGGGGGGGGGAGGTTCGTCTGCGGATGACGGTAAATGATGGATGAGGGGGGGGGGGGGGCGTTTCGAAATTGACGTCATTCTTGTGATACCAGTTAATTCAAAATGTACAATAGTATATTGTACAACTAGAGTGGTTTCCCCGCATGAGTGATGAAAAATATTTTGCAAGTACCTAATGGTATTAATTATTGAACTCATTATTTATTTATTTATTACATAAGGTTTGTCTACATTATATTCGAGAACTTCAAATAACAGCGTACCTATGAAAATGGTTTGATCGAGCCAAAATGAATATGCGGAGGATACGGAGATATTACTCGTGATCCAGGATTTGCAAGAATGGGTGAAAACTCCGTGGGAGCTATCCAAAGGAAACTAAAGAATAGGGAAGAATAATATTATTATATTAATGAAAATTGCCAAAGTACAAAATAATAAAAGATGATTCTATAACAAAATGTGGGAGCTATCCAAAGAAAACTAAAGAATAGGGAAGAATAATATTATTATATTAATAAACATTGCTAAAGTACAAAATAATAAAAGATGATTCTACAACAAAATGTTTTAATGTTACCCAATTTTTCTCAAATCCGCAAATGTTTTAATTTTGCCAAACTGGTAATGACGTCAGTTTTGCGAGAGGGGGGGGGGGGGTCATTAGGAAATGACGATAGGATGATTGTAGGGGAGGGGGTCGAAAATCAGCAAAAAACGATGACGTAATATATGGACGGCCCCTTATAAAAACACATATTATTGATTTTTATTTTCATTTTTCTCTTAAAATCAATAGACTTTACATAGGTTCTTAATGAGAGTTTTAAATTTAACTTGCCTTTCGAATCGAACACAGAATGAGTTAGTTAAAGTTTTAAGACATTTTTTGGCAGTCGAGTTTTGTACCCTCCGCAGTGCGGATCCGGACCACAGTCCGCTCGTTGCCAACCGCTGCGTTAGGCTATTGTGACGACGCGAAAATCATGGTTATTAAAAAAAAATTAATTTTGGAAGGAAGGAATTAATTTGAAATTGATTGTGATGGAATATGTAAGATGATTGAAAAATGTATTGGAATTTGTTCGTATGTACATTAACAACGTTGTGTACCATATTTCATAAAAAATATGAATAATATAGTTATTTATTTCTAAGTATACCCTTGCGGCTTTTTACACAGTTCCCCTCTCTGTATATTGATGATACCGTTATGCACGTTTCCTTCTTTCTTCTTTAAACATTTGTCTTTCGTTCTTTTTCACCTTTCTACTTCCTTTTTTATCATGCTCGAAGGCTCTCACATACTTGCACAATTCTTTGATTGGCTTGCCTTCCATTTCTTTATTAATTTTTCCTCTTAGTGCCTCCCCTTTGTAGCCTTTACGCTGCTTTTACGCTACCTTTTCGAACCATCTGCCGCTCCCTTATTCATTTTTATTTTATCTTACTGCATTCAAGTATGTGTTCCAAAATTTCGTCTTCCCTCCTACAACCCTGACATAGGGTACTTGCGTATCCATTTTTACCTCCTTTCCCTATATTTCTGCATCTTAACCTGGCCCATGGTTCTTTAGTTCTTCCCTCTATGCCTTTTTCTTCCGAGTACTCTTCCATTTCTATAGGGTGTTTTCGATTAATAAAGTATTAATAATTAAAGAAGTTATGAACAATCTCTTGCAGGATCCTTCAATGTGAGAAGCTCCACGATGTACTTGATTTTGGCTACCCGGTTAGCCTAAAACAAAGAAAACGAGTTTTTTTTTTCTTAAAATAGATAACCGTGGCTAAGACTTGAACAAACTTTTTATCGTTATTGAGTTTCAATCATCGAAAACAAATATTTGCATTTGTTTTCCGATTTTTCGAGGAAAAATGACGTTATTGTTAATAACTTACGAAACAAAAATATTAAGAAGCTAAACGTCGGTCAAGACTAAACTACTTTTACACTGAATAAGTGTACTAAATTACAGTCAAGCCGTTCATTAGAAGTCGAGAAGTTGTGTACAGCGTTTGAAAAACTTAGTTTCGTGAAAAACGCGTTTGACGTTTAACTAAAAGTTCTATTGTTGTAATCATAAGTTTACCTTCAATCTGGGGTTCCTGCACCATATGGTGGACCTTCCTCTTTAATTTGAGTCGCCTTCAGTGACGAACAAGTGGTCGTAATTTTCACAGTAGCCTAACCCCTTAAAGCATTCCAGTTCCACTAGAATGGGTATTGGATGATAATGAAAATGCGGAAATAAAAAGATTATTTTCATTGTTCGAGTTTTAATTATTTCAAGAAACAATCACGAAAAAAAACACTTCACTGGAAACTCAAGGCTTGATTTAGGTAGCATCTCACCTACGACTTATTTTACTTTACATTTGGGACATATATTTCAAAATGTCGAATATTTACCTGGACTTGGCATACATTTTCAATACCAGAGATCTCAATTCTACTTTACTTCACATTTATTTGTATATCAATTGCATATAGGACGCATAGCTTTACAAAAATTAAATTGTTTCATTTTTTCTGAAGTGGAAAACAAAGTATCGCATGTAGCAAAAAACATGTATCTAAAAATAAATCACCGACACATTCTGTAAACTTATGTTAGATTGTTCTCTACCTCAATATTTCTGTATATGTACCAGTTGATTTAAGGGGTTAGGCCACAGTAACGGGTATAAAATCATGTGCGAATTTTTGTTCGTATGACAAAGTGATGCACTCATAAAATTAATTACACATCTATTTAGTATGAATATCAAGCTGTTAGAAAATATATATATATTTTTTTTCGATGTACAAAATGGCCAACTACTAATATTTTCTTTTATGTTTTTTTAGGCGCTCCACGGCGTGACATTTAGCATCCACAATTTTTTACCTAGAATAAAAAACAAAAATTCTCGTCAATCTACATTAGAATACCTAGAGAAGTACGTACGGAATTTAAAAAAATATTGTTTTATTCAAAAGTTGTAGGTATTCGAACTTAAGAAATGAATTTTCAGTGAAAAATTTCGTTATAACTACTCATAAACTGCTCATAAAATGAAAAGTTTTCGATTAATCAGAAATTCCGTACGTACTTCTCTGCGAAATGCAATTAGGAACATTACTTTTAAATTTGAAGTAAATCGAGTGAAAATCGTTGATGTTATTTGTCACGCCAATTGGAAAAAACTGTTTCGAGAAGCTTCGAGTAGTCGGCTATTTTGTACATCGAATAAAAAAATATATATTTTCTAACAGCTTGATATTCATGCTAAATAGATGTGTAATTAGTTTTATGAGTGAATCACTTTTTCATACAAAAACAATTATTAAATTCGCACATGATTTTATACCCGTTAGGGATCATAACCCCTTAATCTCCATTGTAATTTTAGTGCATGAGCTTTGATGTAGCCATCACTGAGCCGTCGAGCCCAAACTTGTCAAACTATCAAAACCCCTACGATTTTTGACTACTCTCATTACAATTTGAGCGACGATCCCGATTACAGACGATTCAAAATATTGTTGAAAAACTACCTTGCAGTGTCGATCAAGAATGGAAGGGTCTTACAAACGCGCTTGCGGGTTTGCTCTGCGCCTCTCTGAACTTTGTGGACCCTTCGAACAGCATGTCGCCGGAATTCAGTTTCAGGCCGATGGGCGTAGTCGACGAAGTACCAAAATCTAGTCACTTGAGGTATTCCTCATTGCCAAGAGAAATAGTATGCACGGAGAATTTAACGCCGTTTAAGAAACTGCTGCCATGCGACTCCAAGGTAAATCTTCGAAATCTCGAGACATACAGTTCTTTTCTACGTCTTCATCCATTAATTCCCAGCGAGATTGAACTATAGCCACGTTTCTTCATTCGCAGAAGGGTCTGGCTACATTGTTGAATTCAGCACCGATCCACAATACCAATTATCATTCCGTAGGAATTCACTTTCGGTCGGTATGTCGCAACGCGGCATGCACGAAATCGTCCATGGAGCTACGCCAGACGATTTCTCTCGTCTACGACACAATGGCCGACGATTCTCAGGTACATTTAAAAAATATCATTCATCAGAATAATCGAGAAAACGGAAAATTGTCTTTTGTGAATTTCTTTGTAAATTTGTAGGATTGGTCGATAAGGCGACTTTTCGGTATGGGCCTTCAAGGTGCTTGTCCCTTGGCAAAAACAAGCAACGTTTACGTCGATACGTCGAGCAACGGGAGTGTTCACACTTACCGTCTCGCACCTGAGCCATCTACGACGATCACGAGCCTGCGAGGAGGACAGAACAATAAGATCGCCATATACAATATACGGGAACACGCTAAACGTGGAATCTTCAATGTCGCGGCGATCCAAAATCCAATGAAAACGAGCTCGATTAATTATCCCTCGATTTTGTCGGCAAATCGATATATTATCGGTAGGAAGGTCGATACGAATTCATTAAGGCCTTATATACCTTGGATGGTCGGAAAACAAGGCATTTTGGGATTAAAAAATAGTAATAAAGCAATCAAAATGAAGTTTGGAGGGTTTATTTGACATATCTGTAGATATTCAAATCAATTTTATATTTTCCAAAAAATACAAAATCGCGGCCCAGTGACCGGTAGAAAGAGAACATATTTTTTTTAAAGTCTCCCACGGGCGGACTTCGAGACGCAAAGGAGCACTAGAAAAAAAATGTCCGTAATCTCCATGAGTTTGGCTAGCGAAGTACACAGGATTATTACAAAATATTTATTTTGGCAAATTTGGCACCATGGTAAAAAAAATCGCATTTTCGACTAAAAAAAACGACTTTAATTTGTTTATTAAAACCGTCGCTGTTAATCGATCGTAAAAATCTTGTGTACTTCACTAGGAAATCTATCTAAGAAGCTACAGTTGAAATTTGAAGTCAATCGATTGAAAATTGTAGGACGTACGAGTCCGGCCGATTTTGAAAACATGGCATCAAGAAAAACGCGTTTAAAGTGTTAAAACAATTTTTTTTCGCATCATATTATTTTGGGATGGTTATTTATCATTATAGCCAATAGAAAAAAAAGAACGATACATTTTTTATAGGTATACAAGGCCTGAAGGAAGTTTTGTTTGTTACGAGTTGGTCGAAGCTGAATGAAATAACTGAGAAAATATTCATTCCCTTGATCGGTTCAATGTAAAATTCCAATTTTCCAATCTTATCCGTGTTGAATCGCATATTTCCAACCGAATAATAACGTTGCAGGCTATGGACAGGAGAAAGGCAGTTTAGTCACGAAGCTTTACAACAATCATTGGCAGCCCATAGATGTTATTGTTTTGGAAAACATACCATGGTACTTGTCGATATATTTGCATTCCATAAAGATCGTGAGGAACGATAAAATCGTTCAACCGCGTAAGTCGCACTTTGTCGAAACTAACAATTAAGATAATTAAGGGGCTACATCCACCTAGAGGCCCGAGAAAAATGGCCAAATTCCGACATTTTTTTTTCTGGGAAGCGGTTGGTAAAAAGGAAACGCATTTTTTCAACACGAACGTACATATATTGAGTCTTTTTAAAAAATCACCAAAAAATACAGAAAAAGAATAAAAACATGGTCACCGGCAGATGATGACATTTTTTTTCGCGACTTTCTGTGATGGACAATCTAGCTAAGACGGTTCGTTTAAAATCTAAAAACCAAACGGGCTATTCAAGTTAACAATAAATACGAGTCGTTGACGATCGTCGATTTTCAATTAATTTTCTTTAACAAAGTGGCGACGAATTGTAACTCGAGCATACAAAATTTATGAAAAAAGTCGTCATTTTTACCAAACTATGAAAAAATGAAGATCGATTTTGAAAAAGTAAGATCGTCAACGACCTCTAAATGTTTCTCATCGTATCTCCTGTAAATTTGGAAAAAAATCCATAACGTGGCTCTCGAGATATCATGTACACCGACTTTGAAAATAGTGTTTCGAGAACAACGCGTTTAAGTGGCTGTACCAGTGAGAACGCTGAAAATTTGGGTGATGTTCGGGAATTTTTTTGAAGAAAAGTACTCAATTAAATGTTTCGGAAAATTAAGAATATATTTGGCTATATTTGACCTATATTGCATAATTTTTTCATAGAAAAATATTGAGATCCAGGCGACTTATGCGCTGCCTCCGGAGGCGCCAAAAAAAGTTCCTCCACTGCTGACATGATTCCGGCCGATTAAGTAGCTGACACCGAAAAAGGAAAAAATGTCGTTAAACCGGAAGGTATTTCCTGTACAATGACGTAGGATTTTCGAAACATATCAAAATCTAACAAAATAGCGCAGTTATGAAAAAAGTCTGTTTTCTTGCCTATAAAATGGTCGTTTTTTTCAATGCCATATCGCCAATTTTCATCCAATCAAAAATATCCTACGTCATTGTAGAGCAAATATATTCAAGAGTACACAGTTCAAATTTCAAATCAATCAGATAATTGCTCTTTGAGTTACAATGTCAGCAAAATTGAAAAATCTCATTTCGCGAAAAACGCGTTTGAAGATTTAACTATCGATTTTTGCAAGATAATATGATTAGAGATACGGCCTTGAAAATTTTACAGGATATTCTTGAAAGTATAAACTGTCGAAAAAGGCAAAAAAATCGATTTTTTGAAAGTGTCACACTGGTATAGCTCCTTAAAGTTTGAAGTATAGTGCTGCTACATAGCGCCCGGCCGATTGTTGAAAATTGCAGCTCATTAAATTTAAGGAATACAGTTGAATCTAGATATAACGAATCTCAAGGGGAGTTCGTTATATTGAGGTTTCGTCATATCGAAGTCGTGTTCCTTAAAATGATAGTATACAACAATTAGTATGAAATATATTATTATAAATATGGGGATATTTTTTAAAACAAGAAAGGTTTAAATTAGAGCATTTTTTACAAGCAGTTAGCAATTAGAGCATACTGCATAGGGGCGGTCCATAAATTACGTCATTTTAAAATATGGGGGGTCTGATCGTTGGATGACGGTAACGATAATTGGATTATGACGATAGAAAGGTTAGGATGATTTCGGGGGGGAGGGGGGGGGGGGGTTAAAAATCAGCCAAAATCGATGACGTAATATATGGACGGCCCCATATGATTATGTCGTTGTATCAAGCTTTCGGGTGTCTATCGGAAGTGAATAGACAAATATTCATTATATCGAGGTTCCACTGTATCTCAATGAAATTTTCAGGGAATATAGCTAAAAGGTGATACTATCGATTCAAAATGTGGTAATTCTTTAGATAAGTGACTTTGCGACGAATAATTATTACGAGCAAAAAATAACTATTGTTTGGGTTTGGGACCCAAACAAATCCAATATAGGCGTCGAAATGTTCAAAAATGCCCTATTTTATCACGTGTTTCTGAGAACTTCAATACCCCATAACTTTGTATGGGGAGGGGGGTGGGTGAATTTCAACTTCCCCCGACTGAACATCACCCCTTATAACCCAATAAATGAGAAAATAGTATAAAAAAGAACATTGGTCTCATTTTTCGGAAAAGTCACTTATCTAGAAAATTGCCAAAAATATTTTCCAAAGATGCAATTTTTTCACCCACCTAGGTAGATGTAGCCCTTTGAATAAAAGAGAAAAAAAATTAATTCTGCTTGAAAAGCGTGTAACGATGTGATTTTTTGTTCCAGTGGTCCAGCGTTACCTTCCCGGTAAAGAGCGCAAGCAACCGTACTATCTCGAGTTGATAATTCGGCTGCCGCCTCATTCCGTGACGAAAATATCCATCGACATGGATTATTTGTTTCTCAAGTGGCAGGAATATCCGCCGGACGCAAATCACGGCTTTTACATGGGGCCGGCGATAATAACGGCGTACCTGCCGATCGCGCGCAATTACACGGGCTTGCCACTGGACGGTAGCACGATAACGTCGAGTTTCAACGCGTCGCGCGACGGTTATCTCGTCCAGATGAGAACCGAGACGATACTCATTACTCTACCGACCCCCGATTTCAGCATGCCATACAACGTTATATGTTTGGCGTGTACAGCGGTCGCGCTCGCATTCGGCCCGTTACACAATATCTCTACGAAGAGACTGGTACTGAAACACATGCAAAAAGATTGGCGAGGAAAACTCGTCGCCGCCGTAGCGGGATATTTCAAAAGGAAACCAAAAACCGATTGAAAATTACGGAGTTTCGAGTTACCGGAACAACCGCGAGGCCGTGTGTAACAGTATTTAACGGAGATATGCAGGAACGTTTGGTGTATAAAAGGGAGAAAAAAGAAATGCATTTTTTTTCACAACTTTTAAATATATTTCTCTGTATTTCTGACAACACTCGTGCCTCTTCTCCTCTTTCACTGGTATCCATGAATTCTTGGAAGGATTAAGGACAGGTTACCGTTCATGATGATGAAAAATTTGCATCCTTAAAGTCCTTAACACGTGGGTTTGTTTGTTTGGGTTGTCAAAAACAAACTTTGGCAGTATTGCGATATCTGTGGACTAATTCTGACCACGCAGTCTTTTATATTTGGCCCAAAATGAGACTTTTTCAAGAGTGGTACAAATCGAAATTCGACCTTTAAGGGGGTGAAACGGGGGTTTTAAAGTTTATATGAGACGACACGTGTTTTGGGCAGATTTGCTTGTAACTTGGTACAAATACACTCCAATACAAATAATTATACATGTATTTGTTTGGGTTTGTTTGGTGTATTTGTGCCAAGCTAAACAAACCCAAACAAACACAGTTAAGGGACTGAAAGTACTACTTGGCACGTACCGAACAGCGAGGAAAACATATAGTGTTATATACAAAATAAATTTGGCAAGTTTCAAGTACATCTGACAAAAAAAAATGTTTTCTCATACAAACTTTAACACCCCCGTTTAACCCTCTTAAGGGTCGAATTTTAGGAAATGCTGAAATACGTGTTCAATTATTTGTATTGTAGAGTATTTATGCCAAGTTTTCAAGAAAGTCTGACAAAAAAAATATGTTGTCTCATACAAACTTTAAAACCCCTGATTCACCCCGTTAAGGGTCGAATTTCAAGTTTTACCACTCTTGAAAAAAGTCTTATTTTGGGTCAAATATGAAGGTTGCCTGGTCAGAATTGGCGGCCATGGGTATCGTTATATCTCTCAAACATTAGATACAATTTTTTATAACGTTAAACTTAAAATGCGTTTTTTTGGAAACATTTCTCAGCCCGCGGGGTGCTCTACAGCCTCAACGGATGAACCGATTCACTTGAATCTCTGCGCAATTGAAAGGAAATTTAATTTGCGGAGCCATCAGCGATTTTTGTTGAAAATTGATTTATAATTATTTTTTCGTCCGTTGAAGCAAAAAAACGGACGAAAAATTTTTTTTTTTTTTCAAACGGCTGCCACTTTGCTATCCAGGGATTTTTCAGAAAACGAAAAACGATAATACCCCCAAATTTAGTCTAGTTTAATAATTTTTAACCCGTTTTTGGTTGAAATGAATCGGCAAGGCTATGGAACGCTCCGCGCAGACCAAAACACTTTGTTTGACGGGAACTGGAGCCGCCATCTTGGATTGTTCAATAAACAAAATTGGAATTTCCCCTCCATTGATAGAGGGCTAAAATTCGTCGAGACCCATTTCCAAAAGTATTCATTTTATATAAATAAATAAATGACCGAAGTTTTTGCATTTTTCATGCCTCTTGACGGTAACCTTCCGTTAAAGCCAGTCTATTCGCGAGGTAAATCGCCGTTGAACGTAAAAAATAGAATTTTAACAGTCAATTTCTCCAGGCTCGTTCACTCTCCTATTTACAGTGACGATCCAACAGGCGGTATTTTTTTCCGTCCGATGCTCATATTTACAATTCATTTTTCTCGATGACATTGTCCTCGTCGGCCGTGCTACGTTTCTTGCTCGCTGGTGTGTCGTGGCAAACGCTGGTACAAATGTCGCTCGTACTCTTGTACTTTCCCTCTTGGAAGAACTCTATTATCGCGTCTTCATCGTCCGCGATTACTTCTCTACACTGAAATCACAAATTCATCGCATTGCAGCACACTGAGTTCTCAGGTTATTCGAATCTCCGAATCAAAGGGTCGGAAGGTCCGAATCACGATGCCGTCGTTTCGCTGGCCGAAGAATAGCGTCTCGAGGTACAGGTCGAGGAACCATTCTCACGATCAGCTCAACGATGGCGGTTTTCAATCAGCTATTCATCAGCGGCCATCGACCACAACGTAGTCTCAGTACCGTGATGCGAATTGAATTGACCGGCAGTTGCCAACTCCGTCAACGATCTTTAACCTCAAAGTGGATAACCCAAAGTGGTTTTTTTGGGTTATTCACCTCGTCGCTAATACTCGTAACAGACGTGCTCGCGTCATTTGCTCGCGTATGAACATCATAGATCGCATACGAATTGTTTTCACCCATCGGGGCCGGGTTGAAGTTCTGAACTTTGTATGCTCCGACGGTTTAAAATTCCGAATTTCAATATTCCGAAATTCAAGATGGGCCCGGGCTGAAATTCCGAACTTTGCATGATCAGAAAGCTCAAAACTCGGAAAGAATTCTACTCCGAAAGATCAAAACTCCGAAAGAATTTTACACGAAAGACCAAAACTCCGAAAATCTGAACACCGTCAAAATAATTCGGCTATGAAAGTTTTAAAAGTTGCAAAAGTTTCAATAAATCGACGAATTATTTACAGATTTTTTTTTATTAAAGGGTTACCCCACAGTGGCGGGTATAAAATCATGTGCGAATTTAACAATTTTTTTCCGTATGAAAAAGTGATTCGCTTATAAAATTAATTACACATCTATTTAGTATGAATATCAACCTGTTAGAAATTTTTTTTTTCGATGTACAAAATGGCCGACTACTCGAAACTTCTCGAAACAGCGTTTTTTTAATCGGCGTGACAAATAACTTCAAAAATTTTCACTCGATTTACTTCAAATTCAAAAGTTATGTTCCTAATTGCATTTCGCAGAGAAGTACGTACGGAATTTCTGATTAATCGAAAACTTTCCATTTTATGAGCAGTTATAACGAAATTTTTCACTGAAAATTCATTTCTTAAGTTTAAATACTTACAACTTTTGAATAAGACAATATATTTTTAATTGCGTACGTACTTCTCTAGGTATTCTAATGTAGATTGACGAGAATTTTTGTTTTTTGTTCTAGGTAAAAAATTGTGGATTCTAAATATCACCGCGGAGCGCCCAAAAAAAAAGAAAATATTAGTAGTCGGCCATTTTGTACATCGAAACAAAAATATATATTTTTTCTAACAGCTTGATATTCATACTTAATTAATAGACGTGTAATTAATTTTATGAGTGAATAACTTTTTTATACGAAAAAAAAATTGTTAAATTTTGTCTACACAGTTGACTGTGAATTATGCAGAACGTATAACATTGTCTAGATAAATTTCAAAATTGACGTAAAATCACTGATCAATAAAAAAAATTCTTGGAATAATTCGTCGATTTATTGAAAATTTTAAAACTACCATGGCCGAATTATTTTGACGGTGTTCACATTTTCGGAGTTTTGGTCGTTCGTGTAAAATTCTTTTAGAGTTTTGATCCTTCGGGGTAGTATTCTTTGGGAGTTTCGAGCGGTCTGATCATTCAAAGTTCGGAATTCCAACCCGACCGCGTTCAGATTTTCGGAGTTTTGGTCTTTCGGGTACAATTCTTTCGGAGTTTTGATTTTTTGGGGTAGTACTCTTTCAGAGTTTTGAGCGTTCTGATCATTTAAAGTTCGGAATTTCAACCCGGCCCCTGTCCATCGAACGAATGCGCAATAAGTTGCGATTATTTGTACAGAAATAGTACACAAATAGTACAGAAATAGTACACAAAAAAACAAATAATTCATCCTTTGATGCGTTGCTGTTTCAAATGGACCACCGATTTCGTCTCTGAGTGTAGTTCGTAGGGGCCATCCATAAATTACGTCATTTTAAAATAGGGGTGTCTGGTCGTTGGACGATGGTAACGATAATTAGATTAGGACGATAGGAATGATAAGATAATTTCAGGGGGTGGGTCAAAAACCAACAAAAAATCGATGACGTAATATGCGGACGGCCCCTAATGAGAGGGCAAAAAGTGAACTTACCAAGTGTTCTAAACTCTTGTTCAAATCCCCATCCTGTACAATGTCCACTTTGCTGATTTCCGGATTCATATTGCCACTAGGTGACATCAAATTCATAATAGTCAGCTCGCCGGTTGACTTGTAAGTTGCCCTCACGTAGTCCTCCAATTGCTTACAAATGTCATCTAATACGTCCGATATGTGCACCGCCGAGCGAGCCATACGAACCTGGAATGCATAACTATGTTGAAGCGAAAAGTGCGTTTTCACGAGGGCATATTTACCCGAGTGTCTAACAATGCCTAATTAAAGCGGGATATACATTTACAACGATCAAAAAATCGATTTCTTTTTTTCTTCTTTTAAACGATAGAACTATCAATCAATCAATAGAGTTTTATTTGCATAACTTTTAAAAAGTTTTCTACAAAACCTATACAATGTCAGAAAATATATCTTTAAGAAATCTTATAATCTCTGCCGTTTCATCCTTATCCATAAATCTGTATACCTTACATCCACTCAACACTCGCCTAAAAACCCATTTATTCTTCCCCTCTCTCAGTCTCTCATGCCAAACTTCTTTTACTCCACACTTCCTCAATCTCCCTGAAATATGCACAAATCCCTTTCTGTATTTTTCCTCCCAACATATTTATTACTTCCCCAATAATCGCCACTTCATCAATTCCTTCCAGCCATTCCTCCACGCCGTTTCTCGCATTTTCCGTCACCATCTCTCTGCTTTTTTTACACAACAGTAAATGCTCCAGCGTCTCATCCTGCTCATCACAAATTCTGCACATCCAGTCACTCTCTCCTTTCTTTCCCGCTCTTCCAACATTTCCACATCTTATTCTAGCCCACATTTCTTTGTCTTTGCCCTTCACATTTACCTCAAACCAATATTTCCAGGGCATAATATCATTCTCCACAAAAAACTTATACCTATAATTGTACGTCGAACCCTTTATTTTCTCCCAAACGATAGAACTATATATGTAGAATATTTTCCCAAAGTTTCAAAGCGAAATTCGAAAAACTTCAAACGTTACAGCCCGTCAACGCGCTGTGCCTCACCGCTCGGATTCGGAGCGAGCGTCAACTTCAAACGCGGTTGCTCAAAACTACATTACCGAAAATGGCGTGTAGGATTACTCAAAAACTATTAAGCCGATTGGGTTGAAACTTTGTAGAAATGTTGATAATATTGGTACCTTCGACTTGACGAGAATTGTTTTTAAAAAATTGGAAATCAAACTACTTTTTTAAGCCCTTAGGCCACAGTAACGGGTATAAAATCATGTGCGAATTTAACAATTTTTTTTCCGTATGAATAAGTGATTCACTCATAAAATTAATTACACATCTATTTACTATGAATATCAAGCTGTTAAAAAATATATATATTTTTTTTCGATGTTCAAAATGGCCGACTACTCGAAACTTCTCGAAACAGCTTTTTTCCAATTGGCGTGACAAATAACTTCAACAATTTTCACTCGATTTACTTCAAATTTAAAAGTTATATTCCTAATTGCATTTCGCAGAGAAGTACGTACGGAATTTCTGATTAATCGAAAACTTTTCATTTTATGAGCAGTTGTAACGAAATGTTTCACTGTAAATTCATTTCTTAAGTTCAAATACCTACAACTTTTGAATAAAACAATATTTTTTAAATTTCGTACATACTTCTCTAGGTATTCTAATGTAGATTGCCGAGAATTTTTGTTTTTTGTTCTAGGTAAAAAATTGTGGATGCTAAATGTCACGCCGCGGATAGCCTAAAAAAAGATAACAAAAGAAAATATTAGTAGTCGGCCATATTGTGCATCGAAGAAAATATATACATTTTTTCTAACAGCTTGATATTCATACTAAATAGATGTGTAATTAATTTTATGAGTGCATCACTTTTCATAAAAAAAAAAATTGTTAAATTCGCACACGATTTCATACCCGTTACTGTGGTCTAAGGTCTTAATCCACATTTTACAGAAATGTTGCGTGAAATGTTGATTTTTTTTTGTAAATGCGTGCCACGTTCTTAAATTTGCATTTTCTTCATTTTAATTACCGCCACATAGAAACTATACATGTTCTAACTGAAAAAAATGTTTGAACTTTTTTGCAAATCAAAGTCTACGGGAAGCTAGACTGCACGCCGATTCGCAACTCCCGCGGTGACGTTGCTGTAACACTTTGCCACAGCTCCGGCATTTTGATGATGAATGAATTGAAAAAAAACTGTTTGGTATACTTAAATATACTATTAAAGCATGTCCTTCAATATTGCTAATTTTTTTCCTGTTTAAATGTATATCCCGCCTTAATTCAGCAGGAATTTGGCAACTGTCGTCCAAATATCAATTGAAGCCTCGCGGTAAAACAAGAATGTTCGATCGTTGGTGCAGTAGCAGAATCGAAAATGGTTCAAATCTAAGATGCTCAAATTTTTAGCATCAAAAGCTCGGTATATAACTGCTGGCTATAAATTACTTCGCGTAATTATTTATTACGTTTTAAACTCTTGAAACTATAAAAAGATCGCTGTAAAGTTATCATTTGCTTATCGTGTTGATGACTGGAGACAAAATGAGGCAACCTGGTTTCCTCTGAGAATGCACAGCGATATATCGTTCCAGGAGTTTACATAGAGTGTGTTATCTTAGATTTGGAGATAACTCAGCGGAATTTCATTTTTGATAGTACTTAATAACGTGTTTTATTGACGTAGTTATTGGCGTAGCCCGAATTTTCTTGGGGGGGGGGGGGGGGCTGACTAAAGAAGTGGTTTGGTTTACAATTATCTTATTTCGAAATAATTTTTTTTAATAGTTGATAATCATAACACATAAACAATAATCAACTAATTTTTCATCATTTTTTAACTCAGTTACCAGTCCGTAAGCTTGACCTTCAGTGGGTACTCAATTAGTCTAAGATTTTTTTTTTGCAAATCGACCCAGTACTTTTTTATTTGGGTTTTTTTTAACAATGTCATTCTCTATGTTTAACAGTGATATATGAGAGAATCTTTCCTGAAGCATTGTGCTTCTAAGCCACATTTTTATTCATCTCATGGCGGAAAAACTCATTTCACAGCCGGCTCGCTGGGAGTACATTTACTACTTGGAAAAGCTTATACAAGTTGGGCAGTACTCATTTTTAATATGCCTTTTCAAGGTATTCCTTTTACGAACCCGAATATTTAACAAGTAACTGATTTTCGTCTATAATCGCGTAAAAATACATCCCAGAATACTGGTAAAATTTCAAGCTGTGTTACCGAACTTTTAACGAAAAATTACGACTCTAAAAATCGTTTCATTTATACAACACTTTATGGAGATAACACGCTGGCCACTTTTATATCTAATAATTTATACTCTAAATAACTATCGATACCTAATATAAACTGCGCAGGCGTGTAAAAATTCTAAAGATTGCGTAACGACAATAAAAACAGGGGATGACCGAATGTTTAAAGAAAATATTAATGCTAAAACTTGAAAAAATGTGACTGTTGTGAAATGTGAAAAAATGTCATGTTTCATAGCCGTGACTTTTTAGAGAAAAGGTAAAAATATCTAAATCTACCAAATTTGCGCGAAATTTTTTATTCCAGTTTATTGTTGGGTATAATAATAGATTGTGACTTATTTTGATTAGGCGCTACTGTAATTTACAAATGACTGAAAGACATTTGTCTGACAGGAGAGTAATATCTTAAGGGGTCTTCTCACTTTAGACGCTAAAAAGAAGGCTATTTTCATGCATTTTTTTGATAGGTTTATATTATAGATATTGATATAAAAGTTATTACACTTAATATATACACTTTCGAAATACACCAAAAAAATTATTTATTTAAGTCACTATTTATAGACGGAAATGGTAGTTGAAACAATGTCCTAAAAAATTGTAGGTCTGCGCTATTGATGAAATCTCGGAGATGGATCATCCGAAACAAAAAATCAACCGGTTTTAGATTCAGTGTGTTAATAGCTATAGCGCATATCATACGATTTTTTATATATGCAAAAATACCAAAATGGCAGAAATTTTTCGAAAAAAACAAAGAAAAACGTGCTTTTTACACCGTTTTTGGCAAAACAAATAGTAAAAATGAAAATTTGAAAAATTCTTTAGATGCGCTATAGCTATAGTTGTAAAGAATATGTGGTTAAAATTTCATAAGGATCGGTTCGGTAATTTCGAAGATTTTATCAACAAGCCGTCGAAAAACGTTGTTTCGAGAAAAACGCGTTTAAAGTTTGGGTTACATAAATACATAACATTTTTCTAAAATGTATTTCGAAAGTGCATGTATTACGTGTAACAACTTTTATATGCATATATATAATATGAACCTATCAATTTAGCGTCTAAAGTGAGAAGACCCCTTAAATTTCCAGCATTTACTTTATTATTTTTAAATGAAAGTATACTCTTCATGACCACTGCGTAAGAAATGATCGCAGTGTAAATTTAAAAAAAAATTGATTCTTTTGCATTATCCGATAGTATAGACGGTTATAAACATGGACCTGGCATCGCTGATTGATCGTAAGTAGACAATTTATATGCAAATTCCGCACTCGAAACATTAAACGTGTTTTTCTCGAAATGTCTTTTTTCAACACGGTGTACACTGTCATAGGAAGAGTTTTCAAGCTATCCGTCCAAATTTTGACACAACATTATTCACGCCATTCTTTATCTTGCTATGGAAGCTCTTCGTTTTTAATCTTCATGTTTGTTAACGCAAAACTGTCGAAAAAATAGGCTTAATTTCATACGTTTTTTTTTTTCAAACCACCAGCGTTATGTCAATTTTGATTTTAAAAAAACCTCCATAGCATGACGGCTTTCATACTGATTAATAATCTTATTTCAAATTTTGTTTCAGATCATATTTACGGCCACAACCATGTACACCGTGAGGACTCCTTTTTTCGACGACATTTTCAAACGTTAAAAAATGTTAAAGAAATAAAAATAAACGTTTAAAAATGTATTTTCTGTTCTTATTGAGTGTTTTTTGACATAAAAAATCAGACTGATTAGGGTATTTTAACCATCGAAAAAAAATCGGGACTATCAACTTTTTTTCGACCCGTTACACTGTGATGATTCCTTAAGTTCTTGAAGCTGTCGTATTAATTATTACATTTGAAAATAATTATCGATGAAATGCTTCCTGTTTTTTATATCCAATTTAAAAGATACACTAACTGCATGAGCTGATGGGGGCTTTCCATATATTACGTCATTCTAAATTTGGGGGGGGGGGGAGGTTCGTCTGCGGATGACGGTAAATGATGGATGAGGGGGGGGGGGGGGGGGCGTTTCGAAATTGACGTCATTCTTGTGATACCAGTTACTTCAAAATGTACAATAGTATATTGTACAACTAGAGTGGTTTCCCCGCATGAGTGATGAAAAATATTTTGCAAGTACCTAATGGTATTAATTATTGAACTCATTATTTATTTATTTATTACATAAGGTTTGTCTACATTATATTCGAGAACTTCAAATAACAGCGTACCTATGAAAATAGTTCGATCGAGCCAAAATGAATATGGGGAGGATACAGAGATATTACCCGTGATCCAGGATTTGCAAGAATGGGTGAAAACTCCGTGAGAGCTATCCAAAGAAAACTAAAGAATAGGGAAGAATAATATTATTATATTAATGAAAATTGCCAAAGTACAAAATAATAAAAGATGATTCTATAACAAAATGTGGGAGCTATCCAAAGAAAACTAAAGAATAGGGAAAAATAATATTATTATATTAATAAACATTGCCAAAGTACAAAATAATAAAAGATGATTCTATAACAAAATGTTTTAATGTTACCCAATTTTTCTCAAATCCGCAAATGTTTTAATTTTGCCAAACTGGTAATGACGTCAGTTTTGCGAGAGGGGGGGTCATTAGGAAATGACGATAGGATGATTGTAGGGGGGGGGGGGGGTCGAAAATCAGCAAAAATCGATGACGTAATATGTGGACGGCCCCATGGTAGATTCTCAAATTAGCGTTTTAAATTTACAATGATATTATCTATAACTTGTTAGTAAATGTAGATCTTCTAGTGTTCTCCTGGTTGTGTATCGGCCGGCAAATCTAATGTATTGTTTTTGCCCAAAGTTAACTTAATTGTGGGATTTGAATATCTATTCAATGTGCGTAATGAAATAGCTACTTTTTATACAAATTACGACGATGGAAATAGTTCAATTTTTATTAAGGCCGGAGCCTAAATTAGAAGATCGGAAAAATCGTTTTTTTTTTAAATTGCTTAAATCGATAGATAAACTATCCAAGAATAGATTTACAAAGTTACAGAGACCAATTGTAAATATTTTCGAAGATACAAGGCCAAAAGTAGAGAAGCGATTAATATTTGATATTGATATTTCTTCCTATTGAAAACTTTGAAGCGCGTTTTCTCCAGTTATCATTTTCACGATTTTTTCAAATTAGCGGACGTGATAGCAAAAAAAAACTAAACGACCTATTGAATCAAACCAAAGATTATTCTCTCCAGTATGAAAATCTCTTCTAAGTGAATTAAAACAGTCGTTGAAGAAATCTTTTTTAATTAATTTTTATAACACGTGTAAGTGGTTTTTTCATACACATTTTTTTTCAAACCTGAGAATAGTTATAATTTCACGATTTTTTCAGCACTTTCTTAATTCACCCAGAAGAACAATATATGACGATTGAAAATTGTATTAGTTCATTTGGTTCAGTAAAGAATTACGAGCTGCATCTTTCCCGCCGATTGGGGTCTGCAGTGGCAAGACGCACATGGAATAGGCTGATAAATCTGCAGTCATTCATTGTTTCATGACGAACATTTTTTTAATACATTTCAAATATAAATGAAAAGATACCTCAATGTTTACTGGGCGCACTTGTTTTTTTTCGTTCGAAAATAATTCCTGAAAAAACGCTTTTTTGGACCTTCTAATTCAGGCTCCGGCCTTAAGGAGGTTGGAGCGATTCAGTTGAGTCAAATAACGGTTTATTCATTTTTTTTTTTTTCAATGAACCTCAAAAAACTGTATCGATGTACAGATTTATTATATATATGCTAATTTTTTTAAATATATAATCAAAGGGTAAAATTATGCATTTTAACATTTTTATTACGTAAAGGAAGAGTTTTTAAGCTATCCGTCTCAAATTTCGACACAACATTCTTCGCACGACAAAAATCGCGAAAATCAGCTTTTTTCGATCTGTTACACTGTAATGATCCCTTAAGGCCTTAGGCCACAGTAACGGGTATAAAATCATGTGCGACTATACCAATTTTTTTCGTATGCATAAGTGGTTCACTCATAAAATTAATTACACATCTACTTAGTATGAACATCAAGCTGTTAAAAAATATATATTTTTTTCTATGTACAAAATGGCCGACTACTCGAAACTTCTCGAAACAGCTTTTTTCCAATTGGCGTGACAAATAACTTTAACAATTTTCACTCGATTTACTTAAAATTTAAAAGTTATATTTCTAATTGCATTTCGCAGAGAAGTACGTACGGAATTTCTGATTAATCGAAAATATATCATTTTATGAGCAGTTTATGAGCAGTTATAACCACAATGCTTCAGGAAATTTTTCACTGAAAATTCATATTTTAGGTTCAAATACCTACAACTTTTTAATAAAACAATATTTTTTCAATTTCGTACGTACTTCTCTAGCTATTCTAATATAGATTGACGAGAATTTTCGTTTTTTGTTTTAGGTAAAAAATTGTGGATGCCAAATGTCACGCCGCGGAGCGCTTCAAAAAAGATAACAAAAGAAAATATTAGTAGTCGGCCATTTTGTACATCGAAAAAACATGTATATATTTTCTAACAGCTTGATATTCATAGTAAATAGATGAGTAATTAATTTTATGTGTGAATCACTTTTTCATACGAAAAAAAAATTGTTAAATTCGCACATGATTTTATACCCGTTACTTTTGCCTAAGGCCTTAAACGCGTTTTTCTCGAACACTGTTTTCAAAGTCGGTGGACATGATATCTCGAGAAGTACAAGATGGATTGCTTCCAAATTTACAGAAGATACGATGAGAAACATTTGAAGGTCGTCGACGATCTCGTTTTTTAAAAATCAATCTTCATTTTTTAATAGTTACGTAAAAATGTCGGCTTTTGTCATAGATTTTGTATGCTCGAGTATCAATTCGTCGCCACGTTGTGTAGAAAAATGATTTTGAAAATCGGCGATCGTCAAAGACTCGAATTTATTGTTAACTTGAATAACCCGTTTGGTTTTTAGATTTCAGATGGACCGTTTGAGCTGGCGCGTGTCCATGGCCAAATATCGCGGAAAAAGTGTCATCATCTGACGGCGGCCATGTTTTTGTTGTTTTTCTGTATTTTCGGTGATGTTTTAAAAGGCTCTCAATAATATGTACCTTGTGTTAAAAAATGCGTTTTTTTCTCATCAACCGTTTCCCAGAAAAAAATGCGGAATTTGGCCTTTTTTCGGGCGTCTAGGTAAATAAAGCCCTTTAATATTCGGATTCGTGAAAGGAATATTGTAAAGCGACGTAAAATACATGCAAATGTATGCCAATAGCTGACGGTAGAGCAAGAGCGACAAAGATCGAGTTTGAAAAAAAACGGAAATTAATGTTAAGTTGTCTCTCCTACCGTCTTTTTTATTTCATTGCCTTTGGCATCTAAGCGGTAGTTGCCGACGTCGATGTTTTGCTTCGGGTCGACTTTGTCCAGTTGTTTTTTCACTTCTTTCATCGCCGCTCTGCAAACTAAAAGACGAAGAAATTAACGACGAAATTCGACCGAACTCGGACAATTGTAGCGTTGACAGTTAAATTTCACAAAAACTTCGGTCTTACCTAAACATTTCAAATGTTTGTTGTCGACTTGGCCGGCGCCCGTAGCGACAACGAAAAAGAGTACCGAAGCAACAAGTGCCGAAAGACGCATCTTGTATTAAACGCGATTTGCTTTTGGGAGAATTATAAGTATAGAAACCCGCCTCAATATTTATCGTCCGCGTTCTTGTGAATTTCTGCTTGACACATCAAATCGTTTTTATACTCAGGTGGAAATGTAGCATCGAGCGTGCACCAGTCAGAGCTTTGGTCTCCAACTGACTTTAGACACGTGTAATCTTCGCTACTGACGAATCAGCGCCAAACGCGCGTACAGCTATAACCCTCTGTAGGAAAATATTTCATTCGCTTTTTGTTCAGGCGATCGCGAGAGTCGAGAGTGGGGGGAATAATTCGACTGATGGAGCGTGCCGAATCGGAGATATCATTTTTACGACACAGATTATACAGAAATATATTTATACTTCAGATTCGCGGTTTATTCCACGGTCTTAACCGGGGCTCAGGAAACTGGCTTATTTTAGTCGTGGAAAGTGTCACCGTTAGTGAGGCAAAACTTAGTTCCTCATCTGTCCACTGGAAGCACTGTCACGCAAGGGGTCTTATATATAGATATACAGCAATAAATAACTCCTGTCCACGGTCTTACATACAGGTCTGGAAACGAAGCCAGATTTCAATGGAGTTGCGAGGTACCGTTACGAGCTTCACTCTTCATTCCGCTCGCCGCCACCGCTGTCGCTACTATCGGCGAGTACCTCCCACTCACGGTCTTTTGTGATCTCTCCCTTCGCCCTTTGCCTTGTCTTAGACCGTGCCCCGTGCCATTTATTACTCCATTTTTTATGACAACGTTCTCGATAACCTCTGTTTGCGTCAACGAGCATTTGTAGTTTGAAAAATATTCATAAAGCTGGCGAAGGTGGATCGTTGTTTCAGGGCTTTCTAAACTGACGAACCAATGAAGGTATTTGTATATTCAACATTCCATGTGTTGCGTATTTTTTTACTTTCGTTATCGAAAGAAACTCGGAATAAAATTCGAATAAAAATCCATTTCACTCGAAAAAGGTAAGTATTTTTATTTATTTTAAAAAATTTTATATTGGTCTTCCAGCCATACAGGATCTTCCCCTTTTTACAAGCCCCACTTCTATTCTCTTCCACAATCCCTCGTCCTTATTCCACAATTCTTTCTCATCTACCTCTATTGCCCCTTCGCCCCCCAAGAAAAAGGTAATGTGCATTTCGGATCATCGAGAAGAGTGAGAGAGACGGACGGAAGCTGTTCTGTCCTTGTCGCACACGTACACGCCGATAGCAATGCCACGTAGTGGCGAAAATTGGAAACAAACGTGGGTTCGTTAACGGTGCCTACCCCCACCACAGTCGTTTCCAGGGCGTAATGGATCGAAAAAAGCTGATTTTCGCGATTTTTTATTCGATGGTTAAAATACGCTATTGAGTGAAATTTTTTTATGTCGAATCAAAGCACTCCTGAAGCACAGAAAATAAATAGTTAAACAAATAATTTTTTAAACGAACTTGCTAAACTCACAAAACAATACAAATAACGCCTTTTCATATACACAATTCGTTTATCTCTTTTTTTATTCCTGGTCCGTTATATTTATTTCCAGGTTCTCATTAACATTATAAAAAAGCCAAAATAAAAATAAACGTGGTACAAACAAACAAGGAGTGCAATCTACTGAGAAAAAAAATTGTTAAAAAAAAGGAAAAAAATGTTAACCGAATAATTTTGTTCATACTCCATCTACTCCAATGGCCAAAGACCAAATTGAACAATAACACGAGTTCGAACATACGAGAAATGCAGTTGACTGAAATATTAATTGTCATTCTCACCAGAGGATCGTAGTACGAAAAAGCCGATACATTTTTCATTCATATCGCTCTTAAAAATATTGATTATGCCGAAAAATCTGCTCCATTGTACAGCTGTTCGGACCTGCGTTTGTGTGGCTTACCCCTAGGTAGCAGCGCTTCAGGTGGCAGAAACGAGAACTACCACTTTGCCTCATCTGAGTCACTTCCCATACTATAAGTTTTCAGACCTGCATGTACTATATGTTTTCAGACCTTGAGAATACCTCATCAAGGTTCGTTTGCGGTAGTGCCTCGTGACCACGGTCTTACATACTGGGCTGGAAACTCCGCCGTTTTTGCACGGTGATAAATGAACGTTAGTGGGGGAAACATAGTTCTATGTTTCGTACCTCATCTATCTACTGGAAGCGCTGTCACGTATAAGTCTTCTAGATATAGATTATAAAGCAAATTGCGAAAAATCTGTTTCATTGCATAGCTGTTCGGACTTGCGTTTGATAACTTGTTCCTACGTGACAGAAGCGAGAATTGCCATTTTGCCTCATTATCTGAGTCACTCCCCACCCTACAAGTTTCCAGACCCACCGTGATTCTGTAACACGTTATAACTCGGTAGCGTCAGCTTTCGTTATCGTTAGCTAGCGACAGCCAAAAAGAGGCCCCCTTTCTTCTTTGATCGTACATGCGATTGGCTGTCACTAGCTAACGATAACGGAAACTGTCACTACCGAGTTATAACGAGTTACAGTAGGCCTACCCTGTAAATCGTAACGACACCTTTCGTTATCGTTAGCTAGCGACAGCCAATAAGGATCCCTTTCTTCTGTGATCGTGCATGCGATTGGCTGTCGCTAGCTAACGATAGCGAAAACTGTCGCTACCGAGTTAAAGGCTCAGACAGAATAGGCCTGTAAGCCTGTAGGCCTATTCTGCCTATAGGCCTATTCTGTAACTCGTTGTAACTCGGTAACGACATTTTTCGTTATCGTTAGCTAGCAAAAACTAATCGCATTCACGATAAAAAAGAAAGGGCCTCTTATTAGCTGTCGGTAGCTAACGACAACGAAAACTGTCGGTACCGAGAATCTCCACTCCATTCAGAACTCTGGCGGCCGAATCGGCAACTGCAAGCTCAAACTTCAGCGAGCGCTTCCCTTCTTAGTTTCATGTTTTTCTTTCAACTTCACCAAATCTCGCGCCAATTTCCGAAGTGTTATCATCAAAACTTTGGTTATATCTAGTTATCAATGTTGCTCATCATTAGATCTTGTCTTGTCACGACCTAAGACCGTGGTCACGACGTTGCTCACTGTGCTATACATCGAAATATGATAATTTTTCATATAAGTGCCTTAGTGTCGAACGAGCTATGACTACTGTGGAGGCCAAGCATGAAACTGAGGAGGGTAAATATGGTCAATCGTTCCTTTAATATGCGCCTTATAAAGTTCAAGTGTTAAAATTGATAAACACTCTCAATTCGATTTTCGAAGCTTTTTCGTCTTAACTCGAAGGTTCGATTTTCACACGGATTACGAATTATAGCGGTTCGATGTATCTTTCGGCAATTCTTGCGATATCGTAATCTAAACTTTGCGATGAAAGGAAAATGCAGAAAAGGAACATTTTAAGAATGAAGAATTAGCTGGACGTATTTTTTCCATAAACTCGGGAGATAAGAACGATTTTGTTCTGTTTTGATCCTCGCACTTTGCCTCGTGCACTCCAGCTGGCTGGACGTTTGCTCTTTCATCGATCGACGATTACGCCCATACGTTTTTTTTAGATGCACCGGATAAGGAAAAGATTGTAGGTCTGGTGACCGACCTGCCTATTCTCAATGACCTCTTCGATATCCATTACAAAGTTGGAGAGGGTACTTTCAGTTCGGTTTTCCTGGCGACGCTCAGGTCGTCGGGTGAGAGAAAAAAATTTGCGATCAAGTATCTCACAGCAACTTATCCACCGAGCAGACTGGAGCGTGAATTGAAATGCCTCCAAGAAATTGGGTAAGACTTCCTACTCCAAACTTAAATCGTAGCTCCGAGAATTAATTGTCATTTGCTCTTCTTTCAGGGGAGCTGACAACGTTGTGGGCGTAGAGCTGTGTCTGAGAAACGCAGGCTCCGTCGCTATAGTCATGCCCTACATGAGGCACAATAGATTTTCGGTAGGTTGAAATAAACCGTGATTTGCCGGATTAGTTATGGCTAGACTATGAACATGGCAGGGAGTTTCGAAGAAAGGATTCGACTCTTGTCCTTGAAACAACCGTATTCGGTATTCTAATTCATTCTAATTCAAGTTTCTATTCTATTCTAATTCAAGTTTATGATGCGGTATTCCATAATTTTTTCCCATTTGTCATGAAAAATGTTCTCTTTACGATCAATCTCTCTGAAATGCAATCGAAGAGTCTTACAGCTGATATTTGCACCTGAGAAAATTTTGTTCGGGTCTTGGTATCAATTTTTTAAGGTAGAACTAGAATTTTAACCAGACATTGTTCAGATCATGCTTGTTTGAGTGAAATTGCAGAACAGTCGTCTGTTAAGGGGTACGGCCACTGTAACGGCCCAAAAAAAAAGGTTTTTTCACTAATTTTTTGCTCCCGAAATTGAAGGTATTTGAAAAAAAACTTTTAATGGTGTTATCGGGCATACATTAAACTTTATTATAAATTTTTTTTACAGTAAAAAAAAACAAAATGGCGGTTCCACAGCTATCTTCCCGGGACATGTTTTGCTTCCAGGGCTCCGCGGCACGCAGCACCACTGGTGCACTTTTGAATCTAGAACAAAAAAAAAACCATTAATCTAGAGGGCTATAGCTAGAGAATGTCGATCGGATTTTAAAAAGTATCAATTTTTGTGAATTTGGCGTGCGTTTGAAAAAAAAATTGATTTTTGACGAAAAAAACGGCAAGTTTTTTGTTAATAAACAATCAATAAATAAAGTTCTTGAAAATTCCGATCGACATTCTCAAGATAATGTAAATGTTCACATCTGGTTAAAATTTCAAGTAAAAAAAATGAAAATTGTTCGAGTTATGCTGCGTGCCATTTTGAAAAACCATGTTTCGAGAAAAACGCGTTTAAAGTTTTGCGAATAGTTTTTTATTGGAAAAAATTAAAAAAAGAAGTTAAAAACGAAATTAAAGTTCGCACAGGACCTTTTTTTTCTTATTCTAGAGGGTTTAAACTATTTTTTAAGCCAATAAAAAAAAATCGATTTTTCAAAAAATTTACAGTGGCCTTACCCCTTAAGATTCGGAGATAATGGGTTTTAAAATTGCAACTTTTAACACTGCAGGGTCTGCATTGAAATTTAGACAGAATAATTTTCCGTAAAAAATATTTGTCCCCTATAATAAAACATACAACAAAGCTGCATTGTTCCACGGCATATTTAAAATAATACTGCAACACAAATTTTTATTCGGAAGTAATTTTTGATCGAACAAAGTTTAAAAATAGTCATGAATTAAGCAACACTTTTATTTGTTAATGAAGATAACATAAACAATATAAAATATCAATATTTATAACGCAAATATTTTTTTACTCTGAAAGATTTTAACTTTAGGAACCCAATAATTATTGTTTTTTTTTTTTTCGAAATATTGAACAATACTGTCCTGCGGTCTTGCCATATGTCTTCTTATAGGGAACAAATATATTTTACGGAGCATTACTGTCTTTACTGAACGTTTTTAGCAAAACTGACTAGTAAAGGCAATCCAAACTTTTTTTACTCTTTCCCTAACTAGTTTGCTATCTACACATAATTTTTTTCAAAATTTACATACAATAGAATTTACGATAAACCTATAAACGTAAGACCAATTATGTGACCTGACTTTCGGTCATTCTAGACCCTGCATGTAGACCCTTTAAACAAAATCTATAAAAATCAAGAGCGCGCGCTCGTGCTACCTTAACACACAGATATTTGATGAAAGCATTTTATGTTGTTTTCCAACAGGTATATAGGCATTTGGGTAAGGTTCCGACCCGCCCCGCGGATCGAGCTAAAATTTAGCACGGACATGCCTTTTGATTTTTTTTTTAATTTAAATCAAATTGTCTTTAAAATTGTTTTTTTTTTCAGCGGTACAGGGGTTTTCTCTTTTTACGTGCCCCAACCCACCCCAACTTCGTTGTATTTCCCATTACACATTCCTCCCAACCTTCCTTTTGATATTTTAAGACAACCCCTGAGGGGATTTTTGGCGTCGCGCAACAGTTCGTTTGGGTTTGTTTGGGTTTGTTTGTTTGCACAAAACGGAGAGTGCGATAACATATATAGGTATGAACGGAGACGTAGTAGATATAGTCGGCGCGCGTTAAAAAAATTCTTGAAATTAATCTCTGTCTTGAAATATTAAAAGTAAGATTTGTGCAAAATTTTAGCTCGATCCTAGGGGGGGGGGGGGGTATCGCAACCTTATTCATGCATTTTTTAAATATATCTAATTTACACAAAAAGAATATCAGGATATATAAAAAGAATATTCATGCCTAATATCGTTGTTTGGAAGAATAAGCGATGTTAAAATGTTTATTTTTGGGTCATGGTATCAACTTTTTAACACAGGTATTTGGAACAAGTATTTTCTTTTGCTTTCCAACAGATATACCGGGTGTTCCTCTTATCTCTGCCAACTGAAATAACTTGGTTATTATCGACGTCACAAAAAAATGTCCCAGACAAAAGTTGTCCGGTGTGAAAGGAGCCATCAGTTGCGATCAATTTTTGTTATTTCGGTGGAGGCACTGACGCACAGTGAAGGTCACCTTCACTTTTATAAATGGAACGGTACATTTTTTTCAACCATCTTGTGGAGCCCTTCAAGCCGCATAAAAAACATTAGAGGGTCAAAGTCGTTCAAGGTCATTCAAGGTCACCTATTTAGATTTGTATAATCGATACTGACCTTGAATGACCTTGAACGACTTCGACGCCCTGATGTTTTTATGCGGCTTGAGGTGATCCACAAGATGGTTAAAAAATGTACCATTCCATTTGAAAAAGTAAAGGTGACCTTCACTGTGCGTCAGCGCCTCCACCGAAAAAAAAAAAAAATTGTTCGCATTTGATGGCCCCCTTCACACCGTGAAACTTTTGTCTGGAACATTTTGTTGTGACGTCGATAATTACCAAGTTATTTCGGGTGGCAGAGATAAGAGGGACATCGTGTATATGCAATTTTGAAACATGTAATTTGCGCACAAAGAATATCAAGGTATATACAAAAATATTCATATCTAATATCGTTGTTTGAAAGAGTAAGAGATGCTAAAATGTTTATTTTACTTTCAACACACTCTAGAAAATATGTCATGTTTGGCTTCTTTTCACCAGGAGTATGTAAAGGGCATGGATGTCGCGGAGCTCAAACGCTACATGAGAGGCTTGTTGATCGCCGTTAGGAAGGTCCACAAATTTGATATAATACACAGAGATGTAAAACCTAGCAATTTTCTGTACGATCGAGAACGTGGCAAATATCTATTAGTCGATTTTGGTCTGGCTCAGGAGTACAAGCCCGAAGTAGCACAGTCCCACGATGTGAAATCTCAGCTACCCAATACACAGTCGGTCAAGAGAAAACGCAGCGACGAGGTAAGGCCGTTGATGGTTTTCCAAAATTCTTCGCAACTGTCAATTCTTATAACATTATAGATTTGCGTAAGAATGAAATTCAATTACAGCGGCAAGTTTCGTTTATGAGACGAATGAATCTTACGAATGTAATGTCCTCCGAATGTTTCAGAACAGCCTGAAATGTTCTCTGATGAATTCGAGGAAATCAGCGGAAGAGAAGTGTTATTGCTTTGGTAAACCGCGAATTTGTTCACTGTGCCTTGCACGACCGGGACAAACAGCCCCGCGAGCTGGAACTCCGGGTTACAGGGCTCCGGAAGTATTATTAAAGTACCCGTTCCAGACACCAGGTTTGCCTACGACGAATTACGCTATTTTTAGTAGATAAATAGAATCTCAAATGATAGAGAGACATGAACAAAAAGCACTCAACGGCGCGTTGGACTACGCATGACAATTAGGTTTCGTAGCTTATTAGGTTTGCATGTAATTGCGATTTTTTTAAAATTATTTAATTTCAAACGTCTTGCCGATTACTCTATTGTTTATTAAACATATGTAGTTTACGAACAGCGATAATTAGCTTTTTTACATGCAATATTTTTGGAGTAGTATCGAAAGTATGGCAGATAGAGCCTTGTTGAATTGAAAACGCTTTTCCTTTTTTTAAACGAATTATCTTGAAGGAACTGCAATCATTGTAATCGAAAGTATTTACTGAACGCTATTTTTATTCATTATTTTGGTTTTTCTAAGCTTAAGGATTTTAAGAATAGAGCCCTTTATTTGGTTTTAAAGGCTTATTGTGACTGCGGAAAATTAAATATAAAAATATTTTGGGAGTTCCAATTTTTACTTAATCTTAAGGGGTCTTCGCACTTTGGACGCTAAAAAAACGCTATTTTCATTAATTTTTTTGATAGGTTTATATTATAGATATTGATATAAAAAGTTGTTACACTTGATAAATACACTTTCGAAACACATTTAAAAAACAATTTAAAGTATTTATGTAGTCCAAACAAACTTTAAACGCGTTTTTCTCCAAACAACAATTATTCGAGGCTTGTTGATAAAATTTTCGAAACTACTGAACCGATTCTTATGTAATTTTAACCACATATTCTTTACAACTATAACTATAGCGTATATCAAGGACTTTTAAAAATTTTGATATTTACTATTTTTTTGCCAAAAACGGTGAAAAGAAACACATGTTTTTGTTCTGAAAATGTTCGCCATCTTGTCATTTATGCATATATAAAAAATCGTACGATATGCACTATAGCTATTAACGTACTGAATCTAAAACCGTTTGATTTTTTTGTTTCGGACGATCCATCTCCGAGATTTCATCAACAGCGCAGAGCTACAATTTTTTTAGGACACTTTTTCAACTACCATTTTCGTCTATAAATAGTGACTTACACCCGGATTCATAGTTGTTCCTTAAGAAATAAGGCCTCCTTGTTCTTTGTTCTAAACAAAGAATAAGGAATAAGGATTCCTCAAGGTACATCTATGAATACGGGTGTTGAAGAATTAATTTTTTTGTTGTATTTCGAAAGTGTATTTATTAAGTGTAACAACTTTTATATTAATATCTATAATATAAACCTATCAAAAAATTCATGAAAATAGCCTTATTTTTAGCGTCTAAAGTGAGAAGACCCCTTAAGGACGTTAGGCTACTGTGACGCCCCGAAAATCAGGGTTATTTATAAACATTAATTTTGAAGAAATAAGTGAGATGATTGAAAAATCTTTTGGACATTTTTTTGTATGTACATTAACGAAGTTGTATATCAAATTTAGTTGAAAAATATTAATAATTAAAGATGTCATAAATAATAACGTGAACGTGAGGAACCTTTGAACGTAAGGGACCCAACAGTGTACTTAATTTTGGCCGCCCAGTTGATTTGAAAAGAGTTTTTTTTTTTCCTTAAAATAGATAATACTGAATAAGGCTTGGCCAAGCTTCTTTTTATTATCGTATTTCAATCATCAAAAATAACTTCATTTTTTCCTTTTTTTGACGAATAAGGACATTATTATTGTTAATAACTAATGGAAAAAGAATGTTAAGAAGATGAACGTCGGTCAAGACTAAACTACACTGAATACGTGTACCAAATTTCAAGTCAATCCATTTATTAGAATGTCGAGAAATCGTGTACGCCGTTTTGAAAAACAGAGTTAAAAAAACGCGTTTGGAGTTTCACTAGCAGTTCTATGGTTGTAATCGTAAGTGTACCTTCAATCAGCGATTTCTGCGCCATATGTTGGACCTTCCTTTTCAAGGCGAGTTGCCTCAAGCGACGAAAGAGTATTTTTTATTGTCACAGTAGCTTAACTCTTTAAAAAACGAAGATTCGTAAAAAAAAACGAGATTATTCAATGGCTATTTCCTCTCCTCGCGAAATTTGTTACTAACCTTGATTCCCATGATTTTTTAATCATTAATTCATCTCGTTGATTTAATCGAATCATATAACTTTGTTAAATCATGTAACTTGTGGCACGAATCTTCACGAATCGTCGCGAATCGCCTTTGTTGATTAATATGAAAATAACGTTACGCGCACAATACAATTCGTTTCAGCAATCGATGTATGGGCCTGCGGAATTATAATGCTGTGCATTTTGAGCGGTACACAGCCATTTTTTTATTGTCCCGACGATTGCACCGCTCTCGCCGAAATCACGACGATATTCGGTTCCGCTAGGATGACTCAATGTGCGAGAAAATTAGGTGAGTATGCGGGTTTGGGCGCCACGAAGAATTTCTGTAGAAAGCGGCTTGATTTTTTTTATTTACCATTTTTATTTCGTTGTAAAAAAAAACCCAACAACAAACAGGAAAAAAGCTTATATTTAGTGAAAATGTACCGAGCATTGATCTGCCGAGCCTTTGTCAAAAGTTGCAAGCGAGAAACAAAAGTCCAGGTGGCAATGCCCAGAGTGCCTTAAAAGAGGTATCCTTTTTTGTTGTATTATTTCTTTGCTTTGTTTCCGATTATAGTGCAGTTTTGCTTATTGTAACAACATTAGCGATTTTTCAATAATGGAAGAATTAATTTGTATAATTTTTTGTTTTCATCAAAGGAACATTCGGAACAGAAATATCCGCAGGAAGCGTATTGTCTGTTGATTAGACTACTGGACATAGATCACAAAACACGAATAACGGCGGACCAAGCTCTCAACCATCCTTTCCTTAAGTTGTGACGAACAGACGGAAATGCGCCTCTTCGGTTTCGATCTTAAATTAAGCTGCGTATTGTTTTCAATAACGTTTCTCGAACAGGGAAAAAACAGTCAGTCAATAACAAATAAATAATATATATATATATATTGAATACTTCAAATGCGATTGTAAGTACAATACTTTATGTACAGTAACATAATCAGGTGAGATTGAGATGACAAGCCTCTATTCCTCGCAGTGATCCCGATGCCGAACTTCTAATTTTTCATCAATATTGTTTTGGTACGCTATGAATTTTGGTATTGCGTCGGAAGAAATTAGACCGATAAAAAATGCTGTCTTTCTAGACAGCACTGCTGTACGGAAATTTCAATTAAGGCACCAACATTGAATGAGACCAAGGTCTCGTTCTTCAGTCTCCAAAAGTTTCACTGTCGTCGAATATCCATAAGTCGAATTTCCATAAGTACGAATATCCATAAGTCGAATATCCATAAGTCGAATATCCATAAGTCGAATTTGCATAAATGAGTATAGAGCAGAAATGAGTGCCAGAAATGGCGGGAGGTAGAGATAAGTAAGTTTGTTTGGGTTCCCTCTATACTCACTTTTCCTCTACCTCCCGCCATTTCTGACACTTATTTCTACTCCATACCAGGGTTGCGAAATTTGTAATGAAAAAGTAATGCATTATTCATTACTTTTTTAATGGGTAATAAAAGAATATTTCATTACCTTACATTCAGTACATTCAGTAATGTAAAAAAATTCCATTACTCATTACATTATATATTGTAATGTAAAGAATTTCCGTTACTCATTACTTTGGATTTTGTAATGTGAAACATTTTCATTACAAACTGCAATGAAACGTGTAATGACAAAACATTTCATTACACATTACATTGTAATCGGATAATGGACATGGAATTGGGTAATGGACATTTTTTACATTACACAGTCCAATTTAATGGTCAATGGAATTTTTTTACATTACAAAGTGTAATGTAATGAGTAATGGAAATTTTTTACATTGCAAAATTTAATGTAATGAGTAATGGAAATGTTTTACATTACTGAATGTAATGTAATGAGTAATGCAAGTTTTTTTTCATTGCAAAATGTAAAGTAATGAGTAATGAAAACGCTAATGCATTACAAAAAGTAATGCATTGTTTGGCAGCCTGCTCTATACTCATGAATATTCACTTATGGATATTTGGTTATGGAAATTCGACTTATGGATATTCTACCCCAATCAAAGTTTACGCTACAGTTCATTCGACGGCGTCCACAAGCGTTTGGGCCTCGGATGCTTCGTTAACCGTAGTTGAATTTTGACCGTTCGTATCTTCGTCTTTTTTCTGAATGAGGTCCCAACTGGCGGCAGACTCAAGCGCAAAATTGGCTATTTTCTTCACGTGAACGTTCTCCACGAGTTCGGTCTTCGTGAGAGCCATGAGAATTTCCATAATGTCCGTATCAATGATTTTCGCAGCAACGTCTTTCGTGCTCTGTATCATGTTGCGAACGATCGTGACGCCTCGGTGCTGAATATCCGGGTTAGGATTAGCCAGCATGAAGTGGAAGGTTTCCAGCCAATTTTTGGCTTCGAGTAGTTTCTCGCAGGCCTTCGTGCTGGCGGAGGTGAGCATAGCGAGTGCACCGGAAGCCGCGAGTCTCGTCGGCTCGTCCTCATCCTCGCACAGTATAACGAGATATTTAACGCGATCATTGTCACCCTCGAAAAATTTGAACGTTTCCTCGGACATCATGAGGTTGTTTATGACCTCCGTCGCGGCTCTCTTCAACATCACGTGCTCTTCGTACATGTATGACTCGATTTTGAGAAAACCACCCTCCTGCAGTATACGTTTTCGCGTACTTTCCCCGACTCCCGCGATATTACAGAGTGCCATGAGGGCCTCGAAATTCTCGAGAGCCGTGCACTCGGGATCGAGAAGATTCAAGAGTGGCCTTATAACTTCGAGTATACGTTGCCCGGGAAACGCCGTCTCCGGATTTATCGTTATTCCAATGCGAGCGAGAGCTTGGGCGGCCTGTTTCTTTCCCTTAGGTGTGCCGTCAGTCGCGAGTGGCAAGAGAGTTTTCGCACCACCCTGCTGGACAACGATACCGCGGACGTCTGTCACGCTGCATATCGCATTGAAGACCCGGGCGATAAGTTCTTTGCTGTTTTGACTGTCGGTCTTGGACAGACACACGAGTGCGGTGGTGACACCGGCGTTCGCGAGTGCCGTCAATCGGCTCGCCACGAAATCGGGATCGTCGAACTCGTGTTCCTCGGGTATATGATGCTTCGCGAATTTCGCAAGCTCTATCATTTCCGGTATTATCTCCTGTTTGTCATAGGCGTTGCAAAGATTCACGAGGGTCGTTATAACGCCGTAAAGGACGGATTTGTCACCGGTTTTCGCGACTTCTATCATCGCTTGAATGGCGGCTTTGTCCTCGATCAATTTTTCCTTCACCTCCGCGTCGAAGGTCAGATAGGAGAGACCCTCGACAGCCCACTTTCTCATGTCGTTTTGCTTCTTCGGATTAATGAGAAATCTTCGGCAGGCCTCGGCTAGTTTCTTGGTCGCGCCGTCCGCGAAAGGACGAATAGTCGCGTCGCTGCCGCCGGAGGAGCCGAGCTTGCAAAGACCGACGAGCGCTCGGACGCGTATCCCATCGTCTTTCGACTGATAGAGCTTCTTCAGGATGCTCACGCCTTGTGCTATTATGGCGGTTGCCTTGTCCTTCTTCGAGGCCGCCGCGACTAGACACTCGCAGGCTACCTTCTGCTGCAGCAGGTCGTCCGTACCCGCCATCACGAGTATCATCTGGATTATGCCGTCGCGGGCTATTATCGAGTTTCCCACGTCCAGAGGGCCCAACAACAGAGTCGTTATTGCAACTGTCACGCGTACCTTCGACTCTATGTCCGGCGCGAGCAATTTCTCCTTTATGAACTCGTCGATCGCGTTCATGTATCGCTCTTTCGCCGCGTCGTAGTACATGTTCTCGTAGATACGAGCGAGACAGACGCTCGTCACTGTGCGCGTCGAGGGTGTTATGTTCATCGCCGATTCGTATTTGTACTCCTCGAGCTCGCTCGCCACTTCCATTAGACGCTGCAGGCCGCGAATTTCCACGAGACGCTCCGCCCAGTCCAACGTCGTGTAGTGAATGTTGCGCATTATCAGCTCGATTATTGCGTCCCGACCGAGACCGGATACCGTACGGTCGGTGATACTGTAGACGAGACACGTCAGCAGAGTGTCAATCTCTTTCTTGTACTTCGCACAGAGCTCCTTGTTTGGCTTCGTCTCCGGTTTGTTGTCCATTCCACTGTAGCTGTTCAAAATTGTCTGCAAAGCCAAACGGAACGAGATGCTTTTTAGCCAGGGCCGACGGGGACGGTTGAAACACGAATGCGGATTGGACGCTTCATTTTTAGTATCGGGTTGGTAAGAAAGTCCTGCGACACAAACGACACCGCTTCTAAATAAGCATGACGTTTTATTGAGGTGAGATATACGTTTACAACTATCAAAAAATCGATTTTGTTTTTTTTCTCTTTAAACGATAGAACTACATATGAATCATTCCACACCAAGTGAAACACTAAAAAATCATGTGATTTTTAAATGGGCTCATAATTTGTTTTTAAGTTTATTCGAGTGTCAAAAGCAACGCAATTTTTTATAGATTTTTAAATTGAATTTTACACTCAAATTTGGATACCGGGAAATTTTTCTCGTTTTTTTTTCGATTCATTATACTCAAAAAGTGATGCATTATATAAAAAAAAAACGTCACAAAAGAAAAAAAGGTTATCGAATGTACTTTTCAATCATATATGTTTCGTAACTGTTAAAAATTTTGCTAATGTATTTTTCAACGAAATAAGGTAAAAAAAATATTTTCGTCAAGTTCGCCCACTTTTATTTTTCTATAAATTTGAGAGAACTTTCGTTGATGTCGTAACAAACCACAGAAAAATTGGCATGATGGAGAATTCATATCTTCCAATTTAGTGAAGGTTAATTGATGAAGAATTTGATCGAACCATGCATATTGGATATCGACCATTGTTTTAGGCATAACAGTGGATTGCGACGAATATTCAGTGTTATCTAGAACCATTTTGTCCTCCTCCTTTCAATTCAATTATGGTTTTGTCTGCCTTGAAATTTTTCATTTTTGTATCTTTTTATCGTTAAACAATGAGTGAATCATAATATGGTTAGTCTACTAATACAAAAGCCACCGATGAGAAAACCGTATTAAATAAAAAAGTAACGAATCGTTTTGACCGAGTTCTTCCGCAAAATCAATTGTATTAGCATTGAGAGTGAGCAAACCAGATCATTCAACAAACGAGGAGCAATATTTCTTTTTGATACGAGAATAACGCTACGAGAACCGATGAAGTAAATGAAAAATTTCGAGGCAGACAAACAAAACCATAATTGAATTGAAAGGAGGAGGACAAAATGGTTCTAGATAACACTAAATATTCGTCGCAATCCACTGTTGTGCCTAACACAATGGTCGATATCCAATATCCATGGTTCGATCAAATTCTTCATCAGTTAACCTCAAAAAATAATTGGAAGATATGAATTCTCCATCATGCCAATTTTTCTGTGGTTTGTTATGACAACAACGAAAGTTCTATCAAATTTATAGAAAAATAAAAGAGGGCGAACATGGCGAAAAAAAAATATTTTTACCTTATTTCGTTGAAAAATACATTAGTATAATTTTTAAGAGTTACGAAACATATATGTTTGAAAAGTACATTCGAAAACCTAAATTTTCTTCTTTGCCGTTTTTTTTTGTACAATGCATCACTTTTGAGTATAATGAATCGAAAAAAACGAGTAAATTTCTCGTTATCCAAATTTGAGAGTAAAATCCAATTTAAAAATCTTTAAAAAATTGTAGTTGCTTTTGACACTCGAACGAACTTAAAAAAAATTATGAGCCCATTTAAAATTTACATTTTTTTTTAGTGTTTCACTTGGTGTGGAATTCTTCTTATGTAGAATATTTTCCCAAAGTTTCAAAGCGAAATTCGAAAAAAATCCAAACGTTACAGCCCGTCAACGCTGTGCCCCATCGCTCGGATTCGGAGCGGGGGTGAACTTCAAACGCGTTTTTCTCAAAACTGCATTATCGAAATTGGCGTGCAGGATTACTCAAAAATTATCAAGCCGATTGAGTTGAAACTTGGTAGAAATATTGATAATATTGGTAACTTCTACTTGGCGAAAACTATTTTTGGAAAATTGGAAAAAAAACCTACTTTTTTAATCGATATTTAACAGAAATGTTGCGGGAAATGTTGATTTTTTTTGTAAATGCGTGCCTTGTTCTTAAATTTACATTTTCTTAATTTTAATTACCGTCACATAGAAACTATACATGCTCTAACCGAAAAAATGTTTGAACTTTTTTGTAAATCAAAGTCTACTGGAAGCTAGACTGCACGCCGATTCGCAACTCCCGCGGCGACTTTGCTGTAATACTGCCACAGCTCTGCCATTTTGATGATAAATTAATTTTTAAAAAATGTTTCGTATGCTTAAATATACTATTAAAGTATACCTAAAGTTTGATAATTGTAGAATATTTATTTCTTAGTTTAAAAAAATCCCTCGAAACTGCTTATTTTTTTCCTGTCTAACGGTATATCGCGCCTTACGGCGGGAAAGCAATTTAGATGACTCAAGAAATCGATTTTTTTAAATTCCATAAATTGTTAGTGAAATTGATCACTTATTAACCGATAAGCACGATAAATAATTCATTACTAAATTGAATTCTTTGTTTTCGGTAATTGTGTATCGCGTGTTTCTCGAAACAACTTTTTTCAATTTGTGTACACTCTAGCTCGAAAAGTTTCTAACCTATAATTTTTCTAAAGTGATAGTTTCTTTATATAAGTACGCTCTATATGAATCTAAATTTCAGGTAATATTATTGTTTGAAGTATATTTTTTACAGCAAAAAAGGTTATGAAATAATGGCAGAAATTGAACTCTTTTGTTTAAGGGGAGAGTAGGGGTTTGCACTTTTGAAAAATCGATTTTTTTGTCTTTTCTTATAGTTAAACATTTCAAGAATATAATCCCAAAATTTCAAGTCAATCAGAGCAAAACTCTCGAAGTTATTGACTATTTAGTCCCGCTCCTCTAACACTGTAGCTCCGACTTCTCTAAGCTTCAAACGCGTTTTTCTCGAAACCACTTTTTCAAAGTCCGTGTTCACTGCCATTTGAAAACTACACGACCGATTTATTTCAAACTTGGGACACACTTTCTACATATGAAATACTTCCCCCCAACGATTAGTTGGAGATTTTTTTACATTGAGGGAGTTTTCCACCCCCAAAATGGCGGAATTTTTCGTGAAAGGTAGCACTTTTTACTTGACACGACCACCAAAAATTTAGAAATGAGAAAAAAAAATTATCAAAGACCGTTGGGGGAGGATTTGATGATACTTTGACTAAATTTTAATGGTACTTGAATTGAGATAATTTCTAGCTGAGATACAGTGAACACCGCAAATCGTGTTTTTCCAAAGGCGTTCTTGGAAAAGCTTTGTCACCGGCTTGTTTGTGGATATTTTCGCGTACAAATTTCACGGAATGTTCTTGAAATGACACTTAACAATGTACAAAAGGTTTCAATAAATTTACTCTATCCATATAGATGAAAAAAATCGCAAAAGTGTTTTTTTTTCATGCTGAAACCCCTACCTTTCCCTTAAACGCCTCTAAAAAAAGTAGTTTTCAATTTTTTTGTTCAGAGTTAGGTTTATATATAAGAAAAGCATGTTCCTAAAGTAATCTTCAAACCGTATTGATTTCCGATGGAAACTGTGGAGTCCAGAGTGTACCCAAACAGCAAAGTCTGATGGCGGCCTTCGATCGGTGGCATGTTATATGTTCCATATTTTCAGAGGAAATGCTTCGAGAAAATGTTACTATTTGTTTGAAAATATGTATAAAATATTCCCAAAGTTTGAATAAATTTTATTCATTCATTCCTTGTAAAAAAAATCACTAAAAAAACCTACTCCTAAACTGGTTTCCCGCCTTAAGATAAGATTAATTTATAACATAGTCTCCCTCTTTATCTATAGATCGAGAAATCCCCAGGGTGCGAATTGAGAAAAACTCATTAACGGTGCTTTGAAGATCCGTCTGATTATTAAATTGTTTATCACGTAAATCGTTTTTCAAAGCCCGAAATAAATGAAAAATCCGACGCAATTAAGTCCGGTGAGTATCGTGGATATAGTAGTACCTCCATTCTAATTCTGAAATAGTTTATTGTGTCATTTTAGCTACGTGGGACCGAGCGTTGTCGCAAAAACGCCGAACTTGTCGACGTTGACGACGTTTTTGTTGAATAATTTAAGACAGCTTCTGTAATTGTGTAGAATAGATCTTGGCATTTATTGTAGTGTTAGGCGGAAGCTCATAACGTGCTAAGAAAAATATTCAACCGAGTACTTTAGTGTCGCAAAACTTTCCTACCAACCTAATATTTTGACTTTTGATTCTGCAATTCTAATGGGGTTGAAGTTTGTATCGTTGGAACGCAACGAAAATTCTTTCCGATTCCTCATTTCCGTCATTATCCAAAATCATATTTTGCAAATTTGTTTCTAGATCGCTAAATAAGAATCCTAAAAAATATTTGCGTGATTTTCGTAGCTCAAAACTGCCCAAGGAAGTTTGTGAAATGAAAAGAAAATAATTTCCGTCACATTTCAACGATGCAAACTTCAATTTTATCAATTCTAAGTATTTTACCTGCAGACAGTGTTGAGCGGACGTGACTCTGTCCTCTTTTTTGCTATTGAGCATCTCCAACAACCATGGCACTCCGATGTCCATCATTATCTGCTGCGTTCGTTCCGCTTGACCCTTGCACAGTTCGGCGATTATTCTTATAGCCGGAATGGTATACTCGTCGCGATGTTTCTCCAGTTTGAATACTTTCATCAATTTTTGGATAATTCCTTCTTTGTACATGACGTGGGCCCCGGCGTTTTCCCGCGACAGTACCAACAGATTGTTCATTGCAGTTTCCCTGCGCTCTTTGTCGATTTGAATGTCAAAGGCAAGCTCCAACATCTGCGCCACCTTGGCGCTCACTAGGGAACTTTGTTTGTGACGTTCTTGAACGATGTCGTGCAGTCTCGCGAGAATCGGCTGAATTGCTCTGTTGGACGGGTCCACATTAACGATGTACCTCGCGTCTCTATAAGCCTCCTCGAACCGCTCCAATGCCTCCAGAGCCTGACATCTTCGATACAAGGCCTTCGGATCGCTGGGACAGATCTTGAGAGCCTTGTCGCAGTCCAATATCGCATTGCTGTATTCTTTCCGCTTCAGATATACAGCGGCACGATTTTTGTAAAATACACTTTTCTCTGCGTTTTCCTCGGTCGCTAGCTTCAAAGCGTCGGTGTAAAAAGCCAGAGCTTCGCTCCAATTACCCTTCTGAAACTCTTCGTTTCCCTTCTCCTTCAATTCTTGCGGCGACAAAGTTGATTTAGTCATTGCCCTTTTCTCAAGACTCTGCGAATAGAAATTACGTTGGTCAGCAAAATACATATAACCGTTTTTTCTTGGTAGTTTTAAAAAAATAATACTCTTCGTTGGGAATTTGCTACTGCGTTAACGAGTTTTTTATTATACGGTATGTGTTATTTAAATTTTCTCAGAAGGTTATATCTGGAAATTGTACTTTTACGTATCCCCTAGAAACGTTCGCAATAACTTTGCGCTCACTCTAAAGTCTTCAGATATTTTATAAATTTTTGGCAAATTTTTGGCAAATTTTTGTGTTTTATGATTTTTACAGTTTTACAAGAAACTGAGAATCCCTTTTGTATTTTTGGTTTTTTCGACATATATGAATTCTATCTATCGCCGTAAGAGGGACAAATCTCCCTTAAGGTATGCCTTTCGCTGAGAGCTGTATTATGTGGGGCATAATACAGCCCCACATAATATAGAACTCATAAGCAGGGCCCTTCTGAATTGTTGGTAAATTACAGTGGCGCTTGATAAAAATAAGTCACAATTGTTTATTACACCCAATGATAGAATGGAATAAAAAAATTCGCACCAATTTGGTAGATTTAGACATTTTTACATTTTCTCTGAAAAGTACGACGTCGAAGTTTGCATCGCTTGAATGCAACAATTTTTTTGTTATTTACCATTTCTTCCTTCTTGTGCGGCTTATTTTGTGTTTCGTTATCGTAAATCACTAGTAAGAATACGTAAAAACGTTTCAGTTATATTTACAGCCAAAAAAAATTCAACTAATTAAAAAGAATTGATATTTGTTTGGGTTGTTTCACATTTTTCTAAGTTTTATCATTAACATTTTTTACAATTATTCGGTGACCTGTTTTTATTGTCGTTACAGAATCGTTGGAATTTTTTCCATGCGTTGAGCAGTTTATATCAGGCATCTACAGTTATTTAGTATATAGTTTATTAAATAGAAATGTGGCCTGTGTGTAATCTTTATAAAGCGCTGTATAAATGAGACAATTTTTAGTCACAATTTAATTAATTAAGTTAATTTTAATAATTTGGCTTCAAATTTTGCCAGTATACTGGAATGTATTTTTACTTCATTGTAGATAAAAATCAGTTCATTGTTAAGTTTAATAATTTGGCTTGCAATTTTGCCAGTATACTGCAATCTATTTTTACTTCATTGTAGATGAAAATCAGTTGATTGTTAAATATTCTAGTTCCTGAAAGGAATACCTTGAACTTGCCAGTCGGTAAGATTCTGCGAAGCAGCGTAGTTCCTGAGACTGTTATTGTAATGATTAAGTCTTCAATAATTCTTAATCTGAGTATCTAATTATCGCATTTATTTGTTATTTGGAATTAATTTTTTAGTATAATTCCTAATAATGCCAAGTTTTGTTCATAGATATTATGTACCAATATTTATCAGCAACCATTAGAAATTCATTTATAAACTCCAACTACAATAATTTAATTGAAAGTGATAATTTCAGTTAACTCTGAACTTTTTTAAGCCGTCATGAATTTCGAGACTTTTAATTTCTCACAAATCAAATTTTAAGTGTTAAAACCGGAAATAATTCAATTAGTATAGAATACTTGCGAGGATTCAATAAACGGGTTCAATGCTTCTTGAGATTCTTACTTGACGGCTATCGTTGAGAAAATTATACGTATAGCACTTTGTTGAAGACTTGACAATGTATTTATCGTTGTATTATCACGACACCTGATCGTGCGTGTGATAAAAATATGACTGAGGAATACGCCACTGCTGTGCCGCTTTAAAAAGGGAATTGAGAGAAAATTCTAGATCGTGCTCGTAAACGAATAGAAAGTTTATTTTTAACCGTGCAGTCGAAAGAAAATGCCAAAAAGATGCGTGATTAAAAATAGAATGCACATCTTGTACATCGAGTGTCCATAGTGCGGTCTGTTTGCGGCCAGTTAAAAAGCTCGTTGGTAAAACAAGAGTTTCGTGTCTAACCAATTCGCGTACTTAAAATAGAATTTAAATGTTAACTATCGATGAGTAAAAAGTGGTAAGAACTTTTATTTTTTAAATTGTGTTAAAAAGCTTTCATGGTTTTAATTGTGTTAAACAACTGTATATAATATATTCTGATGGTATGAAAATAGCAATTTCGTTTGACAAAGGCTTACAGCGCCACTTCACACTGTCAATGGAAACCCATAAGCGTAGGAATTATTAGGCTCGGTTGATATCTCAAGTTCGGTGCACTTTCATATCTGCATGAGCTTCTATTGTTTGCCCGGAAGGTAATCCGTCTGGAAGAAACTTGGTGGTAGGATTTTTACCGACCGAACATCTGATACGTGTCTCAAGGAGCTTCGATACCAAAATCGAAATGCTTGTGACGATTCAAATTTATATCACTGATAGATTAAGGGAAGATATACATCTAGATGGTCGAGGTCGAGGATTTAGAAGATATGAACATTCCGTCGACCGTAGAAGACCTACACTATGGGCCTGGTATCGATGATTCCATGTACAGTAGAACCTCGATTATCCGAACCAATTGGAACCGAGACTAGTTCGGATAATCAAAAGTTCGGATAATCGAAACGTGGGTTTTTTGGGACGAGATCATGAACAACACCTTTTTACATAAAAACAGTACATACATATATATTAAAATTTGACATACATATTAAGGGCATGTACAAGGTCAACATAAACTCACACATTTTCCGACCCAATTTTCTCATAGATGGTTAATTTTTTTAGGAAAAACAAAGCTCTGGAGAATATCCTGACGCAGAACTTGATGATTTCCTTTTGCCCTAAATATTATTCATCTCTGAGGAATCTCTGTTCGAAAATTTCAGCTATCTCTCTCGCACTCATATGTCACGTGGTATATCTTTTACTTCGCCTTAACGTTGAAATGTGTGTGTGTGTGTGTGTGTGTGTGTGTGTGTGTGTGTGTGTGTGTTTTAAACGCCTGAAAAAAGTCGAATAGTTTTTTAAATATTTTTTGAATAAAATCGTCCATTTTTAATTGACGAACGGCTGTAACGCGTTTTTTAGCGGCTAAGTCTCGCAGCCATTTGAGAAGGAGAAGTTGCGTTGGTTTTTTCATTGTTACTCACGGCGGTGGCAGCGAGCAACAATGTATCTTTCGCGCCAAAGTTCGGATAAACTAAGTCATCGTTCGGATAATTGAGGGTTCGGATGATCGAAGTTCGGATAATCGAGGTTCTACTGTAAGTTGACAAATTTCATGATTTATTCATTCCCAAATTTTCAAACGCGTTTTTCTCAAAACCACGTTTCTCAAATCGGCACCCAAAATTTCTCGAAAACCAACGAGCCTTGAGGTTTTTTGTGGTTATTCTATACACCATTATCTAGTACTTTTCATAGGATTATTTTTCCGTTACTTACAAGGAACATCCCTCAGGTGTCCGCCTCCGATTTTGTTGAAACTCATATATGTGATAGAGCATCGAAAACTTTGAGACACGTATTTTTTTTTATCGGCGGAAAAACGGATTTAAGGGGGGAAACTGCCCCTCAAAGAAAGGCGCGTCGAGGGGTGATTTTGCAGTTTCACCCAGAAGCAATCCACCGATCTGAACGAAACAAAAACGAAAATTCTTCTAATGAAAAGCGATGAAAAATCCACTATGAAAATGTTAAGAAAAAATTCAATTAGGGGGTAAACCACCCCTCAATTTGCCTTTTCTTCACCCCACACTTAAGAGGGTTGTATGCAAATGAATAAAACAGGTATCATTTTGAAGGGCAATTAAAATTCAAGTTGACGGGTTTTTGCGTTTTGGCGGCATAGCAAATTTAAGGGGGTAAACCACCCCTAACATAAATTTATTTATCATGGTCGTTTTTTTCTGTGCTTAAAGTATATCCGCTGATTTTAAATATTTCTATAAGCTACAATTTAATGTTTTATCATATTTCAAAATTATTACATTCGTCTTAAGGGGTAACTACCCCTCTGACGAGAAACATCATTGAAGTATCCGCTTTTGATTTCGTTGAAACTTATATATGTGGTAAAGCATTGCAAACTATTAAAAAAAATTTTTTGTATCGGCAGAAAAACGGTGTTAGGGGATGAAACCACCTCTCAAAGTTTCTCCCACAAGCAGTCCACCGATCTGAATGAAACAAAATCGAAAATTCCTCTAATATTAAGCGATGAAAAATCCACTACAAGAGTGTTGATTAGAAATATAATTAAGGGGTAAACCACCCCTCCATTTGCCGTTTTTCACCCCACGCTTAAGAGGGTTGTATGAAAATTAATAAAACAGGTATCATTTTGAAGGAGAATCAAAATTCAAGTTCACGCGTTGTTGCGTTTCAGCGGGACAGCAAATTTAAGGGGGTAAACCACCCCTAACATAAATTTGTTCATTTCCATTCATTTAAAAAACCAGAAGATTTTGAAAATCCTGTTATCTTTGGTTTTGGTGAAACAAACACACATTGTGAAATACCCGGCTGCAATAATTTGGCCATTATCAGATGTGCATGGTGCAAAAAGTCGTTGTGTTTAAAGCATTTTTTGACGATTATCATTATTGCAGGAATTCCGAGCCATGATTGTTGATGGTTGCTAGTTGATAGACTAGAAAAAAAAGTATATATCACAAGAAAATGATTTGACGGCATATGACTGCGATACTTTTCACAAGTACTATTAATTAAATCAGCTGATATGATTCCCAAATGAAATTATATTAAAATATATTAAAAACATGTTCGCTAACCTACTGTAAAACCCTCAGTTTCATTAATATGTTTAATTAAATAAACGGTAAAATAATAAAAATATACATTCCTCCACAAAACTACGTCGCTGGCTAAACTATCGAAGTGAGGCTTATAACTTATTCTGGAAATTATTAGAATTAATGATATAGTAGAAGTGTATAATTATTCCTATGGAGATGCTTAATGGACGTGCATATTAAAATCGGAAGCGTTTCGACACGAAAATATGAGTCTTTTGAGTAAAGGGTAGCCCCACGTCCCCACTCCCAAAGTACCGCTCATAAAGCTCAAAACGAATATGCGGCACACACACAAACATAAAATTGATATTACCGATTAAATGAAAACAGTTTAAACGAAATTCGTGAAACCTTTCGCGAAACTTCAAACGAAAAGCAATTAGAGGGGGTAGTTTACCCTTAAAACGTAATAATTTAAAAACGCGGGAGAATATTTTGAAACCGCGGATACATGTTAAACACAGAAAACACGACGGTGATGAACAAATTTATGTTAGGGGTGGTTTACCCCCATAAATTTACTGTCCCGCTGAAACGCAAAAACGCGTCAACTTGAATACTGATTCCCCTTCAAAATGATACCTGTTTTATTAATTTTCATACAACCCTCTTAAGCGTGGGGTGAAAAACGGCAAATGGAGGGGTGGTTTACCCCTTAATTATATTTCTAATCAACACTCTTGTAGTGGATTTTTCATCACTTAAGATTAGAGGAATTTTCGATTTTGTTTCATTCAGATCGGTGGATTGCTTGTGGGAGAAACTTTGAGGGGTGGTTTCATCCTCTAACACCGTTTTTCTGCCGATACAAAAAAAACATGTTTAATAGTTTGCAATGCTTTACCACATATATGAGTTTCAACGAAATCGAAAGCGGATACTTCAATGATGTTTCTCGTCAGAAGGGTAGTTACCCCTTAAGACGCCTTAAGACCCCTTAAGATAATTTTGAAATATCATAAAACATTAAATTGTAGCTTATAGAAATATTTAAAATCAGCGGATATACTTTAAACACAGAAAAACGACCATGATAAATAAATTTATGTTAGGGGTGGTTTACCCCCTTAAATTTGCTATGCCGCCAAAACGCAAAAACCCGTCAACTTGAATTTTAATTGCCCTTCAAAATGATACCTGTTTTATTCATTTGCATACAACCGTCTTAAGTGTGGGGTGAAGAAAAGGCAAATTGAGGGGTGGTTTACCCCCTAATTAAATTTTTTCTTAACATTTTCATAGTGGATTTTTCATCGCTTTTCATTAGAAGAATTTTCGTTTTTAGTTTTAAGGCTTTCACGGCTCTTTATGTAATGAGAAGAGTTTGTGGCTTCCGGATGGAGGCCGTGTTGAGGATCAGCGTTTTGCCGACGTTTCGCAAACGTTACAGTCTGCATCATCAGGGCTGAGAGCTCCGATACTGAAGCTCTCGTGTCTCAGGTATTCCTTATATAGTTGCAGTCATCGTTCCGGATCGCTGCACCAGCCAATCAGATGTTTTAATTGATCAGCTGGTCAATTAAAAAACCGGGAGGACAGTGTGCCAAATAGGATTTTCGTTTTTCCAAATTTTCGTTTTTGTTTCGTTCAGATCGGTGGATTGCTTCTGGGGGAAACTGCAAAATCACCCCTCGACGCGCCTTTCTTTGAGGGGCAGTTTCCCCCCTTAAATCCGTTTTTCCGCCGATCAAAAAAAATACGTGTCTCAAAGTTTTCGATGCTCTATCACATATATGAGTTTCAACAAAATCGAAGGCGGACACCTGAGGGATGTTCCTTGTTAGTTTTTGTTTTATAGGCAAAATAATGACTAATTTTTGGCCCAAAAATCACTATTTATGTTCCAACGTCCGCCATTTTGTCATAAATCGATATTTTCAAAATCGGCTATGACAAGTACTAGATCGTAGTATCTAATTCAATAATCTTTTTGGTTTTTTTTCAGATGATTTTAGAAGAAACGCGAGTGGGTACCGTATATGCAGATTTTTTTACGACGCTCCAAGGGTCATACAATATCCTTGTATATTTTTGATATTTTTAAATAAAGAAAATTAAACATATTTTTGAATGTATATACTTTTAGATAATTAAAACCCAAATCCGAAATTTCAAATAGTTTACCTTGAAAAATTCACAAAAATGACCTTTTTTCCGGCTCCTAGTTGAACCTTTATCCATGATACACATGGTACCTCGTAAACACTAGTTACATGGCGTAAAGGCTAAAATAACGCTTCTATTTAAATGAAAAACTGAACAAACCGTAATTATTCAGGGTGCGCCAGAGAAACTTACTTATTTGAAAGGTCAATAAAAACAAAAGTACTTCAATTATTGTTTTAATTTTTTTTTTATTTGAGAATACAATATCCCAATTTTTTTTTCATGCAGTCTTGAAAATGACATCGGATAAATGGCGACCCCCATTGCGCATACACTGATGAAGTCGATTTTTGAAATTCGTATCCACTCTTTGCAGCATATCAATCGGTATGTTGGCAATGGCGTCGCGAATGTTGTTCTTGAGGTGTGCTATGGTCCGTGGTCGATCGACATAAACCAGACATTTCAAATAACCCCATAAAAAGAAATCGCATGGAGTCAAATCTGGAGAGCGTGCCGGCCATTGGAGATCGCCTCTGAGAGAGATGAGGCGGCCGGGAAATGTTGTCGCAACAAATTCATTGAGTCTTTTTTTTTTTTTTTTTTTTTTTTTTTTTTTTTTTTTTTTTTTTTTATTATTATTAAGAAAAGAGGAAGGCTACGGCAGCGCCATCTAGCCTCAGACGAATACATTCATATATATAAGGCGGTATTCTCGGCTTAATCTAGATATGTGAAATATAACAGATTCAACAAGATTATATTATGGTTGTGATAATTGTCTTATAGTAAATCATAGTTCACCTTACTTAACTAGTAGTGGTATCTAGTGGTCCATGTACTCGCTAACGATAGGAATTATAGGTCTCTTCTATATACAAGAGGATTAGTTTCTGTTTTTTTTTTTTTTTTTTTCATATAAATATTTGAATAGAGGTAATAAACTTTGCTATAGATAATATAACTTTGTATTTCATGGAGTGTAAGAGGGATTTGATGCAGTACGGGGGATTTTCGTTTACTTTAGTTAACTCTTTCACTAGGACTTTTCGTTCAGCTTCCCATAAAGGGCATTGCCAGAAAATATGGTTAGCAGTCTCTATAGATTCCCCGCAATCACAGATTTCGGATTCGATTATCTTATGCTTATATAGGCTTGCCTTGAGTGAGGTGTGACCACTCCGTAGTCTAGTTATGGATACAATTGACCGTCGCTGCATTTTGAACTTGTCATACCAGGGGTAAGATTTTTTCTCATAGAATCTCTCAAAATATTCTTTTCCTTTTTCCCGGCTAGAGGCACTGCACCATTCTTCAAATTCGTTGTTCATCCTAATGCGCCAAGTGGCTTTCAAATCTGAGCTGGGGATTTGGAATTGTGAGTCACGTCCGTGTTGGATAGCATTCTTAGCTGCTACATCTACTAATTCGTTAAACTTAATTCCCCTATGTGCTGGAATCCACACGAAGTGGATCTTTTTTCCTTCGGATTCTAGTTTGCGTAATTTTTCTTTAATTAATATTATTAGATAAGACCCATGTAATTTGACACAGCCATTTAAAGCCTGGAGTACACTCCTAGAATCGGAAAATATCGTATATTCTCTTGCTTCTAATGTATTGATAATTTCTAGTGTTTCGACAATAGCTAATGCTTCCGCACTGTAAATAGATGCCATTTTTGTGATGCGAAAGGATTTTATTTCTTCTCTGACGAGCCTAAGCGTAGCAAATCCCACGAATTCAGCTGCCTCCATTTTAGAGCCGTCAGTAAAAAAGCATTCAGTTTCTCGCATTTGTTTATAAAATATCTGATTAAATTCTCTATCGCAGTCTCGAGCCTCGCTGATACTTGAACCCTCCTCAAATGATACTGAAACCTTCGAAGTGAGAGTATAATATTGGCAGTTAAAGCAAAGAGGACGAGGTGCCGCCGATATAACATGACTTTTGTTTCTAATTTCCCTGCAGCATTCGAGTAAAATGGGCATATCGTGGCGGTTTATCATTGTCGGGTTTTCCCATATCTCATTTCCTACTTCTATTGTTCTAATTATAGGGTTGTTTTCGAGAGCGAACTTCTTACTTATATAATTCATCCCTAGAAATTTCAATCTAATCGATAAGGGCGGAATCTTGGATTCGCCCAACACAACATTATTGGGGGTTGAAATCCTGAGTCCCAACGCTAGCTTAATTGCTCTAGTTTGAATTCTTTCTAGTCTAGCTTCTTGACTTTTATTGAGCGGGTAGAAAACTATGGCTCCATATTCGATTCTGGATCTTATTAAGGTTATGTACAGTCTGGTCAATAACGAGGGGTCTGCGCCCCACCATGTCGATCTCAGCCAACGAACGATTGTTAATGGCTTCAGGCATTTTTCTTCAATCGACTGGATTTGCATATTCCATCTAAGATCCTCTTCGAAGTGGAGTCCTAAAAATTTGGCGGAGTGTTGTGACTGTACCCGTGCCCCATTTATCGTTATAAACCAATCTTTAGCTCTAGTTTTCTTACACGTACTGAATATAACTAAAGTACATTTCTCTGGCGCTAGTTCTAACCCACTTCTTTCTAAGAATTCCTGTATTGCTTTGCCTGAGGATTCTATATCAGTCAGGGCTGCTCTTACATCATTATTTTCTTTGTATATACAAACGTCATCAGCGAACTGGACAATTTTTGTTCCTTCCTCTATATTTTCTAATTTCCGCGTATATAATGAATATAATAGGGGACTAAGGACCCCTCCTTGAGTGAGTCCTTTAAAACAGCTCAACTTTTCATCTATTGTTCCGTATTGGCAGTGTATATTTCTTTCGGCTATCATGTTGTGTATAAATCTTCTGAGTTTACACGGTAAACCTAGTTCTTTTAGTCTTTCTACTAGAACGTCTACCAACACGTTGTCATACGCGCTTTTGATGTCTAGGAATAGTGAAGCCACGTGCTTTTTTTCGTTAAAGGCATTTCTGATATCTGAGCTCACGAGAGCCAAGTTGTCAATACAAGTTCTAGTTCTCCTAAATCCAAATTGAGTGTTTGGTAAAATATTATGGTATTCAACCCACCACGAGAGTCGATTGTTTATGAGTCTTTCAAGTATTTTTAGCAGACAAGGTGCTAGTGATATCGGTCTGACTTTGTTAGAATCGCCTTTAGGTATGAAAAAAACCACATAATTTTTCCATTCCACCGGAAATTGCCCTTTCAAGAATATCTCATTGAATAGTGCAAGCAATATAACTTGGAATTCTTTGGGTAAACTCTTAATAATTGAATAGTCTATACCATCGAAACCTGGAGCCGAATCGGATCTCAAATTTCCTAATACGATCTCAATTTCTTCCCATGTGAAAGACAATTCCAGGAAAGGGTCTCCTTTCCCGTCATTGAAGTCTGGTTGTGCCTGTGGTACCCATTTTGGACATAAGTTTGTAAGCGTGGCTTCGCCGTTTTCCACTCTCTTCCGATTATACGCGAATTTATTTTCGGAATAATTTAACCTGTTATTGAAGGCTTTCATTTTTCTCCAAATATACGTTGGGTTGGTGTACTTCGTAAACTTTTGGGTAAATTCTTTAAACTGTTCTTTTTTAATCTCCTTCAGTATATACTTAGTTTTTGCCTCTATTTTTTTATATTTCATGAAATTTTCATACGAAAAAAAATCTTTCATTCTCAAAAAGGCCCCTTTTCTAATTCGAATAAGCCTGTCACACTCCTGTGTCCACCAGGGAGCTGGAGGGGGTTTACCTGGATTATCGCATCTTTTTTTGCTCTGCGAGCTGGGTGTGCAGTTATGTACCGCATCCGTTATTGTTGCAACTATGGTGGTGTATTTTACCTGCGTATCAATATCTGCAGCCTGAATAAGAGCTTCTGTAACTTCCAGCTTTTCTTGCAGTATTTTCCTAAATTCAATCCAGTCCGTTTTGCGGTTGTGTAACCGCCTATTATTGAAATTTGAGTCCCTAGGTTCTATAACTTTCTTAAATTCAATAGTAATTGGGTAGTGGTCACTACCCCATGGGTCCACACCTACATCCCATTCAAATTCCGGGAGGGATCTATTATCAGCGAAAGACAGATCAATATTCGACTCTGTTTGATACTGACGCGATCTAAAGGTAGCCTCTGTTCCATTCAAAATCCCCAGCTCTTCTTGTAACACTAGTTCGGCAATTATGACGCCTGCTTGGCAGCAGCGTCTATCTCCCCACAGTGTATGATGGGCGTTAAAATCTCCAGCCACGAGAAATTTTCCTCGAAATTGACACAGAAATCTCTCCCATGCAGCGCGATCAATCCTCGTATCTGGCGACCTATAACAGGAAGCTATTAGCATACCTTCCTTTTTTACAAAGATTTTAATAGCACATAATTCTACTTTACCATCACAGTCGAAAATGTTACTAACTAGTTCGTATTTAATTCTATTGTTTATAAAAATCAAAACCCCTCCACCAGTGCGATTATCCCTCTCCTTTCTTACTACATCAAATCCACGCAAATATATTGTATCATCGGTTTTTAGCCACGTCTCGGATAAAAGGATAATGTCGTAGTCTTTCGCTCGCTGCTGAATTTCAGGCATCTTTTGCCTGATGCTTTGACAATTCCACTGCAAAATCTTTATTCCCTTGTTGAGTGTCCTAGCCATAGTTTCCAGTCGTCGTTGTGGTGTCCATGTCCCAGTCATCAGTCGGTCCCGTTTCGTCAACCCGCGAGGCTGATGCTTGATTCGGTGTTTGTCGTTGCAATACAGTTATTTGGTGTAGCTCCAACGTTTTCCACAGCCGCTCGAAGAATTTATCCACCTCCGGTAGATTTTCCAGGGATTGGCTAAGTCGCTCTAGCTGTTCTTGGATCCTGAATGACCCTCTCCATACTCGAGAGTCCACCCCGTTTCCTTGGGCATTTCGGAGTTTTTTTCCATGGTTCAGAGTTCCTGGGCAAGGTTGCATTCCAAGTCGAAGACGCTTGGTGTTCTCTCGTTCCTTGTGGTCTTTGCTGTTGTCCTGATTGCTTTATCATCGGAAAGTTTCTGTTATCCTTCACCGGTATTTCGCCTTTATTGCGATTTTCTTGACTCCTTTTAGCGGTAATGTAAGGTACATTATCTTGAGCCATGATCTCGTTCACTTCTACGGCCTCCTTCCTTCGCGGGCAATCCTTATTGAGGGCGTTATGGTTACCGGTACAGTTAATGCACTTCGGTATTTTTCCGCATTCTTGTCCTTCCGGATGTCTCAAGTCCATACAGTTAAGGCATCTCTCCTCGTCCTTGCACCACTTACGGGAGTGGCCCAACTTTCCACAATTGTAGCATTGTCTGAGTGCCGGGATATATTGATCTATTCTGTGTACTGTTTTCTCGATGTAGATTTTTTCTGGCAGCAGTTGACATCTAAACGTAATGCAAACAGATTGGGTCTCGATCCATTCCGCTTTACCATCGACTTTCACTCTTTTCCGAAGTCTAAATCCCTGTGTCGCTTTGGATCTAGGATTTTCCTGATTGATAGCCTCAATTACTTCTTCGATGGACATATCCTTTGGGATACCCCGGATGACGCCTTTTCGGAGAACATGATAACTTGGCAAAAATATTTTTATTTTCAATCCGTTAAGAAATTGTTTTGATAGGGCTCTATTGGCTTCGTCTCTTGAGTCGAAGGCAATATTCCAAGTTTTCCTGGTGAGGGGTTCAATCTTCGAAAATTTAATACCGGCTTTAGTAACCAACCTGCTTACTTCCAATGGGAGAAGTGGTTTGACAATACCGTCTCCTTCTGCAATCCTTTGTAGTTGCACGACGAACGGCGCTCTATCATTTTTTTCAAATTTCAGCTCCTGTCGAAAGCTGTTTCCACTCGCGTGTTCTGGCCTTGTACTATTATTGCATCCTTCATTCTCGTTGTCTCCTTTTTTTGAGCGTTTTTCCGGATTACCAACTATCACTTTTTTAATTGCTCCATTGCTCTTTTGAGATTGAGCACGATCTTTGTCGCACTCTGTAAAGTCGTCCGCTTGGGCTCTCTTATTTTTATTTTTGTTCGCCATACCTGATTCTTCCATCAAGGACGTATACAACTGCGAGTATTGTATACTGTTCTTCCCTAGTTTTTGGTACGGATATCGTTCATCATCTTCCTCCGCGTTATCCCCCAGCTTGGACTGAATTTACGTTGCGCCGAACGTCCAAGTGAGGTTATGATAACCTCGATCTTATTCTCTTGCCTTCCTTTCTCTAGTCTTAATTTGAACTATTTGATTTCTTATAAACCAGGGTGCAATCACCACGGATCGTTGTAGTTCGTTTGATTGTCTGCACAAAATTCTCGAGATTTCTATAATTTTATTTATATATATCGTCAGCGTCCCCAGGTCCGCCGTCCTCCTGCGGTCACAATAGGCCTCCGAAGTCCTGCAAGCTCTTCATTGAGTCTCGTGCTGTGTATGCTGTGGCTCCATCTTGCTGAAACCACACGTTCCTAACGTTCATTTCTTCGAGTCTTGGAAGAAAAAATTCCTCGATCATGTTCCTGTAACGAACTCCATTCACGGTAACTGCGCGTTCGTTTTCTTCAAAAAAATAAGGACCAATTATTCCCATTACCGACATCGCACACCAGACAGTAACTCGCTCAGAATTAAGTGGCTTCTGGTGAAGCTCATGTGGATTTACACCACACCAATAACGCATGTTTTGCTTGTCGACGCATCCGGAAATGTGGAAGTGAGCCTCGTCACTGAAAAAAACGACCGCGTCTTCAGGCAGGTTGTCAACCAGCATTTCACATGCATTTTGACGGGCAACAAAATCGCGTTCAGTTAATTCTTGCACAACAGCCAATTTATAGGGATGAAATTGAAGGCCTTCATGGAGAATTCGAACAGTGGTGTCAGAAATTCCCATAGCAGCTGCGTGTTTGCGAACCGAACGCCGGGGAGAACGCACAACTGACTGCCTCACTCTTTCGACATTTTCCGGAGTTCTGATGGTCCGTTGAAGTCCATTTCTGGGTTTAGCGACACTTCCACACTCCCGAAATGAGTTAACCCACGACAGAATCGAATTACGGCCAGGAACGAGTCTGTGAGGAGGAATTTCAAAGCGAGCGCGGAAGGCACGTTGCGTAGCAACAAGTGAGCGACCGTTAGAAAAGAAGCTCTCGACTGCGAAGGCCCGCTGCTCTCTAGACCAGAGAATGATGGCAACTGACTGGAGGGAGAAACAAACTTGGGAACTTCCCCCTCCAGATGCGCCCCCTCTCGCCCCTCTACCCGCCCAACTCACCGCGCGGGATTTTTTTCAAATAAGTAAGTTTCTCTGGCGCACCCTGTAGTGCCGGGTAAACTATAGTTATCTGTACTTCCAAAAAGGACAAGTGAGTTTTTTTTTCGGACTTTGGATCTCTTCTCGCAAGGTTTAACCAAGTCTTCCTCATATTTATATCAATTGGCATTTCAATCCACAGCTTCAATCCGCAACGGTGTTTTTATACTAGTATTACATTTAGGAACAACACAGCAATGATAAGGATATTTGTGTAACTCACTTTTAGGCGCAGCGTCGATGTTTACTATGCAAGTGACGTCACCAACCGAAGGCAGCATGGCGGCTAGCGTTTTCGCGCGGAAATTTGAAATGTAAAATTTAAATGTTTTTTTTATGGCACTCATTGATATCATAAAATAGGAATAAAAATTCTATTAGTATATTACCACCAAAGGATCAAATTGAGACACCTTTAAAAAAAGGCTGTAATACCCTATGGTAAATTTCATAAAAGCGGTGTAGACAATCGATTTACAATTTGGAGGGTGCATTTAGTATATGACAAAGTATCTACTGTATAAATAAAAATCAAATGGTAACATTTCGTCAATTGTTCCAAAACTCCTTAATAAAAGATCTGTGACGCGCAAAGATGCTAAATATTTTCCGTACGGTAATCCTTCGAATCAAATAGTCGCGTACTTTTTCGAATCGTGTATACGGATGTAGCGCCGCTCACGATTGCATCGCGAACCCGTATGTCGTAAGAATTATTGGGCTGCTGTTCTCGCAGCTCGGCGTCCACACAGTGTTGGACCGCAAGCCGTTAAATAACAATTCAGCAGGTCAAAACCTAATAAACCCTCCGCAATTTAAAAAAGTCCATTATTTTCGTGGAAGTGCGTCACCCATGATCACTTGATGTCCGTTTAGACAAATTGCCCATAAAAGTGTATATTTTTACGTTCCACTGTTGAATAAATCCAAACACATGCCAACGAGAAGTGTCCTAACCTAAAAGTGGAGAAGATTATAGAGCAAGGACTTTTCAACAAAAAATCAAGTAGAGCTGTGGAACGAGAATGAGTTCCCAGCAAAGTCCCGCGGCATTGCAGGCGGGTGTCGATCGCGAAAAAGTTTATACGTGGATCATAGAACTGTCGAATCCCGAGACCCGCGAGAATGCGCTTCTGGAACTTAGCAAAAAGCGCGAAGTCGTGCCGGATCTTGCACCGATGCTTTGGCACTCCTTCGGCACGGCTGCCTCTCTCCTCCAGGAAATCATAAATATTTATCCGGCCATTAATCCAGCAACTCTCACCGCTTATCAGAGCAACAGGGTTTGCAACGCTCTTGCGCTGTTGCAATGCGTCGCCAGTCATCCCGAAACACGATCGGCATTTTTGCAGGTCATTTGAGTAACCGAGTAATATAAAGTTTATCATTCAATGATCTTTGGACGATCCAACATGACGATTCATTGCAGTACTCATTTTTCATCTGTACATTGGTTTATCCTTTGATGTACACACTTGTCGACAAAATGTCACAGTGTACACAGGGTCAGCATGACGTTGAGGTCTGCACCGTTGGAATGCAACGAAAATGGATTTTTTTTATTTTCCAAATTTCAATTGATCGAGTTGAGCGCCAAAAATCACCCAAACATTATTTAGGATTTTTATTTAGCGAGCTACAACAAAATCGCAAATATGATTTTGGATGATAATGAAAATGAAAAAAGAATTAATTTTCATTAAGTTGCGTTCCAACGATGCAAACTTCAATCCCATGGGTCAACTTAAAAAGTGTGCTTTTTAAATCAGAAATTTACACGTGGTTTGTTTAGCAAATATATTCGATTTTGAGGTTGAACAGTTAAAAATTCAATATTTTTTTATAAATATTTTTCTTTCAAACTCAAAGCTTTGTAAAACATGAGTGAAGTTTTCAGATCAAGTTTACAAATGTTTAATAAGGATTTTTAAAAATGTTTTGGTAACTTGGGTGTAACCTAAATATACTGAAAAAGATACGAGAATACGAATAAAATATATTTTCGTTGCTTTTCAACGATGCAAACTTCAATCACATACATCCTGGTATGATTATTTGTGGATTCAATTTAATTTATCGCTTCGACAATGGTCACAAACAATTACCAGAGACGTATCCTCGAAACGTCGATTTTGAATGTACTTCTTTGTGCAGGCTCATGTACCGCTGTTCCTATATCCGTTTCTCCATACGGTAAGCAAAACGAGGCCCTTCGAGTACTTGCGTCTAACAAGTTTGGGTGTGATCGGAGCATTGGTGAAGACGGATGAGCAAGAGGTCATCACATTTTTACTGACCACGGAGATCATACCTCTCTGCTTGAGAATAATGGAGAGTGGCTCGGAGCTCAGTAAAACCGTAGCAACATTCATACTACAAAAGATTCTTCTGGATGACAGTGGATTGTCTTACATCTGTCAGACTTACGACAGATTCAGTCATGTCGCTATGATTCTTGGGAAGATGGTTCTCTCTCTCGCCAAAGATCCTTCCGCTAGGCTACTCAAGCACGTAGTGCGTTGTTATCTGAGGCTCTCCGACAATCCTAGGTGAGACGTTGAGATATTGTGTTCGCAATGGCTTCGAAACAAAAGCTACTAATGATCAGATCTTGGTATGTCCCGTTTTCTTTCTTTATTTCTATCCAAAACGAATAAAGCAGGCTCTTCTCTGATGCAAAATCGTTTGTTGATCAAGAATTTGGGACACAAAACGTCCCATTCTCGGCCAGGCCTTGTTTAGCCAAGATCAATTTTTTAAATATAAACCTTGGCTGGACCAAGCGGTTTGACCGCTAGAATTAAAATTGGCCGTAATCGATGGAATGCAATACCTGAAAATGGACTTTTTTAAATTGCTCGCTAAAATGGATTGGGCAGGCTCTAATTTGAGGCAAAGTTTTTTGGTCGCGAATTTCCAAGTCCCATCCTCGTCCGGGTATTATTCAGCCCAGGAGATCGATTTATAAAAATACAAACGCTAATATAAAAAATATAAAGTTGGACAAAGATTTTTGGTCCTATCGAGTTCTACCTGGAAAATTCGTAATCAGCAAACGATTTTTCAATCCCCATTCTCGTCCAGGCTTTATTTAGCCCGACGGATCTGTTTTCGAAGCCCTCGATAGTTTCGTTTGTTGTATGTACAGTAGAACCTCGATTACCCGAACTAATTCGGACCGGACATAGTTCGGATAATCGAAAATATATCTCGGATTTCCGGAAAAATCAACTCATAATATAAATAGTATCAAAAATTCTCTTTATTAATTCAATGGCCCTAAATTCTTTATTCAATAGCAATTAACAATAAATAAAGTTAAATTTTTTATATCACCACTACTTATGTAGTTAAATCACAATTGCGGCTTAAAATAATCAATTAAAATGATCAATTTTTGGCTGTCTCATAGTAGTTGCCCGATTCTTGGCCGCTAAGTCTCGAATTCGTTTCAATAACAGCAGGTGTGGGAATATTTTCTGGTTGAGTTTCAAACTATTTTAGGGCGGTTTCTGGTACACACAAACAATGTATATACGATCTGATGTATGACGTTACATACAGGCAATAATGGATTTTGATAATATCTCGAAGTGTTAGGAAACAGCTCTGTCAGAGAAAAAGAGGAGGATGCCGTAGGGCGATACGTTAACTGAGAAAAAAAGACCATCATTGAGTTTGGTTAATCGAGGTTTTACTGTATTTTAATATATATTTTGTCCACACATTTTTTTCCACGTAAGGAAGTAATTGTATTGTATAGTGAAGAATAATAGTGACATACTGTAAAGAATGATAGTAAAAATTACAAGTCCTATTGCATTAAATGAGCAAGAGTGGTATGTTTAGATATTTTTCTATATTTATAAGTCGCATCTTTAAACTGTCGTAAACATTTTAAGGCTTTAGGCCACAGTAACTGGTATAAAATCATGTGCGAATTTAACAATTTTTTTTCGTATGAAAAAGTGTTGCACTCTAAAAATTAATTACACATCTATTTAGTATGAATATCAAGCTGTTAGAAAAAATAATTATATATTTTTTTCCATGTACAAAAGGGCCGTCTACTAATATTTTCTTTTATTATTTTTTTTAGGCGGTCCGTGGCGTGACATTTAGCATCCACAATTTTTTACCTAGAACAAAAAACAAAAATTCTCGTCAATCTACATTAGAATGTCTAGAGAAGTGCGTACGAAATTTTAAAAATATTGTTTTATTCAAAAGTTGTAGGTATTTGCGCGTAAGAAATGAATTTTCAGTGAAAAATTTCGTTATAACTGTTCATAAAGTGCTCATAAAATGAAAAGTTTTCGATTAATCAGAAATTCCGTACGTACTTCTCTGCGAAATGCAATTAGGAACATAACTTTTAAATTTGAAGTAAATCGAGTGAAAATTGTTGAAGTTATTTGTCACGCCAATTGGAAAAAAGCTGTTTCGAGAAGTTTCGAGTAGCCGGCCATTCTGTACATCGAAAAAAATATATATATTTTCTAACAGCTAATATTCATACTAAATAGATGTGTAATTAATTTTATGAGTGAATGACTTTTTCATACGAAAAAAATTGTCAAATTCGCACATGATTTTATACCCGTTACTGTGACTTAAGGCCTTAAGGAAATGGGGCGATCAAAAGTTTTCAGACGCCAAAAAGCCGATAAGCTGGGCCTCGACTTTGGAGAAACTCATTGAGGAGCTCAAATAACAGATTGGTTTCAACAACCCAATACTCAACGGACAATCAAATAAATTTCTCTCCAGTTTCTTTACTTTGCACATCTTGATGATTTTGACTCAGTATCAATCTTCGGAAAGTTAATTTTTTAGACAATTATTACGCATCGCTGCACCAGTCCTTCAGATACTTTTCTCCTTCGAACTCCCCCCCCCCCCCCCCCAAATACCGAAGTATCAACGTTTGTTTTTTTTTTACAACCGAGCAAGTCTCCGCGTCATGAACTTAACTACCGTTTTTGTCAACTGTCGACAGAGCTCTCTTGGCGCTGAGACAGTGTTTGCCAGATCAACTGAGGGATAACACTTTCGCGACGTGTCTTCAAGAGGACAAATCTACGAAGCATTGGCTGAACCAACTATTGAAGAATCTCGAGACGGGACCGCAGCAGGGGCCTCCGAGTCAACCCGGCCAACCCGATCCGAGAACGATCGGTATGTCGCCTCTCACGTCGTAGGCCTCGTTTCTTCGCATCTCGGAATTCCAAATTAAAATGCATCCATGATATACTCATGACACACGGTAAAAAGAGAGAGAGAGTGAGAGATCGATGCAACAAAAATGCGGGAAAGTTGGTCGTTCGTGGTCGAAGATTTTACTCGTGATTTAAACACATCGTGGTTTAAGGTACTTACGTATTGTGTACGCGGAAAAAAAGAAACGTACGCCCTACAAATGTTGTATACTTGAGATTGTAAAAAAAGGCTTTTTCGCCTATCCTATGTTTTATATGGCTCTATCCTATACATACATACGTAGAAACATATATATGTATATATTGCTGCATAATATGTTTATGAAAAGTTGAATAATGATCAGCAACCTGTTGGTGGTGATCGAGTTTCCGCGCAAGCGCGTGTTGGGCGGCGATGATGAAAACAAAAGCGCCAAACTTTTACCCGTTAGAGAGACACGTATCGTTTCTTACGGAGAAAAGGAAGTCTTTGCTTATTCATTCTCGGATTTCTCTATTATCAATTATCGTTCAACCGTGGCCTACGCCATTTGACGCTAACGTTGTATTCGATTTTCTGAATGATTTCTTCGGTGGATTGCGCGAAGTATACGACACGAGATATACGTTGGTAGTCCAGAAGCTAGAGATTACGGTTGCCCCTTCAGTTTTTATCAAATTTATTCCCCAACATATGCTGCCGAGGCAAAATAATCCACTTTTCCGCGAAGAGTGAGTACGCAATGGCAAATACACGATCGTCTCTACGAAGCAATTGATGAAAAGAAAATGAACAACCAATGGATCTTTATTTGTTGTTGTTAAGTAACGAGTTTGCGCACGGGATTCTCTACTCCGCATCGGAATAATCTCAACAGACTCTCGACGAGCCTGCTAAATATGTCCAAAGCTATTTTGTGTATACATTCGGTGTGCGTTTGCGCGTATATGTATTTCCGGTTGTACGCGCATGGGCACGAAAAACAAAAACATGTCACGCGATTCCTTCGACGCTCTGTAAATAATCCACTGTTATGAAACGGAGGAAAAAAGCTTCGTCGAGCCTGCGACCTACCTTTAAATATGCACATACGAGTCAATCGCTAATTCTAAGTTTTATCTAGTTTATGAGAGAAGGAACAAAAAGTAATGGAGAACAAAAGTTTGCTTGTCTTGAATCCCAATGATTTATCGGTCAATCGTGAGCGAATATGTTTTTCACATTTGTATCGTTTGTAAATTTAGAGTAATTATGTATTCTTCGTACTTTCCAATTGTATCGGCGAAAGGTCGCTGTTCCGGTTCGAGTTAACAAAAAACGATAAATGAAAAACAACAGAAATATTGTTGCGTTTGTTTTCAACGAGTTTTGAAGACCGAGAGGATCGGGGGATAGTACAATATTCGTGGCGCCAAGCTTGGACCATTGATTTTTGATATTTTAAACGAAATAATGAGAATTTCAAGAATAACTAAATTTGCCGTTTCGGCTTCCTTAAGGAAATATCAGCGCTTTCAGCGGTAATTGGAAATTAAAGTTCAACCATTTTCTTTTCAGTGCAATATCTTTATTTCATCACTCATAATGGCAAACCGACCGGGCAAGCTTGTTTGGGTTTGTTTCGAAATCCACTATTAAGGACATGTATAAAATCAACATAACCTCACAAATTTTTCAACTCTATTTTCTCATAGATGGTTGAACTTTTTAGGAAAAACAAAGCATTAGGCTCTGGAGATTTCTCTGACGCAGAGCTTGATGATTTCCTTTTGCCCTAAATATTATTCATTTCTAAGAAATCTCTTCGAAAATTCCATCTATCTATCTTGCACTCATATGTCACGTGGTACATCTTCTACTTCGCCTTAAAAGGCCTGGTAGCCACTTCGGAGCCTTATGAGTTCGAAGAGGGATGAACAGATACATTTTACCTTTCTTCGGATTCCTAGCGATTGAAAGTACTACTTTACTCTGTCTAGACGTATCTACAGGCGAGGGAAACATGGTACAGTAAATTCTCCCTCACTCAACGCTCTGTAGTAGACAATTCCCCCTTAACTCTCTGTCGGTAACACAACGAACGTAGAAGCGTTACCTTTACTTCCCTTTATTTATGGAAAGGCGCGGGGGGTGCAATTATAACCTTACTTTCAGTATTAAATTTTCCACTCCGTAAATCCAAAAGTCATAAAGAACATGAACAAAAAAAGAAAAGCCAAAAGTATATCTTTTCAATTATTGAGAGTACAAATAAGTCTTTGCCGTTTGACAAAAGATGGCCCCATGGACAAAAGATGGTTATGGTTGAAATTGTCAGATGTAAAACGTCATATCGTAAGGTTGGACATCTGGCAAGACCATAACCTTGAAATATTAGCGTTTGTATCAGCATCACATAATTTGTTTCGTGTGTAAATATCGAGTTTTGAGCCGAATAAGAGTCATTTGCTGGAACTCTTGCGTTTGGCACGAATCTCCCTTCAATAATGCTTCCAATTCCGCGTCTTCGTTTCGGCCTTCCGCTACGTTCTTTGTCTTCGACGTCAAACTCACTGTTCTTAAACTTTTGAAACCACTCACGACAACTTCTCTCACTTAAGGGCATGTACAAGGTCAACATAACCTCACAATTTTCCAACCCAATTTTCTCATAGATGGTTCGATTTTTTAGGAAAAACAAAGCATTAGGCTCTGGAGAATTCCCTGGCGCAGAGCTTGATGATTTCCTTTTGCCTTAAATGTTATTCATCTCTGAGAAATCTCTGTTCGAAAATTTCAGCTATCTCTCTCGCACTCATATGTCACGTGGTAGATCTTCTACTTCGCCTTGTTGGACCAAAAAATGTTCGATTTTTCACCAATTTTTTATGCGAAAAGTATCAAATATACAATGTTGATATTTGGTATATTCACTAAGCGGTCTTTATTGAACATCGAAATAATTTTTAGAGTTTGACAAAACATGGCGGTGGGAGTGGGGGGAGCCACGTATGTCGGTGCGCGGGCGATGACATTTTTCGCTTGCGGAAGTCCTAAGTCCCGGACAGGTGATATGAAGCCAAAAATTGAATATATTTTTACTTTGTACAATATTGTGTATAAGTTGACCTAGAATCAAGAAGAAAAATTGAAAAATAAAAAAAAGGTGAGCTAAAAACTGCGAAATTTTTTGGGAAAAAACAAGCTTCCTTCCTATCGCACACTATTTTTTTATTTTTCAATTTTTCTTCTTGGTTCTAGGTCAACTTATACACAATATTGTATAAAGTAGAAATATGTTTGATTTTTTGCTTCGGATCACTTGTCCGGGACTTGGGACTTCCGCAAGCAAAGAATGTCATCGCCCACGCACCGACATACGTGGCTCCCCCACTCTCACCACCATGTTTTGTCAAACGTTATAAAATATTTTGATGTTCAATAAAGAGCGCTTAGTCAACATACCAAATATCAACATTCTATATTCAATACTTTTCGCATAAAAAATGGTGAAGAATCGAACCTTTTTTGACCCATCAAGGCAGAAACTTCTCTAAAGCAGCCTCACCATATGCTTCTACAAGCAATCGATGCGCCTCAGCTGCAGATTTCTTCAAATTAAAGAAGTAAAGAAGAGTTATAACGTTCCCGCACTTGACACTGATTCGGCTCAAAACTCGATACTTTCGCACGAAAAAAATTATGTGATGTTGATACAAAATCGCCAACATTTCAAGGTTATTTGTACGAGACTTATTTGTACTCCCAATAAAAAGTATTCTAATCTGAAATAACCTAGTAAAAATGACATCTGACAATTGAACATTTATCCTAACCTAACTATATCCCGCCACACTACGCCGTTCGGCAGCTCGCAGTGCGTGACGCTCTCTAGCACTCTCTATTACCACGGAAATTCAATCCCGAGAGCGTTCAGTTAAGGAGAGTTCACCGTAGTGGTATAGAAAACACATTTTTGGCTTTTCAGACACCGCTTAAACTATATATTTTCAATTTACCCCGCCTGATTTTCATTATTAGTGATAAAATAAAGGTATCTTCGCAATTAGCAAAGACAACATTTTCAAATTCGAAAGAATCGTCATTTTTAACAACTAACGAAAAATTCTAATTTTAACGCAAAATAATCGACACATCAATTTTTACCACTCTACAAATTGTGTTTATTTTGACTTGATAACCCAAAATTCACCATCAAATTGTGGCGCCACGGAAATCGTATTCTTGCCGAGAATCGAGTTACGAAAAACGAACACGTTACAACCGTCTTTCCGTTTGGAGCGTATGTCTCCGAAGCAGAGGGTGCAGGGCGCCATTTGCATCTTGCTTTGCTGACTAGAACCTCTAATGGAGGCCAGCTACAAACATGGTCAAAGAGAAAGGCTCCTGTCTAGGATTTTTCTCGTAGCTAAATTACTACGGTCGTGAACGTATTCAAGTACCGCGTCAACGCAAAAGTTTCTCTGCGATGCTGAAAAAATAAAACGCTGAAACCACGACACACTAATCAATTGCTCACACGTGTGCGTTTGATCGGTACAAATTCATAACGAGGGGCACTTCGTGAAAAACGTTTTTTGGCTATTATTTCGAAAGTGGTCTGGAACTTCGATGACTTTATCTTGGAGTGTCATAGTCTATTTGTGTCTATGCATACGTTAACGTGTTTATCCCAATTACCTCTACAACATACAGTGGGTAAAAAAGTATTCGTATACGTCGTTTTTTTCAAATTATCCTTCGAAAAGAATAAAATGCTTTATGATGTTTCTGTGTTCGACAGCTTATGCTAAATATACATGGTGTCTGTTTCCAAAAATCGTGGGAAAACACGAACAAAAAAATAGAGCCAAATTAACTACAATTTCGTGTGAGATGTAAATACTTTTTTTACCCACTGTATGTCAAGGGCGACGCCATCGAATTTAAGGCGGGACATATACGGGAAAAAATTGAGCAATGTTGAGAGATTTTTTTAAAATAACGAGGAACACCACTTCGGTGCCCTCCGATTTTGTTGAAACTTTTTCATTTGGAAGAGTATCAAAAACTAAGAGACATGTATTTTTTTTTATCGGCCGAAACACGTTTTTAAGGGGTGAAACGCACCCTCAAAAATGGGGATGTTTTTCGTTTTTCGTCGATAACTTTTTCGTTCGCATCTCCAATGTAAATATCGTTCGCATTATCCAAAATAAAGGTTGTTGCAATTTGAATTTTTTAAATATTTCGTACCGTTTAAACGTTATCGACGGAAAACGGAAAACATCCCCATTTTTGAGGGTGCGTTTCACCGCATAAATCCGTTTTTCCGCCCATAAAAAATAACGTGTCTCTTAGTTTTTGATACTCTTCCACATAAAAAAGTTTCAACAAAATCGGAGGACACCAAAGTGATGTTCCTTGTATGAAATAATTATTCTACATTTATCAAACTTTAGACATACTTTAATAGTATATTGGACTATACAAAATAATTTTTTCATATCCATTTATTATCAAAATGGCGGAGCTGTGGCAAAGTGTTACAGCAAGTACCGCAGGACGTGCAAAAAAATGCAAATTTGTTTTCACTTAGAATACGTATGGTTTCTATTTGACAGTAATCAAAATGAAGAGAACGCAAATTTAAGCGAATGGCACGCACTTCCAAAAAAATCAAAATATCTCGCAAAATTTGTGTAAAACTTGGATAAAAAAGTAGTTTTTTCGAATTTTTCAAAAACAATTCTCGAATTGTTTTCAAATTTTTCAACAATTTTCGAATTTTTCAAAAAGTAGAAAGTAGCAATATTCTCAATATTTCTACCAAGTTTCAACTCAATCGGCAATGATTTTTGAGTAATCCTGCACGCCAATTTCGATTTGACAAAAACGCGTTTGAAGTTTACGTAGAATGTGAATTAAATTGGACTAGGTACTTGTGGTAACTAATTACTTAAGTAATTTGTCACAAAGCAATTAAATTATCAATTACAGTGGTAATTGATAATTTGCCACTGAGTGGTAATTGTAATTATTAGTCGTTGGTTGAATTACTTTTTGCCCATCTTTGCCTGACCCTTTGCGCTCTCGCTTCTACCTGCGGCACGTCTTTCGAAGTGTTGGCGAGCTGTAACGTTTGAAGTTTTTCGCATTTCGCTTTGAGACTCCGGGAAAATATTCTACATATATAGTTGCATCGTTAAAAAAATCTTTTTTTTATCGTTATAAACGATAAAAAAAATTGAATTCAACATTTAATTAAACATTTATAACGATAAAAAATCTTTTTTTATCGTTATAAATGTATATCCCACCTTAACGACCACTTTCGAAATAATAACCCGGTTCTTTATGAGAAAAAATCATGATAATTTCCGGATTGTTGTGATTCATTGAAACACGAGATACCGAAACTCACGAAAAAGTGAAAAACGAGGAAGTATCTTCAATCGGTTCGGCACGATGTGAATATCCCGGAGAGTTTTTCGTTGTGTTTCTTTTAATTGGGTTGAACTTTGCATCGTTGGAACGCAACGAAATTTCTTTTCAATTTCTTATGTTTCCATCATTATCCAAAATCATATTTTGCAAATTTGTTGTAGATAAATAAAAATCCGAAAAAATGTCTGCATCATTTTCCTAGTTCAAATTTTCCCAAAGAAATTTAGGTAATTGAAATAACATCATTTTCGTAGCATTCCAACAATGCAAACGTCAATATAATTTCTTTTAACCAGTTTTGAACTTCTGTGAGCCTCCCAGTCACTCCTTCTTACTTACTTTTTAATGCACTTGGACTGTGTCCGATAGAACTTTAGTTCAATTGTATGATTAATCGTATGTAATACACTCCCCCCTCCTTCCGACCACAAAAGAGGCCACGAAGCGAAGATACGTGTGTACAAAACGATAAATACAACTGGAAGGATTCTGAGAATATTTATCCATCGTGGATCAATCAGTATTCCGAGGAAGCAGTCAATCCAGCGTTCGAAAAAAAAAATCGCCTTGCTGGACGCACGTGAATCGATGCGAAAATATATCGTTCTTCTTTTCGTCAATCATATTTCCTATTACTTTTGTTCCTATTATAATGACTAGCGTTGATTCGGCGCTGCTTCTGATTCGATCTTTTCGAGTTCGGTCCGACTCTGAAAGGTGAGAAAGCACACGATTTCATTTTCGACGCTGAGAACATCCGAAAAAGCAGATGCAGTAGACGCTCCATTAAAAATGTATTGGGAAGAGAGATAAGAAAGCAATAAAAAAAACAGAATGCTATAAATTGGACCAAAATTTTGCATTTTTATTTTGTCAGATAGTGTGGCTGGTAAGTTTAATACTGTCATTTTGACAGTTGATTTTTTTTAACGATATTATAGTTTTGCCTTGCACGATAACAGAGCATTAACCGCACCGTACGTAATTGAATATTGCTCGGAATTAAGGGGGCAGACACTTTTAGACGAGGAAAAAATTATCTGATTTGCATTATTTGTTTTTCACCCTTCCTTGTCACACTGGGTCATTTTGACCCGGACGAATTTTGAGGGGTTACCCCCACTTGCGATTTTGAAAAAATCGATTTTTTTTAATGCATTTTTTTGAAGTATAAGTATCTGAGAATATGTCCTGAAAATTTCAAGTCGATCCGAACAAAATTGACTGAGATATGAGCGTTGAAAGAGAAGAATCCGTTGTGTAAACGACCGGAAATTGAAAATTGAAACGTTTTTCTCAAAATGGCATTTCTGAAGTCGCTGACCAAGATTACTCGAACACTAATGAACCGATCTTCTTGAAATTTTGCAGGCTTATTTAATACATAAAAATGTGGTCTTTAATCGTTCGATTTTTTTTTCGAATGGCCGTTTTACAGCCAAAAAACGGCCGTTTTTTTTCGTTAAAATCGAACCATTAAATTTGACTGTTCGCCATTTTGTGAAAAATGAATATTTTTTAAAATCCTTCGATTAAAGACTAGTTTATACTTATATTTGACTAAATCCATCCGCATTTTTTTTTCAGATGATCCACTTCGCCGCAATGTTGGTCACCGCAAACCGTGTATATAAAAACATTATTTCATTGACGGCCATTTGCCACTAAACAATGTAATATTTTTCAATAAAAAAATTACTGAAAGTTCTTCAAGATGTGTTCTTTAAGATGGTATATTGATCGATTAAAAAAGTTTTGTAGTTTTCTTTTAAAAAATTCATGAAAAAGGCCTTTTTTTGCGCTACAAGTGGGGGGCCTTAAATAAAATGCTCACTTGCCCAAAACTCAATGTTTTCAATAATTTTTTACAACAATTCCATTTTATACTTTTCGAATTTAAATTATGCAGCCATATTAAGAAATGTTTAAAGTGTATTCCGGATTTTTTTCAATATGAACCGACCGAATGGTTGTTAAGGGCAGGTGGATGAAGTACCATCCGGGTCAAATTGACCCAGTGTGTCAAAGACGTGGCCAAATATAAGTCTGTCAAGGAAGCGTTGAAGAAATGATTTCTTCACAATTTTTGAGACTTAGGGTATGCTTTATAACTAGTTTTGGCTGTTATATGGTATTTTTTAAATCAATCTTTAAAAATGGCGTAGGTATTCTAGTAGACACGGTTTTTTAAACTACGTTTTCAAAACTGTCGTGACGTATAGCTAAAAAACTAATCGACCGATTCTGATGAAATTTGGTTTAAATCTTTCTAACCTTATTGTCTACAACCTGATCCTAAATGTTTTTCAAAATACAAAGAAACGTATTTTTGTTCCCACATGTAGCCATTTTTTTCGAAAAATTCAATCTTTTCGTTTCAAAGCGTATCATCTCATCGATTTTCAACATTTCCCACTTTTTCTTGGTTCATATTCTGCGTATGATTGTTGATGAAAGAGAAATCTTCACTAGTCATTTTTCAGATTAATCCCGCCGACGCTACGTGTCACGCCGTCTGACAAAATTCCCTCGCGCCCGTTTAGAAGACCGTGCCATACTTTTGCCATTTTTAAAGATTAATAAAAAATTACGATGTAACAGCCAAAAGTAGTAATGAAACATGCCCTAAGTCTCAAAAATGGGAAAGAAATCTCGCTTTAAAAAAATCTTAAAAATTGCTGCCTTAAGATTGCCCCCTTAAGATGACGATATTAAAAAAACACAACTTACGGATTTTTTCTCACTGTTTGAACGAAGAAAGCGGCGTACAACGGGAGTGTAGAGTTTCACATCGCTCGGTTTATATGTGTTGGAGCCCGTGATCCAGGAGACGAAGAGACCTACCAAGATCGCCGTCAAAAATCCAACCCACGTGTACCAAAGGTAGGACATCCTGTACAGAAAGAACGGCTGCTCCCTGCAGAACGAAACGACGACAGAGGTGAGAAAAATCGCGAAAGTTAATCGTGTTTTATTAAGGGGTCTTCTCACTTTAGACGCTAAAAAAGGCTATTTCCATGAATTTTTTGGACAGGTTTATATTATAGATACTGATATAAAAGTTGTTACACTTAATAAATACACTTTCGAAATACATTTTTTTTAAATTTAATTTATTTACGTCTCTATTTATAGACGAAAATGGTAGTTGAAAAAATGTCCTAAAAAATTGTAGGTCTGCGCTGTTGATGAAATCTCGGAGATGGATCATCCGAAACAAAAAATCAGACGGTTTAAGATTTAGTATGTTAATGGCTATAGCGCATATCGTACGATTTTTGATATATGAAAAAATACGAAAACGGCGGACATTTTACGAAAAAACCACAAAAAAAACGTGTTTTTTCCACCGTTTGTGGCAAAAAATAGTAAATATCAAAATTTGAAAAAACCTTGATATGCGCTTTAGCTATAGTTGTAAAGAATATGTGGTTAAAATTTCATAAGGATCGGTTCAGCAGTTTCGAACATTTTTTCAACAAGCCGTCGAAAATCGTTGTTTCGAGAAAAACGCGTTTAACGTTTGTTTGGGTTACACAAATACATAACAAATTTTTTAAATGTATTTCGAAAGTGTATTTAGTAAGGGGTACGGCCACAGTAGAATTTTCAAAAAATCGATTTTTTTTCCGTTAACGGCGGGGTAAAGTTAATTCGGCGAAAAAAAGGCATGTTTTTAAGATTTTTTTTTGGCGTAACGAATAGTGTTCGTTTATTGAAAAATTTACATATAATAAAGTAACATTTCAACAATATTCTCCTAAATTTGCATTGCAAAATATTCAAAATTGAGCGAGTGAAAATTAAACCCCGGAGGCGCCTCGAAAAAAAGTTGGTTTGCGGTGTGCACCATAACTCGCAACAGAATCATTTGAAACAAAAAAATCAAAATGCATTTGTTAAAGGAGATGTTTTTCGAGGTAATGACGGGAGGATTTTTTTTTCGATTTTTCGATTTTTCGTAGCACTTGGGAGCCAAAAATCCGATTTTCGCTAAAAAAATGGGCTAATTTGTTGTTGAAAAATTAGTAATTATTAAAAAAAAACAAAAAAACTCTCAACAATACCTGGTGAATTATGTGAAGAAGTACTGTGCAAAATTTCAAAGCGATTGGTCCAATAGATTTTGAGTTATCGTGCACACGGACTTTAAATATGACAAGTCACAGAAAAACGGTTTGAAAAACGCAGAAGAGAAGAGAACGGCATGGAGCAATAGATGCTCAAATACTCATAACTTCGTCAATTTTACTCCGATCGACTTCAAATTTTAACACAATATTCTTGATATATTATGCATTGATTTAAAAAAAAATTTTAAATGAAAAAAAAATTCAAATACTTTACCCCGCCCGGGGTGCTTTATCATCATAAGAATAAGTTACTATTCGATTTATAGCAAGACATTTGTTTTCACCGACTTTGAGCGTATAACGTAAGCCCACCTCTGGCACGGCCATAGAGTACCTAATACTTTAAACGCGTTTTTTTTTCGAACCAGCTTTATTCCAGTTGGCGTGACAAATAACTTCAACAATTTCCACTCGATTTACTTCAAATGTAAAAGTTATGTTCCTAATTGCATTTCGCAGAGAAGTACGTACGGGATTTTTGATTAATCGAAAACTTTTCATTTCATGAGCAGTTTTATACGAAATTTTTCACTGAAAATTCATTCAAATACCTACAACTCAATTCAAATACCTACAACTTTTGAATAAAAAAATATTCTTTTAAATTTCGTACGTACTTCTCTAGGTATTCTAATGTGGATTGATGCGAATTTTTGTTCTTTCTTCTAGGTAAAAAATTGTGAATTCTAAACGTCACGCGCAAAGCGCCTAAAAGAAATAACAAAAGAAAATATTAGTAGTCGGCCATTTTGTACATCGAAAAAAAATATATATATTTTCTAACAGCTCGATATTCATACTAAATAGATGTGTAATTAATTTTATGAGTGTATCACTTTTTCATACGAAAAAGAATGTTAAATTCCCACATGATTTTATACCCGTTACTGTGGCCTAACTCCTTAAGTGTAACAACTTTTATATCAATATTTATAATATAAATCTTATATCAAAAAAATTCATGAAGATAGCCTTTTTTAGCGTTTAAAGTGAGAAGACCCCTTAAAAACGTCGATCAAATTGTCAAGAATGATCGATTTAAACATCGGCGAGAACCCACTTGATGGTTTCCTGAATGATGAGGGTCAAATTGGTCGCTGTCTTTTGTAGACTTTCCGAACAACCCTCTATAGATACCGGCTTCACGGGGAAATTAATAGTACCGGTTGATATTGCAGCCTGAGTACCGAGCGATATCCAAGCGACGAGATTCAGACTCACCAGAGCCCCGACCAGAGCACCCTTACGGTACAACGTGAGATGAAAGTATAACAATAGTACAACAAAGTAGTTGAATATAGTGGGGAATGTAATGAGGGGACAGACCTCGTACAGTCGGATTTAGAATACAAAACATACAAAAATTGAGCAGTGTTTTTCAAGATCAAACGGAAATGTATATATTTATACATTCGTCACACTGAGAAAAAGAAATCGTTGAATGTGCAAAATGCATTTTGTTTTCTCGAAATTTTGTTGTTTTAACAGTTGCTCAGACATGCTAAATAAGCTACAGTTCACACCACTAAAACTATCAGTCAGATTAACAAAACGTTAGTTATGCCAATCAAAAATCAAGTTGAACGTATTTAAAGATACATTTTGTTAAACCAACTGAATTTTTTTTGGATGAACGAATTTTTTTTTCAGTCCAGTATAAATTATGACAACAAAAAACTACGGAGGATTGTTTTATAATGAGGATCGATACAGTAGCACTTGATCATGCTGTGTCCGGCAATAGTTGTCTCAAAAGTAATATCCTTACAAGGAACATCACTCGAGTGTCCGCCTTCGATTTTGTTGAAACTCATATATATATTTGATCAAGCATTGAAAGCTATTAATATATAAACTCATATATATATTTGATCAAGCATTGAAAGCTATTATTTTTTTAACACATTTATTTTTTTTATCGGCGGAAAAACGGTTTTAAGGGCGGAAACCACCCCTCAAAGAAAGGCGTATCATCCCTCAAGGCCTTATATACCTTTGAAAACAAAAAATGTACCGTTTTTTTTAATAGCTTAAATGATGTATGAACATCCCACGAATGTTATGGGCGATATGTATAAACGTACCCAGAATTATATAAACCGATTAAAAATTATATTGAAACTTTAAACGAGTTTTTCTTGAAACCATGTTTTCAAAATCGGGCGAACTCGTAGTTCCTACAACTTTCAAACAATTGACTTCCAATTTGAACTGTGGCTTCTTAGATAGATTTTCTAGCAAAGTACACACGATTTTTATGATCGACTAAAAATTAAGGTTTTATTGAACACGTTAAGGCCCTTTTTTCAGTCGAAAATGCGACGTTTTTTTTCAAAATGGTGCCAAATTTGCAAAAATCAATATTTTGTAATAATTGTATGTAGTTAGCTAGCCGAATTCATATACATTGCGAGAAAAATAATGTTTGGTTTACATGCCGATGTGCACCTCCAATGGGTCCTCCCGTGTGGATAAAAAAGACGTTCTCTTCCCAGCGGCCGCTAGGCCTTTCTTTTGTATGTTTTTAGAAAGATATATTATTATATTTATATAAAATTGATTCAAGATAAATGATATTTATATAAAATTGATTTAAGATAAATCATATTTATATGAAATTAGTTAAGGGGTTACCCCCACTTGCGATTTTGAAAAAATCGATTTTTTTATTGCATTTTTTTGAAGTATAAGTATCTGAGAATATGTCCTGAAAATTTCAAGTCGATCCGAACAAAATTGACTGAGATATGAGCGTTGAAAGAGAAGAATCCGTTGTGTAAACGACCGGAAATTGAAACTTTAAACGCGTTTTTCTCAAAATGGCATTTCTGAAGTCGGCGACCAAGATTACTCGAACGTTAATGAACCGATCTTCTTGAAATTTTGCAGGCTTATTTAATACATAAAAATGTAGTCTTCAATCGTTCGATTTTTTTTTTCGAAAAAAATGGCCTTTTTATAGCCAAAAAACGGCCGTTTTTTTTGTTAAAATCGAACCATTAACTTTGACTGTCCGCCATTTTGTGAAAAATGAATATTTTTTAAAATCCTTCGATTAAAGACTAGTTTATACTTATATTTGACTAAATCCATCCGCATTTTTTTTTCAGATGATCCACTTCGCCGCAATGTTGGTCACCGCAAACCGTGTATATAAAAACATTATTTCATTGACGGCCATTTGCCACTAAACAATGTAATATTTTTCAATAAAAAAATTACTGAAAGTTCTTCAAGATGTGTTCTTTAAGATGGTATATTGATCGATTAAAAAAGTTTTGTAGTTTTCTTTAAAAAAATTCATGAAAAAGGCCTTTTTTGCGCTACAAGTGGGGGTAACGCCTTAAAGTTCTTGCAGATATGTGAAATGAGCCCGCCAAACTTAATTTTGTTTCCCTTATCAGTATTTAAAAAAACGCCTTGTTTTCTAACCATCCAAATGAGGCCTTCATAAAATTTTTTCCGATCTTTCCATAGTGGATTTTTCATCACTTTACATTAAAACAATTTTGATTTTTGTTTTCTTTAGGTCGGTGGACTGCTTTGTGGGTAAAACTGCAAAATCACCCCTCGATACGTTCCTTTGAGGGGTGGTTTTCCTCCTTAAAATCGCTTTTCCACCGACAAATAAAAATACGTGTCTAATAGTTTTCAATGCTTTGTCACATACATGAGTTTCAACAAAATCGAAGGTGGACACTTGAGCGATGTTCCTTGCTAGTAAATCAATGCGACGCGAGTGCGACAGAATTTGTTGGTAATTAAAAAAGAAAACAAAAACGTCACTTTTTCTGACTGTTGACGTTAAAAACCTCCTCCCAACAGTGCGAGTTCATTGGGGGGGGGGGGGGGGGGGGTGGTACAAACAAATCAGCGTTAATAATGTTGGGAAAGGGCAAAAGTTAATTGGAAGCACTCCTTTTAATCAACCGGTCTCCAATTATCGCATGACATGCAAAGAGTTCGGTGCACTTGAGGGAATTTTCAAAAGGCGTTCTTCTGTCTCTCTCCATTTCGTTGCACGCGAATCGAGAAGGAAAAAAATTCCTCTCTTCATTTCGCGACGAGACTTTTCATTAGCCAAGCGCAGGGGTGGCCTGTATTATGGCTATTAATAGAATGGAAGAGAGGCTAAGGAGAAGAAAAAAACTGGTCAACAAGGCAAACCTGGACGACTATTAGAAATATGTGCTATTTTTCTTCCTCTCATAGCTTCATTGATCCGACTCTCTATCTCTGTCTCTTTCCTCTTATTCTTACCGTGGAGTTTGCGTGGGGAAAGAACATTCCGAGAGTAAAGATGCCCAAAAGTGGCCCAGCTGTTATTCCGGACAGGCTTTTTCCTGCCTGGTAGAAAAGCGAAGGAAATACATAACGAATGAGAAGAAGGCAAAAAACAGTTGTTTTTATCATCCCTAAATATATTAATTTCCAATTTTTCGCACCGAATGTTATCTTAATATACATAAAAGTTGGCAAATAAGAGGTGTTTTTTTACATTTATTTCTGTAATTTTGCTTATTTTGAATAATTAAGGGGCTAGTCCACTTTGAAAATTGAAAAAAGTGGACAGCAAGCGAGATTTGAAAAAATCGACGATGATGAGCAATCAGAAGGGATTTTGTACGGTGCAGGAATTGCCGATTGAGTTCAGGTAAGAGTTTTTCATCGTATAAACTTTAAACGCGTTTTTCTCGAAACAACGTTTTCAAAATCTAGCCCCATCGTATCTCTAGAACTAATAAACCGATTCTCTTGAAATTTGAACAACATATTGTGAATATGATTTCCAACAAGATGACCCTCGATGGTTTAAAAATTTCGATTTTTAATCTTCTTTTTGCGAAAAACTGCGAAAAAACGCGTTTTTAAAACTTTTTTCGTTTTTCAACTACCATTTTTTTATTTTTTTGATAAAACTTTATATTCAAGGGTCATTTTGTAGCTGGTGTCATACTGAATGTAATGGACTTTGATTTTTTTGTTTCAAACAAGCCGTTGCCGTGTTTTGATGGAGCTACCTAGCCCAGCTATTTTTGAGGCGTTACGTTAAACTATAATTTTTGTACTTAGCAACGAATAAAAATAAATTCATTAAAAAAAAATGTATTTCAAAACTTTATTCATAAAGCCCAACAAGTTTACATTCATCTTTTATAAAATCCTGAAAAAAAATCGCGAAAATAGCCTTTTTTCGTGGCTCCAAAGTGGACTGGCCCCTCAAGCCAATATTCCAGTCCAGAAATGTGAAAAAATGATTTTTTTTTACGTTTTTTTGAAGTATAGACTCTTAGGGGGGAAATTCCTTTAGACGCCCAACAATGAGTCACTTTTTATGCATTTTTTCAAAGGTGATAAAATAATCCTATCATTTTCAATTTTTGACATGCTCTTGTTACAACTTTTAAGTGTTAGAAATTGTTTTCTTCTTTTTTATACGAAAGAAAATGGTGGCGTTATAGGGAATTCCTTTGGGCGTCTTTTGAAAAACTGCTCATATTATAACTCAAAAAGTTATTGATCGACCTGGCTGAAATTTTGGAGGGTTCTCACTATAACACTATTCGAAGGATATACCTAAAGTTTAAAAATTGTCGAGAAAATGATCCAAAATATGAAAATTTCATTACAAAGCCTACTTAATTTTTAATTTTATACTTTTTCATATGTTTATAGGTATATCCTTTCAATAATGTTATAGTGAGAAACCTCCCAAAACTTCAGCCAGATCGATCAATAACTTTTCGCGTTATAACATTAGCAGTTTTTCAAAATACGCCTGAAGGAATACTTTATAACGCTGCTATTTTGGTTTTCTTAAAAAACAAAAAAATTAACACTTGAAAGTTGTAATAAGCTAATGTCACCATTTTAAAATGAAACGATTATTTTATCACCTTTAAAAAAAATCATGAAAAATGAATCATTTTCAGGGGTCTAAAGGGATTTCCCCCTTAAGAATATGTCCTCAAAAGGACACTTCGAAATTCCCAATATTCACAAAATTGAAGCGATTTGAATACGATAAAACAAGCTTCAGAAAGTCATCATTTCGAAGTCGAGGAAGGCACACTTGACGCGGCAGGAATGGCCGATCAATATAACGGAAGTATAACGTGTCATTATACCACTCAGATAGTTGCCGTTGTCTGAAATTGTACTCAAAATTTTAAACGCGTTTTTTTCGAGACTACTTTTTTCTGTTCTGTTCAACCGATTGACTTCAAATTTGGTATGGACCTTCAGTAAATATCTCTCTATCGTCCCTACCTCGGTCATTGCGAAATAGTTATTATTACTACTTTTTAAAATTTGAAGCAAAAAACAGTGCGAAAAATTGACTTTTTATTCAGCCAGTCGTCATTGCAATTTTTTCTCCTTCGGTACCTGTCATAATGGCATTATTATTAATCAAGAAAATTGGTTTTACTTCTGTCTCATAAGAATGGGAGCTTTGTGATCACGTTAATCGCCTCAACCCTTTTTTCACGGGAATATTTAGAATTTACTTTTAAAATTTTTTTTGCACACATTTTTTTTGTAAGTTCTTTAAACATCAATAAAAAGACTGTAAAAAATGGATGTTAAAAGTATTTTTTGTTTTTTGTTTTTATCAAGCCCGGAAAAACGCCCGAAATTTAGGCCTCTAGACTAGAGTACCCCGTTAAAAAAGTTACGCAGTAATAAAGCGTCTGGTCGCATGTGCGATTTTCGTGGAGGATTTGTCTTAAGGCGGGATATACATTTACAACGATAAAAAAAACGATTTCTTTTTTTTTCTCTTTAAACGGTAGAATTATATATGTAGAATATGTTCGTAAAGTTTCAAAGCGAAATTCGAAAAATTTCAAACGTTACAGCCCGCCAACGCTGTGCCTCACCGTTTGGAATCGGAGCGGGCGTCAACTTCAAACGCGTTTTTCTCAAAATTGCATTATCGAAATTGGCGTGCAGGATTACTCAAAAACTATTAAGCCAATTGAGTTGAAACTTGGTAGAAATATTGATAATATTGATACCTTCTACTTGACGAAAATTGTTTTTGAAAAATTGGAAAAAATACTACTTTTTTAATCTACATTTTACAGAAATATTGCGTGAAATGTTGATTTTTTTTGTAAATGCGTGCGATTTTATCAAATTTGCATTTTCTTCATTTTAATTACCGTCACATAGAAACTATACATGTTCTAACTGAAAAGAATGTTTGAACTATTTTGCAAATCAAAGTCTATGGAAAGCTAGACCGCACGCCGATTCGCAACTTCCGCGGCGACTTTGCTGTAACATTCTGCCACAGTTCCGACATTTTCATAATGAATTAATTTAAAAAAATGTTTCGTATACTTAAATATACTATTAAAGTGTACCTAAAGTTTGATAATTGTAGAATAATTATTTCTTAGTAAAAAAAATCCCTGCTTATTTTTTTCCTGTCTAAATGTATATCCCGTTATGTAAGAAATAATTATAATAACAATGTTATTAGACAATGTATTAGATGAATCGAAATACTTGTAAAAAATGTAGTAAAGAAGAATTGTTATTCGTTTTTAAGAAAATAGAAGTTTCGAAGGAGTTATGAATTGCGAGTCTAGCCTCGTTGAAACATCATTAACTTTAATTCTCTTGTTCCACATACCTGAATGAGACCGCTGAGTTTTTCCACGAGAAAAACAAGACCCACGCATATTACACCAATAACGACGACCGTTATTTTCATTATTCTGCTCGCACCCACCTGGGACATTGGCTTTTTCAACAGCGGTTTTATAATGTCCTCATAAATGACTCCTGACATGGAGTTCAGTCCAGTTGACATTGTGCTGAAGTAAAAAAAAAAGTGTCTTCGACTTTGGTACTACACAGAGTGCATGCACGAAGCAGAAAAAATCAATCTTTTAGATCTCTTCAAATGAACTTTGCCAGAGTTATAATTTTTAAATGTCAAGACTAGTTTTGTCTTTGTTTCTCGAAACCCCGGTAATGCTCAATTAAATAAAAGGAGATATACACCTAGATGTTCGAAAAAATCGATTTTTCTTTGCATTTTCTTGAAGTTTGAGGTCTCTAGAATATCTGGTGAAAACGGCAAGTTAATATTTCGATAAATAAGCCAGTTACAGCCGAGAAAGTGAAAAGTGCTTTGCGGCGCCGAGCTTTTCAAATCGGTACCCAACATTTCTCGAAATCTAATGAACCGATTGCCCTGAGGTTTTTTGTGGTTATTCTATACACTATTATCTAGTACTTGTCATAGGATTTTTTTCCGTTACTTAGTTTTTGTTTTATAGGCAAAATAATAACTAATTTTTGGCCCAAAAATCACTATTTATGTTCAAACGTCGATGTTTTCAGAATCGGCTATGACAAGTACTAGATTATAGTATCTAATTTAATAATCTTTTTAGTTGTTTTTTTTTCAGATGCTTTTTGAAGAAACGCCAGTGGGTACCGTACATGCAGATTTTTTTTACGACGCTCCAAGGTTCATACAATATTCTTGTATATTTTTGATATTTCTTAATAAAGAAAATTAAACATATTTTTGAATGTATATACTTTTAGATAATTAAAACCCCGATCCGCAATTTCAAATAGTTTTTCTTGAAAAAATTCACAAAAATGACCTTTTTTCCGGCTCCTAGGTGTATATCTCCCGTTAACGTCATGCAGTCATCAATCATGACCAATTTACGTCACAGATAATTTACACCACATTGTCAGTTAGGCCGAAATAAACAAAAGTTAATTACTTTTCATATTCGTTTTAATAAATTTGATGCTGGATAAACAATTACAACTTTCACGAACTAGATAGAACTACTTTGCTAATTAATTGCTAATTAATAATTGGATACATTTTCTAATTATATAAAATGTTATTACTCATGTACGATCATTCCCATTCGTTATCCGAGCTCGATTTCGAAACCGGAGAAAATTTATGGTTGAGTTTTACCAATTGTTGCAAAAAATCAATGAAGTTCGAAAAAACCAGCTTTCGCCAAAATAAGAAATTCATCTACATCGATGGAGAAGGCCGAGGATGTAAATTACGGTCAGTCGATATCGAGTTATCACGTCATGGCTGTGGGAATGTTTCTATTTTTAGTAGAGAGGATTGAAAAAGTTTGCTATAGCGAGTCGAATATCCGCGAGCGTAGGATCGGTCGCTGAAGGCTTTTCTTCATAGACATAAAAGTGGTTTCTGCACGTCATTACTGCGGGGATAACATTTACACTGCAAATATTATGACTTTCAGTAATTTTCCTGAGAGCCATGAGAGCTCTTATCGAGTTCAAAGTACACCAGGGAAAGAAAAAAAACACAGCACTGCGTCGCATTGGCAAATATAACCCTTGCATAAAAACACTCTCACGATGTTTTTTTTGCGATTACAAATCCTACAAATAGAATTCGGTTGCATGTTTTAAATCTCGCTGGGAAAAGCTCAACGCAGAATTTTGATAACTTGGTTTATATACTCGTTCATTCATTACCTTAGAGCTGCACTAAAAACGCCGGAAACGAAGAGACCGGGCAATCCCGGTATGGATTGAGCCATTTCCATCACGTAAAACGGCAGCAGCTGGTCTGGTTTTCCAATTTGCTGTGAGCGTAATTTTTATTTATTTTTTAATCTTAAATTTTTCTTTCTATTTGGTGTAAGCGCAATTTTCATTTATTTTTAAATCTTAACATTTTTTCCATTTTGCTGTTAGCGTAATTTTGATATACTTTTTAATCTTAACATTTTTTTCCAATTTGCTGTGAGCGTAACTTTTATTTATTTTTTAATCTTTACATTTTCTTCCAATTTGCTGTGAGCGTAATTGTTATTTATTGTTTAATCGTAACATTTTTTCCAATTTACGGTATAACGAAGGTATAATGTACATTGGAAACAAAATTATTATTATTTACATCATTTTACTGCATATTACAAATTTACCCCATTTATTTTCTTACCTTGGTGCTCACGGGATCACAGGCGTAAAATGCAGCATATATCACGATTCCCGTGTAACAACTCAGAGAAACTATCGTCACTATACCGACTGCCATGATCATTATTGTTCTAGAAATTTCAATCGAATTTCAAATGTCAGAATATCCAAATAAATAAAAATTCAACCGAATCCAATTGAAGACTCATTCGTGTTAGGTCCACAATCATTTTCACAATTCCACGTCTGTACCCCAATGATTGTACCACTTTGCATTGGATCCAAAAACCACGATTTTTTCATTTTAGAAAAATAATCATTATATTTCGAAATTAATTTATAAATATTTCATGCAAAAATTTTGTACCAGATACTTTCGGAAATGATAATTTTTTTTATGCACAGTATATAAAGTAACTCGTTACTTGGTTCTAAAAGCCTGTTATTACCATGGTATTGAAGTTTCCATCGTCGGAATGGAACGAAATAATTTTTGTTTCCTTATTACCTAATTTTTTTGGCACGTTCAGACTATTATTATTACGAAAATCTTTCTGAAGATCATTATTAAGGATCCATAAACTAAAAACTGCTAGAAAGGAATTGGACAGTAGTAAAAATGAAGAAATAAAAAAATTAAGGATGTTCGTTGCATTTCAGCGATGCAGACTTCAACACCATTTATTACCATTGTGACGATAACCTATCCTTATCATAATAACAATCCTAGAAATGGAGTCGAGGCCTATTCTGTTGCACGTGTTCGACTGAAATAAGTAGTAAGGCCCCGTTATGGTCAGACATCAATTGAGCCACTGCCATTAATATCCCAGATCACCGTCACAATGATGATTGAGTGTTGAAAGATTACGCCATCTGGCGCACGAACTGATACTTCGACAGTTTGTACAAGGGAAAGTTCTTTTCCCCCACAACTTGGGGATCTCCATGAGAAGGAATGATAATAGGGTATTTTTCTCTATCTAAGAAAAATACTAAGAATGTATAAATAAGCTAGTTTTCGCAATAAGCAAACGAATAATGTTGGTTTTAATTTATAAAAACACAAAACAAATTTTATAATTCATTTGCACAAAATACTTTTTCTATCATAATGGATTCCGACGTGACGTCATTGATAAAGTAAACAAAGAAAGCGGTACACGTATTACTCTTTAACCTGTGGAAGAAAGCGTCAACAACTGCATATTCTCGTTTGCAAATTGTTAATTGCCAATTTTCAAATAGTTATCTGTACTCCAAAAAAGAACAAATGAGTTTTTTTCGGACTATGACTGGATCTCTTCTTGCAAATTTTAACAAAGTCTTCCTCATATTTATATCAATTGGCATTTTAATCCACAATTTTTCCGACGTTTTTACACTAGTATTCTTATATTTAGGAACAACACACCGATGACAGGGATTGTAGCTCACTTTTAAGGCGGGATATACATTTACAACGATAAAAAAATTGATTTCTTTTTTTTCTCTTTTTAAACGATATAACTAAATATGTAGAATATTTTTCCAAAGTTTCAAAGTCAAATTCGAGAAACTTCAAACGTTACAGCCCGTCAGCGTTGTAGCTCACCGCTCGGATTCGGAGCGGGCGTGAACTGCAAACGCGTTTTTCTCAAAACTGCATTATCGACAGTGGCGTGCAGGATTACTCAAAAACTATTAAGCCGATTGAGTTGAAACTTGGTAGGAATATTGATAATGTCATTTTGATGATGAATTAATTTAAAAAAATAGTTTCGTATACTTAAATATACTATTAAAATATACCTAAAGTTTGATAATTGTATAATAATCATTTCTTCATTTTAAAAATCGCTAAATACAGCTTATTTTTTTCCTGTCTAAGTGTATATCCCGCCTTAAGGGGCTATACCAGTGGGACACTTTGAAAACATCGATTTTTTTTTGCCTTTTTTGACAGTTTATACTTTCAAGAACATCATTATTATTTATATCATTTTATCCTGCAAAAATCGATAGTTAAATCTTTAAACGCGTTTTTCTCGAATTGAGATTTTTCAAATTTGCTGACATTATAACTCAAAGAGCAATTATCCGATTGCCGTGAAATTTGAACTGAGTACTCTTGAATATATTTACTCTACAATGACGTAGGATATTTTTGATTGGATGAAAATTGACGATTTGGCATTGAAAAAAACGACCATTTTATAGGCAAGAAAACAGACTTTTTTTTCATAACTACGCCATTTTGTTAGATTTTGATATTTTTCGAAAATCCTACGTCATTGTACAGGAAATACCTTCCAGTTTAATGACATTTTTTCCTTTTTCGGTTTCAGCTACTCAATCGGCCGGAATCATGTCAGCAGTGGAGGAATTTTTTTGTGCGCCTCCGAAGGCAGCGCATCAGTCGCTTGGATCTCCCTATTTTTCTATGAAAAATTATGTCATATAGGTCAAATACAGCCAAATATATTCTTAATTTTCCAAAACATTTAATTGAGTACTTTTCTTCCAAAAAATTCCCAAAAATCACCTAAATTTTCAGCGTTCACACTGGTATAGCCCCTTAACCAAAAAAAGGTCGCAGCGTCGATATTTACTATGCAGGTGACGTAACGAACCAAAGCAACATGACGACTAGCGTTTTCGCGCGGAAATTTGAAACGTCAAATTTAAATGAATTTTTATGGCACTTGTCGATTTCATAAAATAGAAATAAAGATTCTCGTAGTTTATTACCGCCAAAGGATCAAATTGAGAAACCTTTCAAAAAAGGGTGTAATACTCTATTAAGAGGAGACACTTACATGTTGGATTTTCGAAGATTCGGCATAGCCAGACACCTTTGCACCATAGCCTGGTTTACGGAACAAGTTGCCAGCCAGTTCAAGTAATTACCGACTACAACACCCCAAAATGTGTGCCTTACCGTAGGATCTGGATTCATACTAAAAAGAAAACGAAAACTCTTCAAAGGGTACATCTCCCAAAAAGAAACCATAGCTCAAATATTCAGGATTCAAATATTGTCGATCGATTCCGCAACCAAAATTATAACATGGATCGTTTGATGACAATCGTTCAATTTTTCAAAATCTATAAGTGACGTCATATTCGGCTCATTTCCGGTTTCTAGATCGTGTCATTTGTATTTCTCGTTTTGTTTCGTTATCTGTGCTAGTGAAATACTTGAAAAATTCGATTCTGCCAGTTTCCATGTTTCTTCTCCATACTTCGTTGATTCCACCGACTTCCGCGGTCCCGAGCACGGCAACGGCAATAACACCGCCGAACATCACGACAGTCTGTATCGTGTCCGTCCAAACAACGGCTTTCAATCCACCCTGAATGCAAGAGGAAAAGAAACAATGTTCCATTGTTGCCTCTTTCTTTTTCACGAGTGCAAAGTGTCACTTTGTCTCGTCACTTTAAAGCCAATTACGCCTAAATTACCAAGGTCGTGTAGAAAATGCACACTGCACACACGAGGGGAGTGACAACGTGAAGATTTATACCGGTCACTTGATTGAACGCAAGCGCCGGCACGTATATCACAAGTGGAATGTAAAGTAACTGTGAAAAAAAAGAGGAAATTGTGTCTAAAGCACGAAGTTAACATAGCGCCGACCGTGCGAGCCTCTGGTCTCGGACTCGGCAAATGTTCACTTTATATACGTCTCGTGGGTTCTCGTATGTTAGGACAAGAGCGACGAGGACGGTCAATGAGACTGGATTATCGTCGGGATAAGGAATGAGCCAAACGTCCGAGGACGTCAACCTTTGTGGACTGCGAAGGGAATTTCAAATGCATCCGCTTTTTTCATGCTTTGCGGGAATGTTTATCAGGGAATACTCACCATTTTTATTAGAAATATTACTGTACCAAGCAATCGGACTACGTGATTGAATCGTAATTCGAGGTACTGAAACAAAATATTTCAATTTCAATTAAGTAATCATCACAGTGTGAAATTTTCAAAAAATCGATCTTTTTGTTGCATTATCCGATAGTATACACGGATATAAACTTTATGTTCAATTTTTAGATCGAAATTCGAATTATTGTGGTCGCTGCAGCCTTTCTCAAAAAAAGTTAAGCCTTTCTCAACAGCCTTTTTACTTTAGACTTTAAACGCGTTTTTCTCAGAATGGTGTTTTTCAAAACGGTAGCCACTCGTAAAGGAAGAGTTTTCAAGCTATACGTTTGAAATTTTAACAGAGCATTCTTCACGTCATTCCTTACGTTGCTATGGAATTTTTTTTTTTATCACCGTCATATTTTTTTTACGAAAAACTGTCGAAAAAAGCTAAATTTGATACTTTTTATTTAAACCGCCGCCATTTTTTCGAATTTCACTAAAAAAAATCTCCATTGGAACATAGCGGCTTGCCCACAGATTAATAATCATTTCATGGGGCATCATTTTTTTCCACGCAATTTTCCGCAAATAAAAACAACTTTAAACAATAAATAAAGAAATTTAAAAAATCATCTTGTTCTCTTTATCGGTGCTTCAATTTGTACAAAAAAATTGACCGACTAGCTTATCCTATCCTCCTAAAAAAATCAGCTATTTTTCGGGCGGTCATAATGTGATGATTCCATGAGGGCTTACACCACTGAAAACGTTGAAAATTAAGCGATTTTTTTTTGGTGGAAGGACAAGGAAGAGGATAATAATATTTAAGGAAGTTATCAGTCGTATCTTGAAATCAACAAAAAAATTATACAGTCAAACCTCGATTTAACGAATCTGTAGGAAAGTTAGTTATATCGAGTTTTCGTTATATCGAGATCATGTTCCGCGAAATGTTCTTAAAAAAAGGTATATTAGTATTATAAACATAGGGTTATTTTTTAAAGAAAGAATGGTTCAAATTTCAGCAATTTTTAGAAGCTATTAGCAATTAAAGCATTATGTATATTATTATGTCGTTGTGTCAAGGTGTCGGGTGTCTATCGGAAGGGAATGGACAAATCTTCGTTATATCGAGGTTGGACTGTACAAAATGGTGACAACGGAGTCATTCACGCGGGGCATGTTGAATTTGAGACGCTCCGCGGCACGCAGTATAACTGACACAAATTTGAATGTGGAAATAAAAAAAAATATTCTATACATTCACGTGAGTATAGCGAGAGAAATACGTCGAGGATTTTGAAAATATTACTTTGTGTTTAATTGGCGATCATTTAAAGTAAAAACTTAATTTTCGACAGAAAAAAGGACAATTATTTGTTAAGGCCTTTGGCCCTTTGGCCATCTAGAGGCCAAAAAAAATAGGCTTTTTGGGGATTTTTTCTCAGAAAAACTACAAAATAAATCGGGATTAAAAAAAAGGGTGTTTATCATACATATCAGTGACTGTATACACTATTTTTTTTGAAGCGATTCATTTCAAAATGGCGGCTGTGCAGCGTTTATCTCAAAACTGCATTTTTTAAGTTGGCCGGAAACATAACTCAGACACTTTTCAACCGATTCACTTGAAATCTTGAATATATCTTGAAAAATAGATTGTCTATGGAAGTACGTAGGATTTTTTTTTATATTGCATAGTTAATTTATTATTAACAATTATCTGACTATTTTTTGGGCAAATTTTTGGTTATGTTTCCGGCGAACTTAAAAAGGCAGTTTTGAGATAAACGCTTCACAGCCGTCATTTTGAAATTAATCGCTTCAAAAAAATTATTGTATACAGTCACTGATATGTATGATAAACAATCTTTTTTGTAATCTCGATTTATTTTGTAATTTTTCTGAAAAAAAATCCGCAAAAGCCTATTTTTTCGGCCTCTAGAGTGGCCTAACCCCTTAATAAATAATGTTATAATTAACTCATGGAAAATCCCGTACGTATTTCTCTTCCGAATGTTATTTTAAAGACGTGCTGAAAATTTGGAGTGAATAGAATGAAAATTGTTGGAGTTATGCTGCGTGCCGTTTCGAAAAATTGTGTTTCGAGAAAAACGGTCGACGTCTCGCACACGGGCCAGCCACTGCCACCGCAGACCCACAAGGGCCTTTTTTACAGGTGCCAAAGTTTTTTCCCCTTATTCTAGATGGTTCAAAGCATCTCTTATGCCAATTAAAAAAAATCAATTTTTCCAAAATTTTACCGTTGTGTCACCCCTTAAGGCGGGATATACATTACCGTCTTAATACCAATTAGATTATTGTCGGACCTCATTAATTGAGGATTAGATTACTTTTGATTTCGGTAATGAGAAGTTTCACCCGAAAACATGATTACCCATGTAGTTAAAAGCAATGAGCGATTTGTAATTAGGGTGGAAAAGGATCGTAAGCGTTTCAAATAGTGACAGTAATCAGAAAATAAATATTATCTCTTACGAGAAATCGGATAGTGTGGAATAGTTTGTTTTACGGAGAGTTTTTTTACAGGGTTTACATGCTCGAAAGCTGGCAGCAATATCGGAATAATCTGAATCACTGAATTGGCAAATTTTACTCTATCGATATTTTATGATAAAATAAAATATCAATTGTATATTGATTTTTTTGGACAATAGAAAGAAAATGTGAAAAAATTGATGCTCGTACTGATTATTTTATATCAAATCGCGTACCTCGTATGACGATGTAATCTGCAGTCCATAGAAAACCGGTAAGTAGACAACCGACATTGTGAGAGAAACGAAGACATCAGCAATGACGACGGACCAAAATTGAGTCCCGTAAACATACATTTCGGCGGGTAGACCGAGTATCGCTATACCCGAAATGTAACTAAAAATCATATTCGTTTGGTTCAAATCAAAGGTCACTCCGAATGTCCATTTAAAAGATAAGTTCGAAAAGCTTATTAAGAAAGTGTATTTTAAGGGGAGAGATACCTTTAGGCGTGGAAAAATTTGCTGATTTTCATGATTTTTTTAAAAGGACAGATTTGTACACCATTTTTGTGACTCGGTAAATGTTTTTTACTATTTACTTTTGACTGTGACATGGTATTTTTTAAATTATCAATCTCTATAAGTGGCGGAGGTATGGCACACTCTTCTAAATTGCATTTTTTAAACTGGCGTGACGTGTAGCTAAACTTAATCGATTGATTATGATAAAATTTGCCATGATTCTTTCTAACCTTATTGTCTAAAACATGACCTTAAATGTTTGTGAAAATAAAAATAAAAAAGTATTTGTTTGTTGCAAAATGTAGCCTTTTTTTCGAAAAATTCAATCTTTTTGTTTCAAAGCGTACCATTTAAACGATCTTTAACATTTCTCACGTTTTCTTGGTTCATATTCTGCGTATGCGTGTCAATGAACAACCATTTTCGTTGGGTTTTCTCGGATTAATTCCGCCGACGCTACGTGTCATGCCGCCTCACAACATCCGCCGCAACCGGTTTAGAAGACCGTCCCATGCCTCCGCCATTTTTAAAAATTGATAAGTAAAAAAATACCATGTAACAGCCAAAAGTAGTAATAAAACACCCTAAGTCTCAAAAAACTGTGAAGAAATCTTTCCTTAAAAAAAATTCGAAAAAGAGCAATTTTTTCCTCGCCTAAAGGTATCTCCTTCCTTGAAAGTGAAAAAAAAAACTCTGAGCAAAATATAAACTTGAAAAGGCAGTAACAAAAAAAACTGAAGAAAATGTCAATTTGAGATCTGCTCACCTTGCTATCAGAGACATACTGATTGGGAAAATTGACATATTCTGTCCCCCCACGAGATACTCGCTCACAGCATCAAGACTTTTCCTCGCTTTCCAGGCATGATAAATGCCGACGATTGCCGAGACACCGAGCATCCCCACAAAAACAATACAGTCCAGCAAATCGAACGATCGTTTCTTCAATTCATCTTCCATTTTCCTTTCAAATACTTTCACTCGACTGTCAATAAAAATTTGTCCGCACACGTAAAATGGTCGAAAAAAATGTCACTTTTTCGCCGCTCGTTTTTCGACAGTTTTTCATGAAATTAAAAAAAGCCTTGTTGTTAGGCACGATATATAGGGGCACGATCTTGTTTCCGTTGATTCGGAATTAATTCGTACGACTCACGTTACAATATTCGGTATGGCTAATCGTGAATATTCGAAATAGTTTTTTTACGCCTCGAAATCGCAACCGGTAAATTTCTGAATTTTCGATAAATAATTAATTAAGAGGTAGAGTAGGGGGAGTGGGAGAGGGCTGTAGAGAGAGTGACCGACGCTTTGAAACTGTTACAAGACTCCGGACCACGCTGAGTGTATATGGTCCATTTGGCCAGCGAGACGGTACAAACGGAACCGAGTGGACGATTGAATAATTGCGGATTCTCGTACCCCCCTACCAAACAGGGCATCTCGGCTCAATGTAATCCACGTAACTGCAATTGTTTGAAATTAGCCCGTGTATATATGGGAATATAGATGTCACCGAGATACGTATATGCACGTGCAGGCCTTTGTGTATACATTTATGTAGATACCTATTTAGGCGGATGTATATATATATATATATATACATATAGAAATAATACGGTATATTTATGATGAATTCATCATACATATATGCATGTGTGTGCTATGAATTTAGATTATTTCATTGCAAATAAGCTTCGATGACGGACATTTTTCGAGTGTGTGAAAAATACATTAACGGAATATACTAGTCTAGAGACCGAATTTTCGGGCGTTTTTTCGGGCTCGATAAAAAGAATATATACATATATTTTTAGTATCTCTTTTTATAGTGTGTTAATTAATGTTTTAAGAACATACAAAAAAATTTTCTCCAAAGAAAATAAAAAAAGTATGGCCGTAAAAAAGGTTGATACGATTCTAAAGCTCCCATTTATCTGCAACAGAAATAAAACCAATTTTCTCGAGCAATAAGAATGTCATTGTGGTAGGTACCGAAGAGAATTTTTTTTAATGGCAACTGTTTTAAAAAGTTAATTTTTTCGTCCAACTTTGTTCGCAGTTAAGGGGAGGTACCTGAGTAAACGGCGAGATAAACAGGTAAACTTCGGGAATTTTTATCTCAATAACTAATGTTTCGATTGGATCCGGGATTTTTTAAATGGAAAATATGTACATTGAGGTATATTTAGGAATTTTTTAAAATAAATTCATTGACTGGATGCGATTCAAACGCGATTATCTCGAAACACAGTTTTCAAAGTGCCAGATGTATCACGAAAACGGCTCGTCCATTTGGTCCAAATTTGGATACAATATTCTTCGATAGTTTTTCTCGTTCGCCACGTAGGGTTTTTTTAGTTGATTGAACCATTGCTTTTTTATGCAATGCGTATGCACTACAAAATCGTCGGAAATTGCGAACGAAAAACGAATGTTAAATTAAAACGGTCGCAATTCCGTCAAAAATGAAAATTTCAAAAAAATCCTACGTGGCGAACGAGAAAGACTATCGAAGAATATTGTATCCAAATTTGGACAAAATCAGACAAGCCGTTTTCGAAATACATCTGGCACCGACTTTGAAAACTATGTTTCGAGATAATAGCGTTTGAATCGCTTCCAGTCAAAGAATTTATTTAAAAAAATTCCTAAACATACCTCACTGTACATATTTTCCAATAAAAAAACTCGGATCCAATCGAAACATTAGTTGTCGAGATAGAAATTCTTGAAGTTTACCTGTTTTTCTCCGTTTACTCAGGAACCTTCCTTTAAATTAAAATAATAGTAATAATAATTTCGCCATGACCGAGGGAGGGACGATAGAGGGATATACACTGAAGGTCCGTACCAAATTTGAAGTCAATCGGGTGAATAGAACTCGAGATTTCATGTCCGTCAGTTTGATAAAAGTAGTTTCAAGTAAAAACGCGTTTAAAGTTTTGAGTACAATTTTAAAAAGAAACGCAAGTATCTAATGGCATGTTGAAGTTACGTTATATTAATCGGCCATTCCTGCCGCGTAAAGTGTGCCTTCCTCAACTTCGAAATTATGATTTTCTGAAGTTCGTTCTTCCCTGCGAGCAGTTCGAGCTTCCTGAGAAGGTTCTGAAGTTCGTAGCGCCCACCGGTCGAACCTATTCTGGTCTCGTTTCTTGGCGTACATATTAGAAATTTCGAAATATCTTTTTGAGGACATATTCTTAGAAGTCTACACTTTAAGAAAGTCCCAAAATAATATTTTTTTTCCAAATTTTCTGTACATTATTTTAATCTATATATTATGGTAGAGTTGACACCGCAGTATTTCTGCTAAAAGAGTTAATAAAGAATTCCGAGACACTAATTTCTGAAATATCTCTTCATGAATTTTATTGTCACTTGCGGTAATTCGTGTTTACTAATAAAAAACAACTTACTCCGCTAGTTACATTTTTTTTCGTATTCGATTGTTTTCATAAATTTGCTCGGACTTATTTTTCCAATTTAAAAAGTAATTAATAGTAGTATATATTTATTTCCAACAGTATGGTGTGCTACACCTTTTACATAACCGTCTTTCGTTCACTTATATTTACGTAAGGTTACAATATTTTTATTTTACTTAAAGTTAGAGTTAGTCTTCCTCCGTTCTTTCATTCCCTCGGTTGGCGGTGGTTCCCTCGGTTCCCTCGGTTCTCGCTTTTTTTACAGTTCTTTCGTAGGCTTTTATATACTGGCAAATTTCGGGGTTAATTTCCGCTTTTAGGGTTTCTATCGTCCATTCCGTTAGTTCCCTTCCCTCTCTCTCTCCTCTCCAGTTATCTACCGCCTGTACGTGTTCCCTACCTATGTTAGCTCTGATTTTTTCGCATTTCTAGATGTGCTCAAGGCTCTCTTCCTCTTTTTTGCAGATTTCGCAATTTGTGTCGCTGTATCCCTTTTTTCCTTGTTTCCCTACATTACCACATCTGAGCCGCGCCCACGTTTCCTTCAGATCCCCGTTCGTGTTTTCATCGTCCCAATATTTTTCCATGTTTATCCCCATTTTTATTTTGGCGTAGTTTGGGCAGAAGGTCGATACATCGACCTTTACCCAATCTCGCTGGGTGTCTTGTTCCATTTTTAACTTGACCCCTTCTTTGAACACTTTTTCTAGTCTTCTTCCTTCCCCTCCTTCCCATATCAAATCTACTACTCTCCCGTCACCGACCTCCTTCATGGCGTTGACAAATTCTTTTCCCCATCTCGATGGGTTTCCATTTTTGATCCCCCTCATTTCCTTTCTCAAGCATATTTTTGGCCATCGGCCCTCTTCCATTTTGATGATTTTCACGACGTAGTTTCCCGCCCTTCGCCTCGCTTCTACTTCGACACTTCTCCTTCCTGATTCTAATTTCCAGAGATAGTCCGGTGTGTTTCTTGCCAAACCCATTGCCATTTTCACGAAAGTTCCCTGTAGTTTTTCCATGACTTCCCTTCTTCTCCACCCCCATAGCTCTATCCCATAGAAGGCCCCAGCCTTAACCAGCGAGTCCATAAGCTGTAGTCTATGCTTTAGCTTGTTGACTCGTGCCCTTTTCATAATTCCCCACACTGAATTTATGGCCTTACGCGCTTTTCCTTCCAGACTCATTAAGTGTTTCCGCGTTGTGTTTTTTGTGGAGAACCAATACCCTAGATATTTGTATTCGTTAACAATTTCAATGTTCTCTTCTTTAAACATAAAGTTCTCGTTTTTCTTTTTCCTTCCCCCATTCCGAAATATGATTATTTTTGTTTTTTTAACGTTTACCTCCATGTTTTCTTTCTCCACGTAGCTTTCCAATGTTTTAAGCATTTCGCGTAACCCTGCGGCTTCTTCCGCTACTAGGGCCACGTCGTCCGCATATTTTAGCGCGTAAATTTTTTGTCCTCCCATGACCGTTCCTCCTTCCTTCTTACGTTCCCATTCGTCATCCACGTCGTCCAGTACCATGTTGAATAGTAGTGGACTTAACGGACATCCTTGTCTAACTCCCCTTATTGTTTGGAAACTATTCGATATTCCCTCCCCCGTTATCACCTCATTGTCGGTTTTCACGTAGATTCCTTTGATCATGTCGTACATTTTCCCCCTAATTCCTTTTTGCCAGATTTTATTTAGCATTCTTTCCCTATCAATCTTGTCAAAAGCTGCCTTGAAGTCCACGAACGCCCTCCCTTTTTTTTCAACCTATTATTTATCAATGAATTTAGGACAAAAATGTGATCCCTCGTTCCCCTATTCGGTCTAAATTCTGCTTGACTTTCCTTTAGGATTTTTTCTTTTTCTATCCAGTTCCTTAACCTACTTGCCATGATACCGGTTAGGATTTTATATCCAATGTCGAGCAATGCTATTCCCCGGTAGTTGCTCACTATGTTGTCATCGCCCCCTTTGAGAATTGGGTAAATTCTGGCTATCTCCCACCCCCTTGGCAATCTTCCTGTTTCCCAACATTTATTTAAGATTTCTCTTAGCTTTTCTCTTCCTTTTTCACTTAGGCCTTTTATAAACTCTCCTGTTATTCCATCTTCTCCTGCGGCTTTTTTCTTTTTCAGGTTCTTTATTGTCTTATTCATTTCGTCTTTGTCAATTTCTTTGTTCAGCTTTTCCTCTACTGAGGCCTCCGATCTATTGTAAGTTTCGTTTTCCTGAATTAATGTCCGCCCGCTTCCTTCTTCCCTTTTACCCAATAAGCTCTCAAAGTATTTCACCCACTCGTTTTTATCGATGTTTTGCCCGAAGCTTTTCTTTTTGTTCCTGAAAAGTCCCACGGCCGCCCACCATTCAACCATATTTTTACTTTCTCTGACTTTCGCCCATTTTTCTTCGAAGCATGCAAGTCTTTTCGCTGCGCACAATTCTTTTAACATTTTTCTTTCGTTTCTTAATCTGATCTTGTGTATATCCGATTTCGTCACCAGGAAATCGTTCAAGCATTTCCACACGTTTTTCCTCTGCTCCTTGCACTCCCCATCCCACCAGCTTGTTTCATTAATTACTTCTTTATGTTTTCTTACCATTTCTACGTTTTTCGCGGCTTCCCAAATGGTTTTCTTTAATCCCTCCCAATTCCTTTCTCCTTCGTTTCTTTTTTGTGCTTCATCAATTAATCTGTCCACTTCTACTTCGAAGTCTTTGTATCTCTCTTCGTTCCACCTAAGTCTTTTGCTGTTTTCTCTCGTATTTCTTTCATTTTTCATTTTTGTTTTTTGTTTCGACCCTCCTTTAATGTTGAACGCTACTGGTAGGTGATCTGATTCTATTCAAGGTAGTACATTTATCGAAGATACCGTGTTTTCTTCTTCGTCTTCCATTTTAATCACCAAGTCGAGAACCGAGTTGCCACCGCCTCCCCCTATGAAAGTAATTTTCCCCTCTCGATCCCCTACCAGTCGTCCATTAAGTATTGCCAATCCCAGACTTTCGCAAAACCTTAATAATTTTCTACCTTCAGTGTTTATCACATTATCCTCTGAGCGTCTTTTATCGTCCAGCCCTCCAGTTTTTTCACACTCTACTATTCCCTTATCCGTACCCACTCTCGCATTCAGATCTCCCGCTATGATTACCCCTATTCCGTCCGCTGATCCTTTTTCTATCAGCTTTCTCAATTCTTCCTCCATTCGTGCAAAACCCGTATTGTTGTATGCTTCGATTATCCACAGGTCCTTATACCGTGGTTTGCGGTCGATTTCTATTATCATTCCGAATTTCCATTCCTTTATTTTGCAGCGATTTGTTAGGTGATTCCTAATTCCTATAAGATGGCCCCCGCTCGCCCTTCCCATTTTCTTTCCTCTTTCTGCTGGTTTCGCCCACCACTTAAAGCTTTTGTTTAATGTTTTTAGTGCTTCTTTTTCGGTTCCCCTTTCCAGCCAGGTTTCCTGTAATAGCACAATTTCAAAATCGTTGAGAAATTTGCCGATGTTCCGGATTTTCCCCCATCCAGCGATATTCCACGTGACGACGTTCAAGTAGTCTTCTTCTTTCTTCACGAAAAAGCATCTCCTCAAGGCGTCCCTCGCGCTCCATCCATCGCCACCAGACTCCGTTGATGCATATTTTCATGTATCCGATTGCCACGTTATTTCCTCTTTTTGTTCGGCCTCGGCCTTACTCCGCAGCCAGTCTCGAATTTCGATTTCCCTCGGCGTTAAATCGTCCTCGAGCCAGACCCATGACCCTTTCAGCTGCCTCTTTCTCCTCATCAGTTATTTTTTTGTTTCCGCTGATCTACAGGTTACCACGGGACCTCCACCTAGCCTTTGGACCTTTATAATTTGTGGGTCTATTCCTAGCCAGTCCTTTAGGATACCCTTGATTTCCTGAGCTTTCCTTATCTCACTTCCCCCGTTGCCCACTCCTCTCACCTTAATATTCCTCTTTCTTTTTGCTCTTTCGGTCTTCTCACATTCCCATTCACCTGCTGACAGCGCATCAGGTCGTCTTTCTTGATTCCTCTCATATCCCTCCCGGTAGTGTTTCTCACCTCCTATTGGCCTTCCTTCTCCGCACGGTCTCCTCCCTTTCTTACGTCTTCGAGATACCACTTCCTCGAATTCACCCCCATCGCTTGGTTCACGATTGTTGTGATCTCCCGTCTCTCTTTCCATGTAAGCGCTGGTCATTCCGTTGTTGTTGATGTTGTTGTTGTTGTTGTTTTTGTCATCCTTTTTCTCAGCGTCCGGGACGAATGCGTCACTTGTGTTTCTGTTTGAAGTCAGTGCTTTTAATTCGTCCCTCATTTTCCTTATGGTTTCTTCGTATCCGTTTCTTTCCTCTTCCCAAATCGCTCTGTCCCTGTATACAGCCATTTTCCATACTTCGCCCTCACCGAGCAGGTCTTTTATGATCGCGTTCATGTTTTCACATCTGCAAGGTAAAGGTGCTATATGCTCTTTTTCTTGTTGTAATCGTTCTATTATTACCTCTTGTTGGGTCACTTTTTCCCTCCATTTCGCTTGTTCTCTAATTAATATTTCTTCCACTTTTCCTCTTGGTATCAGATCTTCCTCTTCT